>CM046302.1:46843130-47465548 GCA_025267735.1 Mactra quadrangularis
CATGTGAACCTAATCTGTGCATTAGACCAGTTCGTGTTCATAACCTGGTTCCTAGAGTATGCTTCTTTGCAAACAGAGATATCTGCGCTGGAGAAGAGTTAGCGTACAGTTATGGGTCTAATGAAGGGAACCAGCTAGCAGAGAATGATGGGAAACTTACTGTTTGTTTATGTGGCGCCAAGAATTGTACTGGATATTTACCTTGTGATAGATTTGTACTAAGTTAATACTGTGAGAACGTATTTACTGTGAAAGTAGTCTCCGGTAGCTAACAGCATGCATTCATTGGCTGTGTAGATGGATGACTGCAAGAATCTTACATTTGGTTGCAATTGGGTTTGTTTCTCCTTACATGAATTTCTGGGAGAAATATTAACTATAAGGATGTCAGTTGTCTTAAAAAATGTTCTATAGTATACTATAAACCTTGTTTTTTCTTATTTTTATGTTCTGATTTAATTTAATCCATTAAATGGTAATGATTAGAAGTAGAATTTGTTTATAGCATTACCGAGATGAAATAAATTCCAACAAGTTTAATGGATTACAACAATAAATATTCTCAGAATTTTTCCGAGTCACACAAGAGAAAATGAACAAGCTACAAGATATATCTTGTACAGCCATTGAGAAGAACCAGATACAAGGGTCCATTAACAAACAGGCAGATTCACACTAACACATATATTTTCAAACACTCTTCACTCATACCATTTTATTACAGAACCTGCTACTATACATTGTTGTTCTACAGTCTGATCCTGATAATTTCAGACAGGCTTTAAACAATCTAAACTCTTTGTAGAACCTGAGATAGTAAAACACTGTTTTTGTCTTGCTTTAATTTCTTTGAACAATTTTAACCCTGTCTTTCTTTGACATCTTTATTGTCATTTAAAACTTTTATTCTTGCACTGACAGGCACCTGCTAGTAATAAAGGGGTGTCAAGCAGTGAACTACATGTATATGTTCTTACAATGCTTAAGTACTAATTTAGGAAATGCCTTCTCAGGAGTTCATGCATATAAAATTATACAGAAGCATATCTTTCTTGAGATTTGACTGAACAATGTTTATTAGTGATTTGAAAACTTTGAACTAGCCCTAAGATGTCAGCTAGACAATAGATGCTTAAATTAGGGTTAATATGTGTCAATGGGCCTGGATAAAACTAGTATATGAAGGATGTAGACTATTTTTGCACTGACCCATTAATTAATATGCAGGGCAGCATTCTAGCACCAAGCCAAGAGGCCACCACTGTCTTTGGTAGGCTCAAAACTTGAGTACACATTATGATAATATTGTAACTTGTGTTTTTGTTGAGTAAAAAGTAACACTATATTTCATTGATTTATGTTTGATTTATTTGTCAACAAGTTATAAACTTGTGAATAAAATATACAAAATAATGTGATAAAAATAGGCACTTAGGAAAGACAAATTATAGACAACATAATGAACATTAACATGAAAGAATACATCAAAGATGAAATCAACAATAATGCTTTTGAGACAAATCATACAAATCATGCAATATGGAGCATTCATGAATAGTTTAACTAGTTATAAAAGTAAATTCACAACAATGAAAAGTATAATATGCAACATCTATGGAAACAGTTTTCTTAAAATTTCTGGAGTTGAATTGAAGCAAAAATTTGAGACATCATTTTAGATAGCTTTAATTTGACAGCAGAGGAATAGACAGTATCAACATTATAAATCTCATATTGCTGTATTAATATAGATCTGCAATTTAGATAGAAGAAAAACAAAACATAACAAGTAAATCTGTGAGCTAATGCTCACTAGTGATACCCCCGCAGTGAGAAATATGAGTATCATAATGTAACTTTCATTTAACAAAATCTAAAAATATGCGACAGACAGGAAGTAGATGAGCAAGGAGCATGAAATCGCTTTACACCACATGGGACTATGGGATGAAGCAATATGCAAAGTATCAGGCTGCTGCATGTTATAGTTGCTGAGAAAACTGCGATGTAAATTTTGTAATGGGCGGACGCACGCACGAACACACGCACGCACGGACAAGGGTAAAACAGTATACCCCCCTCTTCTTCGAAGCGGGGGTATAATAAAATCACCCGCAGCAGGTTTGACCATTAAAAAATAATTTCAAATCATTTAAATCATCTCTATGAAACAGTTCAGTTTAGTTTAATTTATACAGATTTAGATTAGATTTTAGTTTAATTGTAAAAAAAAAACACTCTTACAACTTAGATTAATCTGTCTGGAATCCTCTTCCTGGTTCTCCATTATTGAGCTAATATGGTAAAGTTGCTTGTTCAAGGAAACATTGTAGTTTCCTCCAAGTTGTTCACCAGTTTAACATTGTAGCTCATGGCCACGTCAGCTCCGTATTATAAAACAATTTGAGACAAATTATTTGAGCTGTACACTGCAGTGTACAAACATTGTATAAATAGATCTAAAATACAATACTTAAAAGTAACAAATTACATAAAGGTAAATTTCATTTTGATGAAGATTCATTAAAGGGAGATAATTCACAAATCTATAATCATGAAATATTCACAAACACTAAATAACATACAATTTAGCCACCATCACCGAAACTAAAACATCTAGTTACTGAAAATCATATAATACTACGTGGTAATTAAATTATTAACAATTGTATAGAATTAACAATAAACTAAGGCAAACATTAAACATTTTTTGTTTATCAGGAATTTCTGATTTAATATACATAACTATAATGAGGGAAAATGGGTAAACAAGTAAATAAATACTAAATCATTTATTCATTAAAATACTTGCCATTTAAATACACATTCAATATGTGAAACATCTTTCATACAACCTTTAGCATCTTCAAAGTTTCCAATGTACAGGTCATTCTAATGCACCAGGACCCAGTTTCACAAAAAAACTCAAATTAGTACTCAAACTCAATTTCTTATTTAGATTATTATTTTGCATATTAATTCAAAGTTACAACAAAATTAATATAATATCATAAGAAACTCCCAATAGTTGTTTAAAAGTCATAATATATAAAATCAAACTGACAAACATGCTTGGATAAGGTTAATTTAATTGTATTGATTTGAGTATTAATGAACTGTTGAGTTTAGTCTCAATTGTAATTTGTGTTTGTGGCTTTAAGTTCATGAAAAACCATGGTATTTCATGTTGATACATTTGGCATATTTTAATGATCAACTAAAACAGCCATTCTAACTGCAGTAATTTGTTATTAAGAGACAAAAACACCTGGGTCTGTTATTGAGTATGCAATACATGAAACTTCAGTTGAAAACATTTACATAAAATTAGATAAAAAATTTATCATATGCATATGCAAAGCTTAATATGTAAGGTTAACAAAGTTATTTGTTGTTATTTCTGGTAAAAATGTCATTGATTGTATAAAAACATGAGTGCATGCGCCATTTTCTATCAGTGGTTTCTTAAGATCATTATGCAACTTGAATTTTATCTTCACTTTATTATTTTTAACACATGATATTTATTTATTTTCATAGGATGATGTTTGTACAATTATTGCTTCAAAGTACATGTAGATCAAAATCTAACAACAATACATTTTGATGAGATTTTAAAGTTGTTAGTGATATTTTAAAACAGATTATAACTTAAATATTTTGTAATTGGTGCAACATCAATAAATAAGCAATTAACACAAATAATTGACTAGTACTATCACTGTTAAAAGAATCATTCTACAAAGTGTACAATCATTGTTATTGAGTAATAATATAAGAAAACTATTTATTAATTTCATGCGAAGGACTATAACAATTATATTTATAATTTTAAAAAAGATTTTAGTATCAGTTTCTTTTAATCTTTTTTTCCGAAAGGTATTAATGGAATTTGATTTTACACAAGGGAGCTAACCATGAATGTGATAAAATCTATCTACTCTGAATTAACTCCCTTTGTTAAAAAAAATGGGAAAGAAGTGTATGATAATTTTGGATGTGGAAATTCATTTCTCCACTAGTTTAGGGACTTAAGTAAATCAAAAGGACCACAATGAACAATACCAGAATTTAAGCATTTAACAACACATATAAACAAGGATATTAACTGTAAAAAAGTTAATTTGAGTAAATCTTTGAAAATAGACAAACAATTATATCACTACACATTGACATTCATATATTAAAGACAACTTGGATGTATTCATTTATCCACATATAAAAATGTTCTTGTTGAAAAGCAGAAAGTAGAAATTTCTCACTCCTGACATAATTTTATAAAATGAATTATAAATAAATGAAACCCTTCACCCAGATGTCTTTAAAAATAATATTTAATGACAATACTTAGGCATGCACCTAAATGAACATATATGTATACTGATATATATTATATATCTATATAATAAATAATTTAATACTGATCATGTATATGAGTCAGTCAAACTACACAATGAATTAAACTGTAATAACACTTCAAGTTAATATGATTTTAATTTGCAAGAAAAACATTCTGCTTTTTTTATCTTGTAATTTTGTTATCTATGATACATATTTCATAAATCAGTGCTGATGCCACTCATTTAGAGCCAATGAAAATCATACAATCTATGCTTTTATAAAAGTAGAGGAACTATCATATGTCAAATGTTTTGAAAATAACCTGTCAATGTCTTTTTAAACATCAGTTAATACTGTCTAAAGTAAAAACTCATAAGTTGTTTAAGAAACTTCGAATATTTGGATATACTGCAAAATGTGATTAATACTTAACTTAATACTAACAAAAATAATGAGGAAAATATAGTAAATAAAAATAATCTTACAATCAATAGAGAAGAAAAATTTTGATTTGCAACAAAAAAATGAGGTTGAAGGTTGATTTTATAGAATCTTATTTCATGTGATTCAATAAAAGATAATTAAATATGCAGCTATAGCATTCAAATGAAGTACAAAATGATTTATTCTATAATGATACAATAATCTTCATATTTAACACTTACACATGTTTATTTCAACAGTTACAGAGATATAAAACTAGGGTTAATTGACCATAGCTTTATCATATCATATTTTCTTACCAAAAGTAAATCAAGATGTATTAAGAATCACAAGAATCTATGAGTATGAGAATGATTCTATCACTACATGTATTTGTAATTTCACTGTGGCTCACTGTTTTAATCAATGTAAATGATATTTTAAGTTGTATTTAGTCTAGTGGTGTCTAGTGGTGTCTAGTCTCAGGTCAATATGTACAAGCTATATTTTAACATACATGAGAATTTTAACAAAAGAGAGGTAACTCTGTATCATCATCTTTCACCTATTCTATACAAATTTATCTCCCTTACTTTGTATAGCCTATACAAATTGGCCTAAGACAAATTAACACATTTCAAGCTCTGGTAATTATACTATTTTTGACTGATTTCATGTATACAAATGATATTTTTAAAAGTTGTATTTTTTATCTCGGGTCAAATTTCACAAGCTATGTAGGAAAGTCAGATTACTTGAATTTCCATTAACATACTGTGACTGTAGTTCTTCACACTAGATCTCAGATCAATTTTCACCAACTCTAACAGATATAGTATGATTTCAGATAATTTAAGTATTTTGATTGCCGCCTTGTATTAGAACCCTCCATCAGTTCAAGTCATCAAGTATAATCTGATATTGTATCTTTACTTTTAGTATCTATGAAGATTGTTCCAAACTTAAACCGGTTGTAAGTGAGGTTGTGGGGTTACTGTTTGTTGAACCTGACGGGAAGCTGGCTGAAATCCAGTTGTGGACAGACTCATGCTGATGTAGTGCGCTTCTCGTAGACTGAAATTGAGAAAAAAATAACATAAGCTACTTGTATAAAATTATCCACCTTTACAGAATAATTATTATAAATTTTGTTTTTGGATATTTTATTCAAACATATAGTTTTATATGATTAAAATAATGATAAAAGTTAAACCATTAACCCATGCTTATATTTAATATTTAAAAAAAACCCACCAAAACTTGAGCCTTTAGTTTAGACAAACTGTTTATTATCATAAGTTCATTAATTATAAATTAACCATCTGATATCAGTAAAAATATTAAATGGAATAACTGCAACTAACACATATTTTTTATAACTTTCATCAAACCTTATACTCTTTATGACACACTAATCAAATGGTAGTGTCGAAACATAAATAAATCATGTGTTTTTGCACAAAACAGTCGTAACTCAATAAAAGAAAAGAGTAAGTTACAACTGTTTTGTGCTAAACCCGCAAAATGTAATTTAAAGCAAGCATGTTTCATTGTTGACTATAGTAATTTGGTATTTCCATGTTTCAACAATATCAGAATATAATGGGTAACAACAGCTTTCATTAATTTTGTGAAATTATATAAATTTTATGGTTTTTGTATAAGACAAACCCTGGAAAGGTTAACGTTTTTACGGAGTAAGAAACTTGCATTAATTAACATGAATTTTTATAAATTTAAGGTATATCAACTAATAGCAAGAAGTATCACTATGAAATACACTGGTCATGCTAGTTTAAAAAAAATTATCTCAATTTAAAGAGATAAGCATTAAGTAAATTGATTTCATATTGATCTATAATTGTATCAATAATAAAAATAATATCTGGACCACACAGTAAAGAAATAGAAAAAAGTAAGCTGAAGAATATAACTTTATATAATAACTTAGAAAACAAAGCTGAAAATAAGAGTATACAATTCAATCAGTTTAAACATTTTCTTATTGAGTAAGTTCTTAATACGTAGAACAACATATCAAAATTAGATATTACTCATAATTATATGAAAATATGGAGTGATTGATAAATATACTAGTCTAATATAATGAATAACATACTAGTATAATATTTAGAATAATGAATGAAATTACAGAAATATCTCAAAAATATTAAACAAAATACCATCAGTCAAGAGGAAGCTAATGTTTTTTCTAAAAAAAAGGAACAGAATTTATTTCTAACCTCATTTGTTTCCAATTTAAACAAAACCTAATAGCTTTTGGACCAAATTGTCCTTCAGCAATAACATACATAAGTCATCAATAATCTCCTATATGAATTAGTGAATTATTTACAGATCAAATGATACCCCAAAGTTATGAGATATATTGCTAGCTTTCTACAAAACTTGCTAAACTTTAAAATCTTGCCAAACTATTTCATGATTATATTATTATAGTTCAAATATTCTAATCCTATTTTCTAAAATAGTGAAAAAAATCAAACCAAACTATAATAAGATACTACATATTTATAAACTAGACTTAAAACAAACTCTCTCCATATATACAAACTACAATGAACAAAATAAGGTAAGTATTGTTGGTTTAACATTAAAAAAAAACTTTCTCTCATACTTGGAACATTAATATTTTCATAATTAGCAAATTTTAGAATTCTACATCAATTCACATATTCCATTAAAATTATTTTACATAAATATACAATCCTTACCACAAGCACTCAAAAAACCTAATAAATGTCTCCTACAAATGTAGAATTTATAATTATGTTTCCATAGAAATCAATGAATTGTGTGATAGTGCACAGAACACAGATGTATACATATATATTTTTTAATAGTGTAACATATAAGTTTATTATGGGAAGTTTTGGATGTGATAAAATGGGAAAATACTTCAAATTAACTATTGCACACAGTTATAAAATTGTAACACGCTAAAACATCAACATTCAATTCATAAGAGAATATATGTCAGGTATCAGACCAAAACTGACTAACCCAAGACTAATGAACATGATTTTAACCAAAACAGACACTGACATAAATAGGGAACATGGTTTTATGATTTTAACCAAAATATACACACACGTGTACATGAATTGTGAACATGATTAAATCAAAACCTTATACATGCATGGATTGTAAACATAGTTTCAAACAATACCTACACTTACATGAATTGTGAACATTATTTGAATCTAAACATACACATACATGAATTGTGAACATAACTATAACCAAAACCTACACAAGTCATACATATATGGTGAACATAAAAATAAAATAACACAATATGAGCACGGTGAACATGGTTAAACTGCTCAATTCACTCAAATAGGGGAATTTTTATACATCAGGGTAATAAACTTGGGACCTACATTTGTTACTTGATAAAATGATACGATACAGACATGAAAAGAGAACATGTTTAAACACAGATAGGACTGATGAATGAGTAGAGAACATGTTTAAACACAGACAGGACGGATGAATGTTTATGAATATGGGGTGAACAGAGAACATGTTTAAACACAGACATGTCTGATAAAATGTTAACAGAAATTATGTTTAAACACAATCAGGACTGGTGAATGTTTATGAATATGAGGTGAACAGATAACATGTTTAAACACAGACAAGACTGATGAATTACTGTAAACATGGATGTGAACAGAAAACATGTTTAAACACAGACAGGACTGATGAATGTCTATAAACATGGATGTGAACAGATATAATGTTTTAACACAGACAGGACTGATTGGAATGTGTATGAATATGGATGTGAATAGGGAACATCTTTAAACACAGACAGAACTGATGAATATTTATAACCATGGATTTGAACAGAGAACATGTTTAAACACAGAACTGATGAATGAGAGGACATGAAAAGATATAAATTTAACACAGATATAAGTGGTGAACATACAAAGTCATATATTCTAGACAATTAAGGGACACTCAAACCTTCACTGCACAGTGAACAGTGCAATTAATGTAAACAATATTTTACCTGTTCACTTTCAAGGGGAGGTAAGAACCGCCTTCTACTGGATAACCTAGTAAATGAATGTACTTGATATATGAGTTAAATATGATATATTTTAACTGGTTATATGATTATAAAATCTTGAAAATAAATGTCGATGAAATGATTGTTTATAACTAATGACAAAAAATAGTTGACTATTAATTCATCATTAAACTTTTTATTGATTTTTTTAAGATTCAAATTTCTAACAATAATGAAATTATTTCCTTAGATAAAATGCTTTTAAAGGTTTTAAAAAGTCACATGCTTATTTACCAATACCCGGGTATATGATTTTTAAAATACATATGTATATAATGTAAACTGTGACTGAATAAAAAATATGTTCTGTTACATGACATTAAACGAAACAGTGTTACGTTGAAAACTTTTATGTAATTTAGGAAGGAGGATTCACAGAGTGGAGAATATTTCACAACACAGCAAATGGTGACTTAATTCTTAATATAATATTTTGACATGCAAGCAATAGTATTTTCATAGAATAAAAGTAAAAACTACCTTAGACAATTTTATATTCCACCACCTCAGATTACCTCTCAACCCTACCTCACATGTATGTAGGTATAAAGACATTTTTTATGAATGAAAAACATACAATGTACATGTACAACTTTTGCTAACACCTGGGCATCTTATTATCAAAAACCTTACTATAATTTAGCAGTACAATAAAGATCAGTTTATGATAAAAATCGGTTGTAAGACCTTTGATTAAATGGGCCCCTGATATCTAATTCTTTTAAATGCATAGCATTTAAAATTTATGAATTTCAATTAATTCCTAATTATACACTCTTCCCTCCCACTGGTTATATAGAAATAAACTATTAAGTAATTCATTATGCAAACAGGTAATAATTTATAAGTAGGGAGAAATAGTTATCACAAAAGCATAATTAAACTTCTGGGTTGAGGAAGTGACAATGTGCAAAGGGAAAAGGTCCAAAACATTAATTTCAAATTTTTAGCTAAAATTGTACATTATATTTGCAATACAAATAAATATTGTGTTTAAACCTATCTTTAATAAGTTTGGTCTGAAATTATTATGTCTTTAATGACAAGCAAACTCAATGTTTGTAAGAAATGCTAAGCAAATAAATGAGCTTTTAAGACCAAATCTATTGTTCTGAAATTAACTTCATTAACCAAAATAATCTTATAAAAAGTAACATAAAAACATTGAACATAGGCCTACATTGCAGTCTACATTTAAATTCATTATGAAGTAAACAGAACAGAAAAAACTAGTAATAAACAAAGAAATGTTCAAGTAAAACTAGAAACCCAATGATCATTGCAATTGCAGAAACTTAGAAAAAATGTTAACAAAAATACCAATATTTACAATAAAATGTAAAACACTGGCCAGAACTATAAACCTTGCTACAATCATCCATAAAACCTTTATGCATATACAAAAGTTGAAAACTTTTTGTGATGGAATGATTGCATGTGATACATGGAAAATATGAGCACGCATATACCTGTTGCCCTGGGATGGCACGCGACAGCTGACTAATGGTCGTAGCCGAACCTGAATTTCCCGATGGAACGGACCTAAATCAACTTTCTCGCTAAAATTAAAGTAAAAAATGAAAACAATATGAAATTTAAATTTCACTTGACAATATTAACACTAAATTCAAGCCTTCCACCAACATTCATCACTCAAACAATACTTAACAAATGCTACAAACATTTAGTACACTGATATTATATAAAATCATATTGAGTAAAAAAAAATATGCAGGCTAACATAACTGGAAATAAATGTTCTATTAAAACAATAATTGTAAGTTATTTTTAAAAATATTTGCCCACTTGTGATTCCTGATCCAAAATGTTTATTAAATAATACAGAAAAATACGTTTTTAGAAACAATTTCTGACAAAGAGGCATAGAAAATGCTTTTCACCTTTATAGTAGCATTGACTAATTATACTATATTGCTGAACAATTTCATTTTAATTAAGTCCCCTTTGCTAAAATCCATTAGTAATGTTTCAACAATAAAATTAAGCTAAGCCAAAGATACGGACAAATTACATGGTAAAACCAACATTCAATTTAAAAACAAACAAAAAACTAAAATCTACATATATATTATACAGTTTGACTCCTGGGAGAAATGTACTCGGTACGTCGGTAAGGTGTGGCTGACTGTAAGTGTAATCTATAGAACTGTAGCCGCAGTCTCCTGTTTATAAGAAAATTATCATTGTTTTTATATTGTATGTCATTAAATAAGTGATTTGATATACTGACCCCAAGGGTTGTTATTCTGAGGGGCAGTCATATTGGCCTGAGGCCTTTGGCAAATATTACATAGTTATTCAATTAAATAAAATAAAAAAAGTATCTAACTATTACATTTGTATAATATCAAGGTTTATAGGGAAATGCAATTGTGTAAAATTATCATATTTGTGTAAAGAACAAAATGTAACATTTAAGGTTTCTAAGGATTCTTTAATTGTTCCTATCAGACCTTATAAGGAAGACAGAAAACTTCAGCAAAGATGTATAAGAAGTACCAAGTTAACAGATTGGGTTCAATTCTTCTGAAATACATTTTAAACTAACTTCTACAATATACTGTCAGAAAATAATATAGATTTGTCTAACAGGGAAGTTTGACATTGGGTATTATGTCATACTGGAGCTAGTCAAATAATAATAATAATAATAATAATAATGAAATAGACATGGGAAAAGGGAACATAGATCAAATGTGTCATGCCTTATCAATATACTTTTTTCAATATCATTTTCTATGAAATATAATTTCATTTTACCAAATATAATTTCATATTACAAAAATTAAGGTTTTGTTTAATGTTTCTTTTTACAAAATATAAATTCATTTGCATGAATTTTGTTTCTCTGCACAAAACAAGATAATAATTCGATAAAAATGAAGTTACCTTTCATAAAAACAAAATAATATTGAACAAATTTTGTAAAAGACACTAAAGGAGCTCCCTATGCCACCCACCCAACTAAGATACATATTGAAATATTCATATATACATATATAAGGGTAATACAGCAAATAAAGAGAGCTTGAGTCTCTCCCCCCCCCCAAAACAAAGATAAAATGTTGAAACATGAAAAGGCATACAGCTTTAAAGTAGGGTCTTATGGTATAGACTAGGGAATGAACATAAGACTAGGGTATGAACATGTAAAGCATGCAAAGAACAGTAACTGATACAACAACATACTGAAGAAATTATCAATGTTAATGATATCACAACCATCATCTTAACAATAATGAAACAAAGTTTAGGTATGTGTATTTTTGATAAGCATATTGTACTGGCTTAAATTAATTTCAGTTTAAAAGTGTAACAAGTTCACTAACATGTTTCTTATATAAAATGTCCAAGATATTGATTTCTAACATTTAAAGGTCATGTAGATTTACAAATTGTGTGTTTTCTTTAGTTCTTAATTTGATTTACATAAATTACCCAATAAGCCTTGAGTGTATAAACTTTTTGATGCCTTGTTACAATATAATACTAGTAAAGTAATTTTGATTTGTTTAAAAACGAAACAAACATGGCAATTTCTTCTGTCTAAAAAAAATGAAGTGACAAGGAGACTCAGTACAGTAAGTATCCAAAACACCAGTATTCTCAGTCAGATATTCAGTCCCTCTTCATGATACTTCTACTTTTTTCTGAGGTCCTTGGATTAAAACTGATCAAGACAAATGGATAACCTAGGGTCTGTATTATCAAGCATCTTACGACTGATTTAAGTCGTAAATCCTTCTATATGATATTGTTAAATCATCTTAAAGGTTTTGATAATATGCTGCCCTGATACTATGAAGATATGAAGGGGAGACAACTGTCACGTTTTACTCAGCAAAGGTAGATAACCTAAGATATTTTAGGCAGATGGACATGACAAACTTATTTATTGAAGAGCAGGTATTCTCCATATGAGTGGCATAGAAAATAACATGCATTACTTCAAATCTTTTCCAACATGCATTATTTAATAGATTATTTTGAACTCTAATTTATGGGATTTTCCAACTGTGCAAAGGCTGTACAAACAAGATTTTTTACACATTATTGTTAAAAAGCACGAAATATGGATTTAATCTTTTTGTTCTTTGTAAGCAAGTTTTCATTGTAACAGTGAGTGTTGTTTGTACTGCAGGGGAAAACCCAAATATTTCAATTCCGAATATAGTCTCTTGAAACTTTTTTTTATAGAAAATGGCTGTAAAATCTAAGAAATTTCGCAGAGAGGACTGAGCAGTTCTGATGAAGTCAATAGATATAAAACAGGTGTTATGGATACCATAAAGAAAGGTAAGAATAACATACAAAGATGGAAGATGATACACAACATAATTTTAAGTTTTTACATACTGATTTTTTTATAATTTTCCTTTTTTTTTATTATACTGTTTTTTCTACATTCCTAATATAGCTCTCCTATAAAAATGTAGGTGGAAAACAATAATAGAACATTTATATATCTGATTACACATTTATATACAAGATACATAGATTTAGGATTTATGCCCTTGTATATAAAATAGACAAAAAAGAAAATGTTCCACATAAACATTGGGTTAAAATGGAAGCATGACTAGATAGTTTAGTTTTACTTGGAGATCTGATATTTACTCATATTGTCTTGAAATGGTATAAAATGTTGACACTGAATTTCAGCAAGCTAGCCAAATAGATTTGGTAACAGATGGGTTGGTGCATAACTAGTATTGACTCTTCTTAATTTTTATGTAGTTTCAAATTGCAGGCTTAGTGCAAAATGGTCATACCTCAAGTTAAAAAAAGAGTGAGTTACAACCTTTTTGCACTTAACCTGCAAAATGTAGACTAGTTATGCACTCACCCATTCAATTGGTTTGAAAACTTTGCAGAAAGTCAGGCAAATAAGGCTTAGTCATATTTACGCCAGAAAAACTAAACTGTTTAAAATTTAAAATTGACTTCTAATATATCTTTTCCCTCTAGTCCTGTAACATTTCATTACTGGTTAAGATTTAAAAAGATAGCAAAAGGTGAAGGTCAAAACTTCTGCAAGGCTCTCATAGTATTTTCTGCATCATGCATTCTTAAATCACGCCTGGTTACCAAAATGTTTGAAATTCCTGCAATAAATTATGTATTCTTCAAGTCAAGAACTAATAATTGAAGAATTTCATACTCTTATAATTGTATATGATTCAAATATTTTGTTCAAATTTATAATTTATAACTAGGTCTAAAATTTGCTTTGTTAGAAGCATTTCTTAAGACCAAAAACATGTTTTGTTTTGTCTTTACGCGAGTCAAAATTAATCATATAATGCAAGCAATGACTACAGTCTACAAAGATAAGTTATTTCCATAATTGCAGAAATTTCCTTCTGACATTGAACAAATACACATAACACATGCTAACAAACAAATCGCAGTTTAGCGCAAAATGGTCATAACTTAATACTAGAAAAGATTGAGTTACAACCATTTTGCGCTAAACTTGTGAAATATATCTCAAACACAACTTGACAATACAAGATGAACAAACAAAAGCAGAATTTTATATTTTAGTAGTTACACAATATTGGTCTTGAGAACAATATAGTTTTTACATAAACATAAATCTGAAGCTTGTTTGAGGGTTGACAGAATTTTAATGGAAGCAAATTGAGTATCATACCCTTCAATTTAAGGGTTACAATGTCTTATTTTTTTGTACATACAAAATGGTTCATTGGTGATACAAAAAAATTATCTAATACAATTTTCATCTTTTTTTCAGAAATGAATTATAGCAGTCAGACGTCATGATATTAAAATTTGGCAAAAAAACTGATAAGCCAGCTGATAGATTTCCTGGTCCTTGTCTTCTACTTAAATATACATTTAGCACACCAATGTACTTTGTGTAAGATGGCAACATAAAAACCTCTCGAAAAGTTTAAAGTTGAAAACTTGAAATGCACAATATTAAACAATAAAAATGCAATATATAGATTATAACATTAGCCAAGGGAAACCTTATATATTCAAATATAACATAAGGTTCCTAATAAAAAAATAATTCTTCACATATTTAAGTACATTTGTACACATAGTTGAGATCCTTGTATTGTTAGATATTTTTAACTGTCAGTGGCACAACCATTAACCCCACTGATTTAAATTGATAGTGAGTACAAAAATACTGTAGTATTTAAATCAGTGGGGTTTATGTATGAATAAAACTCAACAATATTATGATACAAATAAAAGTACAATATATACATGTATGTTTGGCATGCAAATCTGAATACTTGATTATATGGCAAATAAATGCAAAAACACATCTGAGTAACATTGTACTAAACACAAAAATAAATATATTCTAGTTAAATATAAGACATATGTATACATGGTATGTGTACATCTCTTACATAGAATAAAGGTTATATTCCTGTATACAAGTAATCTTGATCTAGTTATATTCACACATACATGCACTATGTTTTAACTGACCTAACTCGGGACTCCAATTTATGGGTTTTCCATCACTGAACAAGCAGTACAAACTAAGTTTATTAAACATTATTGCTGAAAAGCATGAAACAGGGATTTATAATCCTATTGTTTTTTGTACACACATTTTTATTGCAAGGGTGAAAGTTTGTTTGTACTGCAGGGAAAAACCCAAATATTTGAATTCCAGAGATAGTCAATATATCAAAGATCTCACATAAACTGACTGTATTATTTACTCATATAAAATTTAACATGCTGTATTTTCTTTCTTTATGATACAAATGTATATTGGTTTCTAATATTTCTTCTTGAAAATAACCCAGTGACATTTTATCAAAATAGTCCCAATCTCCATAGATCTATACAGACATTGTGTAGGCAGCTGAATCCCCTAACATTCACAGGAAGTCATGTTCAGATGACATTTGAGTCAACCATCCAATGCATAGCTTTTTTTTAGACAAAACACATAAAATGGCATCAAAATGTCAGAATTTCTATTTTAAGACTGGTTTTCCAAGCCATTTTGGCATAGAATGTTATACATAGGCAGTAAATGGCCATTTGCCGGCCAAATGTACATTTCTAGAACTTATAAAACTTCAAAACAAAATCACAGCCATTTGTATGAGTAAATAGTTACAGCTCATCTTAAAATAGAGTGACCCCTAAAAAGGGGTTCAAAATGAACCAATGATATTACACCAATGTTAGATACTTACTTGACAGCTTCCAGATGTACACCAGTAGTTGTAGTATCACCATTAGAAGAGTCCGAGTTAGGTCTATGTATAGGTTGTAATGTATTATCTACTACTGTACCAGGACTACTGTACTTATCTACACCAGCGCCACCTATCTCTCCTCCCCATGCTGATCTCATACCACTTTTACCTTGACCAGGACTGTTAATATACCATTAGAATAAAAAAGTTCAATAAATTCCACAAATTACATGTCAGACCTCTATCAAAGGGGAACAACTTTTACATTGACCAGGACTGTAAATTTACCGTTAGAATAAAAGTTCAATAAGGTCCACAAATTACATGTCAGTCTTCTATGGAAGGGGGATAACTTTCACCTTGACTGAGACAAGAGTCATTTGGAACACCTCGACTATTCTTTAAATGAATAATCTTGAAAGGATTGGTGGTGGGGGGGGGGGGGGTCTACCAATAATACTGGTTTTTTCCCCTGTATACCCAACGCCAAGCACACTGGCAAAGCATGTAACGGATATGCAAAATAGTTCTTCTAGTAAACAAATAAGGCTTTGTAAATACATTTCTTTTACAATATATGTGTCTATACATGTATATTGTTCAGCAGATATCATTTAATTCTGCATTTCAAATTTATGAATTCAATGAATTCAAATCATGATTTTGTTTACTTCAACACTGGTTGAAGTTTTTTATTTGGGCATGTGACTGAAAGGTAGTTCTAAAATGGCATCTAAATATGTCCGAGGTTATTTTTAGTGAATGGCTGAGGAGTTCCAAATGAGACAAGAGTTATACCATAAAATGTTCAAGAACTTTTAGAAGTGAAATGAGCACCAGTTCTCTTGCATTGCATTTCAGGTCGTTGCATGAAACATGCTGGCAAAATTTCAAGCCATTAGCGGTATAGAGGACAGAGAAATGACAGATTAGCTGAAGAGAAGAAAACAGCTCAATAGTGAAACTGTCAAACAGACAAACATTAATTTTTTAACATCACAACATGAAACTATTGATGCAAAGCATTTAAATGCTCTGGGAAGTGTTTACAAATCTTTTTTTACATGTAGCATGAGACATGTCAAAATTGTTAAACTGCATTGATAGCATGCGAAATTAAAAGAAAACTTCTAACAGAGAAGAAGTCTTCAATGTTTAAGTCTTTCATGTTAAAGAGTCTGATGGATCATTTCAGACAGACTATTTTGTGAAACATGTATGGGAAGTTCAAAATACATGTATAGCCTGAATCACTTGAAAAAGTTGAATCAGCTTAAATAAATGTGGGTACATGTACTAACTAGAGAGCCACATAATTCATACCAACCTGAATCTAAAATCTTTAGGTAATGAGTAACCATGTATAGCATCATGCCTTGATTTCATTATTTGTTTCTTAAAATCTTTTCTTGTATTTCCATAACCATTAAATATATGATCACAAAACATTAACTTTCCATCACAATATATCTGTAAAAATACACAAAACATCATTATGTGTACATATAGTAGCTATGTTTATTTTGCAAAATGGTGCAAACCAAATTCTTATTGATACATCAAAAACATTCTAACATGATACTAATTT
Organism: Mactra quadrangularis; assembly: GCA_025267735.1. Lineage (NCBI taxonomy): Eukaryota > Metazoa > Mollusca > Bivalvia > Venerida > Mactridae > Mactra > Mactra quadrangularis. The sequence continues at coordinate 46,860,808 of CM046302.1, forward strand.
TGTTTATTTATTAAACAGAGACCACTCTCATACAGATACAAGTAGATCAAATATGAATTCTTATCTAAATCTACATTTAAAGTCATTACATTTTTGTACCAATTTGATTCCATTTTGTACACATACAACCTAAAACTTTTGTTCCTATGACTATCTATCACTTGAACAACTCTCTAATGCATGCTCAAAACATGTTTTACCAAAAACATTAGCTTTCCAAACTTTTTACATGTTGCCAAACTAAATCTCTCTTGTCTGTTTTTATTTGAATCGTTTACTTTTATTCTTATTGATACTGATGGCGGTTCACACGCAAAATGTCCACATCTTCTTGCAGGGTTTGACATCATTTGGAAACGATAGATTATACATGTATATTGTTTTTTTTATTGTCTTACTGTACACTTATGATAATATCATGCTAGAATGAAAAAACAAATGTCTTTCATAATTTATTGTTGATGTAACAATTTTGGTCATTTTTGTGCTTCATTGCTATATTTCAAACACCATTGTAACACTGACAATAAACCATGCAAGAACCAATATGGATATCAGTTTATAATCCTATAATGTACTAAAGATGACTAAAGCTATCAGTGTTAATCAGTGTTCAACAAACAAAACAACTTTAGTCTTTGTAGTTACTGACAACTATTTCTACCAAAATATTTCATTGGACTTAGCTTACAAGCCTGTCAATCTAGGGCTATATATCATGAAACAGTAATTGTTACATGACCATTACTTGTAAACAGTAAAATCAAATTAAAATTCTTTCAAAAACATTCACACTTCTAAAAATTGCCCCAATATTGTCCTTGCAGCCTACTCTGAATGTTCCAAGTATTTAGCAAGTCATGACATCACCAAGATCGTACAACTAACTGTCTGGCTTTATAAGAGGGAGAATACTAACATGGTATGCAGACACATTTCCATCATAATGAACTTGCCTGTACATAGGATCCATTTTCCTTACATGGGAATGGACAACTTTGACCTTTGGTTGAGTATTTTGACTGAAGAGACAATAGAGACTAATGCCAAAAAGAGGGAAGGACAAATAATTCACAAGCTAGCCATGCACACAGGGTATCAATTTAAAAGATAATTTGATCAATATTTTAGTGTCCAAATGAAAATCGGTTGTTTGTCAAATGTATTAAAACTATCATGGCAACAAGCATTCTGACATGGATCAGTGAAACTCAGACAGAAATGTTTGACTCTGAGCATTGATCTAAATGACACCCCCGTGCCATGATGTCCAATAACCTAAATGCCTATTATGGGTGCTCATAATTATAATATGTCCTGTCTTGGCAATGGATTATTAAAAATACATCAATGGTCTTTTTTGACAAGCTCTTGGCACTCTTCATACATGATAATTCAAGTAAAATAAAAAAAGCGTTCTATAAACAAATTGAAAACCTAAAGCTCTGGCATAAGCCCATTTTACCTTATACTACATTGTATATTATATCTGTCCAAAAAGAAACATTTATGATGAGATAATATATTAAACCAATATGTTTAAATTATTTCTTAAACCCTTCAAATTAAGCAAATTGGCTCATTTCTTCTCAATTCTGAAAACTGAATGAAAAACTTTACTAAATAATTTACGTAAGAAAGGTCATCCCAATTATTCATTACAAAAAAAGTTGAAATAACATTTCATATAACATCTTTTCAGAACAACTAACTTGTCTCACAATGTCCATTTGTACACAGTTTGCCACAGATGTGATGCAATAGTAGCAGGCTTGACTATGAGTTCAACAATCCAGGTTTGTTTCCATGTCACAGCAGGACTTACACTTCTATAATATTTGATCATAACATTGACTTCCCTCCAAAGTGAAGAGTGAGTGAGATCTGATAAAAGTAAAGTGACCAGCAACTGAACACATAATAAGGAAAGCTAAATATGTCCAGTGATAATGCATAGTAAAATTTACTGCATTTTGTTTCATGTATTAATAAAGAATAGGGGAATAACTTAAAAACTGCATGAATGGGATTTATAGGTCATGTACACATAACTTTTAATTGTACCAAAGTTATGCTCCTGACAAAGGTGATGGACACTTAATAAATGTGCAGCTGCCTGCACAGAGTGATCAATAATAACTCTAGTCCTCAACGTGGGATATTAAACGTTTAATAAAAGCAAAACAAAGAATAACAATAACAAAAGTTTAAAACAGAAAGAAACAATTATGATTCCTAGATGGACTACTTTTCTGAAGGCAAACAACATTGTATTCATACATACCAGAAACATTCCAGGAACTACATTATGTCGTGTCATCAGTAAAGGTTGTGTGTGATCAGACATCTCAGCTGCTGAATTTATATCATATTTAAATACACGGAACATATCTGACCTACTTTGTACACATGGCCGTGTTCTATTTCTATTTTGATTGGTGTAGATTTCATTTAACATTTCTTCAGCTTTAGTTATACCAGGAAACCTGTAAAAAGTTAAAGTGTGGTTTAAAGTCTGGTTCCATATATACAGGTTCAGCAGACTTTACAATTTTTTACAATTCCCCTTGGTCATTGAAATCGCTTAGGAGCAGGTTGACCTCACAATACCCATTTACACCAGGGTGGAGTGATACATCTGTAGGGAAATTTCTTGCTCAAGGAAAGTAGCAATGCTGCTAATAGGGTTCAAAGCATGGACTTCTAGGTCCCTAAGTGCATCCTACCACTAAACCAATGCTCCTGTAATACATTAATATCATAGACACAACAACACCTTACATGAAACACACATACTCCTGAAGCTTGGAACTAGTGAAAATAAATCTGGCTTATGATTACTACTTATTTTACATGGTTAGGCTGCTTGATAATGTTGCCTTTTACTATATAATATAAAAATTAATATAATAAATTGTGCTAGTGCTTGAAAACGTTTAAGACAAAGACTGCTAAATGTACAATGGCACAAAATAAGTTTATCAAAATGATTCAAGGATCATAACTCCTGAATCCATCAGTGGAATGATATGATGGTGAAACTAAATAGAAGCTTTCCTAAAAACAAACATTAATGACAGTGATAGATGAAATATTAAATGAAATGTGACAGATTTAAAGAAAGCATAATAGAAGGTCTTAAGAAAATGTTAAAGTTAACTGAACACTACCCATAGAGAAAAACCATCCCACCAACTGTACTAGAAATGTAGAGGAGTGGTATGTAGCCTGATTTTAATGAGAAAGACTAAATAAACATTTATAATAAAAACAACTGAGATTTTCTGCATTGTCTATAAACAAAAAATGTACATAATTGTTCAAAACCAAATAATAAACAAGAAATGTAATGTGGAAACCACATTAAAGCCAGATTTAAAAACTTTAACGCAAAAATTACAAAAGTAAATAATCCATAATATAGCCAGGTAGAGTTGTGGTTACTTTCTAATTCTGTTCATCACATGGTATGTCATCATTGTATGAAGTTTCATAAAGATCTGACAATAAATGGCAGAGATATATGCTAAATTGTAATCTTTAACACAACCGCCCGCCCACCTGCCAATGTTTCGCCAAACTATTACCCGAATTATTCATTGAAAAATCTGGCTAAAAATTGAAGGGAAACAAATCAACCTAAAGATTTTTCTTACAAAATATTGACATTGTGATAAGAATCACTACACTAAACTATGAAAACAGAAAGTTTATTCTTGGAGACTAAAAATAAGAATCCAAAGAAAAAAATTATACTGTAGAAAAAATAAAAAGATCTGCAAATTTAATTCTGAATGGTATAAAAGGAGAGTGTAATCATGGTAAATTGCTTCTTCATTAACCAAGAGCCACACATTGTGCATTATAACTTACACACGACGACAAGCGACACCTTCTTTGTTTAGATAAAAGTTGTAATCAACATTACAACCTGGATTTCTCGTATTTTTCCTGTTTATAAATCAATACAATATAGATAAATCTATAGAGAGTTGGTAAACATGAAATAAATGAAACACATATTTCACACTCTTTATGCCAATAATTACAGTTTAAAGCCATCATACAATTTTTAAAAAAGAAGCATTACACATTAACCTGTTGGTTTCCCCCCAAATAGGAGGCAATTTTAGTTTTTTTGTGTGTGTGTGAAATAATCAATGGGCTCAGCAAGTACAGATAAAAGAGATGAGTAAAATAAATCAAGTGGAAACTTTCATATTTTGAAATGCTATAATTTGCACCAATATCCTTAAACCCAATCTACATAAACAGATACTCTATAGACAGCTGTCATATAGGATCTCTTAGGGTCGCTCCAAGGGTCATGTCGAGATGACTTTTGTGTCAACCAATCACTGCATAGCTTTGCAGACAAATACACTATCATTGGCATCTTGATTTAGTACTTTCTATATTAAGACCAACGCTAGCAAGCTAATTTGTTGGTGATGTTATCCACAGGCTGTGATTAGATGGCTCGTTTCAAACAGGATGACATAGGCGATGTCAACAAGTAACCTAAAATAATGATAGCCTCATGAATATTATATATGTAATGAGAAAAGGTCACCTGAACGTGACCCTCATAACAAAAACAGCCAGAACTATATTAGTAAGTAGGCCATGGGAGAATTTAGATTGGGTTTCAATCAAATGGCCTTAACCTGACCTACAACTGAGTAGGTTAGCCACACATTTCTCCAAATTGTCAATCTAAAACTTACAGTAAGTGTCTCTTTGTTAAATTTTAAAAAGGTTTATTTTACTGATAAAGAAGAATTCAGGAAGGCTGGTTAGGTGAGTCAACCATCATACATAAACCTTGTAAAATAAAATAAGTAAGAATCAACTCACAATGAAGAAATAACCATTATAACAGTTAACTGTCCTTCTGGTGTTTCAGTACGTATAAAATCATCTAATTCTAAATCCATTATATAAGGTATATGATGTCTACTACATCTACATTGTGGTCTCTCATAACCTAATATCTGTTGTCTAATCACTAATGGACAGTGACTACGTGTTCCCGACATTGCAGCAGACGGTACCCTATCTGTAGTTGATAACATTGTTGCTTGTCTGGAAGGTGAGGCACTACGTGCACTGGTTGAAGCTCGAGATCTGGCAGATTTTCTACTTGCAGTACTGAAAACATTAACAATAGTAAAACAATTTAGTCTGACAAAATTAATCTGATATAGGTACAAGGCTAAAACACTCATCACAGATGAAGCCGAATACAGGCTGCTTCCCCAAACAAAACAAACACTTTATTGGTCCTTAAAACCTCTATTAAAATATTGTAACACTCGGAAATATACAAAATTACATAGAAAAATATTTAATGGTATCAAATATTTTTAGGTGAATTCATTCGTATAAATTTGACCAACTTTAAATTCAGATGTCACTTGTTTGCCATGCATTTGGTGTGCCTTCCATTTACCAAACTTTTATAGGTCTCAAATAGCTGTTATAATGATTGAAACACACTGGCTGAAACACCAATCTGTTACACATTAAATGTCTTTTCCATCCGTTTGTCATACCCAAACTTTATAATACAAGTTTATACCATGTTACAGTGAAGTTTCACAATCAGGAGTATCAGAATGGATGGTCTTAATGAAGGAATGTAATACAGGAACCATTTGTTCACACATCAAGCATTAAATTTTGGGACTCAAATTGTCGAAAATTGCATGATTCTGCAATAACCAATGAGGTCTGTGATGTAGATCTGTGATCGGAGACTCTTAGGAAAGACTGGGCCGCTTACCAAACTGAGTTGCCTCATTAAATAAAGTTAATATCATCATTTTTACAATAGAATCTTCTAAAATGATAAACAAACAAATACATACTCAGCCAGTCTATTAATGATAACCATAGCAGTAGGTGTCATTGTACCATCACCAGTGGAAGTATTATCAAATTTAACATTACCACCTTCTCTATGTGTATTTAATTCTGCTTCAAATTCCTCATCTATATCTTCATTACCTAAACCACCTGTCAAATAAATAATCCAATTATATTATACAGTACAACCTCTCTTGAACAACACCCACTGGGAGAGGCTAAAATGTGTTACTGTTTAGAGGTCGTAACTCTGCAAATGTAAATTCAATTAAAATTACCCCTAAGGCTTATATCAAAAGCTGTTGTTGTGCAGAGGATTTGGTCAATAGAGGGTCTCTCTGCAGAGGTTATATTGTACCTTACATAAAATTGTTTCTTCTTTTAAAAGTTATTTTATTTATTTCACCATATTTCAGCAGCAGGCCGTTATAATGTGATAGTGTTCTGCTGACATCAAATCCAGTCGATATCATTAAACACTTGTTTAGCGGCGTGTAACCCACATTGTAATTTTTACAGAGAAAAAAAATTTAGCCCCATGTGAACAAAGTTAATGCTATTAGTTTTGACCTATTTAATGTTTAACAATGTTTATTCTTTTGCTTTTGCAAAAAATCAAGCGTTAAAAATGTGCAGTATAATAGAAGAAATAGTACACACCACTGAAGGCCTGCTGGTCTAATAGTGACCTCCCAGTCAGTCCACTAACATATAATAGACCTCAGCCTTTGGCTTCGGTCCACTTTATGTTATAGGGATGGCCGGTCAGTCACTATTAGATCAGGAGGCCCTCAGTGGTGTGTACTATCTCTTATATAAAAGTTAAAGTTTAAGAGCAGTCTAAAGTCTCATTCCATATACATGTTTAGCTGCAAACTTTTAAATTAAGTACAATAATCCTTGATCTATTTTTACAAGTGCAAGGCTTTAGCCTTGTGGATTTAGGCATAATGACTGTTACTATTAAGGAGCTGAAGTCTGGTTGGAGGAGGTGTGCTAGGGATCAAGAGGTCCCAGTGCCAAACCTCACCAGGGGCACTGCTAACTTGCTAAGGTCCTTTAACAAGAAATTTACCTTCCATTGCTTCGTATCACCCAGGTGCAAATAAGTACTTTGGAGCGTAGTAAAATCAGTTGTGCCAATATGTCGGCTGCACTGACTGGAGTAAAAGACTCTTCAGGGAGATTGAAAGTTAGATACCAGTAGCCTAATGACCAGGGATAACAGCTGTAAAGTCGGTCAACATGCATTAGCATGAAACTTAAAACTATAGAATGAAAAATGTGTGTATGTGTATGCAACAGAAGAGTTTATTGTTTGTTTGTCGGGTTTAACGCCATAGCAACACATTGTAACAGTCAATCTACTCACTCCTCCTGGAAAGGCTAAATCTCTCGATTTAGCTGTTAACCAACTACTAAGCACATACTTTCGTCAGTGACTGACAACTGCCCTACATAATTAAAAATCATTGGTAGGAGGGAGAATGGCTGTAGAAATAATTTTATGGCCAAGCTTCACGAAAGTATGCCCCGCCTGGAAATCAAACCCACGACCCCTCGATCAGTAGACTTGAGTGCTACCAACTGAGCTAGCCCGGCGGCTTAGAAGTGTGTATACATTACCTAAAGGTGCTGATGGTATTCTATTCTTCTTGTAAATAATAAGATCATCAGCCCCTAATATAGCTTTTCTAATCATTAATTGTTGATCTGAGATTCTAGCAGATTTAATATTTCTTGTAGCAATACTATAGTTAGGTGACTCTCTAACATTCTGCATTGCTGGTATTGATAAACCTAATACTATTCTATAATGTTCCATCCAATCATCTACTAAATTCCTGAAACATTAAGACATAAATGTGTCATATAATCACAAAATACATCCACACAATAGTCTAAGGGTCATTACTCATTAAGTATCTTGGAAGTTTGGACTGTTGTTTTGAAATGCAACTAGGCGTTGACAGACAACTGTGCCCACTCGTATGACTTCATTTGCTCCATTTCATTTTTGCAAGTGGAAATAGCACAAATGTGCATCTACAACAAAACATTGATTTAATGCATCACAAAATCACCAAAAATGTTCATTGAAAGTGTGAAAACCATTGTCGATTATCCCACAATGCATTACTCCCCTGCCTCATGCATATTCATGAAAACGAGATTTCACCTGTCAAATTGCCCACGGTATATATGGAGTGTGACAGAAGAAAGTACTGTGGTCGCTGACAATGTGTGAAGACATGTTAAACAAAATATGTGATTTTTTTTCTAATAATCCAGTAACAGTCTCACAATACAAACATTGAATTTACAACATATACTTGATTTGTAAATGAATACATGAAACCTCAAGATTTATATTTTGTTCAATGAAAGTTTAATTCTTTAATTATCTAACCTTGCTTTTCTCTGAAGTCTTGCCAATTCTTTGTCAGCTTCTAATTCATAATGAACTTTATCAGGAAAGTCTTTTAATAATTTGAGTATTTCTGATGATTGACTTTTTGATGTTTGCTGAAAGAAATTTATAAAATACCGTATACTAAATGTACATTTTATGTAATCACATAATTTATATTTGACCTAGAGATGAACTAATTTGAGGACCATGTATAGTTTTTTATTCAACAGTCAAAACATGAATAATTTCATAGTGAATTTGTATGTTAAAATTTCCCATGGTCTTACCTTCATGATTTTTCGAAAATGTGTATTATGATCGAGTAGAGATGCTTATGTCGTATGATAGGCTTAAAGTCAAGATTTTTCAATAACTATGAGGCCCCCAGTATAATTATAATGTATTTAGTCACTGTGAAATTATTCATGTTTTGACAGTTGAGATACATTCAGTATGTTTTCAAAGAAAACAAAACTAAATGTTACAATCTAAAATGTTTATCAAGTTAGAAATTTCTATTCTTGATTTGCTTAGAGTTACTATGAAATAATGTTGACATTCTTCATATCCTTCTAACAAAATTTTCACTCAATAACTTGCATTTATGTCACATAAAAAGGATATTTCTTGAATGCAAAAAAACATGTTCTCAATTCTGTTATGTAAAATGTACATGTATGTCTGTTATGTACTAATCATTTGTATCTTAAAGATAAGATTTTTCTATTTTCAGTGAAAAACATACATCCTAAAGCATAAAAGACATTAACATAGGTTGTAAACAAATACAAATTTTATAAATACTAAGTCTTAAAATAAAGCATAGTGCACTCAAAATAGAACATTTTGAGGTAATACAAAAAAATTACAACCAACAAACAAAATAGATGTTGGATTCAACGAAGGCAAAATCATGAAAAGTCTTAAAATGTTAACTTGACAAAATAATGATTTCTTACCAATTTGGAATAGATTTAAAATGAAGTAATAACAAAATGTCAATTAGAAACACCAAAAAACAGTTAGAAAGAAAATAAAATTGAAACATATAAAGTCAACAGTAAGGACATAAATACAACTCTAAAAATGAACCATTTAAACATGTAACATATTTCACCGAGTCAGATTCTTCATCACTGTCACTGTCCTCGTCTTCAGATTCACTAAGTATTATACCTTTCTTTGCTAGAGTCATACGTCTGTATTCATTTATACTTGTCATAAGAGCAGACTTTCTTCTAGGTCTATTACTAGGAATCATTTCTGCCATATTGTCTTTGGATAATACTAGTGGTAAGTCAGCAATATTCTCATTACTCTCTTCAGTTATGTTTGTCTCTTCAGTTATGTTTGTATCATTATTGTGGTCAGTAGGAACTACAAGTTCTTTCCCTTCAACATCATGCTTACAATCAAGTTTTTTCTCAGTAACTTTAAGACTTTTTTCAACCTCTTTACCTTCAACATCAAGTTTATGTTCAGGTTTTCTATCAGGTAATTCAACAAGAACATTGTCAGTATCCACATTAGTGACTATTATGGAGGGAACATTATTTAAGTTTGAACTTTCAATTTCAGATTTAACATTGTCAACTATAACAGCATCATCTATCTTTGTTACAATCTTTGGAATTACTTTATCAACATCTTTATCATCAGTATTGGCATCATTAATTTTAATGGCAGGTTTCTTACTTAAATCTAAATTACTTAGAACAGTTATGGCATCTTTTGCTTTCTTCAAACTTTTCTTATTTTTCTTTCCACTCATTTGAAAAATACCAAGACCAACTGGGAGCATTTTCTTGTCAATACCTTGTCCATCAATATCATTTTCAGTGTTATTAAAAGGAACAGCAGATTGTGGTCTGTTTATCATACCATCTTGACTATTAGCTGGAGATGTTATGTCAGACAAGGGACCTTTAATGGATGGTTTAAGAGCAGCAATTTTTGCGATTGGTTTCAATTTTTTACTTTTTTTGCCTTTCTCATCAGCAGCTAGTTTTTCTTGTTTTGCCTCCTCAATTTCCATTTTTCTATAAGCCCATCTTTCAGTATAAGCCTCTGTTTGTATGTACAGTTTACTGATTTCAGAAATTTCTGGCTCCGTTTTCTTTTCGTCATCTTCATTTTTCTTTTGATCAGTTTTGCTTAAATTAAACTTAACATGATACTTTTGTGCAGATTGTGCTCTTTTTGCTCCATTCATCTTCTTTTTGTCACTTTTATCAATGACACATTTAAACTTTGGTGGTTCTGGAGTTTTTGAATATCTTCTGTTACAGCCAGTTTTATCTCTATCAGTACTCTTCATTATATTATGAGGGCTATAAGAAGATCTTAATGTACCAGAGACTTGTCTTTTACTACTGTCTCCATTTTTAGATGAATGTACAGCCTGACTTGACCTATGTCTAGAAGAAAGGCTAGAACCTGACTTCAAACTAAGACTAGAGGTTTTAGAGGAAGGTCTTGAACTTCTAGATGGTGATATTTTATTGGAGTTTGATCTTTCAGCATTAGATGAACAAGTGGTTGGAGATAATGAACTAAATCTTCTAGACCTTGCAAAGCCAGGAGTTGGTGAAGGTGATGATCTTATTGAAATACTAATTTGTGAAGATTTTGATGATTGATCAAAGAATGATACTTGTTTAGCAACATCTGTATTACCATTACTGCCTCTGCTCTGTTATTTTAAAATGTTACAGAAAATATGATAATTCTAGGGTACATAATTATGTTATTATATCATTTCATCTATGATAAGTAAAAATGGTTCGAATAAAGGTTTACATGAAATAGAGAATATTCGTCATCTTTGATGAAAGATAAATTTTCATTTGAGTGAGCTCAGAAAACATAACTATTATTACAAGTGGCATAGCCATGAGTGAAAATGCCTTTTTTCTGAGTTCTCGAGTTGAAATATAAAAGATCTTAAACCTAAGTTGACAAATATTGTGTTTTTTTATGCTTAATTTTGTGTTTTATTAGATGTATTTTACACAAATTAAACTGTGACCTCATTTCATCTCCAATATGATGTCATTTATCTTTTAAGATGACGTCATTTTCATTGAAAATAATAATCATTGTAGTGAAAATATAATCTTATATTTTCAAAATTTAAGGTTATATTTTCACAACAATGAAAATATAGAATTTATATTTTCATTGAATAACGCGATGTAGCACCGTAAAGTGTAAAGAAAACAAATTTCCTTTGCCTCTAAACTTTTAGTGGGCACTGAATATTATAATCTATCATCATAATTGTTATCATGACTTTTATCAATTTACATCATTATCATTTTAAATGCAGATTCTCATTCTCAGACAACTGTTCCACAAGATACATGTACATTTCCTGTGTTGTCTGATAATCAGGAGATAAGAAATCCAGAACCATGCAAGTTACTTGTCACTATGTGTCAAAAAATCCAGTAAGGGAACCTTTACTGTTTAATGCTTCCAGTTAAATTTCCAGGTGCATATAAATATATTACATTAATTAGTATAAATTTATAGACAGCTTTAATCTACAGTAAAAGTTTGAAAGCTCCAGCTTAAAGGTTTGTTGACAAAAAGTTTAAACAAACCAGGTAATTGACCCTTTGATAATATTGCTACTATTTGTTTCTTACTAAATTTCTCGAACATGTTTTACATAGATAAACATGGCAAAAGGATAAATACCAGGTAAAAATGTTTAACACGGCTGGGTAATTCAAGCCAGCCGAGTTTGAGCCTTCAAAATGGAGGACAAATTTACCTTTCTTGACTTTTTCTTGTTTTTCTTATTTGGAGCAAAAATTCTCATTAAATCTTTGGCAGCTCTGGATGAAAATGTGAATGCTGTTAACAACTGGTCCTGAAAAAAATAGAATAAATCAAAATTACAATCTTCAAAAAAAGCAAACAGACTTAATTGTTCATTCGTTTTCTATTTAGTGTTCTATAAAATTACTTACTGGTAAAAACACATATATTTCACATGTTTTTACTATATATGGTATACAGATGCACTTATACTTATTATTGTTATTTCATGCGGCCAATTAACTCACTTTACCACGAACTTTCCTAGACCACTGTATATAACTATTACTTACCATTCCACAATAATATTATATCAACCCAATGTGAGACTCAAACCAGTAACCCTATAAGGACACTAGATTTAAACTCTTGCCCATAGTCTACTGGGCCACATACCAGGGTACTCAGACAGACATAGAAAACAATATATAACCAACACTTACTGTATCTTCTATAGGTTTATATTCATCAGCTTCTGGCACTAAACCAACATTAAATCTAGCTAGTTCACGCTGACAATTAAACATTACACTCATCTGTGTTTGACCAACACATCGAAACATTATCTGATTATTAACCTGAAAACAATAATAAAACTGTTAAATTTCTCATCTGTTCCTGCATTTCAACAATTTTAGCCATTATTATCAAGGGCATATTTTATCAAACCATCTTACCTGGGTAGTATTGTAACCCAGTATTGTCAGTAACTGACAACTGCCCCACATATTTAAGAATCAGTGGTAGGAGGAAGAATGGTGTAGAAGTTATTTCATTATAAAATGCAACCCAAATAAGCCCTCCTGAAATGGAGCCATGACTCCTTTATTAGTAGACTTCCCTGAAACAAACTTAGCTAACTGTGCAGGCTTTATTCAGTGTTAAGAATACATGAAAAAAGCAAGATTCTACACAGTGTAGACAAACTACTTACATGAAGCAAATTATAAAAGAGACACACTATCAAATTTAAGGAACAAATAATGATAATCATCACTCAAAGTCCATGTTTTGTAAGTTATTATAAGAAATGCTCAAAAGAAATTATTGACTTTGTCAGTTATATCACATTCTAATATGGTGCCGTGACCAGGATAAGTGTGTACTAAGTGTACTAAGTAATATTATGTAGTAATATCACACTCAACAGAAATTATGTGTAACTATATTCTAATTAGTACATTTAATTATTGAATTTATAATTACCTGAAAGCTGATTGGTTCAGTAATTTTAACATTAGCTTGTGGCCATTTCCATTTTCTGATTAAAGCTCCATTAGCCTCTGTGATGTGACCTCCTTTTTCTGTGGACAAGAACCTAGGCAGAAAAATATGTCAAATTTATCTCAGCTTGTTTAATGACTGTTATAACAGAGAGATTTAATAAAACAATGTTGGCTCATTTGAATACATGGGACACAACATAATCTCTTAAGAGGTTAAAATGGGTTAGTCTAAACAAAAATTGGAGATTGACTCTCTTAACAACGTACAGAAAAATTCCACAATATATATTTGCAATTATATATATATAAAGCGATGTTTGTTCAGTAAAACCTGACATTGGCCCTCAGGCTGAAACCCTAGGGCCAATATCAAAGTAATTGTGCTGATATCTTCCATAAACCACACTTGCTCTGTTTATTAACCTCTAACCAACCTAAATTGTCTACATACCTGACTGTTCCATTCTCGTGATAACAAACACCTCGTCCACTAGGTGTAAAACATGCTAACATTTTAGAATCAATACCATCTTCATATACTATAGTATAATATCCTGGTCTACCAAACCCTGCGGCACTATAAATCATTGCTGGACGACCGGATGGATAACTGAGCATTGTTAATGATATAAAAGTTATATGTAGATTTTATCTTAAATGGACATGAAGGTTTCAGGCACAGAAAGAGAATCAGGTCAAAGATCAAGAAAATAGAAGGAATATAAGTCAATTACAAGAAAACTTACTATAGCTTTAATATACGCTAATATCTGTCAAATTCTACTTCAGAAAACAAATTGTTATTTAGTTGGCCAAACATTAATGAGGATATGATGATCAACTACTTGTATTCATTCATAATAAGACTATTACATTTTTGTTAGTTCTGTGGTCATTTGCGTGACTATGGTGGCATATTTCTGCCATCAGTTAACAAGTTAATTTATTAGTTAATTAAGTGGATAACTAGTTAACATAACTACCTAACCTGTTATCACTTATCAATAAATAACATTGTTTTGATCCATTGCATTGATACACAGTCACACTTAAGTCATCACAGACATTAGCTATAGTATTAGGCAAAATATATATTTATATATAAGTGGTAAGGGGTTATCTAGTAATCTTTACTAAATAACCACTTAACTAACTAGTTAATTATCTGGTTTACTAGTTATGTAACTAGTGGTTATCTGGTGGCAGATATGACCAACAAATATATATACTTTCTCAACTGTATGATATATTTCTGTGAGTTATAGTCTTAATGACACATACCCTTTAATTGTTGTTAATGTAAAGTTATTGAAATAATCAATAAAAGGATACTAGATGACGGTAGTTCCATCAATATGTTGAGCTTGCATGAGTTTCTTCCCTTCATTTCTTTCATCAATGATGGTAGGAACCTTAGGTTTACCACCTCGGTATACAGGACTTATACATGTTTTACTTGGAGACTTTCTATACTTGAGTAATGTTTCTCTTTTAGTATCACCATAATATCTCACTATAACAGGTTTATCATGACCCTGATCTGTATCTTTTGTTGCTTGATTTGATCTGAAATCATAGAACATAATATTCACACATGAAGAACAGAATTGAACTTCTTTTTAGGATGCTATTAAAACAGTTTTAAAGAAAATGTACTGGATATTCGTCGACTTGGGTTTTTAATCAATTATAACTTAATAAGTGACTTGTCTGAGAAAACATATTTTTAAGAGTGGCATAGCTACTGATGTAGTCTAAACCACATTATGTCCATAAATATTAAGAGGGGGACTTTTCCTTCTCCTGCCCCTCCTGCTCCCACTACGTCTACTGTTTATGAACTCAAATAAAGGTTCCAGTCAAGAGGAGATTGATGACAACCTTAGATGTTATCTCTTCAATGTTTGCATCGATTTCTACTCTACAATTTACTATACAATTTATTTGCCATCTATCAATACCTAATTAGATAAATTAAATGTAGAAACGATTATTTTAGCAACATACATTGACTTTAATGATTCTTGTAAACGTTGAACACAATATTCCAATATCTGATTTTGATCTACTTCTTCTTGTCGACCTTTTAACATAACCCAACCTGAAATATTGAAAATATAGAATATACAAGTGTATGACAAAACATGGCGAATCTGAACGAAAAAATGTATAGGTTTTGCTTGTGTTTTTATGTAAAAAATGCAAAGAATTCATGTTTAGAAGAAATTTTTCTTCGTTTTTTTAATTTATGTTGGTTAGAGGGCCCAATGTCTGGTGATATTCATTATTTCAAAACTGTCAAAGCATGAATATATATCACAGCTACTGTGCGTTCAAATGTCTGTAAATGTCTAACAATAATGATGTTTCTATAGTGTTTTGAGATTGGAAAAAAAACAAATAGCTTGGCAATTTAATACCTCCTTGCTGAGTCAATACTGTCTTCATATTTAGATTGTATTCAGTATTCATGAAATTATTTAAACTTTGACAGTTGAGGAAAGACTATAGATGATGTGTAACAAACTAGTTTATGTATCAAAACTAAGTATACAAGTAAATATGTTTCTACAAGATACATACAACTTCTTCCCATATGAAAAGTTGCATTTCATCAGTTTGAAATAAATGGTAATGACCTGCCTCTCTGGGCCATCAATCCATGATTAGTGAATTTGAAGTCCATCATAGCAATAACAATATCATTATCATCGACAAAAAAGTTAATAAATTTATTAGAATTAGATCACTATTAAAATTATAACTAACATACCTTTGTCTTCAAATGCTGTATTAGACAGTTGAAAATTGATTGTCTGCATATATGATAGTGGATTGGCTAAAGCTGTAGCTGTAAAAATATAAGACTTCTATGTCACTTGACATTACAAAATGGTAATCACATGACATGCCAAAATGGTGACATCACATGACATGCCAAAATAGTTATCACACGACATGCCAAAATGGTGACATCACTTGACATGCCAAAATGGCAATATCACATGACATGCCAAAATGGCGATATCACATGACATGCCAAAATGGTGATATCACATGACATACCAAATTGTTATAATAATATAAGGATGTGTATAACTTGTAGATCTGAATAAAGATAGTAGGTACTTATAAGTTAAATGAGGTTACATATTCCATAATGTAACAGAATAGTTTCTATAGTATATATAGTAACTGTATACAGTTAAACATGGTATAAATCATGAGAAATCTTTAAACTGATCAATTTAAGTGAGTAAGTAAATTCAGTATTTGATTATATTCTATCAAATTGATTTAGTAATAAATAATCAATTTATAACATATACATTTGCATAAATTGCCATAACATTAAAAGCAACTTTTTAATGCAAAACAAGAGAGTTTAACAAGAATATTAATGGGTTTTAATAATAAATGTAATGTCTGGTAGATTAATTTATCAATGTAATAATTATGATCTGAAATAATCTGAAAAAGATAAGAGATTAATCATAAGTCAATTATAATAGATAAAGTTAAAGTGCTGGTTATGCACATGTACATGTTCAGTCAGTTTTACAATATTGTATGATAGCCCCTGATAATTGAAATCACCTTTAGGCAGGACATCCCACACAGTACTCATTTACACCTAGGTGCTCAAGGATATTAGCACAGCCCCTAATGGGGATTGTACCCAGGACTTTCATTCTCTAACTGCTTGTCCTACCACTGGACCACAATTCCTAAATATAGATGACATGCCAGTCATTACTGTAGCCAAAGGCCTTTGACTAGTGAAAATTATATACTTGATATACAATAGTTTGGCTAGTTGATAATTTAGCCTCTTTACAATGTAATATAAAAATTAGACTTATGGCAAGCAAATTCAAGGCAATGACTGACAAGGTCTTTAAAAATTTCTCCTGAAAGATAAACATAAGTGTAACTTGTACTTAAAAGGTTTTGAAGCAATCAGACTGTTTGTAAAGAATACAAGACACAACACTGACACAACATTGACACAGCCATGGGATAAGCTTGAGTTACATTGAAATCAGAACTTTTACCACAATTTTACAACATGTCAGCAAGCAATTTACAGATAGAAAAGCGAGATATTTACATAATGCAGAACAGAAACATAAATAAAATTAACATTAATAAATAACCAAATTTGTACAAATACAACAGCAGAAGTACAAAACACTGTCAACAATATCGCAGGTTTAGCACAAAACATCGTAACTCGATCTTTTCTTATCTTGAGTTACGACCGTTTTGCGCTAAACCCACAATATGTTTACATGTAACATGAGTACTGGGAAATTGATTACCTGATAACATCATTAGATTCTTATATTTGGAATGGAGTTTTTATAGAATAGAATGCACCTTAAATGTCCTTAAAAATTTGCTTTTCAGACAAACTAATTCAAGTTTACCCAAATCAGAGTTAATAAATTTATAACCTTAGAATAACAAAAACTATATTACATAAAGGAGATTTTGATAACAGTTAAAATTAATTGCAGCATGTATAATCTGTTTTTCTTTTGTTTAAACTAATCATTTTTAACATACCCTATTATATCAATGAATTTTAAGATCATTTCTAGTAACTTAATTGAGCACATGTTTGAATTCAGTATACTGAATTTAGCTATAGGCATCTGATGATACTGTTTGGTCAAGAGAACATATGAACATTAACTGGTTAAGTCTAAAATATTGACCTGATACAGCAGACATTCAGAAGTATATTAACTTCACTTAACAAAATCACTTTAGTAGGCTCAAGCAGGCACAAATAGATATCAATATTTATATACAGGGATTTTTAACAAATACAGAGTATTTAAATCAGTGGGGTAAATTTATATGCAGTAACTGATGGTTGAATGAAATTAAAGTATCATGAACAAGTAAATCTGTGAGCTAATGCTCACTAGTGATACCCCCGCCAAAATCTAAAAATATGCGACAAACAGGAAGTAGATGAGCAAGGAGCATGAAATCGCTTTACACCATATGGGACTATGGGATGAAGCAATATGCAAAGTATGAGGCTGCTGCATGATATAGTTGCTGAGAAAACTGCGACGGAAATTTTGTAACGGACGGACGGACGGACGGATGGACGGACGCACGGACAAGGGTAAAACAGTATACCCCCCTCTTCTTCGAAGCGGGGGTATAATTATTTAAAACACTATGGTGTAGAAAATTTGAGCAGTTCATTCAACAAAACTTATTATAGTAAAAATTACTAATTCCAAATGCCATAAAATTATCAAAAATATGGTTTGAGTATCAGGTAAAATATCAGTGACTTTTAACAAAGTTCAAAATAAAATACAACATATAAACACAGAAAGGAGACAAAATAACATAACAAGATAGATTCAAGGTTTATGCTTCATACAACCTTGTTTGACTTTGTTCCATGTATTCAGAAAATCTTTCCTGAAACCTTTCACTGTGGAAACCATAAAAACAGGATTAATTGTTAGATTTTTTTACATTCACAAGCTGTTTGTTGGTAAAACAAATAGGTAGGGTTGTGTTATAGGACAACTTTTGTTATACGACAAAGTACATTACATAAATAAACAATTACAGTTTAAGTTTTTAGGAAATTTTAGGTAACAATTGAAGGTTTAAGGCTTTAGGGAAACAAGGGTTACTTCATCTTGGTAATAAAACAAACAAATCAAGTAAATATAGATTTCATTACATCAGATCACAAGAACATGTTTGTCAATAAGTTTTATAAGACATTCAAGGAAGGTGACAAATTCATACTCATCTTAGTTCAGAATTAAGATGATTACAAATATGATAAATAGCTTTTTCTTGTTTCCATATATTTCCATATGTTTGAAGAAAGCAGAGACAAAATGACAAATTTGAGAACATTGCTTATTTTATAAATTAAAATATAATATAAGAGTATGATTTTTTAAACATATTGCAAGAATAGGCATATAGTGATAGTGAGAGCAACAGCACAGTAAAATGTGACAGTTTAGTTTGTTTAAGCAATAATTTTCTCAACATACTATTATTATTACACCATTATGGCAGTTCAGACTTGCCATAGTTTAGAGATCACTACATACTGTACTTATTATAACAGTTCAAGCTTGCCATAATTTATAAGTATCAACATGTTATTATTAAAACATAGTGGTACTTCAGGCTTGCCATAGTTTATTAATCACAACATGTAGTCAGTATTACTATAACAACAGTATGGCAATTCAGGCTTGCCATAGTTATTGATCTCAACATGAAGTCAGTATTATTATAACAACAGTATGGCAATTCAGGCTTGCCATTTATTGATCTCAACATGAAGTCAGTATCATTATAACAACAGTATGGCAATTCAGGCTTCCCATAGTTATTGATCTCAACATGAAGTCAGTATTATTATAACAACAGTATGGCAATTCAGGCTTTCCATAGTTATTGATCTCAACATGAAGTCAGTATTATTATCATAACAGTATGGCAATTCAGGCTTTCCATAGTTATTGATCTCAACATGAAGTCAGTATTATTATAACAACAGTATGGCAATTCAGGCTTTCCATAGTTATTGATCTCAACATGAAGTCAGTATTATTATCATAACAGTATGGTAATTCAGGCTTCCCATAGTTATTGATCTCAACATGAAGTCAGTATTATTATCATAACAGTATGGCAATTCAGGTTTTCCATAGTTATTGATCACAACATGTAGTCAATATTATTATAACAACAGTATGGCAATTCGGGGTTCCCATAGTTATTGATCACAACATGTATTCAGTATTATTATAACAACAGTATGGCAATTCGGGGTTCCCATAGTTATTGATCACAACATGTATTCAGTATTATTATAACAACAGAATGGCAATTCAGGCTTTCCATAGTTATTGATCTAAATTCACTAAGGCTGCAAACATTAATGTAAAATTGATGTAATTAGAAGTCATAGCATGTAGTATTGTAAACCATATTGATTAAATCTATAAATCTTGTCAACTCATTCCTTTATCAAATATATCATGATACATGTAATTGTTTATTATAACTTGACAGAAAAGTGGTCTTTAGTTTGGATCAATACTTTTGAATTATTTAAACTCAAAATAAATTGTTATTTAAGTGGTTGGAGACATAACATTCTATACTGTATCATTAGGAGACCAATGGTTGTCTAAATGTCACATTTCTTAATCTATCAATTCTAAGACATACTTAAAAATCAAGAATGGGAAATCTGAAATGTTAAATTTAGACCTTATTTGGATTTGTGGGGTTTTCCTGTGCGCAGGCAGTGCAAACAAAAGTTTGTAACACATTATTGCTGAAAAGCACAAACTACAGATAAAATCCTAATGTTCTTTGAACATGTATTGTCATTGTGATGGTAAAAGTTTGTTTGTACCGTAGACAAAACCCCCAAATATTTGAATTCTGGGTATTGTTCGTTTTTTCTCAACTGTCAAAACATGAATAATTTCACGGTGAATGTGTTTTTCAGAATCATTGTCGAATACATCGAGTTTCCGAAAGTGTGTATTATGATCGAGTAAAGCTGTTTATGCCGTATATGTTTTAGTCAAGTATTTTTAATAACAATTAGGCCGCCAGTACAAAAACAATGCATTCAGTCACCGTGTAATTATTCAAGCTTTGACAGTTGAGAAAAAACGAACAATATCAGTCTGAACAAGGTGTGTATGACCTATTATACATGTATGCTAACCATTTGTATTATCAAATAAGACTTCCTTAGATTAGAATTGACTAAATGACAAACTATGCTTATAATCACAGAAAAAATCTTAGAAAACTAATATCCTATTGTTCACAGTATTTCAAATGTTTACATCTTGTAAGATATTCGAATTGCATCAACTATCATTTTGTATGTTTACAATATTTTCATATCAAAGGGAGATAATAATTCAGTCTCATTAAAAGTTTTCATTGGTAAATTTGCAACAGATTATTGTTTTGAAATGTTAAAATAAATATTATAAATAACGACTCCAGCTAAAGTTAAATTCAATATTACAGAGATTAGAAATATGGTAAAAAAAGTCAATATTTACTGTACAGATAATACAATACATTAATTAGCTAACAACCAATTACCATTGATTTAAAGATGTAAATATTTCTAATGTTATCATTAGTAACTACAATAATATTATCCTTGTTCTTGATGACAGAATAAGTACCATGCCATGTCTGATTTACCTTCATGTTAAAGAGTCAACAACAGAACCCAGGGCCCCACACTAATTTTCAAGCAAGGTTGTCCTTAAATGGACCGGCAGTTTTACTTTCCCAACTCATTATTTGTAATAGCAGTAACAGGCTTTTTCTGTATTTTGTTGTAGAATAAAGCATAGACACTTGTTTTGATGAGCGAATTAAATAGCATGTGCTAAAGTACTCAATAATACATTAATTTTTGTCAACAATAAATTATATGTATTCTCATGAGAGTTTAGAGTAATAATTAAAGTTACATAAAGAACCAGTCACCCAGGAATACAAATATTAGCGAGAAGAGATTAGCTCTGTATTATATAGGATAGGGGTTAAAAAAGGGTTTATAACATGTTATCCTTTAGGGTTAACCCTGATACCAGTTTTTATCATCAACTCACATCGTAAATCAGTCGGTGTTTCGGCGATCAACGAGAAAACGTCATCTCTCGCACGATTTCTTGGAGCAACACTTGGTGAATAAGCTACAACAAATATGATACAAGCGATAAAAACATAACATATCCAAACAATGCACAAAACACCACCAGCTGAAAACACTAATGATAACTATAGTTGTGTGTGTGTGATATTCTACTATCTGGTATGTACAACATACAATCAAAGTGAAATGTATTTCTACAAGGATGGATTCTATAACATGCTGATAAAGTGATTGCAAAACTGAAAAAAAGAACGTCAATTAATAACACCAAATTATGAACAATTAGCTCAATAGGTCTGTATGTCTCATCAAGAACATACAGTGCATTACATTTTACTTTTACGACAGTTTTAAAACATAATAGATCATACATAATCGCCGGTTAAGCACAAACAGGCATAACTCAATATAAGAAAAAAGTGAGCTTAAACGACCATTTTGCACTAAACCTGTGATATTGTAATGAATTTGTACAGTATGTATAATATTTTTAACTAATTATTTAGAACATTCAAATGATTGTCAAACATTTTTTACAGAATAAGTGGATCACAAGTAATCAAGCTACCAGTATTTGCTTCACCAAGTGAAATTTTAACAACAAATTCCACCTCAGAAATTATAATAGTTTTTGATTGGCCAACAATTAATATGACTTAAAAATGATCAGCTATTTATAAGTAAAACTAAGGAAGTAGGGTAGAATGGGAACAACATGTCTTATGCCAGGAGTTTTTTCAACTTTTATTTATCTTTTTATAGTTCGCCCTTTAGTTTATGTCATTTGGCCTGTAACTATTGTATTAATTTAAAAACATGTATTTTACATGTTCTCTTTGTGTTGTGGTAATTTGCATGCATGACCAATTAATACCCTGTAATGATCCTTTTTTTAAAATTATGTGACTTAATCAGTTGACTTATAGATTTTCACCGTTTAAAGTACAAAATTAATATTCCCATTCTGACGAGTGCAAAGATTATTGTACTATGAATCAATATAAAACATTAATATCAAAATTACCACAACTATTAAACTTAAATATTAATCATTAATATTATAATAAATTTAATAAGATTGGTTCATATTAACTAAAACCATAACATATTGTCACATACAGAAACCCTCCCTGTACTAGCTTAGCACCTGAAAGTACCTGATTTAGATTAACATCTATTAATCATAATTTCATAAGATTATTAAAAAATTAATTCCGTGAAAACAAAAACCTATATTTGGTCAATCTTGTTAAAAGCTTTAAAGGAAGGACTTTAAGACTGTGGCATTTGTTTACCTGTAGTATGTGTGAGATTATGTTCTTTAAATCCGAGATTTCTAATGACCTTCACGCCATAAACACTTAGGTTTATTCTAATATACAAGCATCGACTGCCATTACATTAAATATATTTAAAAATGGTTAAGTATTACAAATGTATTTGTTACTGCATGCACTATCATAGAAGAATGATTCATAAGAACCAGGGGCTGGTATTATCAAGCCTCTTACGACTGATTTTAATCATAAATCCTTCTACATTGTTTTGTTAAATTGTCGTAAGATTCTTAGGTTAAACATTTGGTGACATTCATCACCAATGGACCTTTCCATGACTTCACCAACAGCCATATTTACCTAAGGTTTACAATGAAACCTTTTCATAGAACAATGAATTTTGTCCTGCAAACAATGAGTTAACAAACAAGTACATGATGATGTTTGTTGGTAAATGTATGGAATTTCTTATATATCAGAAATATCTTAAAAAAAATATTCGGTGCTATGCAGGGTTCATTTTGTTTAAAGTGTTAATGTTGGCCATGTACATAATTATATTAACAGGCTAAAAGTAAAAAAAGTAGGTACCGACTGAGAAGTTGAAAT
The DNA here is from genome assembly GCA_025267735.1 of Mactra quadrangularis. Lineage (NCBI taxonomy): Eukaryota > Metazoa > Mollusca > Bivalvia > Venerida > Mactridae > Mactra > Mactra quadrangularis. The sequence continues at coordinate 46,884,733 of CM046302.1, forward strand.
CTTTTCAAATTTGCAGGTACTTTGTAATTAAGCAATATAATATTTATGTTTAACCATTGACATATATTCTAAAAAATGGTTTTCATATCTAAGACTTAAATCTACCAGAGCAGCATCACAGTGCAACTGAATTCACAGTTTGATGAAATAATTGTTCAGGGCTCGACACTAACTTATAGGCTGCCAAAATGGTTAGCCAGCTATATTTTAACTTTTGGGAACCATATCTTAAACACTGTTTAAGATATCTGTCTGAGCATACACAGGTTGCCCGAACCCAAGTATGGGTTGTCAGAGGCAAAAGGGCCACCTTTAATGTCAAGTCTTGACTGTGTTGATTCAATTAGTCATGATTCATGAAATTGGTGAATGACTGCCATGAAAAAATAATGTTTAGTTAAATTTTAGCAAGTTTTAAAAAATTCCACACATATGAAATTGCTATCAAAATGAAAATTTTCAAACAATTAAAAAGCTACGACAAATTTCTAATATATAGCAGCAAAAAAGCCAAAAAAATACTTAAGCAAAGTTTTAAATAAAAATTATATGATAAAAATGACAAAATACATTATGAATTTAATGAACCATGAAGTAATTAGTCGTTGACAGGATACTATGAAATCTTAGACAGTAAAGATCTATGTAAAATTATGCAAAAAATTCTCATTTTAAGACTTATACATATTTTATAAAAAATCTTACAGGGCTTTTTCAGGGGGTTTTGGGAAAAAGGCCCCTGTCCAAATTGGGAATTTTTAACACTATAAAAAGTCTGATTTAGGAAAAAAATATTGACAAACCAACCCAAATTGGAAATTTCATCAACAATGCTTCTGCATTAAATCTTTATATGCCTTGCTTTGGTGTCTCTGAAAGTGTTGCAGTGCTCTTAAAGAGTTTGTTCTGACAGTTCAGTGAGGCTTTCACTGCAAATTCTCATGTATTTATTGAAATCATGTTCAATAGGAATTATTTAACAATATTGGGATTTTTTTTCTTGAAATTGGGAAAAATGGTCGTTTTTTGGCATTGGGAATGGGGCCCATATTCGGCCCGTGAGATAGGCTGAAAAAGCCCTGTCTTATAATTCACAAGGCTCTGTATAGTAGTAATCATAATAATAAGAAATTGGAATCTTCATTGTGTAGGTATTAAATCGTTTTCCATCTATATGTAATGTAACTAGTGCTGCAACGATTCACCGGAAAGTCGATTCGATGCGATTCGATACTTTATTTTTCGATTCGATTTTTTTCGATTCGATTCTTTTATATATACAATTTACTACAAATATGCATTTATATACATATTTGAGCTTAAAACTAAATAATATTATTTAAATTAAAGTGTTACTAAAATTGGATAACACGAAACTCGAAAATCTGATATTTTTTTATATTTGCTTTAATCAAGTACGAAATGGATTGGGTACGAATGTAAAGGTCGCGAAAATGTATTATTAATGTAATATTGGACAGAGTTTCTATTCATGCTACATAAAATCGTAATAGAAATTTAACAGAAATGTACCAAAGTGAAACCCAGTTTCACTGTCAACGTATACTTTGACTTTTAGGCGCGCCTTTGCATTTATCGTTTTAACTGATGTAGAACGTGAATTTTAAAAGTCAGTATCGAATCGAAACTCGCGGGTCCCGAATCGAAATCGAATCGGCACCCTAGCAATCGAGTTTCGATGTATCGAATCGAATCGTTGCAGCCCTAAATGTAACATCATCTATATTTAAATATACAACAAATACGTACGTGGCTTTTATAATCTACCCCCTTGTTTATAAAATTAAATTACTAATTAAAAAAAAAAATATTTTAGTTGTTATAATCAAAACAAAATACAGTTTTTCTGTATTTTCGATTAACAAAACATAAAACTGACTTTGATGTGCTTAATAATAAAAAACTCAAGCAAAAGCAAATGTTACGAGACCCTATCTTTCAAAAAACATGAAATACTGTTTCAACATATCCTGTAATATGCAAAAAAAATAAAACAATAACACAAGGTGACTTAATTTTACATCAATAAAAAATCCATCAATAATATTTAGAATTAAGGCTAATGGGGATGACACTAAGCTAACTATAGCGTGCATAATTTTAAAAAACGCAAAAGCAAAATTTGTAAACAAACTCAGCAACAAGGCGTTTGAGCTATTACAGTGCACTTAATATAACTTACCGTGTGCACCTCCAGTAAGCAAGGCAAAATTGGACTTTTCTTCAAGAAATAATCAAACATGGCATCAGTAATAAGTTTATATATGACATATTATAGATCTATGAAAATGTAAGTCTAAATTAATATGTTCATTTGTTCAATATTTCTTTAAAACAGCTCTAAAAATCTATATTATACAAACAGTTTTGTTTAAAAAAAACGGTGCTTTCTATAAAATTAAAAATAATAATAACAATGGCGACAAATCATGTCAAATGATTGCAAAATAATTTTGTCACAAAATACACCTGATGAATTGTTTAAGGTCTGTTACTTTTAGTTGTAAGGTAGATTGTTCATATTATCTTAATTATGGTCTGGTAAAAATCACATCGGCATGTTTTGACCAAGATCTTTAAAGCTCGACTATTTGACATAGAGGGCAGTGGTGCTTTTCACAAAAATTCTTACGAAAAAATCTTCGTAAGTCAAAAGCAAGAAACATTAATAATAAACTCATTTTTGGCTTATCAATTTTATATATTATACAAATTGTGTAGAATTGTGTATACCTTTTGAATATCATATCATAGTTATGCTTATTATCCATCTGACTTTGAAGTGCTAATTATATGAAACTGACTCTTCATACCAAGATTTTTTTTGTAAGAATTTTTGTGAAAAGCACCACAGATTACCAAATGCTAGCCAGCACAGACAACAAACTACCAAAGGGTTTTACTAGAGCTGTCACAATAAACCAGTTCACCGGTATATTGCTGCTGCAGCAATACATACCACGGTACGAATTTAACGTACCAGTATTGGGCCATATTTTCTATTTCATAGGAAATTTTTTCCCTTCGCGAAATGAAAGCACCAAAACGTCAGTTTTTCTATTGTTCCAAAAGTTTTTACTCATATACTTAAATAAACAAAACTGATTTACAAATAAGTACACAATAATTTTGTGATTACAGGTAATATTATAACATACATGTATATGAACTATGATTCATTGTTATGTTTCATTTTTAACTTAATTATAACTCGAGGTACCTGGTAATCATAAAATTTGAAATATGAACAAATTAACAAAATAAAAATGATAAAAAAAAAACAGATAAAAAATCACATAATTTCGTTAGGATAAAATACATGCTATCAGACATCATTAAAATGTAATTTCAATGACTCTTGAAATCAACAGATTATATTAAACAGTTTAAATTAATAACATGATAATGTTACACATAATTTGTTAGATTAATATAAGACTGAACCCATAAAGTAACAGCAAAATTGTATTTATTAAAAAAGTCTTGTTGAAGAAAATCCATAGGTCAGTACAAAACTAGCCTATCTACATGTACATAGATTAAAAATTAGATTAGTTTAGCACTGACCCATCAATGATTCATCAAGAAAAACCCATGACCTATGCTGGAAATAAACCAGAAACTCAAACTCCATTACAAATCAACCTTTTTTTCATGTTACCATAAAACATGAAATACAAACTTGAAAGCAAACTGCAACATCAACAGTAAAAGAACCACAGACTTTTCAAACAGCCAAAAAAAAATGAGAGAGATGTTTTTAAATTTAAATCTTTTGTCATAAAACGGCCATCAGTTAATGGCAAACCTCCTTCAGTGTTGTGGAAATGTCCAAAACGCATGGGTAAGGCAACTGTTCAACAACATTACTCTGCAGTCCAAACAATCCTATTATGCTGGAGCAATGGTATCTTGAAGAGTTGTTTCAGACTTATTTAAGTTCCTTTTTAAGGTTACCATCAAACTTGATGACCATAATAGTCAAGTCCAGGTCTTTTTCTTATAAAATTCAACATTTTGGAACTTGAACATTAAAGTTAAAACACTCTTCAAAACTCCCAAAATTTTGCAGACACCAAGGTGGTCTTTACAGGGGAGCTTCACTGTACTATAATAATTATTACATACATTCAAATATCAGACACTCATTAAAAAAAAAATTTAACCCGGAAATGAGACAATAATGCTGTAACCTTATAGAACAGTCTATAATTAGAATATAATCAGCTATTGTAAAAGTTTGGTGTGAAATATAGCAGACTAAATAGTGAAGCTGCTATGATAATAAATTACTCACTGCTTTTATGAGAACTTATACCTACAAATAACAATACAAGAATAATTATGACATATATTACAATATAACACAGTGACATTTATATATAAAATCAAGGTACACAAGTAATCCAAACTTAAATAACTTCTCCCACTATGAAACAAAATCAAGAGGTTTCTGTGAAATTACAGGTTTCAGGGATTATGCACAACAATCAGTAGGTAATATTTTATGTATGAGAAGCAAGGGGATTCCCCTTCAATGCTTCCAAATTAAGCAGCAAATGCGAAGTTCTTGCCAAAATCATTTGGCCATTTATGACATGCCTGATGAAAAATGATGGCCAGTGCACAAAAATATTCAACCAGCATAAATATGAATACCACCCTTTGATACTTGAAAATTATATATGCAAAATCCTACTGAGTTTTTTTTTTAAATTGCCAACAATAAAAATAATATGAAATAGAAATATTAAATGCTGAATTTTCCTGAAAGAACATGATTAAAACTGCCCTGACACCTGAGCTCTGTAAACAAGATTACTGGATTTAAAGTTTTAAGCAAACCAATTAACCACTCATGACCAAAGTCACACTTGTTTGTATCAATACAGTCAGATTAAATAGTTGCCAATTTTTACTTGTTATATTATCACTAGCCATTAACCTAAAAGGTTTAATCTAAAGACAACCTGAGAGCATGGCCACAAATCGAAGACACTATTTTATACATTTGTTCCTTTGTATTTTAATACCTTTTAAAAATTACTCTGAACTAAATCATGTATAAGACAGGAATAACTTGTTATTCAATTATAACAAATATATCATGTATATATATAATTATAACAATTACTTGTACAGTAATATAAATTATAAGGTACAACATATGTCTGCTTTTAATGATTCTTATGGTAATCGATTTGCAATAAACGGCTTAAAATGCATCATTGCATCCAGTGGTATCAATTTAATACCTAAAAAGGTATCAAATTTAAACATTCCACTAGCACTAAAATTTGATATTAAATTGTAACAACAATTTATTCGTGAAGTATTGAAGTGGTTGAAACCAAATTTACTTAATTGCAGTGCTTCAACATTGATATACAATCAATACAAATCAAAACTTATTGCATGACAACCGAAAACAAGATAACGCCCGCAATAGAAGATAACGACCCAACCTAAATATATACCATTTTCCTAGCTAACAAAAATCAAGAGGTATACTGCAATCAAAACAAGCTATATTCAACCTAGAGATAATCTTATTGTTTGAATAGTTTCTTTATTTGTTTGATTTTTGTACATTTGTAAGTTTAACTGCTAAGAATGCTAAAAAAGTTCATACGGTTTATAAATTATCTTGGTTTTCAAGTAGAGAAGGAATCTCCTGCATAGATATGGGAGATAATAAAACTATCTTTATACAATGATCCAATGATTGAACATTAAGTAAAGTACATTAAGTACGTTAAGTACGGTTACAATGATCTAGTGATAAGACATTTAGTTCAGTTATAAGTAAAGTTTAAACATAGTTCATATTGTATAATTTGGTTTTACTTTGTTTTAGGTCAGTAGTGTTTATTTTCAAATCAAAGGAAAATTAAGGTGGCTGGGGCATTTTAAAGGGGAAAATACTTCAAAATAGCAACCAAAATTTCCCCACGATGAGATGCTTTAAAATTGTAAAAAATCTGTTCTTAAATATATACAATTTTATAAACAAGTAAATTTTACTACAGCAAAATGGAGTAATAATGTACTGTTTAGATGAGAAATGGAGCCAAATTTCAGTCTGAAAAATACCTGGAAAACACATTGCTGTCAGATTTTAAAAGACTGAGATATAAAAGGCATACAGAGCACATAGTATCTTTCCTAGAAGTCATCAGTACTAATAGAAACGCAATCTTTAACAAACATTGCTGCCCAAGTTGTATTGTAAAATTCATGGTAGAAACATGCTCGCTCTAACCTTTACCCTCCATCAAGGAAAAGTTAAAGTGACTAAAATGACCTTACAGTGACTTTCATGTTGTTAATTATTTGCGCTCTTTGATGCTTTGCATCAATATTTTCTTGTATATAAGTGGCAGAACTCAATGGTCTTGTTTTAAACCTGTGCTTACCAAATGTTCAATGATCATTGACTGTTGAAGAAAGCATAATGACTAATGTCTGAATGTATGTAAAAAATAAAGAAAGACTTATTTAACAATAATACACAAGTTCTGAATTTAAGAAAATAAATATTCTATTTCATAGCATTGAGATTAAAGAAACCATATTACTACTAATAAATGGTTTAACTTTGTCAATAGGCTTTGATTTTACACAAAAATCATCCGTAAAACTTTTTGAAATAAGTTAATTCTAAATTTAGTTAACGAACAAAATTTATGTAAAGACTTATATTAATCTTGTATAAATCATTGCATGATTGAGTTTAATCCATTTCCTCAGCATGTATAATTTGTAAAAATATTCATGCTATTTGAAAAATATTAATAATTTCATTCAATGTTACATTCAAAAAGCCATTCAATCATAGCAATGTGCAAAAAGACCCTATTTAAGAGAATATGTTCTTTTTAAATGAACATCTTTGACCCATGTTTTAATCTTATACTATGTGAAAAATCAATTGGTTATGTTTACATATTATAATGAAAAAAAATCAATGTCAATACATTCACGAGGAATTTAATCTTTTTTCGGTCCAATTTCATTTACATGTATTGACTTTTGTTTGGTTTGAAATATTGACATATTTGAAGTTCTGCCCATTTTGTTTCTTCAAGACTGTGTTCCGACAGAGTCACTATTTGTTTAAGGTCCAAGTTTAAACTTTAATATAAGAAAAGTGAAAACCCTGCTAGCTTGAAATCCAATCTACAAGTCAAGACTTTATAATGGAGTTCATATTTAATGAAAAAGTTCAATATAAGCTAATATGTTAATGTATTTGCACATGAATATTTAATTGTCTTGAAGTCAGAAAAAGTTCAAACTTCCTAAACCAGTCAATGGGTCTAACTACATTAATATAAACAAGGATGTAGCCGTCAATGAAACTAGGAAATGAAAGTGATTGCACAAATAGGCCTTTTAAATAGTAAGCACTATATGATGTTTGTAGATATTTGGTTGCCTAAAAGAAATATTTGGTTGTCTAAAGTAAGTGGTAGTTGTCCCGGGCAACTGGACACCCACTAATTTTGTAGACTAATGTAGACTAGTTTTGCCCAGTCAAATTAAGTAGTTTAAAAGAAATAATTGATCAAAACAGTCCAAAATTAAACAATAAAAGACAATTGATCAACTAAAAAAGTCTGCTTACTGGTCCCAATACTTATAATACAGTTTGAGGATAAAATTACATCCTATAAGGACCTTTAAGGAAATAAAGAAGTCACTTATGGATTGGATTCTTATCCTTAAACCCTTAATGCTGTACAGAGATATCTAGTCCATTCATTAATCTATTTTTTCTGACCAATCTCAAAGTCAATGTTATGATAATTCAAGAAGGGGAATATTAAATTGCTTACTGACTACTAGTTTATTTGTTTTTTTGTTGGGTTTAAGGCTGTAGCAACACATTGGATAGATTATATAATGGCGGTCAGTCCACCTACACACTGTTCCTGAAAGGGCTAAATCTCTAGATTTAGCTGTTAACCAACTACTAGACACATACTTTCATCAGTGACTGACTACTGCCCTACATGATTTAGAATCGTGTTAGGAGGGAGAATGGCCGTAGAAATTATTTCATGACCAAGCTCCACGACATAATGCCCTACCCGGGAATCGAACCATCAACCCCTCAATCATTAGATTTGTTAGGTACCGACTGAGCAAGCTGGGCATGATGAGACTACCAGTCTAAATCTATATCCCTTACCCAAAACATGAACCTTGGCTTACAAAACATTTTTCCTGACACTAGTTTCAAAAATATACCCAAAATGTGGAAAATAAAACTTCTAATCTTAAATGAAGATTTCATTCAGTACAACCCACCTGCCACAACAATTTATTTCTACACAAAACCTATGAGAGTGCTTTGAAGTAAAATATCTTAAGAAAATATAACCACAATCATTCTTTTTTTATTTACAAAGATCTTGACTGATTATAGATGTTATATTTGAAGTACACTTCATCACTATTGTTCCTAAACAAAACTACCTATCTTGACATCAACGTTCAACCCTTAGCAACTTATTTATGGACCTTAGAGAGTTAGATTGATTAAAGACTTCACACAAAGCAAGGATTGCTCACTTTCATGTAATACCACATTATAATATATCTAGTGGTTTTAATCTTAAAGAGACAAATTTCAAGACTTACTGGTTTTATTTAAGTCATCATTTTTTCTGTTAGTCTTTTTTGTACTTGAGTCTGACTATTAAACAGAAGGAAGTGCAAAGCAAGAGAATGACAATTGTTCTAACTTTTAGTAATTAATCCCTGAAAGTCAGTAGATAACCTAATTGAAGTCTGGCCACTCTTTGAAAAGGTGCTTCGAAAAAAGTGGAAAATGTCCGATTGACATATTATATTTTAGGGCAATTAAATATTTTAGCCAACAGTAACCGAGTGGAGAGTGGCCAAGTTGAATTAACAAGTCAGCAAGGAAGTTAAACCATTTAAAATCATAATATATATGTCATTGGACATTACCATTCATGCCTTAATTTATCAAACAAAGCCAATGTTAATAAATATATGATGCAGGCATATATGACATTACCTACAACTAGTTGGCTGATCAAGCTCAATGATAGTAACAAACTGTCCTAATAATGTTCCTATCGTAATTGAAATAATTTTATCACTATGCAATATTTGCCATTAATTGTGCATATCTTATATATATGTCATTCAAATTTTCATGTAGATGAACAAATCTTCTGAATGACGCACTATATGTCTATTCATGCAATTTTTAATGTCATTAATAAAATCAGGCTAAAACATTTATTATTTTTATTAACAAACTAGCTTTCAACATTGACAAGTGCAACTTTGAATGATAAGCCTCAGTTTTGTATTAAAGATTCATCAATTGTATTGAATGCAAACGGTAATAGGCCAAGCGCATTTGATTAAATTGCTTGCATAACATAGACACCCATCAAAGTTGATTAATTCATTTTCTGTATCTCATAAATATACTCAATAATGCAATATTCGATTTATTGACAACATATCAACAATGCTTGCACATGTTTAATTCTTTATCTCAAAGACCTGAACTTGATTAACAAAACAGCATATCGCAGGCTAAGCACAAAACCGCTGCAAATCAAGTTACAACCGCTTGCGCTTAGCCAGCGATATGCTGTTTTTAAATTCCAGTACTGGAACATTGATATTGAACATTAGTAACTGTCAATCACAACAAGGCTAAAAATTTTTGGAAGAAGCCAAAAAGGCTGCTTCCCAAACAAAACTGACCCCTCTTTTCCCCTCAGTTTGTTCTTGAAATTCCTCTGTCCCATAAAAACTCCCAAACTTTACCTTAGGTCTGAAAGGCCTCAGGGGACAAAAAATTTTAAGTTGATTTTTTTTTCAATTTGAAAACAGTCTATGTAGTTTCTTTTACCAAATAATTCACTGGAGTATCTCATTGATTTTGTAACACCTATAATTTAATAAATTTATTACTTTTTTACTGGCATTAAAGTGGGACCATTTTTCCAAAATATGTGAAAACCACACAAATTTTCCCCATGAAAAGGCTGATGCCCCTTCCCAAAATATAGTGTTTTGGTCCTGCACAAATGATTCATGCTAGCTGTATGACTAGTGTCATTCTGCTTGCTTGTGCCTAATTAATGTATAAACATCTATGTATTGCACATTGAAAATTACTTATTTAAGACCAATCTCATATTAGAGAAACTATGAGAAACAAAACCCAGAATGTGAGATCCCCATCTCTTTCATACACACAACCAGTCTACGAAATTTAATAAGGATATGAAAGTGGTTGTCCAAAACAGGTCATTTTATTAGCTAGCACTATATCTTGATTGTAGAAATTTGGTTGCCCAAAAAAAAATTTTGGCTGCTTAAACTAGAAATTGGTTGTCCCAGGCAACCAGACACCCACTAATTCACACCATTCAATTTGTGTAGTTTGAACTAAATAACCCATTAAAACCGAGAAATACATTAACCAAAAAGTACAATGGACAATATAAATGGGTCGGCACAAAACTAGTCAAAGAACATGTAAATAAAGAAGAATATAGACTAGTTTTGCCCTGATCCATCAATATACTTTAGTACACACATAATTACAAAAAGGTCACCCCACATAGACAATTAACAGATTTATTACACAATTAAACATTGTAATTAATATCCTATACTAATTAATCATCAATATTTTCATTAATTACATAAAATCAACTCAACATACAAATAACCTTAATGCCATATAATATCTTGGCATACATACAATTCACAAACTAAAGAATTGAATCAAGTACTAGGTATTAAAATCTAAGTCCAGGGATTACGCCTGAAAAGCTATACTATACAGCTTGACTGATTTCTTAACAATATACAGTACCCTCCAAAATTCCTTGGACAAAATTATGTAAAACTGATTCATTTACCTATGACAAAAAAACAGAAGTCATTAGAGCAAATACTAATTCACCATTATTTTAGCAAGACATGATTCAAACTATGGTACACAAAAATGTCTTGAATTAAATTTAGATATAGCAAAATTACTTGTGATATGTTCAATCTTTCTTAATATTTTCATTTGTGATGAACTTTTGTTCAGGGTACAGTCATGTAATACCTGTAGATACTATTTGATAACAATAACATGAAGGTTATGATGTATAACAATACATATTACTATTATATCATGAATGCATGTGGAAGATTGTGATTGGCTTCAATGCTTGCAGGCCATTAATGCACAGCAGTGAGTGCATTACCATTGTAATTTAATTTAATGACTCAACAGAAATATTTCAATCTAGGATTTTGTTTATTGCCTCAAAAAGTACCATAAAATTCAAGCCTTACAAATTTCCAAAAGTTTATAATTTTAGTGTTAATTCATACAAACCTAAGAAATTTAATTAAGCTTTACTATTAGTTTCATTTAATAAGACTTAAACAATCAGGAAATATGGTGTTTCAAAAGTGGATGTCTGAGAGTTCATATGGCTAACTACCTATGTCATATTGTCTTTGTAATATTTTGATACAATTTTTGTAAGTCCAAACTGAAAAATGGATGCCATGACGACATAATTAATTTTTTTGTGGTCAGAACTCATTTAAAATTAGTTAATATATAATGACCAATGTAGCCCAAAGATGTCATTGAAATTACTCATCAATTTTCAAGTAATATAAAAATAAGCAAGTTTATATTATTCATAACCATAACTTTAACACTGAAATATAAATATTCTGATAAAAATACCCAGCTTATATCAATGATATTGAATAATCTTAACCCATACTTTGGGCATCGAAAAATTATCAGGGGTACTTAATATAAGTCATCAGTAAATTCAGTATGGGAATATCTAAATACTAAATAGTACCACAGTTCAGTCAGGGACTTACATGTATCCAGATTATACTAACTTCAGAATGACAAATCAAGATTATCTGACTCTTACATACAATGTATACCCATACTTTTTACAGATATAATAAATTTGAAAGTTTGTATTTCATATCAGACCTTTATTTATCAAAGACCCTTGACCTAGGTATAGTATGAGATAAATCAATGGAAGTACACTGTGTAACATTTGACACCTGTAACTGAAATCTTTCAGAGAAACATATAATGTTTATATGCTGCACTGTTTTGTAACTTAACACAGAGGCTCTGTGAAGGCAAGCTAACAGAGGCATGTGTCTCAATAAATCACCAGGGTCATAGTGATTAGTATCTGATTACAGCTCACTGTTTTAAGTACATTCTAACAAATTAAGAATAATGGAGCATCATCATAAAGAATTAAAAATATATTATACGATAATAATATATATACGAAACATGAAAAACTACTAAGGTAAAATTGTTTAAACATTTTAGTATGATTTTTACGTTATTGTAGACACATGAGACAATATTATCAATCTATATAATCATTTTTTATTTTGTGCAAAGTTGATCATAAAAGTAACATGTATTGTTCTATCACAAGACTTAATAGTGTTTCTTACAAAAATAACAACAGTGTATCATGCATTGCGATAACAACATATTTTTACCCACATTATAAAATACTAGTAACACAATTACAAAAGTGATGCATTATCATTTCAAGTGACTGTCTACCTAATATTTGTTTCTTTGTCATCCAAACCAGACCCTGTTCACTGCAAAATATAAGTGCCATTGTGTTGTAATAACTTACGCATTACACTGCGAGATGTACGTGACATTCTCGACATTCTGGACATGCCTGATGTCCGTCCTAATGCAAAACTCATGCCTTGAAAAATTTCAATAAATGGTGTTACCATGAAAACAAATTTATATTAATACAATGAGCATTAGTCAGTAAGTTTCTGATGTTTGTAGATGAGGGAAAAATATGTAAATTAGTCAAACTAAATACAAACAGTCAGAGAATATTAGATTTGAAATAGTGGTAGCCTACATCTGTCTATAAAGCTTAAATATCAGATTTCTCCATAAAATTTTGGTCACCAACAAGAGCAAAATTTAGTAGCTGAAACAAAATAACAGTGTATCCAGGGCTACAAAACTGTTATACATTAAGATATCATATTAAAAAAATTCTACAAAAAGTAATCATCTCAACATAATACTAGAGAGATAAATAATTGCATGAAAAATGTTAACACTTTCCCTGCAAATGAAGTGATGCATAAAACATATTTTAAGATATCTCATACTTTAAAAACAACAACAGTCCAAAGTCATCAAAATTTGTATAAGTCTACAGGAATCATACTTTGTATAAAAAAACATCAGTACTTGCAAATTAAATATGTGTAAATACTTACTTGATCCTTTTCTCCGACTCCCTACTCGACTTAAATTTCCAATATCAAGTTGTCCCCTCAATTGAGAACCTATAGATAATCTACTTTCACTTCTTTTTCCTTGCCTAGATTCAGATTTTGGCAGTATACTCTCAGTGTCATCACCTTGATCCACCACACTTAATTTAGGTTTACTTTTCTTAACATTAATTTTACCTCCTAATTCACTACTTGTACGGTCAGTACCTACACGAGATTTAGAGGGAGCAGTCATTTCATTGTCAGAACCTTCCTCTTCACTGTTAGCATTCAGTTCTTGTTGCTGTTTAGCTAAATATTGTTCCTTCATTTCCTGGGTTTGCCATTCTCGAGGAACAACACATATATCACTAGTAAACTCTCCATACCCAGACATTAAATGATACTCCAAACTTTTTGGAATCAATGTATAAAGATCATCATAGAAATAAATAATCATGGATAGTTGACGTAATATAGTTGATGCTGAAATTTTGGCCTCTTCAAATAGATATCTTTGTGAGTCTTCATCATTGGACATAGCACTGTCAAATTGATTTCGAACATTTTGAAATGCTGCATTAATATCTGGCAGTAAACTTTTATTACCCATTCCATCTCCGAATGGGTCCTCACTGTTGACTTTCTGATTACGCTCTTTACTTGCAAGCAAAGCTGCCACTTTAGGGTTCAAATGAGCAAATCTTAAACTCTCTGGAAGCTCCTCTGGTACCTTCCTGTACCTCTTGGGTATTTTCCTTGTCTCACATTGCTCATAAAAATACAAATCTGACCCCATTTTCATTAGTATCTGTAAAAACAAATACTGTAATAAATAAAGCATTTATAAGTTATAACAAATAAGAAATCCAAATAGCAGACTGAGCCTACTTTGTAGTGCTAGCAGCTAGGTAGGTTTTTTTCCAAAGAAGTCTGCTATGTAGTAGCAAATTGAAACAATTTATTAACTGCTTGCAAAAATCATTTAGAACACCTCAGGTTTTCAATGTGGCATCTCCCATGGTGAACATTTTCTTTAAACAAAAGGCATTGACATTGTCTCTGTGTGGTAATGATTGATTTGTCACTTTGTGTATTTTCTATTAGTTACAATTCTGGAGTTTTGTTTGTGGAAGTCATTATGGTGCATTCGCTACTCTAGCTTGAAGCAAAACTTTACATAAGTTATAACAGAGCTATGAATATCTATTAGCTGACAAAAATCAGCCTAAAAATCGTTGAAATTACAGTTTCATTTATAAATTTACCATGGATATTTGACCAGAATAACCTCTGTAGGGTTACCAGGGACTCTGGCTGGGTCCCCTTCAATAGATCAACATTTGACACTTTCATACTTCAGTATTGCAAGACACCCATATGCATAATATTAAAAGAAAGTAAAGTTGGTCTTGAATTAACAAAATAATAAGATTTGTCTTGAAGATGAATGGCAATAAAATGCACTGGACTTTGACTTACAAATAAACATGCAATATACTCATAATGACCACTGTGTCATGAATTCAACACTATAAGTTTTAGAAAGTGTCAAATCATTTGTGATGAAATCAACACAGACAGTTCGTAAACTTTCAGTTTTGATTATGATACCGAGTTGAAAACGTAAACAAATAGTTAACTTACCGTGATAAACAATTTAAATAACTTCAGTCCAATTAATGTAAACGCGAGTTTTTATTAACTCCATTCAAAAAGTTTTCACAGTTTCCATGTCTGTATTTCTTAAACTTAATTTCCCGATATACTGTGTGAAATACGAGCGCACCTGTACCATTCGGCCGCCATCTTGTTTATAACGACATGCTTGACTTCGCGCCCTAGTAACCGGGCTTGTTTAATCTACGGCGCTCATATAAAGTAAAAAAAATGCGACGCTCATAAATTATAGATGTAGTGTAAGAAAGTGTGGCGCTCAAATTCACAAAACAAATTGTGCCACGCTACCATTGAATAAATTAAATGTAACTTTAAAACAAGTTTTGCAATTGCTGACACTTATTAAATTGTATCTTACATTAATTTTAGGTAGTTCTATTTTCCAGGTAAAAAATATGTCAAGATATTATCAATTCCCTACTTTATATATAGGATAAACTTTTATTAAACTAATGCTAATAAGATCAAATGAATTGGCTTATAATTAAAATAGCCAATTTAACATAGCTTTTATAAAGAAAAACTAGATCTACATTTTGTAATTTTATTTCAGTCTTGATCTTTTTTATCACATATTTAATTATATTGTAATTTGTTGTAAATATCCAATCATTTTATTCAAATACAATGTTTACAAATCATCAATAAACTGCTTTCTTTCATGTTTTACGGTGAAACGTCACGTTATTTGATGAAAATAAACGATAAAAATATAAATTTTATATTTTCATCGCAGTGAAAATATAACCTTATATTTTCATCGTTCATGACATCAGATTAGAGGATAAATGACGTCATCTTGGATTAGAAATGACGTCACGTTATAATTTGTGTAAAATACATCAAATAAAACGCCAAACTAAGCATTAAAGAAACAGAATATTCATCAACTTTTGTGTAAGATGATTTTTATTTCAACTCGTGAACTCAGAAAGTGACATTTTCACTCGTGGCTATGCCACTCGTGAAAATAAGTTTTCTGAGCTCACTCGGTGAAATAAAAATCGATCTTACACCAAAGTTGACGAATATCCTCTATTCAATAAGCCTTTATATGCATAATATGAGGGCAGCAAAAGTTTTGATCTTTGTCTTTATGAGCGCTGAACAATTTGTTCTTTATGACCACAGGTAACAGACCCAAATTTTCCTATTTACTATCAAAACGAAAATTTGGGTCTGTCACCGGTGTTTATGACATAATTATTTAAGTGTCACACTTTCCCACATTATAATCTTTATGAATGTTGTACTTAATTTCTCTTGTTTAACTAATACAAAGGCCTGAAGGTATGTGCAAGCTGCACAACTGCTGGCTTATACATTCTTATTTAAATTCATACAGCGTTCAATTTTATTGCAATACAGTATAACCTCTGCAGAGCAGCTCTCTACTGAACAAATCCTCTGCACATTTTTTTTATATTTTCCTCAGGTGTAATTTTAGTTGTATTTAACTTCTGCAGAGTAACAACCTCTAAACAGCAACATACTTTAGTCTCTCCCAGTAGGTTTTGTTCAAAAGAGGTTGTACTGTATATAATTTTAACTTTATTGTGATATCTCTATAAGGCCATGCCATATCGGAATTTTGTTAAGCGTCCGCATGCACGTAGGTTTTAGAGTCTTCAATCCAAAAAAACCAACAAATTTGTAGGCAATTTTTTCTTAAATAATTGATAACGACAATTTCGTTAAAACACTAGTCATTTTATTATAAACCATATGTTTTAAGTCTGTGCTTAAACTAGCCATTTCATAAGTAATTCAGAAAAATTGTTTCATACTATGATGATGTTTTCTATTTATACAAATACATATATAATGTATTGTTTTAGTCGTAAATATTTGTTTTCGGTTTGTGTGTTTTTGTGAATAGGTACCTAGGTTTGTCAAACTTGAGTTGAGGCTTAACAAAATTCCAATTTGGCATGGCCTAACAAGTCATGATTTTAAATCACTGTAGGCCTATCCCAAGTCAAGCTAACATTTATATCTATTTTATGTTGACAATTACTTATAAAGGAAATAAGATTAGTGGGGTTGCATCCCATGAAAGATAAGTAAACAGTCCACCTTTCTTTTTTGGTCTGGTTTAAAGCCATAGCAACATAATGTATAGGTTATATAACAGCAGTCAGTCAACCTATACTCATCATTCCTAGAAAGGCTAGATCTCTAGATTTAGCTGTAAACCAGTAACTGGGCTCATACTTTTATCAGTGACTGACAACTGCAGTTTTCACAACAAACATTCATCGGCACTGGACATCTGGTTCAACAAAATGGAATTTATAACTTGACTGAATGGATGTTTACTGGTCCAAAAATCTTCATAGCAACATGTGAAAATATGCAGTCCATTTTAGTAATCTAGCATAACACATATCCTAACATTTAATAAACAATATAACAGCAAATAGGTTTTTTAATGAATATGGAAATGGTGGCAGAAAAAGTTGGTGGACCGTTAGATCACTCACACTCTAAAAGTCACTGGTCCAAGGTCGACTGGCTTAATTTGAAGATATCAACTGCCCTACACGATTTAGAATCAGTGGTAGAAGGGAGAATGCCAGCAGAAATTATTTCGTGACCAAGCTCAACAAATGTACAAGTTGAACCCTTGATCAGTAGACTTGCGCACTGCAAACTGAGCTTGCCAGGCAGCTTTCCATCTCATACTAGCCCGATAGTTGAAAAGGGGAATTAAACAAATACAGAAAAAACTCATAAAGTCCTTTATTATAGAAGCATTTGAAAAAACATGCACATATTTAAAATAATTTCTAAAGCAAATGGCAGACATTAACTGGTGAAACACAGGTGATCTCATATGTCGGTCAAATAACTGTTTCTAGTCCAGACACATTATAATTTCTTATCACAATACTAATTAATGAGTGTTAATTAGTCTATACTGTACACTTAACCACCATCATTGGAAACATCTTGTTGAATAACTTATTCTTCAATACCTGAATGTACAAAATAAGAATAAACAATAAAGTTTATTTGCAGGGCTCAACATTTATTCCAAAGCTAGGTCCGTTGGTTGGACAACCAGCTATGTGTTTTACTTACCCAAACCAAACATTTACAAGCAATGAAAGATTGCACAAACCCTAATACAGGTGGTCAGGGGCAATCAGATGACCTTTAATATTGAGCCCTGGTTTGGTATAACATTCTATTAAACATTATTAACTTGAACTCTGCAAGTCAGACATGTCGCCTGATAGAAGTTAAGCTTCTTGTGCACTGCACTTCCTTTCTGTAAGGCAGTAGCTTGAATAGCATTGGACTTATGATCAGGCCATAAAATGCAACAAAGGGCAATAACTCCAAAAGCAGAGAGTTACGGTACTTGCCCACTGCACTTTTTAACTTTGAGCTCTATCCACCACTGAAGTTCCAAGTCAAAAGCTTGAATAGTATTGAATTTACTTTGGCCAAACAAACAGGGGACACCTTCATTCCCTAAAGTAACCCCCTTCATGTCACTTGTTCAGGGAACAAAACTCAACACAGTAATCACTCACAGATGATAGCCAATAAGCCTAGCTACCGTTCCTGGCTTTTCTGGGGGTCTTCATGTTAGAAAGTAAATATTTTGATGGAAATTTAACAGTGAAAACAAAACTGATAAATCTCAATAAGTCTAGGGTTTTAAAAAAGATGGTTTACTCTAAGATTAACATAATTTCAAGAAGAAAATTTACTTGTGCCTTTTTACCACATGAATTTGATTCAATGAAACAAAATATATCACAATACAGGGCTCGAATTTAAGCTCTCATACTCGCAAAATGCAAGTGAATTTTGAAAACTGCTAGTAACTTTTATTTTAACTTGCAAATTTTCGCGAGTTGAAATCGCAGCAAAAGTATTTCTGTCTAAGTTACTGAGGCTCAGATCAGCATAGAAACGGCCAGATAGATTGATAGTACAGTGTTTGGCTTTACTTATCTGTATCGCTACATGTTACAATGAGCATCAGAAATATACATGTTCTATATTCCTTGTCTATCTCACAATAACGCCCTTGTTTTATCTATAAGCAAATATAATACTATATTGTTTTATATTGCATATATGAACGATTAAACTACTAAAAATTGGAAAAATGTGCTTCTTTCATATTGCGAGTTAAAATAAAGTCAACTCGCAAAATTTTGCAAGTCTAATTTTTTGTTAAATTCGAGCCCTGTCACAACATATGAAAAATATTGTTTTATTATGAAGGAAGGGGGGCTTTGTTTATTTTTTGTTGTATAATCAGTGATCCAGTGGTAAGATGTGCACTTTGGGACAGAGAGGTCCCAGGTTCAAACCAAAATAGGGACACTGCTAATTTCCATAGGCAAGAAATTCATCTACAATAGTTCCACTCTACCCAGGTGTAATTGGGAACTGTGAGTAATCACCTGCCTGATTGTTTGTTCGGATTTTATGGCACATCAACACAGAAAGGTTATATCACGACGAATCACCTGCCTGAAGGGGATTTCAATGATCAATAGTTATCATACAAAATTGTACAGTTGGTTGAACATGTATATGGAAGCAGACTTTAAAATGTGCTTCAATTTTTTTTATCTTTTTAATTTCGTAATAAAATTTCTCCAAGTAAATGTGTTTCTTACCCTCCAAATTGTCCACCAGAGATAGAGAAATATTTATTAAAATCTAGACGTAACAATAACTGAGCAAGATGTGGACTGGAACTGTTACTTCTAACACTTGATAACATCTTAAATAATAAACTAGACTGTCTCTGAAGATTCTGAAATACATAATTCATAAAATAAATACTTTTATTTCATGCTTTAAATACTATATTTTTGTTGTAGTAGTAAAAATATAAAGTCAAAATGATGTCATCTTAAAAAAGAAATGACACCATCTTAAAAGAGAAATGACACCATCTTAAAAGAGAAATGACATCATCTGAAAAGAGAATTTACATCATCCGAAAAGAGAAATGACATCATCTGAAAAGAGAATTTACATCATCTGAAAAGAGAAATGACATCATCTGAAAAGAGAAATGACATCATCTGAAAACAGAAATGACATCATCTGAAAAGAGAATTTACATCATCTGAAAAGAGATCGTCTTAACAGAAAATGATGTCACATTTTACTTTTGTAAAAAAAATGTAACAAAGCACAGGAAAAAGCATAAAAGAAACAGTATAATGATTTAAAAGAAGCTAAGCACAATTGTTTACCATTAGACATCATGATTATAAGTCATATAGGGTAAAGTAACTTACTAGGTCACCTGAAACATTGGTATCTATTTATTAATAATATTCATTCAATCACTTAGCCATTATCACTGAGTAGTCTTGAAGAGAAGGAGCAGGCTTGGCCGAGTAGTTTCGACATTTGACTGGTAATCATGAGACAAACAGCTCTGCATTGGTTCAAATCCCATCCAAAACATACCCCATCGTTTCCTTGAGCAGGAATTTATCCTGCAAGCTCAGAACTTGGGGAATAGAAAGCGACTTGAAAGTAATTAATCTAAGTTGTAAGAACTTGTTACATAATCAAGCTAAAATAAGTCAAGGCGGTGAACGTTCTCCAGTGTATCAAAACAAGAAAAAATGGCGCCAAACCAAAAAAGGTAAGTTTTTCTTAAATATCTTTTTTAAATGGCTTCCTCTGATAAAAGAATATGTACCAGAACACGCTACTCACTTTCCGGAACACGGTGGTACGTGGTTCATTGTATAAAGTCTAATACTTTTGAAAATATGCGGAACCTAGGATTCGAGTTGGTAAAATTCTCCCAACTATTCATTATGATAGACTGGAGTTTTTTTTGTTAATTTTCAATTTTCTCTTTAAATTCATGGTTTAAGATGATTATTTTTAAGCAATAGTTGTATTTTTGTATACAAAATCTGTCTTATAGCTGCCAGCATCTAACAGGAAGTTTTTAACACAAAACTTACTTTTATTTAAAAATGATAGACTGGAGATGCAAAAAATGATGGATAGACTGGAGACCCAATTTTGTACAACAACTAGTATTTATGGTTTCTTGTTTCAGACAAGCGCAGAGGTTATCCAGCAAGTTTATAGAAAGTATAAATCTGGCGTTGGAGATGTGCATCAAGTAGTACACAGTTTTCTGCTTAGCCTCGAATAAGTATAATGGAAATATGATTCAAATCGCTGCAGATTCTTTACTATTTTCTTCTTGACACCGTTGCGTTTTTTACAATATAATCACGTGGAACTGCCAACGAGAAGCTAATGTACTTCCAAATGTTGTGGGCCAACTAGTCTTATAGTGTACTTATTATTTCTTATTACTTATTAGTTCTATACATTGATTAAAACACTTGGTCTCTAATTAAAATAAATGAAAAAAATCTTGTACGCTAGAATAGTGTTTTTTTATTGTGGTAAATATGCATACAAAAATGGCAATAAGAAACATATAATAATGTTCAGGCCAAAAGTAACGCAATATGTTAGGCTAAAGACAGATTTAAAGATAATGGTTGAAAATTTAGTCTATAGACTTGGTACTAAGTATGGTTCATGGCTTTTCCACACAAAAGGTCCCACGTTATAAATATTTTTTATATCAAGGTGTAAACTATTATGGCTCAAATTGTTTACAAGTTTATGGAGTTCAATTTTGAAAATACAATGTATAAAAATCCATAAAATAATTATTTTGAAGATACTTTTGTTAGATGAATAAAATGTTAAAACAAAACCTGTCTATTTAAAATTATAAACAAGTAACAAATGTAAAAACCAAATTAAATCCAGATTTTACCCGGATGGATTGAATAAAGAACCAACTTATATTCCCACGGAAGAAATTCAAAGTGAATCAATTCAAGCATGTTCTCTTTTTAGGGCGACATGGAGGAAAATAGATATTGTTGTCGAATGCCATGTTAAAAGTATCAAAATCCGTGTCAGTATTACATTTAGTAATTCTACATCGGTCATATTGTCTTCAGCAGAATCGGTACTAGAATTGATATTGTTCAAATCATCCCCTGCTTCACATTGATCAGTAACTGAATTATCAGATTTTTCTGCTTTATGTAATAAGAGCGATGGCGATGATTCAAATAGGGTTTTCTGTCGTTTACATGCAGTTGATCGTAGGAAGACTTTATAAGAGTTCTTTCAAATTTACGTTTGTAATTGTCAGGTAGAGTGCTTATCGAGCTTCCAGAAACAGCACAGAGTGGAATTTTCTTTCTCAAAGTATATTTTCAGCTGAAGCGGCTATTTGATGTTATTGTCTTGCTCATATCCTGAAAAAATGATCGTAGAAAAATAGCACTTTTTATATACTTATCACAGAATAGTGATAAG
Organism: Mactra quadrangularis; assembly: GCA_025267735.1. Taxonomy (NCBI): domain Eukaryota; kingdom Metazoa; phylum Mollusca; class Bivalvia; order Venerida; family Mactridae; genus Mactra; species Mactra quadrangularis. The sequence goes on from CM046302.1 coordinate 46,907,116, forward strand.
AAAAGGATAGGAAAACTTGGGTATGCAAAAAGCAAACACAGTGTAGATGGTAATCCATAAAAGTTGGAAGAAATGAAAATGTTATTAAAAGATAACTGATACTTTATTCCAACGCATTTACCATGCCGAGGTTCAGTTATTTTCCTTCATTAGTTAACACCCCGGTTACACATAGGTCGGACTTACATTGATCCTCGATCGGTAAAATATGTCTTTCAACTAATCGGTTGGCAGCGGTAACTGCATTTCAGATTTTTTGTGTAACTCGGTATCGCCGATAGAATGGTTGTTTATTTTTTCCAGCTTATCAGGGCCATATATCGGCGATATCGGTCATGAACAACTTGCCAATCGTTAATTCGTTTGAATTTTTACCGGTAAATGTTTTTAAACATTTTGAAATCTGATCAGTAAGTTTTTAACCAATGAAACTCGCTTTTACCAATAGCTCGTGGTGAGTAATTATTCTGTGGCTAATCAGAGACGTAGTTGATAGGACGGTGTTCGTCGGATCCGTTCTCTCTAGAAAAACCGAACAACCGATCTATTACCAATCCCAATGTGTAATCGGGCCGTAAAGATCGTTTGTTGTTTTTCCCCGTTAATAGCGGAACCGACGAACAACGATTAAGCATTGACATCTCCGATACGGCCTATATATCACTTACCACATGCTAGTGAGAAAAGATAAGTTTCATTGGTGAAAAAACTATCGGGATGTTTAAATTATTTTAAATTCTCGATCGTTAAAAATTTCAAACGAATTACTGATTGACAAGCTGTCTATGATCGATTTAACCGATATGCCTCTGATAAGCTACCGATGTACAAATATGAATCACTGATAGGAAATGAGGGTTAGTTTTCACCGATGAAACTCGTCTTTTCCCAATAGCATGTGATAAGTTATAAATCGGCGGCAAGTAGGAGACGTTGTTGATAGATCTGTGTTCTTTGGTTCCGTTCTTTACTGGAAAAACGAAAAAACCGATCTATCCCGATCCCCATGTGTAATCGGACCCTATGGACCCAGTTACACATGGTGATCTGTGGAAGATCGATTTTTTGTTTTTCTCCGTTAATAGAGGAACCGAAGAACACCGATTTAGTACCGACGTCTTCGGCTAGCGGTCGATATATTACTAACACATTTTATTAGGAAAAGATGAGTTTTATTGGTGAAAAAAAACGATCGGGATGTTTGAATTGATTAAAATTCTCGATTGTTAAAAATTTCAAACGAATTACCGATTGACAATCTGTCTATGACCGATATCACCGATCGATATGCCTCTGATTAGCTACCGTTTCACAAATATGAATCCCCGGTAGGAAAAGACTGTAAGTTTTAACCAATGAGTCTCATCTTTCCCCTATAGCTTGTGAAAGTAATAAATCGGCAGCTAATCGGATATGTCGGTGCTAAATCGGTGTTCGTCGGTTCCGTTCTAAATTGGAAATAAAACAAACAACCGATCTCCATCGCCGATACCCGGATACTCACAGAGTCTGAAATGCAGTTACTGATAACATCCAATCAGATTAGAGAAATTATAAAACGATTAAATACCGATTTTAAGTCCGACCATATGTGTAACTGCGGTGCGCTGGACGCAGTAAAATGACCTAAAATTGTATCGACACGTCATTAAACCCAGTGAAGTAGACATTGGACGCATGCACACACACTCTTATCCATGCATTAACAGACGCTGGATTAACCATCACATTAGCTTATATATGCATTGTAGTTTGTGTAAAACTATAACTCATGTAGAACAATCTTACTTTTTACAATTTCTTTTTGTATTTTAATTATAAATGACCAAATAAGTCTTCCAAAACATCTTCCTACGGATACTGAAACAAGAAAACATAATAATCAGATGTTGTACAGAATTGGGTCTCCAGTGTATCCATCTTTTTTTGTAACTCCAGTCTATCATTTTTAAATGAAATTAAGTTTTGTGTTCAAAACATTCTGGTAGAAGCTGGCAGCAATAAGACAGATTTTGTACACAAAAATACAACTACTACTAAAAAATAATCATATAAAGACTTGTGTTTTAGGAGAAAATTGAAAACTAATAGAAAAATCTCCAGTCTATCTTCTGAAAAGTTGGGAGAATATCGTCGATTCGAATCCTAGGTTCCGCATAACTTCAAAACTATTTGACTTTATACAATAAATCACATATCGTCGTGTTCCAGAAAGTGAGTAGCGTGTTCTGGTACATAACTTTTTATCAAAGGAAGTCATTTCAAGAAGATATTAAAGAAAAACCTACCTTTTTTGGTTTGGCGGCCATTTTTCTTGTTTTGATACACTGGAGAACGTTCACCGCCTTGATAAGTATAAACTACTTATTGAAGTCAGTGCAACCAATAAATATTTCTCAAGCCATGTTTAACAAAACCTAAAGTACAGTTTTCCATACAATTAATAACAAATCCTTGTTACCTTGGTAATAGATTCAAGTTGTGTAACATCTTTATGTGACATTGGATAATCACATCTGACAACTAGTGATGTAAATGTTGTACATTGATCTAAGATCTCATATAAACAATGAGCTACCTGCAATAGATTTGATTTGGAACTCAAGTTAGAGGGTTTTATCGTGCATAAAAAAACTTAGTTTGTACCTAGGGCTGTCAGGATAAACCGGCAAATAATAATTGCGATACGCAACTGCGACAATATGTACCACTGCACAAATCTAAGGTACTGGTATGTAAGAAAGTATTTTTATTTCATTGGAAAACTCTTCCCTTTGCAAAATGAAAGTAGCGAAACATCAGTTTTTACATGGTGCATTGGATTAAAACTTAAGTTCAAAGAATTTAACCCATCAGGGCGCATTCAATTGGTTGTATTGAACTGCAGAACATGTTCTTGAATGGAATACTTTGAGACAGGAAGTTGTGAAACAAGCATGATGTTCAGGAGTTTGACTGCTATGATGTTCTGCAGCTATGGGGTGATTGTTTCTTTTAACCCAAGCATCTTTTTATGCAAAACATATATCACAGTCCTAAATGACCGAATATAAAGAAAGGGGCTAGATTCTATCACAGGCGATCTTTGTCTGTGGCTCTTATAAATATATAAATAGCTCTCTATATATTTATAAGAGCCACAGACGAAGATGGCCTGTGGATTCTATCATGCAAAAAAATGTTTATCATTTAAAATTAAATTATTTTGGAATAAAAAGCACTCCATTAACATAAACAAAACTATTTTTTCAAGTTTCCTCTGCTTTCCTTAAGTACATAATTACAAGTATGTTATAATTGTTATGCTCTTGTCAGTCTGCAATTTTCCTCAGTACAATGGGGTCACTAGTCTCACAACATGAACCCTTTTTTCAGCACAATAAGATCATGGTTTTTTATTCTTTTATTCTCATTCAGGAATGTCACACACAGTGAATCAAACACATCCAGGTTACGCATGCGTTTGGATTACATATTAGGCCACAACAAATTGATCATATGTTCTATTGATTCGCTCGCATCTTAATTTTGACGATTTTTACAAAAAAAAAATATTTTTATTTCCTCGCTTGCTCATAAAAATTTGGTCAAACCGCTATATAAAGCAACTGAATTAAGATTTTTTTTTTCTTCGCTCGCTCGCCCTATTTTTTTTTAGAAAAATCCGTAGAACATATCATCAACTTGTTGTGGCCTTATGTGTGTATACAGAAGTTGCCAGAAGTAAAAATCATGGCAGGCAAAAGTAATGATTTTAAAATTGTGGAAAATGAAAAAACAAAATGTGGACTTGGGACTCATTTCGACTTAAATTTAGATACAAAAACAAACAAAATCAGGGTAGCTGTATGTAAGATTTGAAAGTTTGTTAAATACAACAAACCTAAAACCTGCATGTATCATCACCATATCAGTCAATATATTGTGATATGTATCCCAATACGGTGCTAGCATACAGCAATACACTTCTGGAGTAATTTTACTAATATGAAAAAAGTCTAATCACAAAACCAACTTACTGATTTCATATGAACAAAGCATTGAGACAGTAAAGCAGACAAGAAATGTTCATGTGCTAATTTAACAGCTTCATAATCTCTGGTAGAATTGATCTTTTCTATCAATATACCATACTGAGATTCTATCACATCAACCTGCAAATATATAAAGTTGTCAATATAATACAGCATTTATTCTCACATAAGGAGCAGCCAGGGATGGGGTACTCGTACTTGTACTCGAGTATTATGAGTACAAGTACCCCTGTTTCCAGTACTCGCCTGTACTCAGTATTTAGGAAAATAAATTAAACTCCTACTTGTACTTACTCAAGTACTGAACTAGCAGTACTCGATACTCATGAGTATTTCTGAGTACTGGCCATCTTATTTCTATTTAGTTACATTTTTATCACATTCTAATTATGTTTATCTTGATTGAAATGATAATGCCTTTTTAATTGGCTGTCTGATTACAAGTTTTATTGGTAGCTATTGTTATGGGATTATCATTATTTGATATTAAATGTATCATATGCGTATCAATGGGATGTCTGACACCTTTTTGCAGTTTATACCTCTTCATACATTGTAAAAACAATGTTTGTCACAGTTTGTTCCTCATATAGTTTATAAATTATTAAAATCATAAGCTATTTATATGCATCAGTCATAATAAAAAAATTAAAATGAATGTTAAGATGATACAATCTCTGAAACAATCTCTTTAGTGATGAAAAAACTGCACAATGCTTTGGTTTGAATTGAAATGTCATGCAAATTTAATAACAGTAGCAGATTTCGCAAAGTTTTTAGATTCATTTTTCATTCAGTTAATTAGTTAATTAAAAAGAAAGATAACTGGGATGTATAGTTTTAAGCTGAAACATACTTACAGAGCTCTTGTCTTTTTTCAAAAATCTTTTTTTTTCAAATTAAATCGGGAGTTTTGGATTGAAATTTGGGGAAAAAGATATGATCTTAGATTGAGAATATAGCCCATAAACGACTATATTGTTGACCAAAAATAAACACTGCTGCATAAAATGATTACATTGACATTTTCACTGTCTTTTTTGAAATTGAATTTGAAGCTTGATTTGATGTTTAATTAAATAGATAAATAAAATTAGTCTCTTTTATTTCTACTAAAAATCTTTTACATGCTCATACAAAACAATCTGGTACTCAAAAATACTCATGAGTACTTGAGTACTACTTGAGTACTACTTGAGTACTGAAGAAGAAGAAACAGTACTCATTACTCATAAGTACGAGTACAAAATTTAAAATACTCAAGTACTGGAATCCGGTACTCGACCTATCCCTGGGAGCAGCGGTCCTGTGGTAGGATGTGCATTAGGGATCGAGAGGTCCCTGGTTCAAAAAGAAATTTACCTACAACTGTTGCACTCCACCCAGGTGTAAATGGGTACAGTGAGGTATCACATGCCTAAAGGAAATTTCAATGATCAGGAATTATTATACCAATAATATATAGGACCCAACTTCAAAGGCATAATTTGAAATTTCAGTCCTCAAAAACCAATGAACATAAATATTAAAAATTTTGTCATGTGTATATTTCGTGACCTACCTGTAAATAATATTGTAAGTTGTCCACTAAAAATGACATATGATTTCTCAGTTGCCATTTTAAAGTCTCGGCTCTATCTTTCTCTTGATCTTTTCTACTCATCTGTATACTCCAACATTGTTGTAGATCTAACTGTGTTCTACGTACAACTAGAAGAAATCTAAATATTCTGTTATATCTGAAATATAAAAACACAGGGCTTATTTTTAGTATTTGGGGAAGGGACCTGGGCCCTTTCTTTATATAGAACATTAATTTTGGGGAGGGAAATTTTATGGTAATTTCATAGAAAGGGGAACAAAAAATCCAATGTAAACTCCAATTTTTTGGAAAACTGCATGATTTAAAAGAAATTTCAAGAGGGGAAAGGGGCCTATAAATAGCCCCTGTTATACAAGGAAACAAAGGTCAGCTACATTTATGGTAACAAAAGTTTGATTTAGTTGTAAATAGACTTTCTTGATTTCAAAGTTACCACCAATGTTTTGGACAAGTTAAACAAAAGTTAAAGTGCAGTTTAAAGTATGCTTCAGATAACCCCTGATCATTTAAATCAGGTAGGCAAGCTCTTACATTTTCTCTATCAGTATTAAGCATTCTCAATTGACTTTTTGCTGGCCATTGAGTGCAAACACTAATTGAGCATGTTGAAGAGAGCTATGCAATAAAATATTAATTATTTGACACAAGTCATAACACATGCTTGTCAGTATCTACCAGAATGTTTCAACATGAACTTCATTTGGTCAATGAGACACAAATGTCATATTGTAATTGACCATTCCGTGTGGGGTCACCTTTTTATTTGAATAACAATACATTTACCCACAAATATAACCATGTGCTCTTTTGTTACCAACTTGTTTATGGGACAAAATGTAATTGTAAACCTTTGTTAAATATGCTAATAGGTAAAATCATGGAAAGGTCCATTGATGCTGAAGGAAGACAAACTTATTATTTTAAATGTGACCTCTCCTTCTGAAGGCAGACTTATTGTTGTTATTGTTGTGACACATTGTTACTGTTTAACTGAACATATTTGACACGAATGTCACTAACTGAATTAATTCACAATTAACAGAATCAATCAATCTAGATTGTATAAAACTAGACCTATCACAGAATGTGATAAAATACACCCAACAGGTGTCTGTCAGGAAACTGGGTTTTGAGAAAATGAGCGGACAAGACTTTTCATCAAAGGGCCATAACTCGACTAAAAATCAATGGAACGTAACCAAAATAAGATATCCACATGTCTGCCTGATATCTGGTATATGTGTAAAGTTTGAATCAAATTCGTAAAATAGGTGCTGAAAAAATTGAGCAGACAATAAAAAGCTACAGATCTATTGACCGACCCACTGATTGACTGACAAGCTGACTTCTACCCCCTAAAATGTTTTTATGGGAGTATTATTATTTATTCAGATATGTAAGTGACCACTCAGAAATCTTGAGTAGTTTATAACCCAAGTATTGTATTAGAAATGCGATTCATTTCCATCGTTGTATGAGGCTAACACTGTCTAAGAAAATTATTTCTCCTGTAAAATAAATACAATGTATCAACAAAGAATGATAACTCACTTTTCCAGTACATTAGGTGTAAAGAATATATGAAGTGGCCATTGTACAGTGTAATTTAAAGCTAGACTACTCCACCCTGGTTCAACTAAAGTAGAACATTGACTGCTGCCACTGCTGCTGCTGGAATCTTCTAGTAAAATAAAAACAAATACAAACATATAAAACCATGTGTATACTAATACAATGAGTTATTCTTATGTGAAAATGTTTTTTTAATAACTGTGCCTAACATTAGATGTCATCCGATTGACTATGACGACACACAGGTGACAGACCCAAATTTTTCTTAATATATATACTTATACTTATATACTATAATAAGGATTAATTTAATATATATTTTATTCAATGAATTGGATTGGATAACAGGCATATAATGCATATACACATCCTCTCCATTTGTGGGAGGTCCACCAAGAATATTGTGTTTTTGTTACTTATGAGGCAAAGCATGTAAGTGTTTTGCTAAGTATTTTGTAACCCGATAAAAATCTATGGTTCGAACTGAGATTTGAACCCAGGACGTCTCAAGTCGTAAGTGGACACTCTACTATGTCGCCATAAAAGCTAGTTTGAAGGCAAGGGAGTACAAGAGTTGTATTATACCTCTGTTACAATTTCTTGTCATAAACACACAAGGCTTCGAAATACATTTTTTATGTTATATTTGCGACTTAATATTGCTCAGCATTATCATTATATCATGCATTTCACATTTTTTTTACTAAAAATCAGAAAATCATCTCCTAAACGATCATGGATTTGTTTACTCCAACACCTATTGAAGTACTTTGTTCAATCATGTGAAACATAGCTTAAACATGGTATCTAAATATGTCGGGGGATTATTTATAGTGAATGGCCAAAGAGTTCACTAACAGTTACAACATTATATTAACTTACTTTTCTGTATTTTAGGAGCAGCTTTCACAGATAATCTAAACCTTTGTAACAATGTTTCATCATGAAATAAAACATTTCTAGCTGATCGAAGATAGGCAGCATTAACATCTGAAATAAGTGAAATGTAAAAAGTGATTTACAATTACCCAGAATATCACCTACTGAATTATGCAATTTTTTTTTTAAAAGAAAGTTAACACTTTAGTGACTATTTTTGGTTAATAATTTCAACGTGTTAGGATCAAGCATTGCCAAGTGAATACGACGTTTAACTGGTTATCATTTGATAGCCAGTTTCAAGTTGGTTTGAATCCCATCCAAAACCCACCTCATTGTTTCCTTGAGCAAGAATTTTCAACTAGCTCTTAACTGGGAGGATCAGGAAGTGGACTTAAAAGTGATTAATTTAAGTTGTAAGTACTTGTTTCACAAATGAGTGGAAATAAATTAGTTTAAGTAAATTTTTTAAAACATTACAAGTTTAGCATCACTATTTTGATTGCTATGGATATTTGAAACCACCTCCCTTAATGTAATTTTCTTGATGACATAGGCAATTGTTTACAGTGATCATCCATTGTGTAATAGGTTTTTAAAGTTTGACAAATTGCTTTTAAAATACATTGACCATCAAAGAGGCAGGATCTCAAAGTAATACAGAACTTTGAACAAACTTAGTAAGTTAACAGAGGACAACGTATTGAGGCTACAATATAAACTTTAAAAAAACCCTGTACAGTCCACATTTTTAATTTTAGTGGATGAAATCACATGAGTAACACAGTCACTGAGAAACATGGTAAAAGACGGACAAATCCTGTAAAAAAATGAAGATCTGTGTAAATTTGCAGGTTTCAAGGACCCTCTGTAAACACAATTTTTTTTATCTCATCCACACAGTTTTCAATTCATCAAAATATGTAAAATGTCTTCAGTCCTATTAGACTTGGTTTGGTTCGGTAAAATTTTGATCTTTACAGGACCTACTGTCCAGTAATAAACTGTTGAGTTTTGTGGTGACTGGTAACATATAAAAACATTACCATGTTCTGTGGTAGCAGTGGCTGGAACTCTTAGTAAATGTTGAGCTGAATCAATGAAGGCAAGATAAAGTTCACCTCGACCAAGTAAATAAAAGTCTTTGATAATTCTTAAATGATGTAGCAGGTCAGCATCCTCAACTAATATCTTCCACAATACCTGAAGTATACAATTATACTGACTCAGTGAAACAGTCATTTCTCTTTGGTCATGTGGTCACTGATTTCAAACTCAACCTATCACTGAATGTGATGATAAACCCCAAAAGGTCATTGTTAAGATTGGATTAAATCCATGCAATATGTGCTGAGAAATGAGCTGACAAGATTTCTCTGCAAAAATTAATGGACCAAAACCAAAATGAGATATGCACATGCCTGCTTGATATCCAGTCTATGTGTAAAGTTTGAATCAAATCTGCTCAATAGGTGCTGAGAAATTGAGCAGACATGTAAAAGGTACTGACTGAACAACCAACCGACAAGCTGACTCCTATATGCCGGTAACCCCCTCCCCCAAAAATAGTTTTGGGGGGTATACATGTAACCACTCTAACCACTCAGCACCTATACATGACTCTCAATGTAATTAAAAAGGCTGTTACATTACAAACTTTATTTATTGTTAGAACTTTTTGTGACAAATACATTCAACATTAGCTATGCATAGCTATACTAACATAATTACATTTTTATAAAAATCAATTCTTATTTTATGTTTTGGTCCATTCAAGACGTCAACAAAAAAGTATGAATACTATTAAATAGTAAATAACAGAAAAGAGGCAAAGAATACATTTTGAAAGTGTTATGTTTTGAATACTTCATGTAACTGTTTATAATTGAAATAATTAATGCCAACCTTATATAAATTCAAACTATTTAAGTTCTGACAGTTTAGTTCAAGTATAAACCATTGAAAATCATTTTTGTGCCATGCACCATGCATAAATACTTTGCTCAGTAAAAAAGATGACTGGATGTTCTTTAATAAGGTTAACAGTGAACATAATTAAAATACAACTCAAAAGCAGTATTAGTAGTCCAGTGGTAGGGCATGTTTAAGGATCACGAGTTCCTGGGTATGATTCCCACTAGGGGTACTGCTAATTTCCTTGAGCAAGAATTTTACCTGCAATTGCTTCACTCCACCCAGGTTTAAATGGGTACCTACGAGGGAAGTATAATTCTGTTGTGCCAATTTGTCGGCTGCACTAATAATTGAAGTGAATGACTTCCTATGTCGGTCAAAAGCTATACATAGCTTATGTTTTGTATTATTGATATATTCTTACCGACAATAAAGAAATATTTGACTTGACTTGACCATGGAGATCCATATATAGATACCAGTAGCCCAATGACCAGGGGTAATAGCTGTTAAGTCACCAGGCATAAGTATGAAACTTAAGACTATAAAATGCCATTACATTTTAATGCCATTACAACAGATGCCACAAATTAGTGGAGGTCCAGACAAAAAACAATAAAGAAAAACAATCAAACCTCAGCAACAACAGTTCTAATATCATTAACTAATGATTCAAACTTCATATTGTTGAAAGGTAATTCTTGTGCTAAATTATGTAAATCTTTAGCAAATTGGTCTTGTTTTCCTTCCAGTATATTTCCTGCAATGTGAAATCATACTATGGGTCAGCCCATAACTAAAGCAACTACCAAGGTTCCACACTTACAGAACCCGGGTCGATAGCGCAGTTGGTAGCGCGCTAGGATTTTGAATCTCGTGCCCTAGGGGGTGCGGGTCGAATCCCACACGGGGAGGTTATACCATTCCATGATAATTTGACAATAATGTCGATTTTCCTCCATTGATTAGATAATATGGAGAAGTTTCCGGCCTTGTGGAAGGGTAGGTGAGTACTGGTTATAGACAATGGTCCAGGAGAGCTAGGTTAGGTGCGCTGGATGCTGTAAAATGACCTAAATTGTGTTGACACTGCGTTAACTCAAATAAATAAATAAATCCACACTTACTGTTTTTACCATGGATCTGTAAGGAATCCCTAGTCATTAAGAGATTCTTCAAAAATAAGACAAAAATTTTGTCAGTCACTGACCTAAGTATGTGCCTATTAACTGGTTAACAGCCAAATCCAGAGATTAAGCATTTCCAGGAACAGTGAGTAGGCGGAATGACCACTGTGATATAACCTATACAATGTATACAATGGGTTGCAAGGGTGTTTAACCTTACCAAAAAAGCACTAAAGTCTATCGAGTCAGGGGGTGGTAGGTTTGCTTCCCAGGTGAGGTATACATTTGTGGAGCTTAAATACAAAGACTTAGCCTTTCCATGAAGAGTGAGTAGGTTGACTGACTGCTTTGATATGACTTATACAATGTGTAGCTACAGGCATTAAGTCAAATAAAAGAATATAATATGGAAACCACTTTGACGCCGGATTGTTCCACAGATGAGTCATATTTGATAAATTGCTAATGAGAAATTATACAGAGGACAATAATCCATCTTGAAGGTAGAAAGAGTTTCAGTGATTGTATATTATTATCCTGTCATCATATCTTAACCAAATATTTTTATAATCAACAACCGGTCGTATTCTAGGTCATGCATGTTTTTGTGCTTCAAATAATGGACTTGCCCACTGAATAGGTGAATAAGCTGATACATAAACAGCATTTTACAGATTAAAACATACAACTTTGATATTTAACATTTATTTTAAATACTGTATACTGGGGTATGCACATTTAAATTTTATACAGTGGTATGTTCAAAAATAAGTGTCAAATAACTTAACTATAAAACCGAAGAAAATAATACATCCCTAAATATTGGTGTGTAATAAAACTGGCTATATTTATAATATATGCAATGTTAACATGGACAACCTGTTAATATTTGACTAAAAAGGCATAAGACATGAAAAAACTATTAATGCAAACAATACTAAGGACAATAATCCATAGTTAAGCCAGGTAGAGTGGTGGTTACTTTCAAATTCTGTTTATCACATTGTATGTTATCATGGTATGAAGTTTCATCAAGACCCTAAACGGCAGAGATATCCAACATATTAAACACTTTAATGCAAAAATTACAAAGGGAAATAATCCACAAATTAACCAGGTAGACTTGTTGTTACTTTCAAATTCTGTTCATCACATAAAATGACATTTGTAATCATTGTATGAAGTTTGATGAAGATCTGACCATAAATGGCAGAAATATAAAGTAAATAAAAAACTTCAACGCAATTGTTAATGACACCAGACAATCCCCCGACCAACCACCCGCCTGAGTTTCACAAAACTAAGAGTTGAATTTTTTCTTAGAAAAATTCCCACTAAAAAAGAAATTAATCAAATGATCATACCTCTACCATGTTTAATAGCTGTCTTTCCTTTATCTTGAAACATTTGTATAGATTCACCAACAAATAATATTTTATTAGCAACTCTTAATGGAATATAACCAGGTAATAAATTAGCTTGTACTGTAAATAAATGACTTTGGGTAGAAACTGGATCTGGATTGTCTAACTTGAGGAGTTTCTGCAAATAAAAACAGGATGTTAAGTTATTAGTAAATAATTGCTGAGTGTACTCTTGTTTGTTTTGTTTAACGCCGTAGCAACACATTGTATAGGTCATACATGTATAACTGCAGTCACTCCTCCTGAAAAGGCTAAATCTCTGGATTTAGCTGTTAACCAACTACTAAGCAGATACTTTCGTCAAAGACTGACAACTGCCCTACATAATTAAAAATCATTGGTAGGAGGGAGAATGGTCATAGAAAAAATTTCATGACCAAGCTCCACAAAAGTATGCCCCGCCCAGGAATCAAACCCACCACCCCTAGATCAGTAGACTTGCGTGCTACCAACTGAGGTAGCCGGGCGGCTGCCTGAGTGTACTCTACATTAACCAGCCAATATAAATAGGTGAAAAAATTTCACTCAAACTTTCACTAAACTTTAACGTTCTGGTTTCAACTCATTGATCAAAATCATAACTCTTCATGATTATCACCTTCACAAACAATAAGGCCACTTGTATTATGTTTTCACTTTTTTATAACAAATAATTTATTTACCTTGAAAAAGGCATCCATCAGCCAAAATGTTGGATAAATAAATATGATGTGTTTGTACATGTTATTGTTGTGACTATTATTCTATACTTTTTTTATGAAACTACAAATATTAGCACCACTATCCTAACAAATACCAATAATTGGTCCCAACATAACATTTTAAAGACAGGGGAAAATACTAGACAACTATTTTTCTGACATTAACATTGTAATGAATAGTTAAATAGTTTAACTGTCAGTGGTGCATGCATTAACTTAGTGCCGTCATTGGAAATCGGGATATCGATATATCACTGATTCTTGACGGATGATCTGATATTGATTTGCAATTTGGAATATTGATAAAATCTTACATTTTATAAAGCTATTAACTATAGGACATTTTTTTTATATTTCTGAGTTTACATATATTCTGTTAAGTATTGTTATATGTCTGAAACAACTTGTAACATCATGTATTAACATCATCAGGGAATTATATAGTGTATATGTACTGGAGTTCTAGCCGCTTCTATTACACTCCTTGTCCAACTTGAGTTGATATACCGAAATATCACCGATACTTGCCTTTCCAATTATTGATACAAAAATTTCTATTAATGACAGCCCTACATTAACTCCACTGATTTAAAAGTACAAAAATATTTTAGTGAATATTTAAATCAGGGTAGTTAATGTACACACTACTGGCAGTTGAATAAAATTAAACAATATAAACATAAAAATAAATACCTAGTGCCACTGACAGTTGAATAAAATTAAACAATCTAAACATAAAAATAAATACCTGTAATTGTCGACCAGTGACTCCCATGATCCCCAAATCATCATCATCAATGACTGACTGGTTAGTTTGAACATTTGACAGGTCATGTGACCCAGCCTCTCTTGATTGAATGAAGAATTCTTCATAAGGATCATGGACATAACCATATAATAACCAGCTACATAAATGTTTGAACAAGACACCGTGGCATACATGTAACACTCTGTAGATAGAACAGAACAAACTTGACCTCACTGAATGTGATGATATACCCCCCACAACAAGTCTTTGTCAAGAAGTTTGAATCAAATCCATACAATAGGTGCTGAGAAATTGAGTGGACAAGATTTTTGATCAAAGGGCTATAACTCTGCAAAATGGACCACAACTAAAATGGGATATGGATATGTATAATAGGTGCTGAGATATTGAGCAGACAAGTAAAAGCTACAGATTGACCAACCATTTTACAAACTGACTTCTATATACCCCACAAAAAGAGTTTGGGGGTTTAATTATAAATGCTTCAATGCTAGAATCCACAATGGCAAACAGAATATCTATCTGTATTTGATGTTTTGACATGGCTGTTGTAAATGACTACTTTCTTTTCCTAAATTCCAGAATGTTAATAAGTGTTAGGTTTTTTTTTTCATTTAAATTTTAGTTGTCAATTAAAGGTATAAGCTTTATTATTTTACTACATGTATACTTTCTCTGCTTGTTTTTTTTATTGCTTAAAAGTGTAGTCAACTAGACAATTTTGCACAATAACCCCTGATCATTAAATTCACCTTCAGGCATGTGATCCCTCACAGTACCCATGTACACCCTGGTGGAGTGGAACAATTGAGTAAATTTCTGCTCAAGGAAATTAGCAGTGCCTAAAGTGGTGTTTAGACCTGTGACCTCTCAATCTGTTAGTTTGTTCTACCACTGAACAACTGCTGCTACATACATAGGCTACATTAAATAAGAGTAAATAATTCACAAGTTTACCTTGTTAAGACATCTTTGACCAATGGATGGCCAGTCTCACTATGTCTATGTACCATATCTAATATATAACATCCTTTAGCCTAAAACAATACCACAAAGACATATTACAAAAATATGGAATAACAGAATGTATACTTGAATTACCTATTAAAGTAAAACACCAAAATGGCTATTATTTAAAAAATGTTCATAAGACTATATTTGTGTTTTCCCCTGTGGTAAAAACAAACTTTCACCTTTACAATGAAAATGTATGTACAAAAAAGGAATCAAACCCACAAACCCTTGATAGGTAAACTTTGTTGCTACAGACTGAGCTAGCTGGGTGGTTATAAAACTGATATAAATGTTTACCTTATGACTTGATACTTGGTCAACGAGAGCTACCATTGCAGGAAACAACATCTGATACTAAAAATAGAAACAATATAAGTAATGATTTAAAGACAGACTTTGTTACAATAGTTTATTGTGTATAAGTACATAATTTCACTAAAATACATATAGACAAATTAAAAATATAATATAGAAGGAGTATTAACAACATTAACAAGGCCCGTTTCAAAACCATGACAGATAATTATGATACACAATACAGTATATAGGAGTATCAACAACATTATCTTGGGTCCAATTCAAAACCATAACAAATATCTATTTTAGTTTCATACAACACAGTTTATATAAATAATAATAACAATAAAAGAATAGAAACTACGAAAATCAAACTTATAAAACTTAATATAATCAAACAAAAGCGCTGAATTTGTTTGGGTTACTAAGTAAGTAAATTTTTAAGGATTAAAAGATTTTTCTTTTTTTAAATTTAAAAGAAATGATCTTTGACTCCTGATAACTGGGAAGCTTAAGGTGCGAGTATGCAAGCTTAAATTCAAGCCCTGCATTATTCTACTTCACCTGTATGCTGGCATAAAATAACAAACAAAGCACCACTATTTAGGTGATATACAAATTCATCAACTCTGAACCGGATTTTTGAATTTTTCCTAATTGAACAAATCATTGAAACCATTGTAATACATAAGACGATGTTCTACTGAGATGCAGAACTTGTCACACTTTTTGTTGATGTAGCTCCACCAAAGAAGCAGTTCAGGTTTAAAGTATCCATCTGGAATTAGGAAATTATTGCATGATACATAGCAGACAATCTGTTTTAACTGCTACAAATAAAAATCCAAGATAAACTCCAAATTTGGGGAAAACTGCATGATTTTAAAGAAGTTCTATTTGGGAAAGGTGCCTTTTAACAGCCTGTGTTATATAAGGGAAAAAGTCTGATAACTAACCTGTTAAAGCCACAATATGAAGATATATTCATTAACAGTAGACTTGAATACTGTTTTACAACCACTAAGATATCAAAATTTAACACGTATTAGAGACACAATAAAATGTTCAAAACACTCTGAAAGTGTTCATTTCTTAAAAAAGTGGGGTACTTTTATAGAAGCACATTTTATTCATTTATATGCTAATGTTCATTATACCTGATAAGGCTGATATACAATAGTTTCAGAGCTTAATCATGTAATTAGGAGGTTTTTTTTTCTTCTATAATATGACTTCATCTTTAAAAACATACGGTGTCCAAAACTATTTTAAATTATAAAAACCAAATTCTACTTTCGGTTTTGATCTACTTTCACTTTGAAAAATGCAATAAATTACATAAACATATTTAAACAATATTTGCATTTATTTAAAAAATCTTGTTTATTAGGTGTTTGAAATAGATAAATGTTTATTTTTTTTGCAGCCCAAAAACAGTGTTACTTTTGATAATGGGGCTTTAAAATACAGTAAATTTATAAAAACCTTACCCAGTATGCGAAATCAGAATATGAAAGAGTGATGCCCAAACAAGTTATTTTAGTAGCTAACACTACTTGTATATCTTGTTTGCAGAAATTTGGTTGCCCAAAAGAAATTTTTGGTTGCCCAAACTAGAAATTGGTTGTCCCGGACAACCAGACACCCACTAATTTTGTAGACTGCTTACCTGTTGTAACTGACATACTAGATGAGACACTGATAACTGTGGATCTTTCATGATATCTGACTCCAAGTCTACAATACATGTTCTATAACCATCCAATACTTTGTCTAGTCCACTACAAAATGCCTTTAAATATAAACCTGACAATATCTCTGAATTCTTTACACCTGTAACAATATATTCATATAGATCTATAAATCTTTAACATGGTAACAATGTATCTGTTCAGTTATTTGTACTCTTATAGCAGTCAATTCACATTTACTTTTTTACTTAGACTGGACTTTTCTTTACAAAATCTTTCTAACCCTTTCAACAAAAGTCTAAATATGCTTCCTCAATAGAGAAAAAACGACAGTATCGTCTAATTCTTAATGGAAGGGTATGACTTTATGTGTCCTCACATAATTTTGAAAGTCCTTTTTACTAACCACAGGTGCACACGTGTGGCTAACATGGTAGCAAGTATTATAGTCTAGAACTAGCAAAAACTGCTTTGCTTGCTCATTTGGTAGCACACAAGTCTACTCATCGAAGGTAGGTAGGCTTCATTCCACGGCTGGGCATTCTTTTGTGGAGCTTGGTCATAAAATAATTTCTATGGTCATTCTCCCATCTACCACTGATTCGAAATTTGTAGAGTAGTTGTCAGTCACTAACGGAAGTATGGGCCTAATAACTGGTTGACAGATAAATACAGAGATTTAGCCCATTAAAACTACTGTGAGTAAGTTGTCTCAGGGTTTCAGATTCAATTTCTAGATGGGGACAAACTTTGACTGAGTGTGACCAAGAAATTATTTTCTACAAGCATTCTCCCTCTTACCACTGATTCTAATAATGTAGGGCAGTTGTCAGTCACTGATGGAATATGTCTATAACTGATTAACAGCTAAATCTAAGGATTTAGTCTACCCAGGAGCAGCAAGTAGGTTGACTAACCATCGCTATATACAGGGTTTTACACAGCCATTGATAATTGGGGGTCCACTGGATGCAGGACTGACAAAAACAGGGGTCCACACAGTGAAATCAGGGGTCCAATACCAAACTGCAAACAATTTTGTTGTATCAAAGTTATGATTGTTGTTTTATATGTTTTAAATAAAAAAAGGAAATAAAGGAAAATTAAACCACCAGAAAACTTGTATCTCAGTTTATTGAACATTGGTAGTAACAACAGTGACCGTTGGATAGTCAAATTTTATTGAGTAAACACAAAATTCATACTATATTTGTTCAGTTTACTTGAAGGGGGGAAATTGTTAGAATGTAAACATTGCCACGTGCTTTCAGGTAAATAAACAGTTACCCGTGATGCGCGGCGTCTCGGTACAAAGGTCAGTCAGACCGTTTGTGTACAGAATGCCCTCTACTTAAACAACCGAAAGTTCCGAATGCGCGCCTTCTTGAGTAAACATCCCGCAGCGGTTATTTCCCTTTATCAAATATATTAGAGTAGCAACCCGTGACGTAATCCAAGTGGACGCAGGCTTTAAAATGTTTGCGTCCACACAGGTAGTTTATGCGTATATGGACACAGATTTGTGTGTCCCGTAAAACCCTGTATATAATTTACACAATATATTGTTACTGCGTTAAACTTTAAAAAGTTAACTAATTTAAAAAAAAATAAAGTACCTTGAGAAGGAAGACTAAGTCCAGATCCATATTTCTTGATGAATGTATTCAAGGAAGAATAATGTGTACCAAGCCTACATAAATAATTTAATTGTTCTTCATCAGAAGTTGATAGGAAAGGTAAATCTGTCTGTACCTGAATTGAAGTATTATAACATCATTTAGTATTTACGTAATGTTACAATAATATTACTTTCTTATATTCCTGAATAACAAATAGCACATGTTTCATTAAGAAATGTATTTTAGATTGGCATATATTTAATATATTACTGTATACTATGGCTAGGCCTTTTTTCCTTATATAACAAGTGCCGTTTACAGGCACCTTCCCCTCTAAAATTACTTCAAAATCATGCATTTTTCCTCAAATTTGGAGTTTAACTTGGACTTTTTGTTCCCCTATCTATGAAATTGCCACAAAATTTGCCCATATGTTCTATATAAAAAAAGGCACCTGGTCTCTTCCCCAAATACTAAGAAAAGCCCTATTAGGATACACATCATACACTAGAGTTTTGCTTATTTTGATGTTACAGCAACAAGTTCATTCCCGGACAATTGCTCAGAGATAGAAACTTCAAGGTACTCACAGTTCATGATAAAAGCTAACACAGGACTATGTGGATAGTGTCATATCAGGGCTTGCTTATTGCTGATCCTGATGACCTCACACTTGCTGAGGTTGAAATGACTTTATGTACAGAGGTATAATATGAAACTTGCACTCTATGGCCTTCAAACTAGCTTTTATGTCAACATGGTTAAGTGTCTGCTTACCACTATGGGGGTTGTGGTTTAGAACCTCAGTTTGGACCATGGATTTTGAAGAGTAAAATAAACACAAAAACCAGCCCTTCTCCATGGCTGTAATTTGTATAGGTCATCCAGTAATGCTATTATATCCACAACATTAGATTCTTATACAGGTATAGCAGGGTTCAATTCTTACTATTTTACCAGGGATCCAGAAGGAATCCCTAGTCAGTTTTTCAGAGATTTCTCCTTAATGTAAGGAGACAAAAAAGATACAAATTTAAGTCACAATTTATGGTATATAATTCATGGGAGCTTAAATTTATGTAAAAGCAGGGCATTTTTTAGGGATCTAGAAGGAACCCTTAGCTAAGCATCACTGGAGTCCCTCCCAAGTTTTTGAGATCCTTGGAATCCTGGAAGACTGTTAGTGTCAAACCCTGGGTATATCAGACTGTTATATGAAAAAACTCTAAAGGCAGTGACTAGAGTTATGGTACTCACTACTAGTGGCTAGAGTTACGGTACCATACTTCTAGCCTAGGACTAGGAGTCTAGAGTTACACGAGTGTCATAACTCTAGACTACCTTATAAGGCAAGGTTAGATTTAACTAAGAATGTGACATTTGGAAAACATTATTGTATAATAAACATACAGTTAATTTATTATCAATATCCAAAGTGGCATGTTTAATGATAGTTGATTAAGTTGCATATGTATTTCTTTTGAATAATAACACATATTATTATGTTTCAATATTTAAAAGTTTAAACATACATCCATATTTTAAAACTCTAACCTCGCCTTGTAGAGTTGTCTAGAGTTACAGCACTCCAGTTACTCTACCCACTGCCAAATGTAAAAGTTGATGACATTTAGGATGGTAGGTCATTGATTTATGTATAGTAGGAACACCAACCGTCCAATAATGGAGGCTTGAGAAAAACGAGTTGTTACTAGGGATGATGACAACAAGTTTCCTTCTACAACAACTTTCTGGGTTTGAGAAATTAGAAGAATGAAAATTTCTAATCCCATAATGCTCTTAATTGTGAAATATGGAAGCTAGACGCCTCTATGTGGTCAGTGCCTAGTTTCCAATGATTAAAATACAGAACTAAGTCTGAACAGAACAGAACATAATTTTATTTAGAAAAGTACAAAGTACATTTTCATAAATAAATACAATAATTAAAGCATAATTACACATAATCAATATAGTAACGTATACATATACGACCATATTGATCATGTGACTAAAGATAAAGATAAAAAATAAAAAAAGTATCTTATTAAGACATTGACCTATTGACAATAAACACATAATATGACTAAGGCAAAGCCTCAAATAGAGCTCAACGAGTCTCAACTTATATGCGGAGATGTAACCAAGTTACCAACTTTTTTAAATTGTTAACTTGTAGGCCCATAAAAACAGGAAGCCAGAAATCAATGGAGATTAAAAGGAAAAAAGAACCTTCCAAAAGAACCTTCCAGAGAATAATCTATTTTCCAGGCCAATTATCAAAACACTAATTCTAAAATATGAATTAATCACTCTATTTGTTATGCTGTACATCAAATAAAGCACGACATCACAGAGAAATGGAACATAGACTACATGTAGCTTATTGTAGCTACCCAACTGCTAAATTTTATCAAGGTCCTGTCAAAGGTGTATATTTAATAAGCTAAGGAAGGTAACTGTGTAATTTATTGCATTCATAATAAATCTGACAACATCTCATTCTTTTATAACAGAATCCTCTTTTAATTTTCAAAACAAATGTATGGTACATTTTTACTTATCTAATGAATTGAGATGAAGAAGAAAAAGTCTCAATAAAACATTTTTTTTAAGGCATAGATATTTTCTTCTTAATACAATGCCCGGCAATGTTAAGTAACGGAAATGTACTGGTTTTATCAGGAAGGTCTCTAAGCGATGTCATCAGAACAAACAATGCATTGGTAACTTTTTTCCTGTGTAAAGAAGTTGAAAGCAAACCGTTTCAGGGATCCAACATTGCACCTTGCAGTCATGGATTTTTCAAGGCATCTTGTCTGGTTCCCATTAGTCGGTTGCTGCCTTTATTCATAGCCTAATCATAACTTTTATCACTTTTACTTTATCTGACCAATATATAATGCATGATGGTTGGTGGGACGCGCGGGCACAGATAATGATGGATGTTCGGGTGGGAGCCCTGGATTAGAATCCAACTTTGCACCTTGCAATCATTGATTTTCGTGGCATCTGGCCTGATTCCCCATCGACCATTTGGCTGCCGTTCTACCAACAATCCATTATCACTCATTAAAGGTCCCATTTCACGTTTGACTCATTGTAAACAATCTATGTGCTTATTTTTACTCAGCTTTTGATGAGTAAGTGTTTTGAAGCATTACACAGTGATATTTTTCGCAATAAATGAGAAATTTGCAAAAATATGGCCAAATTACGGTAAAAAATTTTGGTGCGCCGGGAAATACCTGATTAAAAATAGATTTGGCGGGAATGTATGCCACTCCAGTCACATGATAAACTCTTCAGTAAAGAGTATCAAAAGTATTCGGTCTTTCTCCGCTACTATCGTTATCCGTGCATTCATACAAGCAGGTTGACGAAACGAAACTAATCGTAAGTATTCTGATTGTTTGTGCAGAATCAAGTTTGATTATTTTAATTTTTAAAGATGATTATAATGTTAATAAGGTTTGGTTTTGCTTGAAAATAGGAATGAGTTGTCTTCTATTTGAGTAACCGACCGACCACGACCTTAGAAGTTTCGCCCAGACTCGGCCCGAGGCATTATGTATTTTTGCCAATTTTGTCCCGAGGTTGTATTTGATTTTTAATTAATTGTGTTACCATTCAATGGAAAGAGAAAATGCTTTGGTTCTGTAAAGAGCATCAATTCATTACCATACAACACAACTTTTAGTTTAAATTGGAGCATCTGCAGGTCTTATGTAATGCAGTAAACAATCATAGAAATTAGAGGTTTGAACCCATGCAATGAATCATTGTAATTTGTAGCAAAGGAGTATACAGAACTTGTACTCCTTTGCCTTCAAGCTAGCTTTCATGGCCACGTGGTAGAGAGTCCGCTTATGAATCAAGAGCTTGTTGGTTCAAATCACAGTTTGGACCATGGATTTTTATTGGATAATATCATAATGAATTTTCAATAGATTTATCTTGAAGGCAAGACTCCAAGAGGGTTCCAGGGAGGGAGGCTCAAATGCAGGAGCTGTGGTCTAGTGGTTAGATACATGCTTAGAGTTGAGCAGTCCCTGGTTCGAAACCCTCTAGGGGCACTGCTAGTTTCCTCGAGCAAGAAACTTACTTACAATTTTTCCTCTCCACCACCCAGGGCCAGGTGTAAATTTGTCACTGTAAATGGGTACTGTGAGTGTTAGGAATAAGCTGCCTGAACTTGGTTGAAGGATATATAAATGATCAGGAGTTGTTGTACAAATATTGTTACGTCTGCTGAATATGTACAGTACTTCACTTTATTTCTTAACTCATTCACTTGGTTGAAAATATATGCATGTGGAGAATTTTTGAGATCTCTATTATTTAAGTTGGACCTGAAGGGCCTTTCCAGTTTCCCTGAAAAACTTTCACGGCAAGTTTAGGTTCTGTTTAAGGATCCCAATTGAAGGGCTGTGAAGTGGTATTTTTATTGCATTTTAATTTTTGAAATTATGTTTGAACTTGGAGCAAAACATTAGATATAAGCAATATTTTAGCTTTATGTGTCTTTCATGTATAATTTTTTTCAGATCTTAGTTGGGCTTAGAATGTTAAAATGAATGTGCAAAAGACGTGACAAAAAATGTACTTTTGAGGGGTTTTAATCTTTTCAGTCTGGAAGGTATGATTTTTTAAATGAATTTCAGTGCTACAATTGCATATATGATATTGGTTGTTGGTCTAATTCAATGTTATTGCGCTAATTTTGTTAAGACTATTTGAACATATAGGTCACAACATTTATAGTAAGTTTATTCTACAAATTTAAAGATTTTAGATTTTCAATCTAAGTTCAATATGATGATAATGAAGTTTTAATGTTTATATATCAGTTTTAGAATGGTTTAAATTGTGTTATGTCATGACTATGCCCAACTGTCCTATGACAATTGCTTGTCCAGATGATAACTTTGAAACATTGCCACTTATCAAATTAAAGTGTCATTGATGACCAAGGGTGAATTTGAATCAAAGTTCATTGAGGCTTGAAATGAAACACCATTTTCTGATGATGAATTGCCAGTCTTTGACTCTGGACTTACCATTTTTTTCTTTTCAAGCACCAATAGATCAATGGTGATATTGATTTTTGGGCCACAAATCAGAGGTCATCTGATTTTTCTAAACAGAACCTTTGTAATGTTCTTAGGTTGACTTGATCTTTTATGTTTGAAGTTATTATTTTTTGTGCCCTAGGTCATTTGCCTAGGTGAAAATTTTGCATGCTCAGCTCTTTAGACTTAACTGCAGGATTAAAGGGCATCATAAAGGAATGGTAAGTAATGTATGGTGATTTACTGAGCAGTGGCTCAAACTGGCCTACTTGATACAGAGGCTGGAGGAAGAATGGCGTCAGAAAAAAATGAAACAACTTCAGATGTATGAAAGTCCCACCAAGAAGTTAAACTGACCAACCCTTGATTGTCATATGACAAAAAGAGAATTAGAGCATATATGCATATTAAATTGATTATTATACATAAATTAATATTGTTATTAATATGTTTCAGTTTTTGGTCACTGTCAGTCTAAAGGTTGAGACAAGAGTGGTCAGATTCTGATGATGAAGTACATATAACATAGTTAGAGGTAAACTTACTTTTAAAATTCGTTAAAGAGATTGATCTGCCAGACTGGCTTGGTTAATAGAGCATCTCACAGCAATTCCCTGATAGGATATACATACCTTTGCAGAGTTAAGTTTAACCATGACCTATTATCTACTCCCACCACCTATCAAGTGGGAAGTTGTGGCCTCTGACAAGGATTTGTGCTTAGTACATGTTACAACCTTATGTCCCTAGATATACATGTATACCTGTCCTGGGTCAGCATGTAAAACAATTAAACACCTTAGTAAAACAGAAACAGAAAGATGGGCTACGCATGACACTAAGCTCGATGTGGTTGTCCACTACAGGCGCCTTTTGCTACATTTTTTCAGTAATATTCTGGTTGCCTGAAATTTTTAGAGACTACTTTTGATTGATAGACGGACATGACATTTGTTTTTGTCATTTCTTAATACTGATAATACACCTGTATATATGTGCTCCTGATTATTATAATTTTTAATTAAAAGTGTCATTCGTTTCTTTTTACAGGTATAAAAAGAGTATACTGATAGAAGAGAACAGAATGCATCAAAAGGACTTTTTATGTGACTCTCAGAGTGAATTCTTCATTTTTAGACTGCTGTCAAGAAGCAACAAGTTTTGTCTGAAGAAATGCCACCATTCCTGTATCTACATATTTAAAATTGTGATGATGAACATAGTGCTTTCTATGACACAGATGCTTATTACAACCTTGAGTGATAGGGAGCAAAAATTACAATTGATATTCATATCCAGGACATAGACCAATGTTTGGGCTGAAAAAACTGTTTTCCCATCAAACTGAAGTCTTGGTCACTCATGTTATGCCATAATTCACAATAACAATGCTCTAAGTCCATAGAAGCTCGTTCGAACATTGCTCTTTCTCCTTATGTCCAGTCAGAGTACACAATTTGATTAATGTTTTGCTCTCCAGTGACATCTTAGTTTCAGTGTATACCAAAATGAATATGTATGCTGCAACATAGGCAGTGTTATAAAACTCAACATTATAGAAAATGTGCACAAATACCATTATATTGTCTCCATGGAGATAGCGCAATATTAGAACGAGATGCATTAACCAGAATAAGTGAATTTTGGTCCATCTCCAAACACAATTTTGCAATTTTCAGCATTTTTATTCATAATATTTCAATCATATTCTTCAGATATGTGTTGAATAACATTGTTAGTGGGCCTACCAAGTCTCATGTCTATACAGACTGAAACAACCAAGATATAGCATTTCAAACTTCTGAAGTCAATTTCCCAAAAATAAAAATTAGGTATTCTGTCCAATGTAATTCCTTGATAAAATAATAATAATATATAAGTAAATAATTTCTTGATAAAGGCTTCGGCCAAAATATTGAAAACCTAGTTAGCTATCTTTTTATAAAAATTTGGTAGTTGCATTGTAGAGCATTGTTACATTGGCAATGATATGCTCAGCCAAGAAATTTCAATAATGTTGTGATGTCATATTGTATAATAATGATGTATTGAAAAAGTCTTTGTGTAGTTAAAATATTTTAGATATTTTGTTGTAAAAAGTTTAAAAAGGGACATTAGTCAGTTATCACCCTTGGTATACTCTTCAAATAGGTAGTTCTAATTATTTAGATAGCTCAGATTTTACTCTTTTCATTGTCCAATTAGCCATGATAATACAGTAATAACTTTTTGTAAATTAATAGTGATTGGGTAAAGAACTGTCTAAATTTTATCACTACTGTTAATAGCTTAATTAACAAGAAAGATATTAGATGAAATAAATTAAAATCCCAACATAGGACGTCTATGATACAATCCAAGGATTGCATCTAATAGGACCTACTTACCAATTGGATTGCTTTAGATTTAATAAAGGAAAGATAATTAACAAAAGTCTCTCATTGATTGTTGGCACAATACAACCATTTCAAAAAGTAAACATAATGGGCAATATCATGCATACACTTTACGATCAATGTCAGTAAAGACTATAAAAATATAAGGTTACCCTATTGGATTCCATATCGATATGAATTTAATTGCAGAGCCTGATTTTTACTAAGGGTTTTGCTTTTTGAGAATGTGAGACAATTAAGTTTACAAGGTATAACAGATAAAGCATTTTACTCTTTAAATTGTCAGCCTTTGTAAATTTATAAATTCAACCTGTTGATTGAGCACTACATGCAATCTTTATAATTTATAGGGGTGTTATGGTTAACCGATATACTGGTTAATATTGCATGAGAGTTCTGACGGTTTTTAACTGGTTCTTTTTCCTTGAACCGGTTTTTGTAGTTAAGTGTCATACTGCTTGTTTTTATCAGAATCTGATAGTTAAATGTTAAAAATGAACCAAATACTCGCAATACTCTTATTGTGCTTTTAAACGTTTTACATTTAGTCAATTGACAGAAAAATATCTTCAAGAGTCTGTTTCAAACCATGCATTTTTACTTTTGTAATTCAAACATTTGGATAAGAGATCATTTGAAAATACTCATATGTGTGCTATGCTGATCCAATTAGGACAGTGTACCTGCATTGATTAATGCTTTCCATGTCTAAGCGAAAAACTGGTACGTATTGCAATATATTGCAATACGGGTTCTGCATATTGCAGTATATTGCAATACGCTTTTACCATATTGTTACACCCCTAATAATTTATGATAGTCACTGTTTGTTGTACATCAATTTGCCTGATGAATTAACATGTGTACAAACACTGTGAAGCTTTTGTTGTGATTAAAATTCTCTTTAAATATGTATCACCACTGAATGACTAGACAATTAATGTTGATGAGTTGTAATAATATGTCAAGAAATAATGAGTAGCTTTTTACTTGAAGTAAAATGCCGATTTCTCATTGTTGTTTTTTAATACTTTAAATAATGAAACAATGATTAAAAATGTCAAATTAAATGAGTTAACCTGAGGCTAATGAGTAGAGAATAAGACTGAACTGTTAAAGATTTTTATCTTCTATTTTCTATCAAGTTTCGTGACTTTTTTATATATTATTAATAAACATTAGTGCCTGACTCTATAACTTATGGTTTACCCAAAACTATTATTTGATAATGATTTGTGTAGAGCTATCACTCTGCATCAATACTTTTAATCAGATATACATGTATCTGGTTCTGCTTCTTAAGTATCAATATTTACCGTTCAGTATACTGTATTTGTAATTTTTAGACTTACGGCAAAATCGCCAAAAAGCTTAAGTTTTACCACAAGTCAAAAACTTATCGACAATTCAAATGTTTTACCAGTTTAACCTGCGTAGTAATACTTGAATCTCTGATTTATTTTGCAGTTTATTTTAGGCAATGAAAGTAGTTCTGTCAATCAACTGACATGACTTGATTCAGTGTCAGTGACAGGTATATACTTATATCTATAACTTGTGAATGGGCAGAAACAAATCTCTTTATACACTAAGCAGTAGTATTTGCCAGTTATACAGGATAGAATAAATACTTTGCTGGCATGTTTGCCCTGCTTGATTTGTACTTGAATGTAGTGTGTTAGGAGTAACAATATTAAGGATTTTTTAGGTTTCAATGTGCACACAAGTCTTTCTGTACTTCAATTCATTGATTATTCTACCGTCAAAGACCCATCATTACCCTGCTGATTTGAATACTTGATATTTGTTAGAGAATGCATTAACATAAATAATTATCATTCGGAACACTTAGACCTTTCATGAATGAATAATTTCGGAAGGATTCATGGGGGGTCTTCCCTAGATTTTTGTATTTTACTACCTAAGGGAGGCGAAGCACGTAACTGTTACACAAAATAGTTCTTGTTGTATTCACACAGATTTTTGTCTAAACATATTTGTTTTTGTTTTAAATTGAACCAGATATTGTTCTTTGGTAATTATTGAAATGTGTAATTTCAAATTTGTAGACTAAAAACAAAACTTCAGTCATTGCCTTAACAATGGTGTATTTGTTTACTTCAACGCCGCTTTTTCCAAAATGGCGTCTTAATATGTCCAAAGTTATTTATAGCGAATGGCCAAGGAGTTCCGAATGTAATATGAGTACCTTGTTCATAAAAACTGATATCTTCTTTAATTTATAGTAAATACATAATTACTAAATTGAGTACATGTATATAAATTAGTGCAGAATTATTGGAGCATGTATTTATATCAGTGTGGTTAATTTTTCCGCCTATTGATAATTGAATGAATAAAAGATTGAACAGTTTTATAAGCCTTATATTTCTTCTGCTGATGTATCGAAATGTTATATTATATGCAGGTTTGGTCGGGCACTAATTGTATCTAATTTTGTCGGACTCCGAACTCAAAGTATAGTATGTACTTCAGGGGTGCAGAATTCCATGCCTAACATTTTGGATTCACACATGTCCATATTTCCATCCCACTTGTTTATGAGCAAGTAATATTTTTTTCAGCTACAATACACTACATTGTTCATGTAACGTAGGAAAACTTAATAATACAGATGTCTAAATGCTTAAAAAATCTTCAACAATTAACTACCTCTTGGTAAATTATTTATCATTACTTACAATATGTTTTCTATATCACAGTTTATAATATTTAGTTTTGTATTGAACATCTGGGCATGTGCGTTTTGTTCCCGGACTTGTTCATTTTTAGATTTATCATCCACAGATAGTAGAAAAACTTGAAATTCCACACCACCATACTGTTTTGGGTTTTCAGTGTACTTTAAGCTTGACCTAACCATTATGAAGACTCTTCCAACTTATACCATTTAGGTTACATTTTCATTTCAATAGCCCATAGCTTGGACTCTATTGAAAGATGTGCATCAAGTAGTTTAGTCTTATCTGGAGATTACACCATTCCTTTAAAATGTGAATGTATAAGCAAGTGCTGGCACGTGTTCAATTTCCCCGAACATTCCAAAACACTTCCTTATGTTAGGGATGGAACAACTCTACCCAAACTCTTAACATATTGAGTTGTCGAGCTTCAAATTGAGTTACCCTCATGTTGAATTGTCTTTGGGTTGAGTTGTCCTGTACCCGTAACATTTGCTAACAGTCATTACTGAACTGGCAGCTGGGCAGAAGAGTCCAGGAAAGCATTTAGGCCTATTCAGCATTACCTCATGACACCCAGTTATTAACATGTTGAATAAATAAACAATACTTATGATTGGACACACACGTATGATCAAAAACAAGTACTGATTTGAATCAATTAGTAAAAATACAGTAGTAAATTTGATGAAACAATTTGGGTTTTATTATTATTGTATTTTATTCAACTGTCAGTGACCCTTATATTAACTCTGCTGACGTGAATATTCGCTGCTGTAATCAATGCATTCAAAAAAAAATATTCTAAAGCCTCTAACATATCTTTTTTCTACTGCCCAGTGAGTAGGTTATCCGAGTTTTACTGTATTTCAATATCAACCCAAAAGAAATGAATGAAATATAAATTTAAATATAAATTGCAACTTTAAATGTTGCCCTTGGTGCAAATCATGCTTGGATAAGAAACTGAGAATTTTACAAACAATAATAATAATCTGCAACAGTAAAAAGAAGAAATACAAGTAATCAATAAGGTGCTTCTGTTGTAACATGGAACTGAGGAATCATGGACAAATTTTGGGGAAATTATTGAATTCTGGAATTTAAAATCTGTATATACCCTGCATTAGGATTTATAACTTGTGTTTCAATTTTGTGGTGAGAATAATCGTAAGTTATCGAAAGATGCAGTATTAGTATGCTTTATGAATCAGTACTTGTGTTAAACAGATTATATTTCTTATGAATTTTAGTAGTAACTGAAGTTTCAAAAAGAAGAAAACCATGTACAGAATTTAATTTTTTATGTTTAGACAAAACACTGAAAGATAGCATATTTAATTTCTGTATTGGCTACATAATCACTAGCTTGGTATGACAGAAATAATAAAAAAATAGATGGACTATACAGTCTTTCTCATATTATTATTATTAAGTTGGAGCTCTTGTTCTTTACACTTTAATACTTATAATTGTCCCTTATATAGTGAAAAAATACAAAAATATTATATTGCCCTCTACAAACACTGTCCTCTGGTTATCCATTTAATAAATTAAATAGATTTAAACAAGCATCTGTCAATGATTTGTGAGTGACCGGAAATATAGAGCAACAGCAGTTAGATATCTATCAGCCACCTTTGTTCACAGCACTGGAGTAACAAAACCATTTCACTCAGTGACCTAAGTCTAAATCAACCTTGAGATCTTGCTGGGACAAACATACAAGTTTTCTACAAGCAGCTTCAAAATCTGTGTATCATCATCTGAAATAATTAATATTGGATTTTTATGACATTCAACCAAATCATAATCCTACAAATATAACTTCAAATAAGATTACAAAAAATCAGACTTGAAAATAAAATATTACACGTCAGTTCATCAAAAATTAGAGGATGTCTATGAACTGAACTGTACGCTGCCTGATGTTAAGTTTGAGAAAAGTGCTCAATAGACCCTAAAGCTTCAATTCAGGTTTGGTTTCAGTAGTAGATGAAGAACAGTGTTGCATAATGACAATGTAAGTATTCAGTAGTAGATGAAGAACAGTGTTGCATAATGACAATGTAAGTAATATGCTGTCCATCTACAGTCCCATGTCCTACAAGATAATGGAAGCTTACATTGAAAGTACCAATGAGCCAAGTTAGGCTAAAATTTGCTTTCATAATACATAATGCATATGTTTAGTTTACTTCTAGTCTTGCACCATAATCTCTGATCACAGAAATCTCTTCGTTTTCCCCCTTTTATTGAGTTTAACGCCATAGTAACACACTGTATTGTTTATATCATGGTGGTCAGTCAACCCACTCACAGTTCCTGGAAAAACCAAATCTCTGGATTTTGCTGTTCAATGCCTACTAGGTGCATATTTCTGTCAGTGACTGACAACTGCCCTACATGATTTAGTATCAGTGGTAAGAGGGAGAATGGCCATAGAAATTATTTAATGACTTAGCTTCTTGAAAGTATGCCCCGCCCAAGAATTGAACCTACCTCCACTCGATCAATAAATTTGTTCACTACTGACTGAACTAGCCTGGCAGGCTTGAAATTATCTTTAAGCAGGTGATTTAGACTATTAATTTACACCTGGGTCAAGTGAATCGATCATAAGGCTTATTTCTTGATGTAGGAAATATTAAGTTGTACCCATGGTGAGATTATTATCTGGGACCATTTGACCCCTAAGTATTTGTCCAATCACATACTAGACCAGTGCTCATGCTCAAAAAAGTAGAATTGATGTACATGTATAATATTTAAGGTTTATATTAAAACTAAAACTTAAAACAAGTTACCTTAACTTTAGAAAAGAGGATTGATAGTTCACAATTATCTGTAAGTAAGAAGTGAACTTTTAGATTCTCGCACCCCAGTAACTCTTACCATCACTTACATCAACAAAATCGCAAATGTATTAACCTGAAATAAAAGTTACAAACAAAAAATTATGTTGCGGTTACATCAACACCATATCAACAAATACTTCAGTAAACACACAATGACTAACTGACTAAATAAATGAGAATGCCATGCACGTAGCATTTATTGTCTCAATTCAATTTGCACAAGACATGATATAAACTGATAATAAAAATATAAGACTAACCTTGTGTCAGCACTAGTAATTGAACATCCTGTCGCTGTGTATGAGGTTATTCCAGCTACTCATCTGTAAATAATAATGTAAAAAAAATTTGATGGTGATGCCTCGAAAATAAACAGGATAAGTTAAGATACTCGATGCTTCTCTCCTGCGACAGGGTCTTTCAAATAAACATTCTAATTGAAAGACCCTGCCTGCCAGTAGACTAGTAGTAAGAAAAAAAATCAAAATGAAAATTGTCATCTTAAACTTATAGCCAACGAAAAGCAAATGCAAATTTGATGCTTGTGTCTTAGTATACATTGAATCGGAACTTGCCATATTTACCATAGTTCCCCAACTCTATATTCAAGCAGCTTTCTGCCAAGCCTATACTTGAAAGTAGATCGCAATTGGTCTGGGTTCTCAGTCTTTCAATTTCTATTTATTTTGCATTAAGGATGTGTGCACATGTGCATCACTTGTGTGAATAAGTTCATTGCAAGACTAGATTTTATTACTAATGATGAGATAATGAGTTTGATTAAAAATTCACTTCTTTATGGGTCGAAATGGTTGAGGAGGACATGAACCGCTACAGAAACAAACGATTCGTGCACATACAACTTTACATTAATAATAAATGTTTAAGCAGTATGAAAACAAACAATGAGCCGAAATAAACATACTCTATAGAGATTCGTGGCCTCGAGTTGTTGACGTTGAACTTGGTACCACCTCCGACCAGTCTTTTTTACTTCAGAAATTAAACGATTTTACCTATTCTTCACCAATCGATCACACTATTGTTAAAATATTTCTGGTTGTAGGTTAACTCTCTCATAATTAGCTGATCATGTAGTATTATCTAATCAGTGACAGCACAGTCTAACTGTCAGTAGACATGTTGACAGTTTGTATGGGATAACGAAAATAGCCGTGTCAATCCGAATGTATTTTAAAAGATAAATTATTTTATTGTTTATTTTCTTTAAATAGAATGTTAAATATAATTTTCAATCCATACTGAATAAATACTATATTAATAAAACAAGATTTATTCTTCATTTAGAAAAAATCGTAAAACCATGCACCACGTGACTTGTCAGCTGACTGTAGGCACTGCGTTTATTAATAGTACCAAACGCGTAGCATGCTACGGTTTTGGATCCTGGAGGGAATTCCAGGATTCTAAGACACACTAGATAACTTACATACTTTGACACCTTGTCACCTGAAAGCTTTCATAACCTTAAATACGAGACATAAGTCGTATTTAGATTATTTTTCAATTTTTCAAAATTTTGTCATTTTCACCATCCATGTCATAGTACCTTTAAATTTTACTATCTTTTACAGTTAAAAATCCACTTGTTGTGTTGTTGTTGTTGTTTTTAAACTACTATGAGCACTTTATTGATCACTAATTCTTAGTTTTATATTATTCTTCAGTTTATGTTTTTATATTTTATCATTTTCGTTTTTATTTAAGCTCGTATTTCTTATTATGCATATGCTTGTGAAGCGCTTTTGAACATATATTCTATATGAAAAGAGTGCTATACAAATCCGGTATATAATTCCAAAGGAAGGAACAAAAAAGAAACTATCAAAAATATTTTGAATTGTAATCATGAGATGAGCATTGTAAAAATCCCACACCTGAACAATTTTTTCCAGGTAAGAAATGCTGCAAGAATGCAACTTATATTTTTTAGCCAATGAAAAGACGTTTAATACTTCACCATATTTTATTACTTCCTGAATCTTTCAGATGTGCAAACAGTTCAAAAATCAACTTTCCGGTGAATTGTAAAAATTCCATACTGTACAGTAACCTTTTCCCGTTACCGTAAACCTAGCTTTTCGAGCCGGCCCTTCGGACCGACTCTTCGAGCTCGCTATTAAAAATTAAACAAAATATCATCAATTTTAAACAAAGAAAATGCATGTACTACATTGCAGAGTATCATTGTTCCAAATATGTAAAACAATCAAGGGTTAAATATCATAGATCAAACCTAGTTCTGGCCAACAAAACTTTATAAGCCATTTTTTTAACATTTTGATTCTCATCAGATGTGGTATTAAAGTTTTGGATCAGACAAGTTATGAAACCTCACTAGAATAACACTTTTCATTTTACGGTTTAAGCTCATTTTTCTAATCAAATACCCATTTGGTAATAAGATTGTGTGCATTATTCAATAAAACATTCAATTTAAACATCATTTTACACCAAAACAGTCATTGAAATATCAAAGCATTAAATAAAATAGCTGTTTTCGCTAGGAAACGTTCAGATCTCGTTTCAACCAGAATTCTTGGTTTTGAGTGTAAGCAAACATAGCAGAGTAATTCTGATTGATGATGGGATTTCAAAATAAAAATCTATTTTTAGAATTTATTAGTTCAGCATGTTCACGCAAAAATCCGCGTATTTCACGCCAAAAAAGTAAAATTCACGCCAATATTCAGACCCTACTGGGTACGAATATGCGGACCGAAATATAGCATAATGTAATGAATGGTAACTCTGTGAAGCTTATTACGTGTTTACTGGCATTTAGCCTTTACCAAATGACGTCGGCAACTCTGAGCGGAATGTTTTTGTTTTCGTCGCAATAGGAAATTATGGTGTCGATAGTCTTCTGCTATAGAGTGTTGACGACGCAATTATTTGTACCAATACTTATGTCAAAACAAAGGACTTTAACTGATTGTATTGCCGAATTAAAAAGGCGTTAATTTAAACTTTAATGATACGATCAAATTTGCGCACTAACGATGAAGAAACACTTAAACTTAGTGATTAGTTGTTGACTAGTATTGCACACGACTGTCACGAACGCGATCGAGCACCAGATTCACTTAACAAACAAATTATAAAGGCGGCTATATTACATGATTTTCACTCACCATTCGATGAAGTAGTGTTTATCTGGAGTGTTAATCATAAACTAATGTGGGGTAAAGTAAAAGATGACCTGGATTTGACGAAACTATATTCGTTTTTAGGACGAATCGTCTAAAGACGAAAGTGACTGGGGACAGATCGTCTCGTCGGAGAATAGGATAGAAATCGTCTTGCACTTATGTCAAAATAAAACTATTTAAACTAGTGTACCCACTTTTATTTCCTCATACCCACATTTTTCAACATTGGTGGGTACAATACCCACTTTAAAAATTTAAGTCACTGAACATGCTGTTAGTTAACAAAGTCATTTTGTTTTCTAGCAATTTAAGATTTTACTTCTTATTTATTTTTTATATAACTATCAGTATGTCAATAAAATCTTATAAATTATATGAAACTAAAGAAAAAAATAGCATTTTATGTTTATTTTCAACCAACATTTTTGTAAATAAATGTCGCTTGGTTGAAACATGTGGTAATATTTTCATGACATGACCGTCATAGTTGGTCAAGGTTGATCGCAACGTCACATGGTCCATATTTTGTCAAGATGGCAGCAGAGTATTGACTTTTAAGACCTATTGGAAACTTTGGTGTATTTTACATTCAGAATAGGCACTTGTTACGTTGTAAGTTGGCAAATTAAAAGATTATACATTTGTCAACGGGATATTCTTCAATTTACTCAAATGCACACTCGATGTATGTATGCGAGCATGGCAGATTCCTGGCACGATTATTGGTGGACTTTTATCATACACTTGTCTTCAGCGTACCCGTTCATTAACAGTATGAGTTTAAACACAGGTTCGCTGAAGACCTTAAGCTAGATCAAACCATAAATTGTATATTTGATAGATATTTTTATCTATTTATTTCTTTATGTAATTTTGTTTATTTTAATATGTCATTATTTTCCATGTATATGCTTATATTAACTGTAATTTGTTTTTAACTTATGTACTCTGTGATAGTCGGTTAAAAAGCTTTTATAGCTTATGTTTCTTGTTATTATATCTTGCCGACTGTAAATAAAATTTACTTACTTACTATAATCCTGCATATTTTAAGTAAAATAATTTAACTTATATTAATGAGTTTATCCGTTAAAGAACAATTAGGAGCTGAAAAGAATAGTGTTTATGTGTACTACACATTCGGATAAATTTCTTAGTGCACTATGTTGACAAAAAGCGTGTAGTCTACAGATCTGTAAGGTCGAAACTGATTGGGTACGAAACAGACAAAACAATTGTACTCAGCCAGGAAGTTGTAAGGGGAAATTAGTATGACATGTTTTGTTCATTTACCTTGAAACCATCGTCTGTTTCTTTTATTGCACCACCTGTGTGACCAAGCAAAGCAAACAGGACTTCGTGAAGCATTTTTGAATCATTTGAGTTGTTTACGAAAAATACCGGAAGCGCTAAATTGGCGCGCTTGGTTACAAGTATCCGAAGTTAACATATCGGTTAACCGATCACTTTTTTTCAGAATCCCTGAAGCGATTATTTCCCCTTTTATGGAACTAGTTGTGTATGGGGATATGACTAAACGGACCATCGTTCCAGATTTGAAATTATATTGTTTTTAAAAAAACAAGCTTTTTCATGAATGAGTTTTGGTTAGTATTATTATGTAGTTTTGATAGAGACCTCAATAAACATTACCAATTTGATTTACTCAGCAATTGGATTATTTTAACATGTCACTTTACCTCACTTTACAGCTTAATTAGACAGCGGCTATATTCATACATGATATAAATCATAAATAAGAAGTTTCTTGATTAAATCAAGAAACCATTGACCAACCAAATGCGTTCTTGAAAAAGGCATGCGACCTATTAAATTTATATGATATAAGATAAGTTTATTAGTCATATCCAAAATGGCGGATGTAATAACAATTGGATAAGTCACGTCGGTAAATATTTGTTTATTTCGAGTAATGATGAATATAAACAAGTTTTTCGATGTTAAAAAGTTGAAACATACGCATGTTATTTGACTTCCGTAACTCTAGACAACCCTGACAGGGTTGTCTACAGTTACGGAAACTTCCGTAACTCTAGAACCTGGGTCTAGAGTTACGGTACCGTAACTCTAGCCACTGCCTTCACAATAAACTGAATAATAGATTGGACTCTCTAGATATGTAATGCTGTAGGGACTATTAAAGAGCTCTTATGATAGAATAACCGTTAGTAAATATTTTGTCATTTAAAAGACGTTACAATATTTGACATACATTGTATTTTATTGTTTAATGAGGGTACTGTATTCTTTAATTGTTTGTGTGCACCAATTGTGCGTTCTTTCATTATGCGTTTGTTTATATGTTTCTCTTATCAAATATAAGTTGAGTGTTCCTTTATACTTTACTCCTTGCTCAGCGAATATATATTGTAATGATGAGTCGAATGTATGTTTTTTGTCAGGGATATTATTTGGAGTTTGTTGGTTTGATTTTAGGTAGCATGGAGAGCGGGGAATTGAAGGTTGGAATAAAAGAAAAACATTGGAGTCGAAAAGCCTTAGAAGATAAAAGATGGAACTGTAAAATGACATTTTTGATGTGAAATCATATATCTAGTCGTTTGTGACTTAACTCATTAGTAAATTTCAAGTGGATTATAGACCAATCGTTTGGTAATTTTATTCGCTCATTGTAAAGAGTTTTGTTTGTCAGCTGACATCGTGCATGTTTTTCTTCCAAACAAGTCCTTTTATCTTTAGGGCAAATAACCTGCATATGTCCGGAATCTCTATCTATGTTGTATTAGTTTAATTTACCAGATATCCGTGACATTGTCTATTTCCAGTACTCACGTACCTCCCCTCCCACAAGGCCAGAAACTGCCCCATATACCTTATTAATGAAAAAAAAACTGATTTTTTTCGAAACTATTATTCCAATGTTGTTTTCAATGAAATTATGTTTGTCTCTTTCTTAACCATTCCAGATATCACTAAAACATTTTAATTCCCATATCAATTTAAATTGTGATTTAAAATGTCATTTGAATTCTAGGGAAGACTGGACTCTAGATTTCCAAGAGATCTTCGATTGTTACTTTCTGTTAATCTTACCATGAAGATAGATAGAGTAAATTCGTCGACTTTAGGTGGAATATTTATATTGTTTTTTATTTCACGGAATAAGCCAAGAAAAAATATTTTCTTGTGTCAAATTGCCACAAGTAAAAATAATCATTTTCTGAGCTCACGTGATGAAAGTAAAAGGTTTGATTTAAGAATTTACGAATATTCTCTTTCATGTACATTGTATTTCTGAATTCTGATAGAGATATTGTCTACACTAATACAACAAAATTTTTTACCCTCATGATAATATCATTTAGTTGTGATATTTTCACTGAAATAAAAAGACATACAATGTATAATACAAGATTGTTTATTTCTACCGTATATTTTCATACAAAATACAAATTTTATCGTAAAGCATAAAAGAATAAATGAATTCTCATTATTTCTAGATTTAGTAAAGAAATGTAAAGTTACGTAATATTATATGATAATTTTCTTATGAACAATATCCTGTTACAGTATTTGTCAATATGTCCTCATTCTAATGTAGTCTCACTGATACAGTTTTGTGGAAATTACGTCTTACTGGATTTTACTTTTTCAGTAAACATAAAATCTTTTCTCTATCCCCATGTTGCTACAATTGAACTATTTTTGTTAACACAGTCTTTTCATCAGTATTAATACAGGTCGTATTCTAGGTCATGCATGTTATTGCACTTTAAGCAATGAACTTGTCCACTGAATAGGTGAATATGATGATGCATGAACAGCATTTTGCTGATTT
The DNA here is from genome assembly GCA_025267735.1 of Mactra quadrangularis. Taxonomy (NCBI): domain Eukaryota; kingdom Metazoa; phylum Mollusca; class Bivalvia; order Venerida; family Mactridae; genus Mactra; species Mactra quadrangularis. The sequence continues at coordinate 46,945,781 of CM046302.1, forward strand.
AAGCATACCACTTTGATATTTGACATTTATTTTAAATTATGTATATCTTCTTTGTAAATGTTTTATAAATATGTGTATATAAAACAAGTGTAAACAAACCAAACTATAAAATTGTTTAAATAAATCACCCCTATATATTGATGTGTAATTTAACGGGTCATGTTTATATAAATTGTTTATATAAATTTAAGGTTTTATCTAGTCAATGATTTTATATAACAGGGATATGTGGCGAAAAGTAAATGTAATTGTCATCAAATTTCACTGTCGTCGCTATTTTTTTCAGCCAATACGGAAAGCAAGTATAACAAGTTTGAATAAAGATGTTCACATGAAATTTTGTACCTGTACCATTCAAATGGACATGCTTGTTAGGAAAAATGTGTTCCTAGATGATTTTGAGGTAAATTACGCTCACAGACTGTTTCACAAAATAATGCATTTTCCCGCCGATCTGCCATTTTTAACCCCATTTTACATACCTAAAGTCATATTTTCGGTCATAATTGCGACAATTTTTTGTCACAATCTTCATAAACATGAAGAAGTTGCATGGAAGACATGTACAAAAGATAAATCAAGTTTTTAAACTCTGGAATAATTTGTACAGCCTGCTTCAGCCAGCTATAGACGGTGACGACCGAGAAAATAAAAAAAAACAGTAACTGTTCGTTACAAATCCCTGTTATATAGAATCCCTGATCTAGTCAAAAGAGTTTGTTTTACCCACGTTTATTTATATGATCATAAGATATGGACTCTGGTGCCAGTGTTTGTCAATGATGTCTTGTATTTTTGGCAGATCTGGGTGGTATGTTACTACAAAAGGTATTCTGGATTGTGTTACTTTTGGTTTGTATTTTAAAGGTTCATATCTCACTGGCACCAGAGTCCATATCTTATGATCATAAAATAATGCGTACGTTCCTATATATAGTTCCCAGTTCATACATATAATACACGTGAATATTATAATGAAAGTATAGTTATAACTCGTACACAATAATGTATGCAGGACCGATTTTTAATTTCGTTTGTTGACAAATATTGTGTGCGTGCGTATTTAACGTGTTGAGGACTCTGGTGCCAGTGGTTCATCTCAATGTAAGCCGGTTGCTTTGACAATGGTCTTGTCTACAGTCTCACTTTTGTAGCCTCGGTCACAGAGATGAGAAGACAATTCGTTTATGCGTCTCTCATAGTCAGCCTCTTTAGAACATATCCTTTTTTTCTCAGGGATCGTTGGATTTTTTCTGTTTATGATACAATTATTATTAAATTGTAAAATAACTAATCGCTTATATATATATATAAGCGATTATTGTACGATTATATTGAACTGTCCGATTGCATAAATTAAAACGTCACATTACATGGTATATTTAATACTCGGTTAATTTCGGTATTTCACGTGGAGCATAATTTATTGTTAGCCCGTAACACTTACGTATTAAATTTTATTTGCAATATGAATCGTAGTTTGTGTGGCCGAGTAGTGAGACGGTCAGTTTACAAATCTTTTAATCGTGGACCATTCGAATAAGGATAGAAACTTTTTTTATCTTTTTTCTCGTTTTAATTATGGATGGATTGCGTAAAACAAATTGCTCCATGCATCATGAAACTTTCATAAGCCTTTGTTATTTAATCATAAATTTGGTGACTTCTCTTTAGTTGATGATGACAGTAGCACAACCGACACTGTCAGTAAAACTAAATAATTTAATTAATTTTTATATTTATTGTTTTGAAAAGTTTCTACTTCCAAAAATTACTGAATAAAATAGATCTAAAACAAATATATAAAAAATATAACAATACAAAGAACAAAAAATAAAATTTGACATTTTGATTCAAACTCGCACTCCTTTAAAAAAAATAATGTCTCGTAGCATTGTTCTATAACCGTACGACTATTCAGCTAGATGAGATATTGACACTAAATAACCTACACATTGTATTTTCTACTGAAAAGTTCTATATATAGAACGCGGAAATTAATTTATACAGTGTGCGATAACCGTGTAATCATGCAATCGGACAGTTCAATATAATCGTACAATAGTTATTTTACAATTTAATAATAATTGTACCATAAACAGAAAAAATCCAACGATTTTGTCTTCATACGCCGCATCTTATTCAGTTGCATACCAATCGCCAAATACTGCGAATGGTTTGCGTCTGAGTAAAGTCTGTTTGTTCTCAACTGTCAAAGCTTGAATAATTTCACGGTGACTGAATTGCATTGGTTTTATACTGGCGGCCTAATTGTTAATAATATTTTGACTAAAACATATCATACGGCATAAGAAGCTTTACTCGATCATTACATACACTTTCGGTAAATCATGAATGTATCATGACGATCATTTTACAAACGCATTCACCGTGAAATTATTCATGTTTCGACAGTTGTGAAAAAAAACAACGAAATATATAGTCATGTGATTATAGTACGTAAACAAACACTTCATTGCTGTATATAGTTTTATTTTCTCAACTGTCAAAACATGAATAATTTCACGGTCAGTTTGTATTCTTTGTCAAGCACTCGTAATATTGTAAGGCTATAGTGTGAATTCAATAACCGTGAAATTATTCAAACTCTGATAGTTGAGAAAAAATTGACTATAGACTCAATCCCAATTAAGGTGGACATATGGGCATATTTTTTTTCATTTTTTTCATGTCATCAAATATGAGTTTTAAATCAATTAAAGGCATTGTAGACATGTTCTGTACGCAGTATAAAAATATTTTCAGCTGGGCTAGTATACTTTTTTAGATATAGGCTGGTGAAAGGTCACACCTAGCATTTATAAATGTGCTTATGAAAATCGAACATAAGCTGTAAATTTCACTTATTTAAAAGTAGTAATGGTCAAACTGTTGAGAAATTCAATACGGTTGCATTCTATAAGGTATTATGTTTCGGAATAAATGATAAAGACTGAAGAGTAAGCCAGATACTTTCAGAAAAACATAAATATTGAATACGCTATTTTCATTAGTTTTATTTGTTTTAAAATGTCATTCATATCAACTGTACCAGAACGATACAAACAAGTTAAATATAGAATGAAACTGTTTAAAATAGTTAAATACCATTGTCTTAGTGTTATAACAAAACGTTGTGTGCATGTGAACCACCACAAAGCAACCAATAAAGAATATAATTGTTGTCCCGTACGTTAGCAAAATTGGCTCGTACGTTATATACTTCAGTTTGGTCATCTAAACTATTGATAACTAAGTTAAACTGCAAGAATACAACTTACATTGTTGTGTTATTTGTTTTACAATTCAATGTACTTGTGTTTTACATATATAATTACAATAATATCTCTCAATTACAATAATTAGGCGAACCATTTTCATTTTTCTAAGAGAACAACATTCAACAATTTTGTGACAAGTTTAACAAAGAAACATAGCAAACTAACGCATAAACTAATAAAAGCTATTTAGTAGTGGGGTAACATGTGATTTTCAACCATCAAATCATCCGGCAAATGCATGTTTAGACAATTCTACAGTGTCCCGTACGTTATTAAATAAGTAAGATAATGTTTGAACCTGATCAAATTATTGCAGTGTGTGCTAAAATGATTCTAAAGTTATAATTTGATCAAACGAGGCATTGTTTTAATTTATCATTTCAAAGCTAGATGGTATTCAAATAAGAACAATGCTAACTATTCATCATTTATTGCAAATAAAAGGTACTATAACTTATTTTCCAGTCAGTCTTGTTAGTTACTTTTGAACATCATTAATTTCATTATAATTGCCGTTCCCATAATATTTTCGTCTGTGAAGATTAAATGCATGTTAAGGAACCTTACAAAAGCAATTAATCATAAATATTCAGACGATTATCAATTATTGTGTCACATTTTGTCCCGTACGTTACGGACTCGTACGTTATTTTTCATTTTGTTTTTACTGTTTCTTTGTGTGTCACAAATATGCATTTTAAATAAATTATAAAAACACTTTATAAACTTTTTATTTAATCATTGAAGATCAGTTCAATGAAGAATTTAAAAAGCTATTTGAAACGGTTTGTTAGATAATTTGATTTTACTAATTGTCCCGTTCGTTACGTGGTTAAAATTACGATTCATTTTTTAATACATGAGCTCATAAATTACCGATACCAATAAAATGTCAGCTAAAATGAATGTTTTGTCATTAGGATATACCTTTATGGACTTTACTTACACAAAAATAGTTTGTATAGAGTGCAAAGCTGTGAGATTAATGAAGCCTTTAAATAAATGTCCCGTACGTTATCGAAGTTTGGAGACAACGTGTATTGTATGAGGTGTGGAAAATTATTTTTGAATCTACATTATAATATGTGTTTTTCTTGAGGATTTAGTAATAACTGACATATTAAAGATATATTAAATTGGAAATCTGTCTGAATTTTTTAACAATTTTAAGCTAACTGTAAGAATTTGTCATTGGAGACATAGGGATTTTCTACCCCCTAGCTTAATTAAGAGACAATATTTTGAAAAAATAGAAGTTTTCTTCACGAAATATGTCGTTTATACTTTTACTATAGCACTATCACTTGTAAATATGCATTTCATTTACATAAATTCTGTAAGTTAAATTCCTGGAATTAAACCTTATTGTCGGTCACACGCTGGGAGATTAACTCGCCGACAAAAGTATGCGCAAGGATGTCATAAAATCGAAAAAGGAGTCGCCCAGTTATGTTTACACGGGTGACTACGTTCGCATATGCCTAAGTTCTTTGTTTATCGATCACCCCTGTGTATACAATCGGCGTCCGCTAAAAAAATCAATAGTGCTACATGTCGGCCCGATAAGATTGTTTATGTAATCAAACTGTTGCAATTAACAAACATTTTACTAACTGTGACATTGCATTGATTAAAGTAGATAAGCTTTTGGATGCTTGCCGTTAAATTGATAATTGTATTTAATTATGAGCATGTTGTGACGCAGTTTAAATAGACGTAATAGCCAGTTTGCAAATGTTTTTATTAAGACAATAAAAATTGACAACCATAATAATCTCTGATTAAATGATAATAATAATCGTTAAATTCCATATCAAAATAATCATTAATACAAATCATTTTACAACGAATTAAGTTTTTTATTTCATACTGTCATACATTTGAAATTTTTCGCGACCGACGCTATCGCCAATAAAGTGAAACATCATTCAAATTACGTTGTAATTAATGTTTTATCATTTTGATTTTTAGATTTTCTTAATGAAGCAATAAGTAATGTCATAGTGTTAATTTTGTTTAAGTTTAATTCAAGTCAATTGATCGAAGTAATGATTACATATTAACATTTAAAGGTCATCGGGTCAAATGAGCGAAAAGGAACTCAATAACATAGGACTAAAGATCGTTCATGAAAGTTGGTACTGAAATTAATAATTGAAACAACACCGTACACGAAAATTGTACAGACTGACTCCACCGTACAGTTTTCTGAGACTGCACCGTTCAAAAATGTGCGTTTTGACTACACCATACACCGGCGACTGTACTCACTTTGTGTACACTCATAAAACGAACGTTTTTGGGGAAGGGAGAGTACGATCCTCCAATGTAAGTGGACAAAGTAACTCGGTCGATCATTTTCCGCTACTCTGCCTATTGATTTCAATCTAAGAGCTCAAACAAAGTCAGAATCAGACTTAAAAGATTTTTTTCTCGCTTCAAATTTTAAAATCATACATCGGTCGACTTTGTGATTCATTTACAAGTTCTTGTGTGGATATCAAGGGAAAAAAAGTTGACCATTATGCACCGGAGTCTATGCCTGGTTGGATACAACTGATTATACAGCAATAAATGTGGATTAATGTAGAGAAATCGAGAAAATAAGATATGCTTACCTTTTCGCCAGCGTTCGGTCCGCCATCTTGGTTGACTGCCCCGTACACAGCTACACGACAGTGTAAACATTACCACGTGTTTTCAGGTAAATAAACAGTTTTACCCATGATGCTCAGTGTCTCCGTACAAAGGTCAGTTAGACCGTGTGTGTACAGAATGTGGCTAGATGTGGAAAAGCGGTTACGACGTTGGGCACGTAATTTTTGGGCAGTAAGTTCCGTGTTGATTCAAATAACATTATAAAACCCCACTTCGTTCCTTTATGGAATTTATTAGCTCAATGCTAAATTAGGTGCCAGGAAGCGATTATTCTGGTTTGAACGATATTGTTTTAAAAATCTAGCAAAATAATCAATTATATGACATTGATATACGTGCATGTATTTATATTCCGTGTACTCCTTCATTTTCTACGATCTGATATAAAAGCAAAACTAATATTGATGTGAACAAATGTATTCACAGATCTTCATATAATAAAATATTGTTCTGTTTAATATACACGACACGCATAGATTCTTTTTGTTAAAATATTTTACTAGAATTATATATACGATGAGTGTCTAAATATTTGTTTCCACTATCAAATTCAAGACTCTACTTGATTGAGAAAGTACAAATAATGGTCTAGCACAAAATCAAGAAGTTTTATCACATCCTGGTATAAATAAAAAACAACTAGTATTTCGTTTTCAAAAAAAACATCTGTATATTTATTTCATCAATTAATCTGAGGTTGATACAAAGAATCAGCTGTTGGAACAGTAGGTTTGTTACAGAGTTCGTCAGTACAACAGAATGTACAATGGACGTATTTAGTCACAGTCTGTGTGTCATCATATAACATGCATTTATCATTACCACTAGTAAAGGTCCACCATTCTTTGTCACATTCAGGTTTAGTTCCACATCTGAAAATACAACCTCACATTCATTTGTTTGTTACTTGTACTTGCAGAATGTCAAAACAAACTTGTATAGTTCATACAAAAACACTATTATACAAGCAATAAAATGAACTAATCCTCGACAGGGTATGCTAAGGATGACAATAAAAGTATTTGAGTTCTTTAATATATAATATTTTATGAGTGTCTTGTTGGAGTAGTGGTTATGCGTTCTACCATTACAGGCATGATTGAATGGGGTTGTGGTTTATCCGCACCACTAATTGCAGTATTACATGTATAAACTATAAAAAATTTATTTCCATACTGCCTAACTCTGAAATGAATTGGTTCATTTTTAATGATTACACAAAACACGTTTTTTTGTACGCACTATAATTGTTTATATCAAGTCCGTGTATACAGTACAATAGATCATACATATTAATGCGCTCATGCATTTATGAACTCATCCACTCAAAAGGTGACACACGTATGTCATTGATCAAATAGGCCACAATTGACATTTTAAAGTTACGATAATAAGTGATTTTTGGTTGTGTATGATGATGTGTCAATAAGATATGTTTAAACAAACTAAACTATTCAATTTGTATATTTTTTCAACTCTAAATGATGTTTTAAAAAACCGACAGTGTTTATAATCGCATTGTATTCTAACACAGTGCGTATCAAAACTGGTAGAATAATGGTTAAATCGAATACAATGAATTTGATTATTTCCCATATATAAGTGATGTTATTAGCGGGTAAAAGTTGGTTAATTATTCTCAAAAGTGGACAATGAATTGAAATAGAGATGGGAGAAAAAAGCCACAACTATTTTAAGGATAATAAATCACATTTAAATGCAATTAATTCAAAGAACTTGATATAAATCGTTTTTTAAACGTAATATTCAACACATATTAAAGTTATATATACGACGGCCAGCTCTTCCTACTATAGGTTTTCAGGACACTTTTTCTATCACCAGTACTAACTTACCCTACCACGAGGCCGACAACTCATGTAGAGGGTATGACCTACCGCGACCGGACTCGAACCCGCTATCTCCGGATTCGAAGTCAGACATGCTAACCACTACACCACGGCCGCGGCTTTGATATAATTCAATTTTACGTATCTAAAATGTATGTAGCTGTTCCAACCTTTAATGTGTTTAAAAAAACTGTTATAACCATCAATTCCAAATACTATACTACTTGAATATTAAATGTATCATTTAACATGAAATTCACTATACTAACTATACATTTACAATGTCTTAGCTCGAGGTTAATACGTATCAATAACTCAAATTACTTATAATCCAGTGATATATAATGCATTCGGTATAAAAAATAATATGGTGTTTTCAAATCTAGAAATATTTATATCTGTTAAATTTGCCTTCTGTTAAGCAACTTGTCACCATTATTTGAGTTAGTTAATTCATTTATACAATATGGTTCCGGACACACAGTTTCCTTCATCATCCTCAAGCAAAATTCAGGTATAGGTCCATCACACGTGTAACATCGAAAATCTGAAATGAACAATAAACTAATTTTCGCATGTACCTAATTTGATAAAATATTTTGCTTTTAAAATCAGAAAAAAATCCTATTGTATTTATTGTGCTACATTTGTTAATGTGTAATTTTGTTACACAGCACGGGCGTGTATGTAATAGACAAAGCAACAAGAGCTGTCAAAAGAGACAGCATGTTCGACTGAAAGTATTTGTCACATTAGATGTGGTTGATGATAAAGAACATATATATTTAAAAATGACACCTTAAAAAGAATTTAAAGTAAAAATAATGCTTTTTGAAGAAAATTTTAAGTTCACGAGAGACAATTTTGAAAAAAAAAATTAGGAGTTATGAACCTTGTCACATGAGATGTGGTAGATGGTAAGGAACATTCTTAAAGTTTGTAATTGATACCTACAGAAATAAAACAGTTGCAGTAAATATAAATATATTTTTAAGCAAACTTTAAGTACAAGGGGAGATAATTCTGAAAAAAAAATGTATTTGGAGTTATGAACCTTGTCACAAGAGATGTGGTTGATAATAAGGAACATATATCTACTTAAAGTTTGAAATTGATACCTACAGAAATAAAACACTTGCAGTAAAAACAAATATTTTTTTAAAGAAAACTCTAAGCTCAAGGGGAGATAATTCTAAAAAATGTATTTGCAGTTATGAACCTTGCTACATGAGATGCGGTTGATAATTAGAATCAATCTTCAAAGTTTGAAGCTGATACCTCGAGAAATAAAAAAGTTTTATTTTTTTAAGAATATATTTTACTAAACAAAAACTTTAATCAGAATTATGGATGCAGACGCCGATGCTAGGATGAATAGGAGAGATCTCCATTTCTTCGAAAAGTCGAGCTAAAAATCACAAATAGAATCAAATTTAGACTGACTATATATTACGTGCCACTCGGCGAAAACCAAACGTAGAATAATTCTTACCTGTAGGTGCTGCTGTTGATGGAGTTGTGGGTGGCATTATAGACATTGTAGTTAATGCTTGTACGGTGGCTACGAGTATAAATATATATACATGTAAAAATTGTGGTTATACTGCAACACAAAACTTTGTTTAAACTATTAACAAATTCTTAGGTAATGGTTTTAATTTTGTCATTAATCAAAAACACAGTTATAATTCTGTTTCTCGATTAAATAATTTCGTGCGTATATAACCTAATTTTTTAGGGGAATTTTTTTAATTAGTTTATTCGATATACGCGAATCTGTTGGTACAAATTATCTTAAGTATCCGAATATTTAGTATGAACTATTCTTAATGCATTTTTAAATATCGTTTAATATTAGTTTGTAACCAATAAATACAAAGAATATTACTGATAAATATGTTAAAGAAACTGGAACCATAACTATATTAGGTCTATCTGACAGCTTACGTGGCTCAAGGTCTATCATAATCTTATTTATTACAAATGGCCGTAGAAATAATTTCATACCCAACCACCACGAAAGTATGCCCCGCCCGGGAAGGGTATACATGACCCTTCAAGTAGATTTGCGAGATACCAACTGACCTAGCCGGGCGGCCTCTTTCCTTGTAAAAGTATCCTATTATCCTATCACACTATAAGTTTAAAATGTCATATATTTTACAGTTCAATGGAATAAATGCACGCAACTTTTAAACAACTTACTTGGACACGGAGCTTCAACACATGGCCTTTCTTCGAAAAGAGCGCCTTGGCAATATAAGCCACCATTTGCAGGTACTGGATTTGAACATTGTCGAATTCGCTTTGTAACTCCTTGTGCACACGTGACACTGCATTTTGAACTCCATTCAAACCATTCACCCCAGCCACCATTAACTAAAAAGTAAGTTTGTTTTAGGCGTTTATGAAAAATTTACATCAGCATAATAATTAAATGGATATAAAACCGGATATGAGAATGGCCGTAGAAATAATTCCATAAACAAGCTCTACGAAAGTATGCCCCGCACGGGAATGGAATCCATACCCCGTCAAGTAGATTTGCGAGCTACCAATTGAGCTAGCCGGGCGGCCTTTTTCCTTATAAATGTATTATACTAATTCTATGACACTATAGGTCTTAAAATGGCATATTTTTTACAGTTCAATGGAAATAAATGAACGCAGTTTTGATTTTTTGAACAACTTACTTGGACATGGTGCTTCAATACATGGCTTTTCTTCGAAAAGAGCGCCTTGGCAATATATGCCACCATTTGCAGGCACTGGATTTGAACATTGTCGAATTCGCTTTGTAACTCCTTGTGCACACGTGACACTGCATTTTGAACTCCATTCAAACCATTCTCCCCAGCCACCATTAACTAAAAAGTAAGTTTGTTGTAGGCGTTTATGAAAAAAATTACATCCGCATAATAATTAAATGGATAAAAAAACGGATATGAGAATGGCCGTAGAAATAATTTCATAAACAAGCTTTACGAAAGTATGCCCCGCCCGGGAAGGGAACACATGACCCCTCAAGTAGATTTGCGAGCTACCAACTGAGCTAGCCGGGCGGCTTTTTTCCTTACAAAAGTATTCTATTATCCAATCACACTGTAGTTCTTAAAATGGCATATACTTTACAGTTCAATGGAAATAAATGAACACAACTTTTAAACAACTTACTTAGACATGGAGCTTCAACACATGGCCTTTCTTCGAAAAGGGCGCCTTGGCAATATAAGCCACCATTTGCAGGCACTGGATTTGAACATTGTCGAATTCGCTTTGTAACTCCTTGTGCACACGTGACACTGCATTTTGAACTCCATTCAAACCATTCACCCCAGCCACCATTAACTAAAAAGTAAGTTTGTTTTAGGCGTTTATGAAAAAAATTACATCCGCATAATAATCAAATGGATATAAAAACGGATATGAGAATGGCCGTAGAAATAATTTCATAAATAAGCTCTACGAAAGAATGCCCCGCCCGGGAAGGGAATCCATACCCCGTCAAGTAGATTTGCGAGCTACCAATTGAGCTAGCCGGGCGGCTTTTTTCCTAATAAATGTATTATACTAATTCTATGACACTATAGGTCTTACAATGGCATATTTTTTACAGTTCAATGGAAATAAATGAACGCAGTTTTGATTTTTTGAACAACTTACTTGGACATGGAGCTTCAATACATGGCTTTTCTTCGAAAAGAGCGCCTTGGCAATATAAGCCACCATTTGCAGGCACTGGATTTGAACATTGTCGAATTCGCTTTGTAACTCCTTGTGCACACGTGACACTGCATTTTGAACTCCATTCAAACCATTCTCCCCAGCCACCATTAACTAAAAAAAGTAAGTTTGTTTTAGGCGTTTATGAAAAAAAATTACATCCGCATAATATTTAAATGGATATAAAAACGGATATTATTAAATGGTCTTAAAGTTCAAATTATAAATTAATCATTTAAACTACTAATCAGCTAATTAACAAAGCAAATTGACAGCTGTACTTCCTCAAAATAAGGTATCTTTCGCGGACACGAAATAGCTATACCGAAATACAGTATACCACTGCGTCAGTTGGTATGCATATCTTTATATAAATCAAAATATTCTTCTTAGATAAAATCATCGTTTTGTACGGTGGCATAGAGGTGACATGGATATATATTTAAAATCGACAACTCTCATTGGTCAATTATAACTACAGTTTGGTCATATCCAATTATAATCCATAATAATTTGACAGCTTTATGGGCTAATTAATTATTGTTGCACAAACAAATAGTACACGCATGTTCTTTTCATTGTTTACTAAATTAAATCAATAAAATAAGCTTATTTAAGTACTAATGTAAATGTAACAATGTTTCAATTCAGACTTCGATTTCCGTCAACTGTCACGTCATCATGCCATTTGAAATTTAAATCAAAGTTTGATAATGTCGGTCGCTTCTTTGATCTTACACTGGTGCCATCGCTTATAATATCGATTATAAGCTTTGTGTTACTTTAGAACTGACTATCGGTTACGCCTCGCTACCGTTATGAAGACGTTATCGACATTGCCATACTGATAAAAATGTATACCTCGGTTTAATAGATGTTTTGGCATGAATATAGGTGCGGAGTACAATTAAAGTACGTTTTTAATCCAATTATTTCCCTTTTTGTAATTAATCATTTAAACGCTCCTTTTATAATTTTTTTCTTTTAAATGACCCCCTTTGAATAATCGAACGTTTCCTTAGCCTCTCCATATCGTTTGAAATGGAATACATATGGTATTCATAATGAACGACCACTCATTATCCAACTACAAGAAAACCGATCAACCGATTTATTATCTATTCCCAACGAAATACCACTCATATACCAGCAATTAGAAAACTAATCAAAAACATTCAATACAAGTTTATACAATACTCTTTACTGTAAGTTATTTAAGTATCGTAACAAGTCATTTTCTAATGAAGATCACTGATAATACATTTATCATCCGATTTACGAAGTGCAGATACACAACCTGAGAGCAAAGCTCACCTTTCTACTAAGACCACTTTTGTATGCAAACAAATTCTCTTAAAGATCTTATTTTGAAGATAGCACAGCAGCATTCTTTACTAAATCTAGTTATTTATGAATGAATGGTGTCCTGATGTACACAATTATCAAAAAGATAATTATACTGGACTCACATTGGCATTATTTTTTAAAAGAATGACAAAAATGTCTCTTCTCTTTTGTTAACTAGTAACCCTCCTAATTTGATAAAATATGAATTGATAATATCTGCTGAGTATCTGCGATTTCATCCTCAAATAAATAACATGACACGGTTAAAGAGAGTTTGTTGCGTCCGTATTGTCTTTAAGTGTATTTTTCAAACTTTGGTGCTGATTATTTGCCTTATATCTAAAACATTTCAAAATGTATTGAAAATGTAATGCAGAGCATCTTACAGATGCTATTACCATTATAGAGTTGCTGACGAGAAAAAGACTAATTTTCTTGCATCTAGCAACTTAGATTGTTTTGAATATAATTTAACAGGAACCTTTGGCAGCTTCTCCTTTTGGGCAGCATAGTCAACTTGGGGTTCATGCAATACATAATGTATAATGATTGTCATTTGTTGAAGGGTCTTCCTCTTCCTAATAAACAGATAAATATAATACAGTCTTTTAAACATACGTGCAAAGTTAAGCATTTTTTATTGAATAAATAGATTATCTCATATTTTCAAGATGTATTTGTCTGTATTGAAATATGATACATTGTACAACTATACGTCTTTCTGAAATCTATAACTTGTGTAACAGTTTGTACTAGTTTTGTTTGCTGTCATCTATGACTCAAATAAAAGCGCAACTAGTTTTGTATAATCCAAGATATTATGTGCCTCTTTTTTCCACACTGCTTTTTAAAAGATTAACAATGGAGACAAGATAATTACTCCTTTTTGCGTCATTCTAGGCGTAGTTGTGTATAACAATGTATATTTTCATTATTTTACAAAGCTTGAAGTGAAACCAAGTACTATTTTACTAATTATATGTTAAAGTATCTCTTACTTAAATTAATCTTTTTGTCTTTTATCTACTTCTTATTTAGTGACTTAATTATTACATATGTTCAAGGTTTAATCTTTTTATGATTCTTTGGTAATTCATATATCTATTTGTTGAACAATAATGCAATTTCAAATGTAATATCCTTGCACAAAATTGGTTTTTTTATATTACCATGCAAACATTTACTATCGCTAAATAAATATTATTATTAATATTATCATATTACTGTTAAGTGGTGGTCATTGTTATGAATTAAATAAATAATTGAAACATTAACTAGTGGGATCACAAGAATTTAAAGTGTAATGTATAGGAAATCAGTACAAGAATATATATTTTTGCGTTAAATGTTCCGTGGACATTTTTTCATTCATCAAAATCTCATAAAAACATAGACTCCAGTCAACACACGTTGAATAAAACCAATCTTACCAGCTAGAAGAAATCGTTTCTTGATATCTTTCAATGGTATTTCCAAAAAATCCTCGAATAAACCAAAATACTGTGATGGCATATTGATGTTACTCCATTTATCTGTTAGATCACCCTCTGTAAGCTGGTTTACAGAACCAATCCCTGAAAATATTTAAATGATTATACACTCAGAAGTATCATGTATATACCAGGACTGATTCAAGGACACATTTAATCATTTCTTTATCAGCGTTTATTGCTATTTTAAATAAGAATTCCCTTTGGATATTAAGTCAATCAATACAATCACTAGAAAACAGTGCCCTTTACAATTGGTATTTAAAAGTACTACATGAGCACGCGATGCAGGATATAGTTTAAGAGGATCCTTTTTTGAACCCATTTCAAATACATACTAGACATAGGCATCAAGAACTGCATTTAATAAAACCTATTTTACCATACAGTCGTCTACAATGAAAGTTGTTGTCGTTGTGTTTAAATGACATATTGATGACACTCCGCACGACATAATGTACTGTTTGTATGAAGTTATAGTAATTAAACATCATTACTATCATCATTTTCAATAAAAAAGGTAAGGATAAGTATTCATTTGTTGTAGAATCTGACTGAAAGTAACTTACCACATCTTCTAAGGGAAAGGTCTTTAATTTGTATTTTGCTTTTCTGAAAATAAGTAAATGTTGTCTACTATTTTAATGAGATTTTGAAAATATTTGCTGTAGAAGTACAAGTAAATAGTTCGATTTTGACGTAGAAAATTGATAATAAAACACTCCAGTTTTCTCTAACAGGTTGTACCGGTAACACATGTTCGTGATATAAATACCTGACCTTTTACTACAAAATGATTATATACATGTACCAATAGAGATAAAATGATATACATACAGAGTTGTTTAAATGAGATTTTCTTTTCTGGTCTTCACAATAATGCACAAGCCTATGTATAACTGAATACGATTTTTAGTTAACACAAATGTTTCCATAACAGCCTCAGTATTTTATGCAATGCAGGCAACATGCCACACAAGTCCTATAATAAATAAAACATTCTTGTACCTTTAGACATTGTGGCCATCATGAGTATCACTACTTTCTGTTTATTGGTATACTCGGATGCACCCTACCTTCAATAAAACAGTCCATGATAGAATCTAACCAAGTATGGTATCCAACCATCTGAATTGATACATTTTAAAAGAAAATGTATACGTACATTTCTAGATTCATCGTCTTCTGTAAATCTTGTACCAAGAAAACATGTATTTATTTTAGAAACTTCAGTTGCTATAGTGGTCAATGCTTCATCATTGTATAGTAATGTACTATCTTTATTAGTACAGAAACACGAAGATGACAAAGCTAATTGTGCTACAGATAACAAAACTAACGCTGATAACAAACACATATTAGTTACAGGCATCTGAAACAAAGAGAAAAAGTAAATTGATATATTTAGATTGTATCTTTTAAACAATTGTTGAACAAGACAACAGAGGATGCAACTGTCACTGTTGAAGTTATATTATAAGCGGACGATATACCAGCATTCGGAACAGCCTCGGTGATCAACTACGATTACCTTCCCTGGCAATTAGTTCTATTATTGTTTATACATCGACATGTATAAATATACAATATATTAATTATCAATATGTATCAATATGCTATTTTACTAATTATCTACAAAACAACATTCAAAAGTCTTAATCATAGAAAATGGTCATGGATTCTCTGCATATTGAAGTACAACCACGTGTCATGTCAACACTTAATGATATTCATCATTATACGCTTTATCAATACACACGTCTCACACGTCATATTTCTGTGTAGATCAGGCTTAATTACCACAGAAACCAAATTCTATAAAAGGGAAAAAATTTGAAAATGATTGTGAACTCTTGACATGGCCATTTTGGTGTTCGAACATAGGCAATTTTCGAAACATTTTGAGATCATACTCAATTCAAATAAATATTGGGAAATCTGTAAGTGAGATTTTGGATTCAAATTTGTTTTAAAATACTCTTATATGTTGTAAATAAATGCTTAATAAATTTAAGATCTAAATATGAAATGGTTTTGAAAAATCAATGTTCCAAGTTGGACGATTTTAAGACAAGTTTAAGATTTTTCGATTTTTTTTCAAGGTCTATAGACAAAAAAGTAACAATTTCACACTTGATAGAACATCATTTGTGTACTCTATAGGTAAAAGTGTGTGACATATATCACTTTCAGAAGTATAGAAATAATATTTCAGGAGATATAAGTATCTAAACATGGCCTCAGGACGAAATTCAGAAACTGCAAAATTACCCCCCTTTACTTAAAATGCCAATTTTTTCCAAAGTACTGGAGATACTGACTCAATATTTCATTTTTGTCCATGAATTGGATGTACAAATACATGCTAAAAGTTTCAGGCAGATCTGAGAGGGTGACCTGGGAAGCATTGGTTGAGTTGAGCTGGAATGATCCAAAAATCAAGTTTTACGTTGAATCCATTTTAGATCTTTTTTTTCCACCTGATGATATCCGAGGTTTATCTGTGTCGAAGATCGCCTAGGTAGTTTCGAATGAATATACCAGTATAATAATAAATTCAAATAAACTGTGATTTAACTTCAACTGCACTCCATTGTATAAATTTTAGATAACAGGATTACAAAAATTAAACAGATTTAAAGATTAAAAGACGTAATTTATACAGTAAAAAATTCAATGACTATCCTAAAACATTTGAAATACTCTTATAGATGTATAGTTTTAAAAGCGTTGCATATACAGTAATTCAAATCATAATTTTAACACTTGGTTTAGAATGTTAGATGTATATAATTAGAAACTGCTTCTTCAAGTAAACGTGTCTACTAATTTAAACTAACACATTCTTCATACAACTTTTACTATTAGTCAGTAGTTTTGTCTGAACTGCAAGGGTTTATTTAAAAAAATATTTTCATTAAACCATTAATTCATTGGTTTTTTACAGAAACTACCTGTTGTCTTAAATATAAAACGCCTTCTCCGATCAGAACATGCTTCATACGGGCCTGGTAAGTATTACACAATTAAAAAAAAGTTCAGCATTTCATCTAGCTAAGCTAAATGTTACTAATACCTTGACACACATATATATATATATAAAATAATGAATTATAGCCAGTTTAGTTAATTGGTTATCTAATAGACGTTGCACTGTAATACATTTCATTTTAGTCACTCGATATTTTGGAAGGCTATAGAGACATTTATATATGTTTTGGCTATCATTCATATACATGGTTTACCGACATGATATGTCAACGAATTTACAAATGGACAACGACTGAAATAGTTGACAATACATAACAGGACTTTTAAAAAGTTCCCATAAGTTTGAAAAATGATAAATATATATTCAACGAACTAAAGCTCTCGCAATTTTTTGTCATTAACATTTAGGTTAAATCTTATAATGATAACAATAAATAAACTTCTATCTACCAATTTAAGTAGATCTATATCTCATAAAACATATATTTTACACATCGTAATGTACTGAAAATACCTACCTTCAAATTGTCATTCCAATATAAATTAGATTTGCAAGATTTGTTAATAATAATGAATATAATCTCTTGACCATGTATAATTTGTACGTCAAACTTCCACTTTTAAAGCTATAATGCCCTCTTTAATTGACACTTCAATTCGTTTGTGATAAGAAATGGTGCCATGGTGTAATCGCTGCAAAAATCAGTATTTATAGTCTAACAAACTGAAATCAAAGTACTGATTGTACTGATAAGACTGCGCTAATGTAATTTTATAAAAGCGTTATCAATTTGACGTGTTTTACATAAGTGGTATATCCTGTATTCCTAACTTCATACCGCTGATAGTAGACTCCAGCAAATATACTACGTCGGTCCAATGTTGAATAACTCGAACTTTGACAGTTCCAGGAAAGTTTTTTGTTGAAGCAGGTAATGAATGTTTCACTTTTTATTTCGGTAATCAACCATCACATCTTGTTTGTTGAAGACCTCTCAAAATAATTGTTCTAATTCAAAATATTTCTCATCTCTGCACATACTAACTCTAATTATATATGACCCTGCAGAATGAATGGTGACTTTTTTTAGAATAAAAAAAATAAAAATAATAAATTTACCGCCACAAAACAACAATTTCAAACTTCAACAAAAGTCATTCTGGAGAGGTTATACTGTATATTAAAAGTGTTTTACAATAATAATTTTTGATAAACTTATTTTGTTTTTTATTTCATTACCAAAAATGCAGACATAATTTTATTGCATTTATTAAAGTATAAATCTCCGTCTATGGATTTCAGAATACATATTATATCTTAGAAGTCTAAACGAACAACTACAGTAAAGTTCCATGTTATGACCATGAAAACGGAGGTTTTGATATAAAGACATTAATCAAACTATATTTAAAAACTGTCTTAATGACAAGGTGTCACAATAAATAATGTGGTCATCGATTGTTTTGCTTTTAATTTTACTGTAATGATATCATCACAAAAATGCTGGAACATATTTACAAATAAATGAACATAGATATGTAAGTGCAGTTTTCGTTTGACCTGGACCCGTGAAACATCTTATATGTAAGGAAAACTTAAATTTTGTATGTGGTAATAACTAGTAATTTGTTTTTCGAATCTGGTTCTTTCTCTCTTATGACTCAAAAGACGGACATACGATTTACAACAAAGCAGACCGCCGAATATTTATGTAAGCGACAATAACAGCAAGCTTTCGAGATTTTGTACAAAAATGTTTTAACCAGAACGGCCTATTTTCTCTCGCAGAATTGTTGATAAAACATTGCAAATATTTTGTATCACATCCTATGAAAGAGGTTTTGATTCATGAGTTAAAATTATGAAAATCACAATCGCAGAAGTAATAGTTGAAATAAGATTAATTTCAACTTCTAAGCAAAATCAATGGTGTAGTATATAGATATATATGGTTTATAGGGGGCCAGGTTCAACGCACATCACCTATAGAAGAGTTATAATACGGCATTTGTACTCCCTTGCCTTTAAGCTAGATTTTATTGTGACGCGGTAGAAAGTCGGCTCACGACTCGATAGGTCGAGGGTTCGAATCAAGGTTCGAATCATGCATATTTATAAGGTTACAAATACATGTCACTATTTACAGGAAAACATGTACGTTTGTAAAATATCTCAATATATTGCACACGAATATAAATGCAAATGTTCAGGTACAGATATCTAACATAGTGTGTCCTTTGTTCAGGTACAGGTATCTAACATAGCGTGTCCTTTGTTCAGATACATATATCTAACATAGCGTGTCCTTTGTTCAGATACATATATCTAACATAGTGTGTGTCCTTTGTTCAGATACAGAAATCTAACATAGCGTGTCCTTTGTTCAGGTACAGATATCTAACATAGTGTGTTCTTTGTTCAGGTACAGGTATCTAACATAGCGTGTCCTTTGTTCAGATACATATATCTAACATAGCATGTCCTTTGTTCAGATATATATATCTAACGTAGTGTGTCCTTTGTTCAGATACAGAAATCTAACATAGCGTGTCCTTTGTTCAGGTACAGATATCTAACATAGTGTGTCCTATGTTCAGATACAGATATCTAACATAGTGTCCTTTGTTCAGGTATAGGTATCTAACATAGCGTGTCCTTTGTTCAGATACATATATCTAACATAGTGTGTCCTTTGTTCAGGTACAGACATCTAACATAGTGTGTCCTTTGTTCAGGTACACAAATCGGTCTTTGCTTCCTTTACTCTAGTCGACAATCTCTTCGTATACAGTAGAAAATCTACATTGGTGTCAATCATAAGTACATGAGGTATCGTGACAACGATTCGAACCTTAGTCGTTGTATAATAATAGTATTAGACGCCCATCGTAGTAACCAAACGAAACTCGTATGATGTTTTCCAGATTGATTAAATATTTGAACACCTTGTTAGAGTTCTTAATCAAATAACTAATTAAAACACTGACCAGTATATCAATATTTCAATATTTTTTATTAAATCGAGTTACTGTATGTATATACAAAACACACTAAAAGGTCAACCAACTATGTTAGTACCTGAAAAAGAAAACATGAAAGCATGTGAATAAGTACAATAGAATATACACACTTACATGTCTATTTGGCAAATTATTAATGATTTTAAAATCTATGCTAAATAGCTTCTTCCATATGTCTAAGCTGAATAGGTAACTCAGTATAATTGTAGATATGAGTACTGCGTTTTAATAAACTCTAGAGTTGCCAAATATTTGCCATCTGCCTAAAAAAGATAGAACTGTATGGTAATGCATTTAATAAGATAGAAATGACAAATGTAGTTACATGTATATAGTTGGGACAAAGAATAAATAAATAAAAAAATGAAAATATATTTGTTTTGTACAATAAAGTCATCTTGTGTAAGACATGTGCATAGTTTACTTAATTAAAATATCTTAACTAACTATTATTTTAATGATATTTAACGACAATGCCACTATACTATTTGCACACTTGCAATAATCTTTTTGTAAATATGTTTCCTCACTCACCTGTGCAAGGGGGTTCATTACATTGTTTTTCTTCAAACAGAGCACCCTGGCAATATTCCCCTCCATGAGATGGTATTGGGTTAGCACATGGTCGATATTTTTTAACCACACCCTGACCACACGTAACACTACATCTTGAACTCCATTCTAACCATTCACTCCAGCCACCATTTACTGAAACATAAATAGTATCGTTAAAGATGTAAGAGTATTAAGCCTTACACAGATACAGAGTTTACATTTACACTATACTTTAGTAATTTATTCGCCATAATTCGTAAATGGTACATTTTTACTCTTTAGAATAAAATAGTTAACAAGAACTATTTTTCAAACTTTGAAGTGCAAGACTTTGTGAGGTATTACTTGTCTATTTCACTATACTAGTACACCTATATAAAGTTATTATAAAGTTATTACAACATTGAGTAATGTTAGTTACCCTGTGACGTTATAAATAAACATTATATACCAAACAATTGATGATTTGAGAATGATAAATTACTATAACTCTCTATATTCCAATTTTGATCTCTCATAGTCTCCGACAAGTACATTCTATTACAACTTCCATGATGGATTATACTTTTATTTGATATGCGACTCTATTGTATTTGAGATTATGGCAACAAGCAGATACATACTATATTTTTTCATCATCGTCATAAAATAGGCTAGTAAACGAGAGCTAATTTAAATATTTTAAAGAGAAAGTCGATGTAGTAATTCCGTAAATAGCATGTGATATTTACATCTGACATTTCCATGAACACACACAGTGTTAGTGTATATGTATATCAATATACGAAGTCTATTACAAGCCCAATCGGCTAGCTCAGTCGGTAGCACTCAAGTTTACTGATTGTGGATTCGATTTCCGGATGGGGCATACTTTCGGAGGTAAGCGCCTAGTTATTTGCTAACA
The DNA here is from genome assembly GCA_025267735.1 of Mactra quadrangularis. Taxonomy (NCBI): domain Eukaryota; kingdom Metazoa; phylum Mollusca; class Bivalvia; order Venerida; family Mactridae; genus Mactra; species Mactra quadrangularis. The sequence continues at coordinate 46,967,601 of CM046302.1, forward strand.
GCTAAATCCAGAGACGTAGCCTTTACAGGAACGACAAGCAAGTTACTAAGTTTTGCTACAGCGTAAAACCCAACAAAAAAGGAAAATAGCATTATAGTTAAAGTTTTGCAATTATAAACACGACAAAGTACGGTTAACAACTTTCTGTGTCTGTAGAATTTCCAACACAATACTTCCCACCAGCTACTGGTGTTGGATTGTCACAATCACGTTGTCTAACACGAGTATCATTGCAACTACATGTTGACCAGTCAGACCAATCTCCCCATTGTCCATCGACTAAAATCACATGAAAATTATAAACAATAACGTTATTTATATTTATCCTGAGTTTTGTAGAATCAAATATAAAAAAATTCAATAAAATACATACAATTTACGTCTTCAAAATGTAAAATCTGCGTTGACGTGTTTGTAAGAATTAGAATTTGAAATAAGAAATGAAAATGTAGCTACATAATAAGGTTTTTACAATCCATATACTTCTAGCTTATTCTTACTTGGGCAGGTAACTTCATCACATCGCTTCTCTTCTGTGAGGCTACCAGCACAATATTCACCTCCATATTTAGGTATTGGGTTCGTACATAAACGATAGCGCTTAGTAACACCTTGACCACACGTGACACTACATCTAGAACTCCATTCAAGCCAATCACTCCAGGATCCATTGACTGAAATGCAACAAATAGTTTTAGAACACATACTTACGCCCATATGTATAAAATATACTATTCATGTTATCACATAAAGTGCATAGGCAGTATCTCATTCAGAAAACTGAATGATTTCTTGCAGCAGGAAATGTGTACCCCCAAAATGGCGAACGGAATGTTTGCTTGTAGTTAATGCATTTTAGTTTTACTGTAAGGTCTAAACATTTTCAAGAAAAGCAGTTGAAATGTCAAGTTTCTAATACTATTATCATTATAGACAGCATTTTTAAGCTTGAAAGTGTAACATTGATGATATAAAAGGTAAGAAAAAGCCTCCTTACATAAGATCGGACGTAAATTTTGTGACCAATTCTCCTTTTTTATTCAACCGCATATTATCTTTCTTTGAGTGAATTTAAATTAGCTTTCACCTATCATGATATTCTTATTTAAATGGACAAGACAACAATAACATTTATTTTCAAAGAAATGTAATTATAGTTGCACAATCAGGTTTCCAGTAGATAAACATGTGCTTATTCACAAAGTAAAACTATGTCAAAATTTAAATACTCGTTAAGAATGAGCAATTTCTGTTTTAGCCGTTAAACAGGTTCATATAAAACTTTGCTCAATGTGTAGTGGTTTGTATATAGGGTCATTAAATTGCATATATCAATAATTTTGAGGTGGAATGGTTCGACGTCATGGTTACGTAACTAGCAAAAATGACACAAAACAAAGTGTAGATCCGAATTGGAAATATCTTCAAGTTTACAACGGTTTAAAAAATTATATGCAAATCTAACAAGAGCTGTCAGAGGAGACAGCATGCTCGACTAAATAAGTATTTGTCACAGGAGAGGTGGTTGCTGATAAGGAACATACACATTTTAAAATTTGAAAACAGAACCTTAACAAATTTAAATTAAAACAATTATATAAAAAATAAAGAAATTTCTAAGTTCAAGAGGAGATAATTCTGAAAAAATGTATTTGGAGTTATGAACCTTGGTACATGAAATGTGATTGATAATAAGAAACATACATTTAATGTTTGAAGTCAATACCTTTAGAGAAATAAAAGAAAATAAAGCAATAAAACAGTTGCAGTAAAAACAAACATTTTTTTAAAGAAAACTTTAAGTTCAAGGGGAGATATGCAGAAAAAATATGTATCGGGAGTTATAAACCTTATCACATGAGATGATGTTGATAATAAGGAACATATATTTAAAGTTTGAAGTTAATACCTAAGGAAATAAAACAGTTGCAGTAAAATCAAACATTTTTTAAGAAAACTCTAAGTTCAAGGGGAGATAATTCTAAAAAATGTATTTGAAGTCATCAATCTTGTCACATGAGATGTGGTTGATAATAAGGAACATATATTTAAAGTTAATACCTAAGGAAATAAAACAGTTGCAGTAAAAACAAACATTTTTTAAAGAAAACTCTAAGTTCAAGGGGAGATAATTCTAAATAAATGTTTTTGAAGTTATCAACCTTGTCACATGAAATGTGATTGATAATAAGGAACATATATTTAAGGTTTGAAGTTGATACCTTAGAAATTAAAAAAAGTTACAGTAAAAAAAATATTTTTTGCAAAAAACTTTAATCAGAAATGTGGACGCGGACACCGACGCCGACGCTTGGGCGAGTAGGAGAGCTCTCCATTTACTTTGTAAAGTCAGCTAAAAACGCCCGAAGTACTATTCATCCTTAAATACATGTAAAAACGAATAAAGGTGAAAATAAATCTTACTTGGACAATGACTCTTTGAACAAAGTTTAGTCTGGTCTACATTACCCAAACAATACTGTCCACCAAACTGAGGCGCTGGCGAAGAACAACTTCGATTACGAGTTTGTGTTCCGTTTCCACAAATAACTGAGCATGTATTCCAAACACTCCAGCCTGCCCATTGTCCGTCAAATGTTGGATACCAAAAAAGTATTAAAAGTAAGTTTAATCAAGAGTTTCTGTCCTCCTTTAACAATGTACTATTTCCCAGGCTGGCATCGGTGAAATGTTATAACTCAGGAGAAACTACATTTTGTAATGCATCAGTAGCTCAAAACATTTTGGCAAATTACACTGATTCACTAACATAAATTTTATCTATAAGATTTACAAAATTATTGCTACACGTAGTGTTTTATTAATATAAATGAATAATATATATGAAGTAGAATTAAAGCTATTATAACAGTACTAATTGTGGACCAGTGCATTTCAAACCATGCCCGATATTCGTATGAATTTATTTAAAATATTTCACTTAATTTACCAGTTCCGTAACGCTTTAAATTTATTTAAACTACAAGGACATGTTGTGTAGAGGTAGGCTGATTAAAAATTGCGTGTTTTCATCAGGTCTACATGTTGAACTACTACTAAACCACTCAGTCCACCATAGATTATTCAGCCCATATACCATCAAAAGGCTGGCAAATCAGACTTATTCCAGTTATATATTTGTGACCCTATTAATATTTTTCGTATTTAAGGCTTTTCAAATACGTATTGTGTATTTAAATATATATTTGGCATAAGTTTATTCATATGCGAAGCAAATGATTACTGTCAATGAATGTAATTTATAAGCAATGCACATTTAGAACGTTTACTTCAAGCATTTCAAGCAGTCCAAAGACTATCAACTATGCTTCAAAACATTAGCAAAACGTTGGTAAATACTACAATATATATGCGCGGTATGCTGGGTAATTCTATCAACTGTTAATATATAATATTTTTGGTAAAAAATACGACAGAAGTGCAAACGTAAAGCTGGAATGAAATCATTTTACGAATGAAAGCATTGTCTTTTTAATTTTTAGCATTAACACGCGATACTATTATATTTATCTATATTCAGAGATTCAAACGACCCACGCAGTATGACATTGACACAATCTTGACACATTGACACATCCTATAAAAGTTATTTGTAATTCTCCACGTTTTTTCTTCAGAGATGCAAGTCTTTCTTCCAATGATTGTCCTTCCTCTTCTTCATCTACTTGTGGAATGACCTCATTTTCTTCTTTTTCACTTTCTTGTAATGTTCCTTTCAATCGTTTAATTGCTTTTTCTAGTTGTTCTTTTCTTTCATACAACTCTTTCAATTCCTTCGGATTTTTTGTGTTAGAGATATCTTCTACAACTTGCTTTAACATTTTCTTCTTTTGTCGAATTTTGTCTTGGTCTGTCGTATCTGATGTTAATTGCATGAGCGAATCCATTAAATTTTTCAATTTATTTTTTAGTTCATTTAACTCGGATTTGTTTAGATCTGTGTCAGTCATTTTCTTTTTAATGTCTTCAACTTTGCTCCTAAGTTTGTTTATCTTTTCATTCTTCGTCAATTTTTTAGATGATTTGCCTGATTTTTTAGTGTTCTTAATCTTCTTCAAAAGTTTTTTATATAATCTTTTCCATATATTGACGCGTCTTGTAAGTTCAGGTGCATCTTCAGTGTCTAACAATTTTGTTTCGTTTATTTCTTCATCTGCTTCTTTCACTTCTTCATCTTCATCAGCTTGTGAAAACTTTCTTCTTATTTTTCTAAACTTTTTCAAGATTTTTCGGAGCTTTTCACGCAGTTTTCCTACTCCAGTGTCTCCAGACTTGGCATCTTCAACCGACTGTTCAATATCTGCTAAACGTTCTAGAAGTTTCGTAAGCTTCTTTCTCAATATTTCTAGTCGTTCATTATCGGATTCTTGGTCTGCCTGTCTTATCTGCCTTTTCAAGTCGCGAATCTTGTCTTCAATGTCGTTAATTTTCGAGAGTAAGTTTTCAAGCCTTTCTAAGCGTTTTCTATCTTCATCTGAATTCTTTTTCTCAATTTGGTTCGCTAATTTCTTTGCCCGCCTTCTTAATTTAGCTATTCTATCAGTTTCCTCGTCATCTTCGTTACCGTCATTCATTATTGGTTCATCAGAAGGAGAATCATCTTGTATCGGGCTACTATCTGCAGTTGTCTCCTCTTTGTTAATGCTTTTGCTAATAATTTTGTTATCGCAGCATCGAGCATGAGTTGGATTGAATGTGACAGTTCCACAACTAGCAGTTACTTCGCCAAATTTTCTGGCTCTTATTATTCCATCACAACATACCTTTTCAGAGGGATCAAAACTTTCTTTACCACAGCATTGGGTCATCTTGCCCCTTACTCTGTCTTGCACTCTTCCATCACAGCATATTTGTGTTCGACTATTGTACCCCTTCAGTAAGCCGCAACAAGCGTTTTCTGATGGATCATCTTTTCTTACTCTATATCCATTGCAACACAAATGTTTTGTTGGGTAAAATGGGAGACCATAACAACAACCACCCTTAGAATCGGTTTGTTTGTTACGAAGAATTCCATTGCAACATGTTTGTTTTCTAACATCATAACTCAGGTATCCGCAACAACTACTAAATGATCCGTAAGATAATGAATCAATACTACCAGAACAACATAGGTGTTTTGATTCATCAAATATAGAGATTTCTCCACAAATGTACTGAACATCCATCAATACTCCGTTACCACAAGACTTTCGATGAGGATTGTATGCTTGGAGACCACAACAAGCGGAAAGTTCTGCAGGTTCTTTCATATAAACATTTCCTTGACAGCAGATCTGAGTATTGGAGTTGTATAATGTTGATCCACAACAAATTGCTTCGTTCTGACTCATGTCGGAGGGAATAGGTACTACATTTCCGTTGCAACAAACTTCTTTTCGTGTGTTTAACGGCGATGTACCACAACATTGAGTATCTCCTTTATATCGGCGCTCAGCAATTGTCCCATCACAACATATATGGGTTTTTGAATTATATATGTCTTGTCCACAACACTGTGTTGCATTACCAAATGATTTCAAATGACGTTTTGTGTCACAGCATGTTTGAGTTGTCACACTGTAAAGTTTTTCTCCACAGCAAACACAAGGGGATTTAGCTGGAACTTCTCGAGGTTTGCCATTGCAACACGTGGTTGTTTTTGCATTGATTTGGCGTCTGCCACAGCAACATGAATGTCGTCCAAACATTCGGTCAATGATTTTTCCATTACAGCATAGTGCCTTATTACTGTCATATTTTGCTCTTATGTTGCCTTTCTTGTTGCAAGAATAACATCGACTATCATAGCTTATACCTTGACAACATGCTGTACCTCTTCCAAAACTTGGTTGAATGTCATCATTGCAACAAATACTTTTCTTTGGATCGTATGTAGCCTTGCCGCAACATCTTGTCATACCTGATTCTAACCTTGGTTTTACATGGCCTGAGCAACAAACGAATGCGGACGGATCATATGACAATTTATCGCAGCATTTTGTGTTTGAACCACTCACTGCCGGGGCCAATGTATTATCACAACATACAAAAGCATTAGAGTCATAAGATTTATCACCGCAACATTTCGTATTTTGTCCATTGTGTCTGAATTCGATATTTCCACTGCAGCACATGAAAATATTTGAGTCGAATGGGCCACCATCACATGAAGGGCCTGAAAATGAATAGAACACATATACTGATCACTAAACAAGATACCCTTATTTAACGTATGCGTCCATTTAAACACCTACACTAAACAAATGTCTGGTCAGTCTACATCTAGGCTATTCCATATTGACTTAAACAATTTATATCAAAATCAAAACACTCTTTAACATTAAATATGACAAATTGTCCACAGTTTGCTTTTACATTATTTTCATTTAAAGGCTTATATTTTCTCATCGATTTTCCATCCCTCAATAATTTCTGACCCTACCTAATTACTGCTCACATATATAAAGGCATTTGCAAAATGTAATAAATAATTTAAAAAGAAGTGTGAATTTCAATTCGACAAAATTAGTCTTATACTCACCATCGGTTACAGTCTTTGGTTGTACCGAAAGTAAAATAAGAAACTTAAAATGCAATGTTAAACTTGATTATCGTTGATACACTTGCCAAAAGTTTAAAATCAACTACATGTAATCAATATGAAATGCATATCATTAAAAAAATAAAAAGATTAGGAAATATCAATATTAATATATCTCGTCCAAACCAATATTAGTTTACATAATGGTATTATAATGATTCAAATGAACTGAAAAAAATATTGTAAAAGTATCCTATAATTATTACTTAATCAAGATTTATACTACACAGGGGCATATCTGCATGTGATTGTATACTTATAATAACGCGTAACGCATGCCAAGTTAAAGAGGACATGATTAAAGAACGTCTTACCACGGCATTCTGGGTTGAACATATTTTTGACGCTGCTTTCAAGATTGAATAATTGGTCAAAGTCTTGAACACTGAACACATTGTCTTCCGATGGATCAGATGCGATTTCATGTGATTCGATCAGGTCGGTTAACCCAATGCCAATAACAATCAAATGGATTCCCTCTGATCTTGCCAATACAGCCTGTGATACAGTGAAATTATTGTTGTTGGATTTTCCATCGGTAATGATGACAGCAACATTTGGCACATCGTAACGGTCACCCCTACTTGTCTCAAAAACAACTTCTCTTAGATTTTTGATAGCTAGTCCTGTATTAGTAGCACCTTGACGTTCACCGATCGTTGTGATATGATGTAACATGCTTGCTTTATTGTTGTAAGTGTCAAGATAAAAATCGTTATATACGACATGAGTAAACATCGAAAGTGCAATACGAACAGCTCCTGAGTCGATATCAAAGTCTTGGATAAGATCAGAGATAAATTGTTTTACTGCTGGTGCGCCTTTAGCATCAGTTACACTTTCAGACATATCGGCGACTATAGCAACATCCAAGTTATTGTTGAGACATTCTGGAAAAAGATAAGTTAAATGAGTTATACAAGTTTAAAAAATGATATCAATTTGCTTAATACAGCAATGTGTATACAAATGTAATTAAAACGTACTAGTTTATGTAAAATTATCATTGTAATACTTGTAAGAAGGTTCATGTACAGTTAAAAATCGCTGGCTCGAACTCGAGGTGACATGAAAAAAACATCGAGCGAGCCGGATGTTTGACAAAGCCGAAATACGTCGAGTTCGACATTATTACTTCCCCCTGTTATCTTGTTATTTCCCATTGGTTAAGTATATAACATTGTAATTTTTTTTACATTTATGAACATTATGAGGATTTAGGTGAATAATAGTAGATGAAAGGAGCATTTGTTTTATTTTTATCCTTCCTGTGACTGACCTGTCATGTTCAACCCAACAGAGGTTGACTAATATAGATATAGAAAGGAATTTGATCGGTGCCAAACAAAAAGCTCAGTCCAGCCGATTACTTCGACCAAATGGTGTTGAACTTTTACTGCGCAAGAAATTCTGTTATTGTTTTCGGGTTAAGTGTACATTTACTACAAAATTAAAATCAAGAACACTTTGTTAACTAATAATTGATTTGACTGTAAATGGATTTGTCAGACCCTTTGACGAAGTAAATGAATAGTCACCGTTTATTAATTTTATTAAATGCAATTACCTGTGGCGAACTTCTTTAAATTGTAAAAATCCAAACAAATCCACCACATCGGAGATTTTAAATTCAAGACAAACAAAATTTCTAATTTACTTAAATTTAATTTCATACTTTGTAAATTTAATTCATAGTATAACATACATGTTAACGACACAAAAAAACTTAATAAAACTGAACCCCTGGCTACAAAAAACCGGAGTTTATATAGTACTTTGAGCTCCGCCGGAGCACGGATTAAAGTAGGCTCCGTCGGAGCCAAGTTAATAGGACTCCACCGGAGCAAATTAAAGGACTCCGCCGGAGCAAAATTAATATATATGTTTATTTAGTTATATGAGCTCCGCCATAGGAATAACACAAAGCTCTACCGGAGCTAAGTTCATCGTGAATTCACGACATTACCTGTTATTTAGCCTAAAAGATCACCTTGGTATTTACATAGATGTACAAACGACGGACGGACGTTATGTTAAAATCCATAAAGTTATCTAAATGTGATAGTATAAAATAAGAAACACTTACGACAGCATCTAGAATTGTCAGTGACTGATCTTGCACTAAGTTGACCATTACAGCAAACCGATGTTTTAGCATTAAAACTTTGTGATCCACAGCAACAAGTGAATTCATGCTCTAATGGTAACTGATTGCCATTACAACAAATGTGCTTCCTGTCGTCATACGGAACAAAAATACCTCCTTGACAGGAATTACAAAGCAAATCATAAACATTTCCTCCACAGCACATTTCTGTATTCGGATTAAAATGTTTGCCATTGCAACATTCACCAGCACCAGATTGTATAGCAATACCAGAACAACAAGTTTCAGTAGCCGCATCATACAATGTTAGATCATCACAACAATCTCTGGCTGCAGGGTCGGTGATTGGTATTACATTTCCATTGCAACAAACTGCGTTGAATGTATTGTATAAAGCAGAGGTTCCACAACATGTTAGATCTTGAGAATTAGTAATTGAAACCAATTGACCTTCACAACACACATGCATATCCGGGTCATATTCAACACCTCCACAATATACTAGAAATATAAACGTATTATTTATTACAATATTTGACAAATGACAAAGTTATAGTTAAATATATTATAATAATATACAAAAAACTGTATGTAACTTTATGAACAATTTTCAGAAACGCTTTTTATTAATGTATGAAAACTTAAATTCACCAAAATAAAAAAAAGAACATTGTACAGCTATACTCGTAGAACTTTAGAAAACTGAACCCTCAGAAAACCGGACTCCTTACAATACCAATCATTCTTGCAGTCTTGAATTTACTTGTCCTTTATTTTACTTGTCTAAAACCGAAACTTATCCGTAACCCAATAAGCATATTTTGTTCTATGTTCTACATTGTAACTCAGAATACCAAACATTCACACCAGATAAATCTCAGGTGTCAAATTGTCAGATGCAAAATTATCCATGGCATCATACTGCGTACATAAAAATATCTATTGTTAATTTAATAAACTGAGAAAATCAATGTTTGTTTTGAATAGAGAGACACTTGCTGATATCATAGCAGATTATAGCAAACGCTGTAGAGTTGAAGACAAAATAAAACTTCAAAGACATTATGAAGCTATTCATAGAAAGCATCAATTATTTACGTTAAAATTTAAGTCTTTTTCCGTTTTGAAAAATTTACTTACGCATGACTGGGAAATCTGAAATGGAAACAAAATAACATTTTATTTTTAAAGCCATTTATAAATAAAATATCTAAAGCTTATTAATATTATTTATTATATGTTATGCAACAATGATATTAATTTCTCTATATTCACATAGAAGAGAAGTCGCTGTGGAAAGGTAGATGAGTACTCTTTATAGAATTGGTGCAGACCGCAGTAACCCAATATATACCAATTCCATAACAGTCACCAAATTAGGAAAGTTAAAATCAAATACAAAATATTGATTGAATTCACAGAATACAATTGTCTCTAATTTATTTGATTTCAATTTTATTGTGAAAGGTATTGCTCGGCATGCACAAATACATTAAACTGAACATACCATTGCATTCTCCGATGAATTTGGATTCAATAATACTTTCCAGTGTAAATAGATCATGGAAGTCAGACACACTAAACACATTTTCAGCAGTTGGTTCAGAAGCTATTTGGTTTAGTTCGACAGCATCAGCTAAACCAATACCGACTGCTAGCATTTTAATGCCAGCCTGACGGGCTAGTCTTGCCTCTTCAACAGTTTTAGTGTTGTTGAAAGATTTTCCGTCAGTTAATACGACTGCAATATTTTCAACATTGGGACGATCGCCGTGTGATTAAGTAAATACAGTTGTTCGAAGGTTGGCAATGGCTGCCCCAGTTGAAGTGCCACCAGTTCTTGCAGGAATTTGTTGTATATGAGCAATCATATCATTACTGTTGGTGTAGGTATTAAAACTGAATTCATTGTACACAAAACTGTTATATAATGTCAATGAAAATCGTATATTTCCAGATTCTACGTCGGAATCTTCTATTAACTCGGCTAAAAACTCCATCAACAATTCGTAGTTTCCAGAAACATCATATACACTTTCGGATACATCTGCCAACAATGCTACGTCTAATTTTCGGTTAATACAACCTGCAAAAGACGTTTCAGAAAAAAAATCGATATTAAATTTAAGCAAAAGTAAACAAACATTGCAGCTTTTATTATTCCAGTTATTTTATTTAGAAGTTTTTTGTAAAACGTTTTAATGGTGAAATTAACAACAATGACCAAATGCATTAGAACAGTATTTCTAAACATGGTATATATTACCAATCGGTATGTTCAAAAAGATAAAAACACTTACTGCAACATGTTGATGTATCAAAGGAAAGTTTGTTGATGAGAATACCATTGTCGCAGCATTGTAGACTAGAATCAAATACATTGCTTCCACAACAACAAGAATGACTGAAATGTTTCTCATGTAATACATCATTACAACAAATATGTGTCTCCTCATCATAACTTTCAACCAAAACATTGTTTATACATCTCTTGCAACCACCAGCATAGTAACCTATGTTGCCACAACACTCCTGAGGTATGCTAATAATATTACCACCACAACACTTTTCAGTGTTGTTATTGAATAACACGATATCGTAGCAGCATGTCCTTCTATCTGTGCTAATTATTGGAACAACATTCGTTCCACAACATACAGCCGTTGCTGGGTTATAGAGTTTACTAATTCCACAACATTGTGTTTCGTCATTTGTGTTTTTATGTACTACATTGCCATTACAACATATACTTGTAGATGGATTATATGGAACCGACCCACAGTAAACTGAAAGAAAAACAACCATTTTTTTCAATGCATTTTTAGGCCTGAACTCAGTATAAAGAGGGAGAGAGATAGAGCAACTTTATAAGGTGTAGAAACCTAAATAATTGTATATACTAGGAGTAATCAATGGAATTATTTAAAGATTAGAAATGGTATTATATAATTATCTTATAGTTTGAACGTGTTCGATAAAATCGAATAAAAACACGTCTTAAGACACATCAAGAACAATACAAACTATTTACTAAGTTACGAAAATATAATGAAACAAATAACATATGCACACTCAGATTGATGAATACAGTTGAACAAATGATTACACTTTATACAAAATTACTTACCAGAGTCAGGAAAGTCTGAAAATAACATTGAAAATTTGTTACATAAAAACTTAATAAGAAATTATGTGTATAATACATTGTTTTGATTACCAACTATTTCAAGTTTATTCTAAACAAGAATAAATAATATAGATATACATAAACAGCAAACTTCTTAAACAGTTTTAATGTTTTAACATAGTTATCATTATTAAACACAATGCTATTAATCTAACATATAACATGCCATCAAAATAGACAAATATATTCCAGCAATGAGAAAAATACATTGATGCTAAAGAAAAACAATTTTAGTTAATTATAAGTTATAGAGGATTATTATACCTCACTGGAATTTCCCTATGCTAAAGCCCTATACCGGAGCGGGTGTTATTTTGTTCAATCACATTGTTATATTACCCGCTATCTAAGGGAGACCACTTATTAACGATAAGTAGCTATGGTTTACAAGTTACTTCCCTACACCGGAGCGGGTGTTATTTTGTTCGATCACATTGTTATATTACCCGCTATCTAAGGGAGACCACTTATTAACGATTAGTAGCCATAATTTACAAGTTACTTCCCTTAGTGACAATTTAAATATGATATAATTCAGTTTTTTTATTGTACTGATAGTTGTCATTACTGTGTTGTTATTTGTTGTTTAATAAATATTTACAGTTTACAGTTTTGTTCAGTATAATAAAACAAATAACACATGGCAGTTAGGGTGACGGTACAGATTATCAACCCTTGGAAAAAAATATCAATCTCGGCTAGCACCCCGGTTGATATTATTTTCCTCGGGTTAATAATCTATATCGTCACCCTCACTGCCATGTGTTATTATACAATGCATGCTAACATGTCAATTTAAAATGCACAGAAATGGAGTATAAGGATAATTAGTTATTTCTGCAATTACGATGCCCACTACTTCTTTCCAATGCACGCAAATATAAATCGCAAACTTCAAGCTTTGTCACTAACTTCCATTACACAACATTTAATCAGACAACGTAATCACCTACCTTCACATTCACCGATAAATTCTTCTCTGATATCATCAATTATTCCGTATAAAGTAGTAAAGTCCTGTGAATAATAAACTTTGGATGGATCAGAAGCAATCTGGAATAATTCACTTGTATCTGATACACCAATACCAACGGCAACCATTGCAATTCCACTATTATGTGCTAATGTAGCTTGCTCTACGGTATGAGTGTTGTCGAATGATTTACCATCTGTTATTACAATAGCAATATTTGGTACACCTGGACGATCATGTATAGTGTTAAACACTGATGTCTGAAGTTCTTGTAGTGCTGCTCCTGTACTTGTTCCACCATTATAGATTGGTATATTCGCAATGTGGGCCAGCATTTGTGCTTTAGTCATCTCATTCAGATTAAATTGAATTTGCACAGTACTGTGGAAGGTAATGAGGGCAAATCTAACATTGCCCGTGCCGTCATCACCGTCATTGATTATTTGTGAAATGAAATTCATCAACAGATCATGCCCGTTCTCACGAACAACACTCTCTGACACATCAACTACAAGGGCCATGTCCAATTGTCTATTGATGCAATCTTGAAATACAAAATTATAAACCTGTTTGTAAGATTTGAATGTATGTTATGGTATTACAATTCTGTCTAACAATATTCTCTTTTACCAAAACCACAGCATAAAATGGAAGAAATGGAAAAAGAGAGACATGAGACTTAATAAAAAGTTTACGTCCATATCAAACAATAACTTTTTACCTATACACAAATTTATTTTATTTATTTATTTTATTTTATTTACAAATATTTTTTTTTATCTGTTGACATGCCAACTAATCATCTAACTAATTTGACCTCTAAGTAGTTTTCGGTTTTCAAATATTTTTGACATAAAGGTACAAGCCTTCAAATTATGTTTTCTCTTATAAAGAAATATATATATATATCATATAAAAGCATTTTAACGTAACTATTTGTGCATTAGCCTGATAAAACTTACGACAACATGTTGATGTATCTCTAGGAACTCTTGGAGATATAATATTGTTACAACAAACAAACAATGAAGAGTCGAAGACAGTTGTTCCACAACAACATGACAGACTTGACGTTTTCTCATGTAAAACATCTCCACAACAAATGTGGGTTTGTCTATCATAATTAGATACAAGTACACCATTCACGCAGGTTTGACAACCAGTAGAAGAATAACCAACAGAACCACAACATTGCTGTTGTAAGCTGATAACATTGCCACCACAACATTGTTGCGTGTTGTTGTTATATAGATGTGTATCAAAGCAACAGGTAGTACTGTCTTGGTTAATTATTGGAACAACATTTACACCACAACACACAGCGTTTGCTGGATTGTAAAGTTTACTGATTCCACAACATTCTGTTTCTCCTGATACTGTAATCGGTACCACGTGCCCACTACAGCACACGCTATTGTATGGATTATATGGAGTATTACCGCAGTACACTGGAATAAAAAAAAGAAGTAATTCAGCAAATGAAGCTGCGCTTTGTTTCAGGATGCCTTCGGTACAAAGACAAATCAAATTATATCACATCCATTATCATAATCTATACTATTAAATTTGCGAGTTTCCTGTTTTGTGGAAGAAACTGCGCAGCTTTGAATAAATCTTTTGTTTGTCGCTGGAGCACATATATACCGGCATATCAAGTTGACAATTCTTTTTTGACAAAGCCTCTTGATATTTGCAAAAACTGCCAAAAATCAACAAAAAAAAAATGGTTTTTTGTGTCTAAAAATAAATAAAACTAAAAATAGACACGTCAAACCAAACTCCCCGCAGCGGTTATCTCCCTTTATCAAATCAATAATTAAGTAGCAAAGCGTGACTTAAGCACTGTGAGGAGTTTGCTAAAGCCCGTGCTTGCACGGGCTCCCATCTAGTTTTATTATAGAAATCGTAGATGCTTCTTAGAATGCAACAGTATATGTTAGAATAAAATGTTTTAATGCGTACAAATTTAAAATTAGTCTACGTAGCAGTAAATGAGTAAAAAGTGATTTGGGATAAATGTTGAATCTTTTATGCGAAAAGATCATACAAATTAATTTAGTTATAATGAATGATCAATACCATGAAATACAAAACAGTATTATAAAAACTAAAGGTTCGATTTTTAAGCAATTTGTAAAACCAAAAAGCATTTGTTGATGCTAACAATTAAAAACCTTAACGAAATGTTGATTTTCTATCGTTTTTACTTACCAGAATCTGGGAATACTGAAACAAACAATGGAAAGGAAATTAAAACACATAAATAACAAAAATATCAAAATGTGTGCACAATATAAATGCCAAGGTTTATTTACACATTTTCTTGTGACATAAAATCTTCAAATAATTACTTCAATGGTTGATAATGGCATTATTATCATTTTCATTCAAAAGTCATATTTGCAATGAAGGGTGCAAACACATAGATGATACGTTTAGAGTGTCTAAGGATATAAAAGGGTCATTAAAGAATGATGAACGATTTTCGTGCCTCAATTCAGAACAATCGTGTGTAAACATTCTTGGAACAATACTCACTAATACTTTTTTCAATAAACGCTAGTATAACTCACGCACATCAAAACTGTTACTTACTTTTATTTCACAACATTCAGTCAGAAAATGAAATCACCTACCTGAACATTCACCGATAAATTCTTCTCTAATATCATCAACAATTCCACCTAATGTTGTAAAATCATGTGACTGATAAACTTTGGATGGATCAGAAGCAATCTGGAATAGTTCACTTGTATCTACTACACTAATACCAACGACAATCATTTCAATTCCACTATTATGTGCTAATGTAGCTTGCTCTACGGTATGAGTGTTGTCAAATGACTGACCATCTGTTATTACAATAGCAATATTTGGTACACCTGGACGATCATTTATAGTGTTAAACACTGATGTCTGAAGTTCTTGTAGTGCTGCGCCTGTACTTGTTCCGCCGTTATATAATGGTATATTTGCAATGTGAGCCAGCATTTGTGCTTTAGTCATCTGATTGAGATTAAATTGAATTTGCACAGTACTGTGAAAGGTTATAAGGGCAATTCTAACATTGCCTGTGCCGTCATCAGCTTCATTGATTATTTGTGAAATGAAGTTCATCAACAGATCATGACTCTCACGAACAACACTCTCTGACAGATCAACTACAAGGGCGATATCCAATTGACTATTGATGCAATCTTAAAGTAAAAGAAATACAAATTCGTACTAATTGGTTAATACATTTATTACGATCTTATCTTCATTTAAAGTTTTAAAAAGCATAATGTAAAAAAAAAACATTTAAGGCAATATTTCATTGAAACCTTGAAATTGCAGCAATGAATCAATTTTTATTTCGGAACGAGATCATAAATTATATCAAATCACATTGAACTTACAAGCTGATACAATTTTCAATTCATTCATTTACCAATCACCAAAAGCTTGGAGACAAAAGAAATTTACTAAAATACTCGAATTTTGACTATTGCTTTTGTAGAATCATTATCATAAAGTCTCCAAAACCATGTGTTCTCTTATAATTTTTCATAACTTAACTTTCATACTAGTTTTGTAGTCTTAGCTATATTAATAATGATGATTACCAAAAGATAAAGCAAACTAAGAAGCATTTCAAAAATGTAATAAGATTTTGAATAAAGGCTATTAAGTGAAAATGCCTTCAAACTTTTGTAGGTACTGTAGTTTATTTAGTATAATATTCAAAACTTACGACAACATGTTGATGTATCTGAAGGGTCTCTCTGGACTAGCTGATCATTACAACAAGTTTGTGTCGAAGAGTCAAAGACAGTAGTTCCACAACAACATGACAGACTAAACGTTTTCTCATGTAAAACATCTCCACAACAAATGTGGGTTTGTCTATTATAATTAGATACAAGTACACCATTCACGCAGGTTTGACAACCAGTAGAAGAATAACCAACAGAACCACAACATTGCTGTTGTAAGCTGATAACATTGCCACCACAACATTGTTCAGTGTTGTTGTTATATAACTTTGTATCAAAGCAACAGGTAGTACTGTCTTGGTTGATTATTGGAACAACATTTACACCACAACACACAGCAGTTGCTGAATTGTAAAGTTTACTGATTCCACAACATTCTGTTTCTCCTGATACTGTTATCGGTACTACGTGACCACTACAGCAAACACTTGTTGCAGGATTATATGGATTAATACCACAGTACACTGGAATTCAAAATATGTACATACATATTCCTTTCACAGAAGGATATCGGGTCAACTTGATTTAAGTCGTTAATTATTAAAACATATAAAAAACCTTTGAATATCATGGAATCTATGCATTATATTCGGTCCACATGTATAGAATTTCATGAAAAGGTTTTATATAAAAGGACGGCGATCTTAAATTTCTTAGTTTATGATAAAATTATAAACACTAAATAGTAAAGTAACTCTATATATTAAATAGGACTGAAAATTCAAGACACTTCAGCTTTGGTTTTGGAGATCAATTGCATGTATATCGGTCAATATTCTGTACGAAAATAGCTCCGGTTAAATTTCCTGATTTTTATGATACAACCCATAACAAACTTTATTACCTAAATGATGCACACTGATGAAAGCGGATAGTTAAAATAGCATATTGCAATATTCAAGATGATTGTTCTTCAAGTCTTCATACAATATAAATTTATCATTGGACATTACATTCTAGCAATTATCTGTTAAAAGCAACGATCTAGTGGCAGCACGCAATTTAAGGAATTGAAAGGTCCGAGCTTGAATCCCACTAGATGCACTTCTTATTTCCTTAGACAGGAAAAGTTACATACAATTGTTCCACTTGACCCATGTGTAAATTGGTACTGTGAGAGAACACCTGCTTGAAGTTTTTTTTACAGATCATGGGTTCTCGTTCTAAATTGCAAAATCGACAGCACATGTATATAAAGGCTTATTTTAAAAAAGCACTTTCTCTCTGTGGTTGTTGAAAATGCAGTGTTCTCAGTCCATAATTAATGTGTTTCCACTTAATTATATATTTATCAAAGCCGTTCTTAATTATGACCAATAGTGGAATGCTATTCATTTTGATATGTATACAACTGTATGTAACTCGGCTTTAGAAAGTTGGCAAAGCACACGTTAAGACCCAATCTAATTTGATAATTTTGTGTCGCAACTAATTGCACGTTTATGGTTTGAAATGCCGAGCTCGCAGGTTGGCAAGAATTAAACAATTGCAGCACACTGATAAGTTACATATTGAACAGGGAGTATAATTTTCCGGAAATTTTTTAAAACATTTTAGTTCCAAATGCGAATTATAAATATGGTTATGCACTTGAATAAATACAAGCTGGCCCGATTTATCATAACCCTAGCCCCTTTGTCAAAAGAATGGAAGTCATTTAAATTGAATAGATAGAACTAGACTCATCATTTACTTAAAGAAAAGTGTTTCTTACCAGAGTCAGGATATTCTGAAAACAAAACAAAAACAGTAAAATTACAAAACATATACAAGTAAATATGATATAGGTACAATACAAACATTTACCATATACGTAAAATCTATCTGATTCGTAATACTAACCATCGAATCAAAAAGTCAAATGAAAAGCAAAGTTATTAATGAATTGGTTTGTGTTCTGATCAGCACAAAATATTTTGCAGTCAGACGAAACACTTATGTAAGTACAATTTACGGAGAGTATATCCACAGGAGAATAGAAAGACGAGCGTGACCTAAGATAAACTTAATAGAAATACAATAAGATGCATTCTTGACAATATAATATGTAGTCAAAACAAATCCCGTGTCCATAATTGGTAACTGGTTAGTGTTCTAATCTAGTTCCCGAAATCGGTTCGGATTTGAATTCCGTCATTCGACATTAATGTGAAAGTGAAAATTTGTACTAGTTATATAAAATAGCGTGGAAAATGTAATTTCAGAAATAGTAAATCCACCTTACCTGTGCATATACCGATAAACTCTGCTTCTATATCGGATACAACATCATACAATGTAGTAAAATCATTTGACTGATAAACATTTGATGTGTCAGAAGCAATCTGATATAACTCGGTTGAGTCTGGAAGGCCAATACCAACAGCAACCATTTCAATTCCACTATTGTGTGCTAATGTAGATTGCTCTTCGGTATGAGTGTTGTTGAATGACTCGCCATCTGTTATTACAATAGCAATATTTGGTACACCTGGACGATCATGTACAGTGTTGAACACAGATGTTTGAAGTTTTTCTAGTGCCGCCCCTGTGCTTGTTCCACCGTTATATAATGGTATATTTGCAATGTGGTCCAGCATTTGTGCTTTAGTCATCTCATTGAGATTAAATTGAATATCCACAGTACTATGGAAGGTAATGAGGGCAAATCTAACATTGCCCGTGCCGTCATCAGCGTCATCGATGATTTGCGAAATAAAGTTCATTAACAGCGCATGTCCACTGGCGCGAACAACACTCTCTGACACATCAACTACAAGGGCGATATCCAATTGCTTATTGATGCAATCTACAATTTAAATAAAACTGTAATGTGATATTTTTACCATAATGTAAATTTTGTACGATTTTATATAAAGCGTTTTTCAGAAATGCACACGGCTAGTTATTCGGAAAAGCAGAATCAATACATATGAAGCAAATAAATTAATCCTAATACACGAACTGATTGAGAAATGTTTTGTAAGATTCCTAGGGCATACAGACTTGGATTCGTTATTTCCGATTTGTTAATTAAAACAGTTGATTCTCTAACATTGTCAATACAGACTACATGATTTTTTGATAGTTAAAACTTATTGTTTGACTGGATACATTTGGTGATAAGATATATAACTTTATTTCAAATTTCACACATATGTTTGAACTTTGCATCACAGCAAAATGTCAAATACAATGACATTACAGTATTTCAAAACGTACATATATTTTTTACACTAAGCACATTAATATAACATCAGACATGTATATGTATACCTGAAAAGCAAACGCAAAAACATAATGCACGTTTAAACATAATTGCAAACACATGAACATAACACAGCAGATGCATGGTAACAATTATAGTTATGTTATGTTCATACTGATACACACATGTATTGATGCGTTATCAACATTTGATCAGAAAATAAATAATAACACACACGTCATATTTTTATAGATGCAGACCAATAATAAAGTGTAAAGAAAACTTACGACAACATGTTGATGTATCTGAAGGGTCTCTCTGAACTATAAGATCATTACAACAAGTTTGTGTCGAAGAGTCAAAGACAGTAGTTCCACAACAACATGACAGACTAAACGTTTTCTCATGTAAAACATCTCCACAACAAATATGGGTATCATGATTGTAGTTAGATGAGAGTTGACCATTGACACAAATTTGGCAGCCGAGAGGAGAGTACCCAACTGAACCGCAACATTCTTCAGTTATACCAATAACATTACCGGCACAGCATTTTTCTGTCTCGTTGTTATACACAGCAATGCCGTAGCAACAAGTTGTACTATCTAAACTAGGCTTTTGAACAACATTGAGACTACAACAAACTGCTGTCATTGGATTGTAGAGTTGGCCGCTTCCACAACATTCGGTTTCATCATTGTTTGTTATAGGCACCACATTATTATTGCAACAAACACTAGCAGATGGATTATATGGAACATCTCCACAACGAACTGTAATAAATAGATATAAAACACTCTTAAAATCACATAAAAATCTGAAAACACCACCAATGATTACGTGTACATGCAATATAAAGACAATATGCTTTAAACTTTAAACTTAAACTTTTTCATTTGATTAAACGCCTATTTCTATAATACATATTCAATGGCGTTGTACAAAATGTTATAAAAAATAAATACATGTAAGTACAAACCCTCCACCATAAAAACATAATATATATACAATAACACAAAACAAAATTTAAAAAAGCCTTTATATTTCATATTTTTGGACCTACATCCTTCACAGATCATGATAAGACTTAATTTTACATTTTTCATCACTAATTTCTAATTTATTTATGTTTATTTTATATTGAAAGTTGGTGTCCTGAACAGTATAACATGATGCTACTGTTAACCGGACATGTCCTGAACAGTGTAACATAACGCCACTGTTAACCAGACATTTCCCCAAAGGTGTCGAAACATCACCTTTAAAGGGCCCTTAATACATCCCCAAAGGTGTCGAAACATCACCTTTAAAGGGACAATTTATTTAGGTTGTCATTGCAGTCATATGAAACAAGGTATAAAATGACTGAGAGCGAGGCAATCCTCATTCCCATGTCATAATGCACTCACTCAATCACTTAGTATGTTTACCGTAATTGTAAGGTGAGGCATTAACAAGCCATGTCGGTCTTAGAATAGATCATAGAAAGTAGAGAAGTAATGAGTTTTCAATCGTTTTTTGAATACATCCAAAGTAGGTGATAGTTTGATATCATATGGTAGGTTATTCCATAGCACGGGACCAGCTGTACTAAAGCTTCTGTCACTGAATGTTTTTTTCTTATTTATTGGTATCAAACAAATCAGGTCTTTGGATTTTGCAGATCTAAGACCAGATCTGCTTTGTACAGGCTTTTGGAGAATTTCAGTCAGGTATGCAGGTGCAGTTCCAGAAAAACAGTTGTACATGCTTTGGTATCATAATGAGTCAATGTATTTTTATTTAATTCAAACACATTCAAAATTGAAGCTGAGTTTGTACAGCGCTGTCCAACTGTTTGTATTTTATAAATAGTTTCATGTTATGAAATGACATTGAATGCAAAGAATTAAACACTGAAAATATTTAATCTTACCCCTATCTGGATACTCTGAAATAAAGGATGAAAACATGCATTAATTTTCATTCGATATCTTCATGAACGATGGTGGTAAAGATTATCTCTTCAAAGAAACGACAATTTGAGGTTTGTTAAGGATTTCAACCAATGAGGGTTTTTTATGTAGTAGTTGCGCAGCAAAAGTTCAAATATGGTTCCCTTACGTTATCAATTAGCAACAAATACATAATCATACACGTGCATGAGTGATCTTCATATTGTATATTATTTTACAAATTGGATTCGCACTCGCGATTATTTTTTGTGCCAGTGTTTGGTTGCTAAACAATCTCATTGATCAGGAAGATTCAATGACTTGGCAATTGGTTATAGAGCTTATCACGATCTCTGAATAAATGTCCGGAGCAATATTGACTTGTTCAAATGGAGCCTCTTCTACTATAATATTTCGGTCAATATATTGCAAATACCAATTTTGTTGTTTTGAAAATAACTTCTATGTATTTTGATCAACTTACCGGTACATATCCCGAACTGGTCTATAATATCATCAACAAGGCTTCTAAAAGATGAAAAAGCATTTGCAATAAAAACATCATTCTGTGACAGTGCAATCTGTAGTAGTTCTGTTGGATCTGGTAAACCAATTCCAATCGCTTTTATCTTAATACTATTTTGAAGCAAATAATATGCTGCAGCTTGTGTTAACGTATTGTTTAATGAATATCCGTCTGTTATAACAATAACCATATTTGGTGCATTCGGTCTGGCTGAAGATGATGAAAATATGCCTAGACTTTCAACAGAAACGAAGGCTTGTGCTAAGTCTCTTGAACCAAAACTTGTAGATATAGAGTAAATTTGCTCCAACATAAATGTTTTATTAGAGGATAAGGGAAACACAAGTGTTGCAGAATTGGCATAAGTTATGAGTGCAATTTTTACAAAGTCTGTGTCGACATCGGTGATCACCCCAGCAACACAGTCCAGCATTATGTTATGATTTACTGGTTGTAAAGCGCTGTTTGCAATGTCAAGTAAAAAGACTACATCAAATTCATTGTCTTTCGTATCTGAAAGTGAATTGAAAATGAAAGTAAAAAAGTTTGCCATTTTATATAACCGTTCGCGTAGTTTCTTTAAATATTTAAAATACTTTAATGCTACATAGGTCACATACTTCCACTTAATATTCAACATACAACATCAGTTTCCTATAACTCTGTTGGGTACCTTTCTCGGCAATGAGATACGCATATGATCATTGTAAAGTGTAACATTAAACACTTAAACAATATCAACGATTTGAACGGTATTTGTAAGAGCTTTTGAGATCTACTGTTATATAATGTTACACAGCTCGAATAAATATTTTAAGGCTTAAGCTCAAAGAATAAAGTACTGAAAATCATTCTTTAAATGAAAATTTGTTCTATACTTACGGCAACAACGTAGATTATCATTAACGGTTCTCAAACGAGCAACACCATCATCACAAATATCAGTTTCAGCATTTATCATCACCGAACCACAACAGCATTCATCGCTGTCACCTTTTGAGAATATAGAACCATTACAACATATCTGTAGAGATGGATCATACACAGTTACCAATCCACCACTGGTACAAACATAGCATCGATTGTCAAAACTTTGGCCATTACAGCATTCAGTAAAGCCCAATGAATTTCCACGCATAGGTTGTCTAACACTGTTACAGCATATTTCATCATCAGGGTCGATGAGGGAGTTAGAACCACAACATACTGTTCTTTCTGGGTATGCTGGATCATATTGGACAACTTGGTAATGGCAACATGTAGCATCATTGGGATTATAAAGCTCGTATGTACTGTATGGAATTCCACAACATTCAGTATCCTCAGGATCACCAGCAGGAACAATATATAGATCAAAGCAGCAAACAGAATCAGAGTTGTTGTAAGCGACCCCATTGCAAGTCACTAGAATGAAAGCAAAAACAGAAACGCGTAAGAGCAAAAACGCGTTAAAAACAGAGCATTATTTAACGAAATAGCACATTGTAAAAGAACTACATGTACAATTGAACCAAACATTGTTCTAAACTAATGTTCCATCCTAATCCTAAAGATAATAGAGTAAAATAAAATCAGTCAAATAATATTGGTGTATATTATCAAAAGTATTTGACATAGTGTAATCCAGAACTCAAGCCATATTGTAATTTTAATTGCATACATGTTACATGTAGACATTGTATACATATTGTAAACAAATAACATCATCTGTTTCAGTTAAGAATAATCGTGAAAATTAGCAGATTAATAAACACAATTATTAAATATTAGGTATTGTGAACAAACCTCTATTAGTACAATACGAATACATAATTCATAATACATAATTCCAATGAAGTGCTTTTCAAACACCGATTTCAAGTAGTACAATAAAATCCAACATTGGGTCAAAGAGTCCCTTGTTTTGTTTACCTTATCGTAATAATAAAAGTTTCATTTTGATATAAATTCAACATTTATACATGATGATAAACTGAGCTATCACTCTAAAATTGTTAAATAAATTTCAAATTTTAAATCATTACCTTGTACTGGGAATACTGTAACAGAAAAGAAAATAATCTTTTAATGAGATGAAAAATATCTATTACATTAAGCATAGATTTTAGTTAAGATATAAATGCTTATCATACATTGATTCAGTTTTTGCATTAGTTGTTCAATGAAAAAAAAACACATGATAACATCAAAATCTACTTTTTAAGGAGACAAGCTTATTCAATCTAAGTACTCAAGTTCAATTTTCCGGCTAGGCAGTTCACCCAATGTCATCAAAATATAAGATGAAAAAAAATTATTGTAAAGCAAATAAACAAATTCCGTGATGACTACTGTAACATAAAAAAACGACATCAATATTAAAATAACCAAACACTCGATAGTTCATTGGACAATTCTATTAGTAATCGTTTATGTGTACACATACCTTCACAAGGAGCTGCAAACTGTTCATCAATCATTGTAGGTACATAAACTAATGACTCGATTGTAGAAGCTGTAAATATATTATCTTCAGAAGGTGATGATACAGCTTGTGACAACAATGTTGTGTTTGGAGAGGATCCTATTGCAATAGCTATAATTTGAATACCAATGGATTTTAAATTTTCCGCTTCAGACAGAAAAGAGTCGGGATCATCTGTGTCACCGTCCGATATAATAACCACTATATCGTTAGCAAGAAGCCTATTGTTTGTCTCTAGTACCGAATTCTCAACATGATTTAGTGCAATTCCAGCGTTTGATCCACCGTGTGTTATAGCAGTGATGTCAATTCTGTCTAACATATCCTGTTTATTGGAGAATTGTCCAAAACCAAAAACATCAAGAACAGTATCATAAAAGTAGGTTAAAGCGAAGTTGGTTTCAGCAGTGTAAGTCTGATCAATGATTTCTTTTACTATCGATCGAATCATGTTATCGGCAACACTCTGTGAAGTATCCACTAACAGGACAATATCAACTTTTCTGCTTCTACAGTCTGAAATAAAACATATTGTTACACAACATGTGTTTTGGGGTTATTTTCTAAATTCATGTGCCACTTTCATAAGAAGACTTAGAAGATCCGGTTTTACAAACATATATCTAAATATGTATTTTTTATATAGTTTTAAGAATGTATTGGTGATATTTATCGCTTGATTTCGAGTTTTAACAACGGCAGAATGACAAAAATGCATTAACATGATTATTTACGTATCAACATTTTCATATTCGTGTTATATATTTGATAAAATATATCTCAGCGGGATTTTGTCAGAAACAATTTAAGTGATAAAATCATTGTGTAGCGGGTATAAGTTTTGTTTTGTTTTAATTGGGTTTAATAATTTTAATGTATTTTAAGACTCATAATTGTTCTGTTCATTGTCACCATGTTACAGAGTCCATTTTAACCATATATTTTTGTATTTGTGTATGAACATGTGTTTTGGGTAATGCGTACGGTAGAGTGGTCATTATTATCAATAACTATCAGACATCAATCACATTCTGAATGAATTCCTCTAAATCAATTATAGACAAAAGATACTTATAAGAATCAATATATATACAATACCAGTTTAATTTTTTTGAACATCGAATGCATATTTAATCCTTATCTTAATTCAAATATCTATTTTAAAAATATTCTTGGGAAACAATAAATAAAGGATAAGCTGACCACCTTGAGATTAATTAAGACACTTGTCGATAGTTAGGTCAATTGTAATGTAAGAACACTACATACCAACAAATGCATTTTCTTCATACATACTATTTAGTGTTGTTCGCTTTTTCTTACTAAATCGACCATAATAATATCACATGATGGTGTATTATAGTAGAAATACGAATATTTACAATATAACTGATAATAATAAGCCACTAAACTTACGACAACAGTCAGAAGTATCCCATAGAGGTCTCATTTCTACCACGCCATTACAGCAAGTTTGATTGGTTGCATCGAAAACAGTATCACCACAACAGCATGCTAAATTCGTCAGTGGATAAGTATTCCCTTGACAACAGATTTCTACCAGAGGGTCATAGGTAAGTTCAACAACATCATTTTCACAAGTTGCACAGTTAGAATCATAACTTACAGTATCACAACATTCTGTATTATCACCGTGCAATGGCTGTATGACATCATTGCAACAAATATGAGTTTCAGGGTCGTATGGTAAAATACCACATGAAGCTGCAATGTAATAAACATGTTTGAATTATTTGGAATTTCGAATGATTAAACAAATGGCAACAACAAAACAGTAACTGGTTTTTCATAGAAGTTTCATTTTTAGAGACAAGGGTTGGGTATATCTATCTATTATAAGCTCATTAAAAGTGTTATACAACAAAATGTGAATTTGGTATTTCATTATATAGTGTAGTCAACTGCTAAATACACCAAATATTATGAAACGATATACTGATTTCAGGTTAAGTTAAATAGTTTTGAATAAAAAACAGGAACAATATATTTTTCTTATATTAACAATTGCACACTGATCTTGAATACAAAAAGAAAACACAGATTGGAAACTTATTTATTGTCGTCGTGTTACTGCTTATAAAACTACAGACATTTATGTATACAAACGGTCTTGCTGATCTTAGTATAGATACCTAAAGTATCATGTTTATTTACCTGGAAACACATGGCAATGTTTTCATTCTTATAATTTTCCCGTTCTACTATAATGAACATACAAAATATGTCTATAGTCCATTTTTTCTTAATCGTCAAAGTTTGAATAATTTCACGGTGAATCATTACACACTATCTTAATATCACGAGTGTTAGACAAAGAGCACAAAGTCACCGTAAAATCATTCATGTTTTGACAGTTGAGAAAAAATGAACTATATGTGAATATTCGATATAATAACGATATCAAGTATGTTCGTGAATTAAAACTTCTTAACCTGTTGTTTAACCTCTATCCTAACGTGTTTACGCCCGTCATTATTTACACAGACATTTGAAAATGAATAGAAAAAACGTGGCGTGCCAATGCATAGGTAGCTATTGAGGTTTAAAAGTACTTCAAATCTATGAATTGATATTCCTGTATTTATAAACCATCATTCATTTCACCGTTTAATTATGACTGTAATAAAAAAAACTGAAAACATACAGCAATTTTGTGTTCATAGCCGCACTTTATCCCTTGCGTTTTCAAGTCATCGAAATGTGCGACGAGCTGTGTGGATAAGTATAAGGAGATGTTCACATCGTCTATGTATTGAATAAAATCATAGTTGCCCTAGGTCATTACGTGCTGGTCATGGAATTTGCTTTCCGACTCGTATGTGTAAAGTCGTTTTTGTAAGCAACATTGTCGAGGTAATTAGAAGGTAGGTTTAATTTTCTTTTTATTCTATTTGTTATTTCTTGTTCTTACATGGACCTGAGAAAATGCGAGGTCAGTTTACTCTAGAACTACTTTCTTAATGGTGACTTTTTTTAAACAAAAAGCTTAAAAATCTAAAACTATACCTCTTTTAGATTTTGAATTGGATGGAATATCTGTGTATACTTGTGCTGTTCCTTACATGTTTAACAATCCATTTTTAAGGCAAGATGATGCCTAAATATTTATAAACAATATGCGCATTGAATATGTAAAGGGAGATGCACAAGTTGTTGCTTTTGAGCAGTCCAAACCTTTGCTATTTTATTAGCAATTCTGTAATACCTTTGCTGCAAAATAATTGTTTAAATAACAAGATGTAAACACGACAAACTGTTTTATATCATTAGAAATTTCTATTATTTTGTGAAAATACTTACGTGTTGGGTACTCTGAAAAATAATATATAAATGATTCATTAATAATGGATACAACGTTATGAGATTAGTTGAAATATATTTTCTTGCATCTACTTAGTTTATGTTAGTTTATGATTAATAAAGATGAGCTTTAAAAAAGTCAAATTCAACTTGCTTTTATGAAAAACACTTAGGGATTTTTTGTTTGTGTTAGGTACATAGAAATCAGCTACAGAAAATTTGACATTAGTTTATCATGCCAGAGGAAGTAAAAGCTTCATTACTTCTACCAAACAGGCCTCACTTCCGAATGTCGTCATGACATCATGACCGGTGTATGAAGTAAAGAAACAGTGACCGACGATTGGTGCTGCAAATGAAGTCAAACAATATTTCATTTTAACCACTAGTCAAAACTTAAAAACCAGTGCTCTGTTGATAACTGGTACATTCAAAATTGGTTTAACTGCCTTTGTATTTCAATAAGAAATATAGAACGTACGTTGTATACATGTAATTATTATTGTTCCCTGTACAATGCTTAATAATGTATTTACATATGAAATTATAATATCTAGAGCCGCCCGGCTAGCTCAGTTGGTAGCACGTAAGTCTACTCATCGGGGTCGTGGGTTAAATTCCTTGGCGGGCATACTTTCGTGAAGGTTGGTCATGAAATTATTTCTACGGCCATTCTCCCTCCCACCAATGATTTTTAATTATGTAGTGCAGTGGTCAATCACAAACGATAGTGTGTGCTTAGTATTAAGTATTAATCCAGTAATTTAGCCTTTCCTAAAGGAGTGAGTAGGTTGACTGACCGCCGTTATATGACCAATACAATGTTGCTACGGCGTTAAACCCAACAAACAAACTAATAACACCTAGCTTATATCAAACTCGTTATCTTACCTTCGCATGGTGGGAACAAATTATTGTGAAGTAGCGGCAAGATAGATGAAAGTACATCGTAGCTATCGACATATATCAAGTTTTCACTATCTGGATCGCTGGCAATGTATTGTACTTCAAAATCATCAACATAGGGTCCAATTGCGACAACAATTATCCTTCCAAAATCTTTAGCCTTGTCTGCTTTAGCAAAATTTGCAATTTTATCAGGCGACTCGTTGTCAACGAAGATAATCATAGCATGGTCCTCATAGCTTCTCTTTATATCGTAATATGCTATCCAATGATCTAGTGCAGCACCTATATAAATTGAAAACCATTTCTTTACTTTATTGTGTTTATTTCATACAATACATGTTTGGGCCATTAAAACAAAATAACATTGTGTTAACATATGTACAAATTTGTGTTACTTTAAAAAACAAAATCTTAGCCAAGACTTACCTATATCTGTACCTGATCCAAGAATATCCATATTTTCAAGATGTGACAGTACCTCTTCTGTGGTAGAATATTCAGTAAAATTAAATTCATGCTCAACAGCAGTATTAAAAGCACCGAAAGCAAGTTTCACATCACCGCTGTCTATATTAATGTCCATTACAAGGTCATTTAAAAGAGAACGAAGCTGTGACAATTGAGTATTCTGCATATTTTCTGACAAATCAACGTAAATTCCAACATCTTCGACGT
The DNA here is from genome assembly GCA_025267735.1 of Mactra quadrangularis. Classification (NCBI taxonomy): domain Eukaryota; kingdom Metazoa; phylum Mollusca; class Bivalvia; order Venerida; family Mactridae; genus Mactra; species Mactra quadrangularis. The sequence goes on from CM046302.1 coordinate 46,997,243, forward strand.
TTGTGATGCAGTCTGAAATACAATATACAATTACTTTCTCTTTTTGTCAATACTGTCATTTCTTTATTATCTATAACAATGCATTGGTCAATATTTTAACCATTTTTTAAGTCCGTGTTATTCAATCGATATCACCAGTCAAACAATATTGAATATGATGTCTAGATCATGCATCAAATGTTGTACCGACAGAAACTTTTGTCATTTAAGCTTTTGGTTCTCGTTAGATTTCTAAGCGTGTGGCTTAAAGTTTACTTAGGAATCGAGAGCGTGAAGTGTGTTGCTTTAACACTATTTGTCGCAAGAACCATGCTTATTCTTTCCGATCATTCTTCGAATTTAGCCCATGTACCGTGGACCGAATCCACCGAAATTGCCGTCGGTGCCTTTGAGAAAATAGTGGTCCGGCAGTTCACAAACCTTTTAAATCTAACATTTTTCATATTCAATTAAAGTCGATTTTTGTTGTTGGGTTGTGTATTTGATAAAGGATGTATTATGCTTAACCATTAAAATGCACTAGCTATTTTGTATATTAATTGCTTAGGTTGTTTGGTTCAATTAATTTTCATTCGGTCCAGTAATAATTCATTTTTATGGACAGAATGTGCAGTGTTGATGAAAGTTAGTTGAAAGAATGGTTCCGATCCTAATGTATTTAATGCTCCGTTTTGTTTGAGGCACCCCTATAAAAGTGTGTACAAAATGTATCGATAAACGACTTAAAAACTAAAAAAAACATTATTAAAACATTTATTTATACTGGAATATATATTTAGCAACATAAGGAAGATCAAACTTCTTTAACTTGGATATATTAAAATAAATAAGAAACGCAAACATACGACAACAATATGGGTCAGCTGGTACTCTGTCTCTTTCACTGCCATCACAACAAATTTTACTATCAGCGTCAATTATACTCGTCCCACAACAACAGCTTCTGCCATCACCCTACACGAATATATGTCATCGTCTTATTTATAAATGGCAACTAACTTTTGTCGTATCGTTTTTTTCTATGCAATTGTTATTCCAGGAACTATAACATTCTCGAACTGGGCACAAATTCAAAAACATAAAAAACGATCCGTGCTAAAGAATGTGTATTGTAAAATTAGAACAATGTTCTTAAATACTTTATATAATGTTATGCTCATGTCCACAATAATTATGCTTTTCGAGTATTCTTTGTTTAAATTTTTTCAAGTATCTAACACCATCACAAAATTTCAAATACGTGTTTTACGCAAAATTTATGGAAAATATATGAATAAGTTATGCAAGAAGTGTTTGTTGTTTTTTCTTACCATATCCTGAATAGTGTTATCACAGCACAATTGTGTATCAGGGTTATAGGCTATAACAAGGTTATTGTTCGAGCATATGAAACATCCGGGAATGAAACTTTGACCACCACAACATTCAGTCAAGTCAGCATCGCCAATTAAAGGTTGTATGTTACCATCACAGCATATTTCGGACTCAGGATTGATAATGCTTCCATTGCACCCTTCAATAAACGAGTTATTAGTAGGTATTAAAAGTCACATACAAAACACATAAAACATAATATCATCTTTAATTTATAAATGATATATGTTGTCGCTATATACTAGCCATATCAATATAAGAGTCTATTTAATGTTTGAACTAACATTTCTAATGTCTCACTCCTGTAAAATTGTGGCTTTTTGCGGACCCGTACGTGCAGACAGTCGTAGGTCGTAGGAAGTCTTGCGTACTAAGGTGACGGTACGCACATGACACAAAACAACACACCCATACGGAGCCGTAGCTTGAAGATATGCAAGTTTAATCCACACTCGGCTACGATTTTTTCACGGTTTCCATGTATCCATGGCTCATCTTACGGACCCCGGTAAAAACGTAACAGTCCGTGTGGGATTGCAAGAGTCTGTACAGGTCCTTGCGGAGCTTGGTCGTACGGCGCCCGTGCTGTTCCCTCGCGGGCTTTTTTATGCTTATTGAACTGTAACTTAACTTTAACTAACATTTCAGAAATACAAATTTTACAACAAACTTCGTCATTCGAAAAGTAAAGGTACAGTAGTTTTTTCATTTCATTGTTCGTTGTTATTAAGTTTTAACTTACGTTGCAATGAGTATGTAAATACTTCTATTTCACAAATTTGTAGCTGTTCTAAGGTTCCCGTAGCTCTTATCAGTACATATCTTATACCTACGAGTTCTTCTGGATATGCTATAAATTCGAAATTGTCTGCATTGGTTGCAGTCACAACATTCATATCATTCATATCAGGACCAGCCTTTACTTCGACATTAGATAAGTCTAGAACTGAAATACACATTGTTGATATATTATCACTTATGCTTATAATGCTTATAATAGATATGGGGGCTATTCAACAAAATTAAACAATTTAAACAAATGATATCTTCAAAAAGATACTCGGTGCCATACTGTTTGTTTAAAGTATGAATAGTTATTTTTGCTCTTTAGTAGTATCACCAGGAGTGTATCACGACGGAGATACAATCCATTAGTGATTCACCCATAATACACACAATTTATTGTCAGCATCTTCTATCAGTGCTACGCACAATAATCAATGGCACCATATTTTTGTGCATTTTTTCTTTATAATGAGAGGACATCATTGGATAAACAGGTATGGTTGAGTATTTCGTATAGGTTAAAATCAAGGGCAAAAGTTGGCTTTCAAAGTTTCACCGAATAAAAACGTCTTATTTTAGCAAACAGGCAGCAAGTTTTTAGAATTATTAGTTTAGACCTACACTTCTTTGCAACTGATTTGAAGATTATTGATCATTATAACAAAGCGTAAAATTTGATTAATTGGTTAATATAACAAACCAGTTAACTCATATACATGCCTAGTCGTACTCAGAAAACATGTGTAGCAGAGGCATAATACGTCACTTGTACTACCTTGCCTTCAAACTAGCTTTTATGGCGACGTGGTCCGCTTACTACTCGATAGGTCGAGGGTTCGAATCCTAGTTCGGACCATGGATTTTTATCAGGTTACACATGTTTATAGTGTAAACTATTTAATTTGTTATTAAATTTCAAATATTACATGTATGGTGTGTAAATATTGACCCCGATCTAACCTTTCACATTTGCATCTAATAATTATCTACACATATCCCGACGAAAATCAGCACCACGCCTATTCTACACTTCGGCAACGATCGTAAAATTATAGAAGAGTGTTTGTGTGTTAAATTTTAGCTTATAATCCTCACGGACACGGTGTAATCGAAGATTAATACTACATTCGTATACAATGAAATGAATATTCTTGCATAAAGGTCAAGTCGGGGTTAATATTTACGCATTATATGTGATATGATATGACTGTTAATGTGCATTTTAATGCAAATGACACTCTCATTGTTTATGACGAAGATATAACATCAATTCTAAGTGTTTGTCGTCTTGAATGTTATCATGAGACATAAGGCTTATGACACAACACTCTAATATTCTGCGTTTTATATTAATTATGAGTGTTTAATATATAGCTGTAAGGTCGATTTCTAACAGTTTGCTAATGTTTACGGCATTACATGTAAATGAAATTATTTAATATGAACATTAAAATTAAATCAATAGGAAAAAAGACGTGTTGGTATTTGACACGTAAGCCTTTAGATTGTAAAAATACAACAATCCAATGGGGAAGGTAATATTTTAAACTTCGAAGTAAAGACAGTACGAAATATAAAGAACACTTACTTGCCCAAGAGATGACCATGGAGCCGAATTTATATATTGTATATTGGCTAATGTAACGATGATAACAATGAATAATTTGCTGCCGTACACAACAAAATTAATTTGATTGATGAAAGTTTCATTTATTAAAACTATTTCCGTCGATCGTTGGCATGGATTTTAACCGAGATCGGTAAGGATTAAATAGGATTGGAAAGCAATTATAAAAAATAAAGAAACATTGCTGGTTATACTTACGAGACTCTATGCGAATACCCCTAACGTCACGTTCTCCACCTAGATCAACCAATATCCACGGGTTGTCTTCTATCATAGTATGAGAACATACTGCATCATCACCATCAATACTATTTTCAGGACCATAGGTTGTTTCGTCTGTTAAACTTGACATTTCAACCGTTCCATCAGGTGCAACATTCTCCAATACTAAAAATATAAGTATCATTTAGTGAGATATATAAATGTATTATGGATATACTGTATAACCTTAGCAAAGCGGTCAACTACGGAAAGAAAATCTGACAAAACAGATTTTGATATTTACCTAAATTTAAGTTTGTTTGAAATTAATCTCTGCTGAGCAACAACCTCTTAAGAGCAAAATGTTTAGTTTTCCTAAATGGATGTCTTCAAAAGAGGTTTAACTGTATCGACAAATTATCTGAGGTTTCAGCTGATTATAAATGATACTAGGTTTACATATAAGATATTGTTCTTACAAACATGTGTATCTTCTCCCAAGATATATATAGAGAAATATACTGAATTCTTTGTGAAACCTATGGTTATGAGCAATAAAATAACTTTTCTAGACATTTCGTTTTAAATATGGGTGTTTTGATTTCAATTATAAATAATTGAATCGATAGCAGAAGAAGCGAACTATGGTCAAATGACCGAGGTTATTATTCAAATTCTGTTTGCGGGTAAAGTTGTCAAAATCTAAAGGCGACATACGTCATAATTACTGTCGGTCAAATATGAACTCATGCATAATGTGTTGAACCTGTGTTGTCATAAACATTAATTTAAGTCCTCTTAACAACAGCAACTTTATGTTTGATTATCATTTTCATCATAAAGCAAACCCAAAGCAACCCTCGTCGACTGGCTGTTGCAAGTCAACTTTATGCTTCGGGCGTGACCAAGTGGTTACGACATTAGACTGATAATAATTGGACAGCCTGCTCCATGTTTGTTTGAATCCCATTTCGCGGTTTCCTTGAGCAAGAAAATTTATCCTACTCGCTCAATACTTGAATGACATTAAGTTTTTTAGACATTGATTTCATTTTAATAGCTATGTGTAAATTTAATTTGTAAATTTCTAAACAAAATATCGGAGCTGAATTGATTCATGTACTTTAAGTTGTATTTTTATAATTCACGTAGAATAATAAAAAGATTTGCATCATATACAAAACATCAACATTTGTTCACCTATATCAATAATGATGTATATACCTATATCCGTATATGTAAAACGTCGATTTGTTAGAATGGGTACAAATTAGGTTATGAAAAAGAGAAGCAAGTGAAACATACTGCTTCTGTATTATTTTATTAATGTGTTCTTGAAAATTAACTAGAAAAATATATATGAGATGCGATGCATATTTACATGAGCATAGCCTCATTTATTGTTATTCACAAAATGGCGGAGAGCAAAATTCAACGATAGTCTAAATGAATGTAACAAACAAGTCTTATAGATAACGAGATACTGGGTATTGCTGAATGAGAAATAAACATATTTTAATATCATGTCAACCTAAGGTTTAACATATTTCTATTGTCCTGTATGACGTTAATAATCATGTTTACATCTAAAGGATGACCAAAATTGGTTAGTTCTGTATCATTTTATCTTCTATCTAAATATTCCATACATTTACCTGGGTAGCCAAATACTTTAACGTCACACAGAGCCAGCGTAACAATACCACCAGCATCAGTTTTTATTGTTACATATCTTCCAGAAACACTTGGTATAATCTCATATACCTCAGCAGCATCTGTGATAGTAAAAGTGCCGACGTTTGTCATCGTTGTTACATCATCGCCGACTAATACTTGTACATCATATTCACCTGGATTACTACCATCTGGAGTAAACACAAATTTCCCCTCGGTAAATGATTATTTAAAATGAAATTTGTTTTACACAGTTAAAACAAAGAATGAAGCTGGCGTATTTGTATGCATATTTTCTTGTAACATCGTAATAACTAATTACATTCTTATATGTTTTTTCCGATTTTATGTGGCCAGAAGTGATTTTATATTGAAGCATTCATACACAAAGGTAACACGGCTAATTTAATTAATATGTTGATTAATGTCTTTATTATCATTAATTATTATTTTATTACTACTATTCCACTTAACCTGACACCGTAGTGGTGACGGTTGCCAGTGTTTCTTTTTTAATATCATTTTTGACATCATTTTAAAACATCTAACATTCAACTGCAATCTGATTTTACACGATCTAAAATTCTCCGCTCGCCTACTTGCTAATTTAAGAGCTGGCTATTTGTTTATGAGTGTCACGTTCAAGTGACTTCTTCCTATTCATATTCATGACGCAAACATAAATTAAATCACTTGTTTGCATCGTCCACGTCATGCATTTTTAAAGAGCCGTCTAATCACAGCCTGTGAATAACCCCATCGTCAAAGTAGTTTGGAATCTTTGGTCTAAAGATAGAAATCGCGAAATCAAGATACTATTAATAGTGTTTCGTCTAGATGAATTCTACGCAATGATTGGTCGTCACTAAGGTCATCTCGTCATGAACCTCGTAGCGACCATGAGAGAACCTTTACGACAGCGGTCTATAGCAAATATGTTTACGGAGATTGCATTCGACAGCAAATCCGAGTCGGATTAATTCAGCTGCAGACAAAGGCAGTTATTGAAGCCAAAAGTTAAGTTATTGAAATTAGTGGGTTTTATTATATCTTGTTACTTGCTTAAGATAAAAAATAGAGAAACAATAAAATAAAAACAAAAGTTAACAAACGCATACATTAATTGCCACCTAAATGTGCCATAAAACGACACAACTATGCATTATTGTGAGAATAAACTAAATAAAATATGGAACAAATGCAAATTGAACCACTGCAGTAAAAGTATTGCATTGGTTGTATTGACCGATCGTTACCGGCTGACATTTTTGGCAGATGTTTATTGGTCTACAATACCAAGGATATGAACTTCCTCATTTAAATGTTATTTGGTACTGTGGACTGGTCAATAGTACACAGTTATTCCATATATATATTTGGAAACAGTCAAACTATTGGCCCAAGGTGAAGATGATAGTATTTTTGATCTGTCTCACGAGGCCGTAAGCCAAGAGCAACAGTTCAAAACTCTACCCATGACATGTTTCATGTGCGTGTACTGACGTCCAGCTATGCTACTTGAATTGTTACTTTACAGATATAAAGGGAAGTAACTGGTTCAGGGAGTTTGAGCCTTACCTGACTATTTCGAATGAATCAAGACTTTATCGATCTTAATCATAAACCAGACGTTATTGTTAATATATTTGCAAAAATGTTTTCTTGCTATTTTTCTCCTGCAAGTACTGTTAACGCAATGATTGATTAAGTAGTAACTGAAGCATTTATAATATTATATGTGGTTTGGAAACAGTCAAACAGTTATGTCTCTATGTAAGGGGTAGTGTTTCGAACTATTGTCTTTGGCCTACGGCTAAAATCGCTATCCCCTCTACCTCGGGCCAACAGTTTGACTGTTACCAAATCACATATGATAATAACTGTATATTGTTTTTAAGTAGTATGTTTCTTGTTATACCTTTTATTACAAATATTATTATAACTAAAAGTACTTCCTTAACTATACAGTGATTACAAACGCATACTTAACCGGTATTCAGCATACACTATCAATACTAACCGTTTTTTAGAACAATAGACTGCACCATATGTATTATACTAAGGTCTATTACAATCGATGGATCATCTTCTGCCACGTCTCCTGTCACAGACCCACAATTTGAACCGAGAATGCTACTAAGATCTGAATCATCTGTATCTGGGTCATACACGTCTGCAGTTTCAGCAATGTTTTCGACTTGAAATAGAAGTTGACATTGATTTAGGTAAGAGCATTTTTAAAGTCAAAGCAAGGTTTTTGAAGTCTACTTCTAGTACCATAATTCAGTCAACTCTTGACATTAACTTCCTTAGTCACACACCAACTGTAAACATACTGAGCAGATATAGCAGCCACGGCTCACAGTGCATGACCATAACAGGTACCCATTAACACCTGGATTGAGTGAAGCAATCGCAGGTAAATTCTTGCTCAAGGAAATTGGCAGTGCCCCTAGTGGGATTCGAACTTAGGACCTCTCGATCCCTAAGCGCGCGTCCTACCAATAGACTACTGCGCCTAAGAGCATCACATGACCGTTTCAACTGAGACTGCTCATGGTAAAGCATGAAACAAAGTAATTTACCGAAAAGACATCCATGGTTAAATGCAGATAAATGAGTCTCTAAGGCTCTATGTAAAATTGGTATGAGAGATTTAATAGAGATTCCCTTTGTAGAAATTATAGAGCTTAATACGAACTAAGATTGACTGAATTTTATCAGTAAGCTCTATATATAAATAAAACCCCTTATAACAAGATGACGCCATTTAAAGCCATAATTTCGTGACGTAATAAAGGTAAAGACGTCATGACGTCATTATCAAATATACCTCCTACATAGCGATCTCAATTTAACCGGTTGGAGTTTAATGTTTTCCTTAATATAACATATTTGTGAAATACATTCGTATGTCGCCATATAATATTTTCACATATAATTCAAACGGATATTGTGAAACTTTAATGTATACCTAACTTCATGAAATTGGTTTATAAGTAAAACCTGTTCATTTACCTGGTGCTCCAAACACAGCTACAGTACATATTTGGTTGGTTGTATCAGCAGATAACATAAGGTGTACCTCCTCTGCTGTGTGTTCAGTGAAAATCAATTCTACGGTTTTGCTATCTACTAGTTTGTAAGTGTATTTCAAGTCAGTAGTTACAATCCCGTATCTAGTCCCGTATTTAGTATTTAATGTAAGTTTATCCATTTCAGTTCCTATGTATACAACATAATAGTTAGTATCTATTTACAAAAATGTATCTATTATGAATTACAAGTTAGTTTAAGTTAAATAATTTCACGTATTTGTACCTTAAAAGGAATTACTTCTTTAAGATTATATTAAAAAAAGTTTGCATATTAAGATGTCGTGTTCTTTTTGACTTAACAATTAAAACATTTCATACGATAAACAGTAGAATAGTTCATGTATGATTTACATTTATTTAACGCGTTCAATCCTATTAACTATTTTGATATAGAATTTCTTTACACAACGCCAAGTAACATGTTAGCAAAACAGTCTTCCATAGTTATGAAATTTATTATAATTTATTTGTCAGCTTAAGAATTGAGTCAAATGCACTAGATCTAAATGAGTCTACGAGGGTGTCCAAGAATTACGTAGACTTGGCCTATAACTTTTTTATCTGTAAAACCATTCAAAAGAATCTTCACACACAACAAGAATTATCTGTTCCGAAAGAATTATTGTATTTTTATCTAAACAAAATTACAATACACCCGACAGTTACGAGGTCATAGTATACTTAACCTAGCTTGAGGTCTTCAGCGAACCCGTGTGTATGTTTTTAAAACATACATAAATATATTGTCTGTTTGAATAAATCGTGTTTTAACATTTTCCACTATTTCCTTTAATTTGATAAGTTTTCTTACTTATGCTTTTCATAAATAATCTGAAGTATATATGATGGTTACAAGAATTGTATGGTGGACTCACCGGTTCTCGAACCTCTAAGGACTCAATGAGTCATTTCTAATTAATCATTTTAATGCAACAATTTTATTAGATAAATACATTAAAACACACCTTTTAGCCTATATTCCACTTATCTATCATATATTTGTTGATATCTTATATTTAAAACAAATCCAAATTCTTCCAGAAAAAACACGACCATTTTCTGAAAACTGTCATGGCGGCTAAAAATAGATGTCCTAATTTCGAACTTCTACCGTATTTGGTTATTTGTGAGGTTATAATTAGCTGTCACATGACTTTATGAGCAGAAGACAGGAATGGCTACCTTCCATGTGTTTCTTTTGCAATAACATACTTTTAAACAATATTTAATGGATTGTAGTGACAGAGCGGAAAAAGGTAATAAGGATTATTGAAAAATATTCACCATCACAAAATATTCATTCTAATTACCTGTTTCTTGTGCATTATTCTCGTTTGACAGTTGTAGTTGCGTCGATTGTTTACTTAACATTAGTGCACACGAATTGATGACGTCATACGCAATAATGTAGCAAAGTAAACAACTTTTTTATGAAAGGTTCGAGATCAGATCAGCTTCGAGAACAGGTGTTTGTACGATATATTTTAAACAAAAGTAAACTTTGTCAAACAGCAAAAGTGTTTTGTCTTCTTTAAAATTAATTGGCTTTCTGCAAGATTTAAATGCTACTCATAAATGTGATCTTTATTATGGTTACACTTATACGAGTTCTTTGTTTCAATTTTAACAATAATTTAATTCTCTTTTAGATGAAAACGTTAGAATACTTACGTAAATCTGCTGGGGTAATATTATTCTCAAATACTAATGTTATACCACCAACTATACTAGGATCGACGGTGATTGTTAATGCCGGAACACCATTGATATCAGCAGCAATTGTTGCACACGTTGAAGATAAGCTTTCGTCGTTAGTAAATACCTCGGTATCTGTACCACCACTATCTTTTGGGGCTGTCCCATCACTGATCACATTCTCCCCTACAATATAGAATAATATATAACTTGTTAAATTACATGTACTCGTTTATTGTTAATTTGTTATAAGAAAAAATAGTTAGAAAAGAAATATCTATGATGACAATATAAAACTGGAATTATTCCAACATTTAGATCCCCATACTATAAATCCTGAAAACACGAAGAAAACAGGACTAAATGTCTCATTTGCTATGAAGTAATTTCCTACTCCATTCTTATTTTAAAAAATGAAAATAGAATGTTTCTATGTAAAAAGTTCTTTTGAATTCATCATTAAATAATGTTTCTTGATTTTCATATTTTGTAAGCAATGTAATGATTTTGGCAAGCTATATTGCTTAGAGCAGTTGGATAAATTTGGCTAGTCGGACCCGTTCGAACTCTTGATCTTTGTATTGAACGTACGTAAAACGTGCTACTGACTAGTTAATCGGACAGTTTTTACACATATGACTACATTTCTTCATTCCTAAGCATATCTAAGTATGAGTGAAGCATATATATTTAGCATATCACATTGGTATGTAATGTATGTATCAGAAAAAATAAAGTTTTCATGCAATTTCGGGGTTTTTTTTACAAAATTTTTCCTTCAGTCATTTTTCAGTCACCTATTAGGCTGGTGTATATAATTTGCACTAATTAAAAAAACTATATTACCAGGGAAGCAGGTCATTCCAAAACGTCCTTCATCACATTCATTGTAACTACTATCAGTGTCAAGTTCTGTACAAGTGCCTCCAAGATTGTTCAAAGATGAAGAACAGCTGTAGTCAAGTATACCTGAAATCAATTCATACAAAATCAACTAAGTCACGATAAACTTTCAGATGCAGATGGTAATTAGTTTTTATTTTATAGAACATCGTAGGATTACAATTTATTTTATCCTGTCCCTTTTCAACATTCGTCGATGGAGAGAATTATTTGTTAACGACTTGATAGGTAATTTACCAAATGCAATCATAATATTCCATGGTCCGAACTGACATTCGGAACACCTCGACCATTCATAATTGAATAATTCGTAGCGTTATTCGTAGAGAACGACGGAGGAGTTCCAAATGCCGAACTGATAGTGTGTGGGACAATCTAAGTATGCGATAATACTACCCCTAGTGTGATATTTTAGTTGGTTGCCAAATGTAACCCGATAAAATTTCCATGGTCCGAACTTAAATTTGCAACCAGCAACCAACGACCTCTCAAGTTGTGTAGGTCGTTCACGTAATTACACGCCAATGCTAAGGGATAAATTTTCTGTACAATTCTAAGTTTACTGTATTTATAACTTATGTTATATATACGTGTATATCACCATATAATATAATATTTTCATTGTGCGTTTACAATACCTAAAATTTATGTTCAATTCCAAAGTGGTATGTGAAATAATATTCATGCATCAGCTTATTCACCAAGTCCATCGTTTATAGTACAAAACATGCATGACCTAGAATACGACCTATACATTTGTTATCAGAATTACAAAACAATACATACTGTATTCACAATATGTTCCAGTGTATCCCTCATCACAAGTACAACTGCCGGTATTACAAGTACCATGAGCACAGAAAGCATCGGGTGTTTCACAACCATAAGTTCCTGTAATTTATAACACACATGCACAAACAGTTTACAATTTGAATATACAAATGTACATGGAAAAATATTATGTGACGAAAAATTCACTTTAGTCAATAAACATTAAATATTTATGTATATACATTAGTTATATTAACGTTACTAGGTTTTAACTGAACATTCTTAGTGCAAATTATTTAAAATGATGAAATTCAACCCTTAGTTTAGTTCATGACTTTAACTGTTTTCCTTAAAAAAATATTCTAATGTTATTTCGTATATGTTATCATGCTCACTGTTTTTTTATATGGAAGTATCTTTGATATGTAAAGAAAATGAATACTTGGTAAATTGTACGACCGACTTGCATAAAGATTACAGGAAATATGTATTGAAAGTCCCCAGACGCACTAAAACCATTTATATCGTAACTTATAGCATATACATGAATTTTATTTACTGTGGTATATAAATATGATGTAAGTTCATCATTTTCAAATAGAACAGTGCTTTACTGCTACCAAAACGTTTCAATATATTTGTGTAAGTTTTTTAAGATTACTTTAAAGTTGATATCTGTTACTTAGGAGCTTTAAGATACTGTTATGGTGCACGTCTGTATCATTAAAACCTTACGAAGTCCCTTAACATTTTGAAATACTTTATTTTTTCACAACTGTGGCGATTATTGGTACGGAGATACGGGTTTTAACATTGTCCAATGTAAGGTCAGTTCATCTAGGTCAAAAGATGCATTAGTACGTCTTTGTTTTAAGACGCTCATTGAATATAGTTGTTTCGAAGAGTATAAAAGGAGAAAATTAGTCAATTTTAATCAGTCTGCAGTTGGCAGCAGACTCGCACGTCCGACACTCTGAGCCCCAGAATTAATTAATAAATATTTATCTACTTCCGGTTATATGTTTTACTGAAATTGTTTGATGTTACAGTGGGTACGCGTATGTGATGGTTGGAGAGACAACGCCATTAGAATAACCTGGGATACCCGAAGTCAATTGTCCTCCTTGTTGTTTACCGCAACTCTGCCGAAGCCTCGCTTCCCCGAGTGGTATGCAACTGGAAAAAAGCCCGGCTCACAGTAGTGTTCTATGGTTGTTGTTTGTGAATATTGTTGAGGCTGAGAGCAGAAATAAAGTTGCTGGCTTGGATCTCTTGTGTTAGATATGTGTCTATAAAATGAAACTATTGTAGAAATTCTGTGGTTGCCAGCTTAATGTTGTACTAGTTGAATAATATGATTGTTGTTGAAACAACACTATGGGAAGTACCTGGGAGGACCGAAGCCAACCCTCATTGTTGTTTACCGCAACTCTGCCGAAGCCTCGCTTCCCCAGAGTGGTATACGGCCGGAGAAACGCGCGGCTCGCGGTATTGTTCCATAGTTGTTGTTTGTGAATATTGATAAGGCTGAGAGCCGAAACATAGTTGCTGGCTAGGGCCTGGAGCCGTGTTAGATATATACCTAAAACTATTGTAGAGTTTTAGTGGTTGCCAGCGGAGTTTCATACTAGTTGAATAATGTATTATGTTGAAAGGCTGGAGACACTGTGGATTTTAGTTTGTGCTTTAGTGATTATTTGTCGAAGAGCCAGTAATAGAGATTAGCTATTGGATATAGCATTGATTATTTTGGTGAGAAGCATTTGGTAGCTTGGCGTATTTTATACATCCCAAACCCACTTTATGTGTATGTTTTATACTGGTCATCGAAAATATTGTTTGTAACTCAGCGAAAGAGATGATCCACTCTTGTCGCTCGTCAACTTGATATATGCACGAGCTTATGTATATATGATAGCTCATTAGTTTTGTAATCCCGCCATTTGTATATCAGTTCCCACCTCTTTGTAGTTTATTAGATAGATGACGGCTGTGAATGTTGTTCGGCCGTCCATAGATGATTTTAAGACGAGCTGATAGCTCAACTTCTGTAGCATATTTGGAATCATTCCTGTTTGTCCCATCCCTTGTACTTTCTTTGCCAACATGATTGTATTGTCATGAATAGCTCGGCGACAGAGATAGGTAGCTCTGATCGCCCGTTCATTTGATAACAAAGACGAGCTTCGGAGAAGCTCTCGTCCATTATAGTTATCTATGTCATTTTGCAATGTATATAATTGTCCATGTATTTGTATTCATTTGATTGTCTTAAGTCGTTACTTTATGTTGCATATTTAGCTTTGTCGTTTGTTGTATATTCATAGTTTGTTTGTCAACTAATGTTGATAATCTTGTATAATATTGTCTATTTAGCATCACCCTTGCTTCGTTGTCTTATGTATATATTTAGTGATTTTGTTTAACGTGGATTACTTTTGGCCGTTTTATTAATGTTATGCTTTGTGATGCTCTTCGTGATCATGTATATCATTGTATTTATAGATATATTGTATAGTTGTTGTTTTTAAATTTGTCTTATAGTTCATGCCTTGTACATATACCTTTTTTTATTTCATTTTACCAATCATTAAGCTAAGTAGCTCGAGGAAAATACATTTATATATAGTTGACCGCTCGGATACACGTTACACAACTATTTCATTTAAACATAAATTACGTTTAAAAAATAAGTGTCCATTATAATATCCATTTATCATTACACAGCTGATATAGCTAAACATGAATGTGAAGTTTCATAATGAACGACATAGGCAAAATATCCAGTCTGACACCTCCCATTCTATTGATCCTTCGATTTGAATAGAACTGTACTGTGAATGATACATTCCAAGTACACTTTTACATTGGTTATAAAAGAGGTTTGAAAATATATCAGGAGCAGCAACAACAAAATCTCAGACTTCCCACACAGAAATTTAGCAAAGAGGGAGACGTTTGATTATTGTTAATGCATGCATTTGTTACCATTTGTATTTGTTAGTATTAACGTCAACATACAAATAAATATGCACATGTTATATTAAAGTTTGCATGACCGGGACCAGACCGAGATCACTAAATTCTTTTAAATGCCTTCTTACACCCCCGATCCTTATAACTACAATATTATAGTTCAACTTTCAATAAACATTGCAATCTGATATAGAAACTTCCTAATCCTTACCTTTCAAACCACAAATAGCAATTAGAAACTGGAAAACTAATTACAAAAGTTAATTTCATCATTTTGTAGATGTCAAATTTAAGAAATCAATGGAATTCAAAGCTTGACATTTAATGTTGAAATTGTGTTATGAATAACATGGTCATAATAAAAAATTGACCAAGAATTTTCAATCCATGACAAGTATGAACATTAAATACCACAAAATTATCTTTAACATGGTTACATTGCGATAGCAATGTGGTCTTAATAGTGGATTTTTATACATGTACATCAAATTAATCATAATAGCCATAATGTTACTAAAATCTCTAAATTTGAATAAAGATTTCCAAACACATAAGTTCTTGAAAATCCAAATTTCTCAAGCCCCAGTTGTTTCCAATACAAATACATTGTATGCTGTTCAGAGACGTTAATAAATATGTGTCTCGTATAAATAGTCCATCTTTATTAATTTTGATATGCAAAACATAGTCAAAATTAAATACAGAATTATGGGTATACAATGATAAGAAATAATTATTAATGATATAAATGACCTATAAGCCAAACAAACAAATGCATAAAAGCGATTATTAATTTCAAACAAAACAGTTTGATATGTACTATACTACCAGTATAAAGTATTAGAAAGAATTCAGCACAGAAGACAATCAAGTATGTCTAGCTTCGCATAGAGTGAGGATTTATTAGAATAATACATAAAGAAAGATTTTTTATGTTTTACATCATATAAAAGAGACAATACAGATAAACAAGGGCGTATTAAACTGTAATCTATGGAGATCTAAAACCTGTGAAGGGGTAGATACAGACTTTCTGGTGGTACCAAGACACTAATGTTGCTATCATAAAAGCAGAAAAACAACATAAGCAGATAAAATATATGCAAGAGATGTTGTCTTTTCCATCAATAGGACGTGTCTATAAATATCTATTTTAAACGAAACCGTTTGATATATATTCTACAAGAATATTTAAGATTGCTGAAAGAGATGAAGGTAGACCTTTATAAGGTGTAGAAGAAAACAACTGTATTATACAGGTTCTTAAAACTTTCTATTTACTGCATTATTATAAAAAAAGAGTTCAAATATTCAAGACTTGGCCACTCGTATTTTACTTAAACATAAATTTTAGATTCGGTAATTGATGAAAATGGCCATGATAATTAAACTCAACCCTATGTTATTAATTAATGTTTTATGGCCAACTAGGTGTATCTAAAGCTGAAAGTTGCAACATTTGACATATGTAAAGATATATTTGTCATTATTTTGTCCAATATAACTGAGCTACTTCTTCCATAATTCTAGATAAAATAGAACAAACCCCCCTTATACTTCCAAAGTCAGAGTTTGTTGACGAGTTGTATGTTTTGATTCACGGGCAGGACATTCTTTCGTGGAGCTATGTCATGGAATAATTTCTAGTGTCATTCTCCCTCCTACCACTGATTTTAAATCATTTTAATACGGTCACTGAATTGCATCTAGTAGTAATCCAGAGATTGAGTCTTTTCAGGAACAGTGATAGGTAGATTGATGGTCACGATGTGACCTAAACAATGTGTTGCCATGGAGTTAAGGTCACAACACTTTGATCACATGTTCTATGTATTTTGTTCCAAAGAATGGAGCTTAAGAGCAATTTTTTTCCCATATTTTGAATTTTGAGAAGCGAGCAAAAGCGAAGAATAAATTTGTGCGGTTTCTAAGATATATCTATAGACTATAGTGTAATCACGTAATAAGAAGTTCTATGCTATATAAAGCAAGTTAACAATTATTCCAGATGAAAATTCAATTGAATTTAAAACTAGTTAGAAGTAGGGTAGAAGAGGTTTACACCTTCATGAGTTCATACGTAAAAGATAACTTCATTTTTCTTTGGTATTACTTTTATTAATACTAGATAACTAGGAAGCACAGATTACCAATTAACAGCGCCACACTAATCTTATAATTGACCAGTCTGATTCACTTTTTGTGTATACAATGTAATTAGATTTTGGTAAATTATGCTAATGTCTAATAATACCACTAGAATTAAATCAAGCCTGATATGTTATTTTGGGACATCAAAATTGTAGGAATGTAAAATTTTCTCCCTGTCCTACCTGCTCTCTATGGATTAATCTTCATATTTTACACTACAAAGACACGTATGACGTCACACATCAAGACAATGTGTGTAGAGAGAGTAAATGTTCAGTTTACGG
Source organism: Mactra quadrangularis (assembly GCA_025267735.1). Taxonomy (NCBI): domain Eukaryota; kingdom Metazoa; phylum Mollusca; class Bivalvia; order Venerida; family Mactridae; genus Mactra; species Mactra quadrangularis. The sequence goes on from CM046302.1 coordinate 47,014,783, forward strand.
TCTAAGACAGAGTGCAGTTATCATATTTCTGAACAAAGGAATATGTCATTGTAATTTCTAATGCCGTATGTTAGCAAGAATTCGTTACTGCTTTACCGTAACAGTGAAATTATGCTGATTTATATTGCTATTTAGAACTCAAGTTACTAATTTTCAGTTCAATTCTACTTGGCCGAGTGTCAAAACTTTTCATTTTACGATATTTATGACGCGTTAATTTCATTTTTTTTCGGATCTTAAGGTGCGAGAAATTAGACGAACATAACGATTAACTTGCTGAGGTCTAATAAAATAATAAAAAAACATTTACGAAATTCGCTTCGCGCTATCATTAAACCTCTACGGACACCCATCCAAAGATTAATCCTACATTACGTTGCTTAACTTCGATAAATACCCAGCGCTTTACGCTCTCAATGTAAACTCCTGCTGTGAAAACCGGTCGTTAAAATTGTACTTATATACAAGCGTGTGGTAGATACCTAATGCGCAATTTAATACAATAAAACTTCTCTCCGCGCACAGTTAGAATGTTGTTTGATTAATGTGTAAAAAAACATTAAATGTCATAATTTTAAGTATTTGTTTAAATTTTTTTTTTTCAACTTATCTACTTTTGATAGTACACATATTTTTCTGCTGCACTATTTCTTGGTCGCATTGACTCATTGATTTCTATTGAGTTGAGGGTGTTGTTCGTTCTTTTTCAAATCTTGCAGAGCGCTGACATAGAAAGGAATTGTTTGAAAACAATTCCTTCCAAAAATTGATTTACAAAAGGTGTATGCAATAACATCAAACAATAACAATTCTAAAATTATAAATGACAAAACTGATAATGAGAAGTAATAACTTACTGGCAAACAGAACGCTCAAAAGCCATAGTATCATCATGATGTCTGCTTTCCACCGAAAGTGAGCCATGATTAAACTTCTGAGTGAGTACTAAACATCAACTTCAGAAGCTGTCGAATAAGAGATATACCATGCCTTATATACCAATTCGACTGTGGTCATTTGAATATCAAGACTATTAATTCCATATTGTACGATTATAAAAAACAAATAAAATTCCACATGTTACTTATAATGGTTGATATAAGTATAAAATTTTGAGCAAATTGTTCTATTGTAGTTACTTTAGGTAATAAAGAATAAATATTTTATGAATATTTGTATTGACTAAGCACATTAATTTATTAATTATATTACCTTATGTTTTTTATAGGTCATCAAGAACAAAATAAATTTTAGATATCACACCATATGAGAAAAAATAGAATTAATGTCGGTTTGTACTTCCCTTTTACCAGGGCTGCGTTCAGTTAGCAGTTAGCGTTAGCCAAACACAGTTATCGTTATGAACGGTTAATTGAACGACCCGTTGAAGTGCGAACGTTTAAAGATGGCGGGCAAGAGAGTCGTTACTTCTATTTTATTAGAAGAATTCGGAGAGGAGGACTTGTTTACTTCTTTTTGTACCTGTATTGATCTAAATCAAGGGGAGTAACACCACCGACTTCGTTAGACCCAATCCAGAAATTAAATTTATGGGGTTTTCCGTCCGTGCACAGGCGGTACAAACAAAGTTGTCTACACATTATTGCTAAACAACACGAACTATGGATTAAATACTACTGTTCTTTTTTACACACGTTTTCATTGAAACAGTGAAAGTTTGTTGTACCGGAGGGGAAAACCCAAAAATTTGAATTTCGGTTATTGTCTATTCGCTATGACAGTTACTATTTTGCAAAATGTACTGGAACTATTTTGTTTCAGGTTGTTTCATATTCACGTACTATATACTAAAACCGTTAGCTGTTGGCCTTAAACGTTTTCTGCTAACAGGTCGTTCAATTATTACTGTTGGCGAACGTTACAGAACGTTACAGAACGTTCGCGGTAACTGAACGCAGGGCAGGGCTGCGTTCAGTTAGCAGTTAGCGTTAGCCAAACACAGTTATCGTTATGAACGGTTAATTGAACGACCCGTTGAAGTGCGAACGTTTAAAGATGGCGGGCAAGAGAGTCGTTACTTCTATTCTATTAGAAGAATTCGGAGAGGAGGACATGTTTACTTGTTTTTTGTACATGTATTGATCTAAATCAACGGGAGTAACACCACCGACTTTGTTAGACCTAATCCAGAAATTAAATTTATGGGTTTTTCCGTCCGTACACAGGCGGTACAAACAAAGTTGTCTACACATTATTGCTAAACAACACGAACTATGGATTAAATACTACTGTTCTTTTTTACACACGTTTTCATTGAAACAGTGAAAGTTTGTTTGTACCGGAGGGGAAAACCCAAATATTTGAATTTCGGATATAGTCTATTCGCTATGGCAGTTACTATTTTGCAAAATGTACTGGAACTACTTTGTTTCAGGTTGTTTCATATTCGCGTACTATATACTAAAACTGTTAGCTGTTGGCCTCAAACGTTTTCTGCTAACAGGCCGTTCAATTATTACTGTTGGCGAACGTTACAGAACGTTACAGAACGTTCGCGGTAACTGAACGCAGGGCTGATGGTACAATAATGTTAGTAACATGTATACGATTCAGTCACGTTTTCGTTCGAAATCTTTGCAGCGTTTGCGAACAGAATGTTTTGTCGCCATGTAAGCAATATAAAACAAATCTGACCAATGAAAACCTTATATATCAAATGTGTCAGTTCCGAAATATAACCGACGTGGGTCGCTGTGCAAAAAGTATGAGTTGGGACCTCAAAACTATTTATTCAGGTATTATTCGTACAAAAAAATTAAAGGAGACATGGTCAGGTAAAAATTGAAATAAGGTCTTTAAGTTAGCTTTCTATCTGTACAAGGAATTACAAAGAATCTATCAGAAATAAAGTTAAGGATTTCTTTAAACAATGTAAGGACATGATATAAACACAATTAATAAATCTAAAAACACAAATTAACATTACGCCGAAATTTGATTGACATGGTAAGATGCTTATTGTTAGCTTATCAGCGCACTCCATTTGGTTACGTGATACCATTGTTTTTAGTCGCCATTTTCCTTGGACAAGCTGACTACATTTCGTATAATCAAAAACTGAGGAATAATTCAGATTAAAGTGAGAAAAAGGCGAGAAGGAAATGGTTAAAAGATGTCAGTGTGGTCTATGTGATTCAGATAATCGATATCCGAACCATATGACAGGTGACATCATTTTGATTACATTTCCACAGCCGAAACGTACCTTGGACAATTGTAAAAGATTAACAACTTGTATGTCTGTTCTGTTGTTTGAGCGGACCTTCTTACTAGATCGCTAGATGGATAGAATTTACTCAATAAATGAAAATAATATGTACATAGCACCAGTTATCGAGTTTAGCCGGTGGACCGTGGACCGAGTCCATCGAAATCGCCGTAGGTCCAGCAACTTATAGAATGTTAGTGGCCGGACGAACAACCAATTTTTTACAGCTCACATTTTCCATATTCAATAAAAATGTTATTAAAAGTTATATTTTTATCTTATATCATGCTTAATCATAAATATTGAAAGCATATTTTAATATATTGCCATTTGTTAAAATATAATTGATCCAGTGATCTCTCATTCGGTCCAGTAAAAAATCGCATTTTGCTGGCCCGAATGTCCAATGCTGACCAAAGTTTTTCATGAAGACAGCACAAATGATTTAAAATTGTAGAAACATAAAGTATTAGTACAGTAAGTTTAGTACATTCATTCTGTTAGGACGTATTTTCATTTATTAAGGATAGCACAAAAAGGTTTTTTTGATCACTTATTGTTTCCATTATGGTTCCCTTAAATAAATAAATGAATAAATAAATGTCCTTGCAAGACAAACAATGTCTATGGCATTTAAAAGACAGTAATAAATAAAAAATAGAGGCTTTAATAGATCAAATTGGGTTATGATTAACAGAACTGACTTAAATTAACACAGAGTTGAATTAAGCATTTGTAAGATAATGTTTTTGGTGGTGTTTTTTTTGGGGGGGCATTTTTTTACTAAAATACTAAGTGTGGTATCATGATCTTGAACGGAACTGGCTAGAGTAAAATGTTCATGTATAACACGTTTTTTCTCAACTGTCGAAGTTTAAATAATTCCACGGTAATTGAATATCACTAGTGCAAGAACAGAGGAAGAACACTAAGTCACCGTGAAATTATTCATGTTTTGACAATTGAGAAAAAAAATGAACTATGAATAAGGAGATATTTCAGTAAATACATTTAAATAACACTGTTTAGAACACTTTGATTTTTTAAGGTACGGTCCATTTTTTTCTCAACTGTAGAAGTTTGAATACTTACTAGTGTTATACAAAGAGCACGAAGTCACCGTGAAATTATTAATGTTTTGACAGTTGAAAAAAAACGTACTATAACTAATTCAATTCAGTAAAAATGATCTGAAAGAGATGTGTAAACTTGTCTGCAGTCTAAGTTAAAAACAAATCTAATAATTTTATTTTAGGTAATTAAAACTCTATTCTTAAGAGTCTGTGAAATACTGAAATACCAGACAGAGCAAGCATGGTCCAAAATGACATTGTAAAAAAGTCATAACCAAAAGATTTTTAGCATACATAGATTTAAATTAACTTTTTCAGTGTAAAAACTAAGTTTAGCATTGACTTTTCTAATAAGATTGGTCGATAAGATGTCCAAGGTTATCAGATAATGGGTCACGTGACTCAGTGGGAGGAGCAATCTACTCGCTGGCGTAATGTTAATTATGTACAGTCTTTATTTCATATGGAAGTATGATATCTACACCGTATATAATTTGAAGATAGAATGTATCAAAAACATAAAAACTTAACTCACAATACAATTTCTATTTCTCAACACAATATCATATCAATGGTTCATTAATATGGGATGTTTCGTTTTTTTTTAAATATTCTAATGCGGCATATGAACAAATTTCACGTTCATATTTATTTTATTGGAGAGGCTTTGAATATGCAAATTAGCAACTGTCGATGACGTACGAGTCTTATCGGCCATTTCCGTGAAATGGCCTCTGAAATGAAAATTTGTTTTTTTATCCGTCGCCATCTGTATGATGGATGGTAATTGCTGTGTTTTTAATTCATTATAAGTGATTTTAATGATCAAAGGCCACTATAATGCACTTTTTTGCTTTATTTGACATCATGATGGGTTTTATTTCTCGTCACTTATATCACTTTAAAAATGAAGTATATGTCATGTATTGTGATACAATTTAACATATTTACTTAAACAAAGGTATCGCAACCTATTTTATCAAACATTTCATCGGCATTTTAGATGACCACCCGAAACTATCATTTTTAAAGTTTTACCACAGTTTTTCTTGATTATAGAAATCGCCTACGCGATGTTCTACATATGTTGTAATATTTTTGTATCCTGGTAGCATGTGTAATAATAATAAAACAAAAGCATGTCTTTAACTAATTTTATCCTATGACCATAAAAGATAAAGTCCTATCAATATCTGAAGTTTTATCTGTAAATGAATAGCATTTTACCGTTTTTTACGCTAGTTGTCTTTTTCATATCAGAGCATTACAATTTCTAAAGATTACTTAAATATACAGGGTGTGAGCAAGATGTATAAAACTGGCGTTAGAGATGTGATGCGCAGCAAATAGTGTCCACGTGGCAACAATATCTGTTATTTTCAAGTTGAAATCGTAGACTACCTGTGTGTATGGAATAATTACTCTTTCTTTTAACATAAAAATCTTCATCTTCTTTTAAGGCCTTAATGAGATTGTGTTTGCCGTCGATCGCTGCTACCACGTAAGGAAAGGTAGTTTTTTTTCGCTAACTGCTGCATGATTTAAAGCAGCCGGGAAGAAAAGACAGTCCACAGATGTGTCAATGCTTGACTAACATATGCATCTCTAACACACCGAGAAATGCCATTCTCGTACCCCGAGGTTATCAAGATTCTCGATCTAACGAGATTCTTACTAGGCTCTGGGAACGAGAATGAGAAATGCTTGATCGGCTAGGGTTGTGACAATAACCTACTGTTTGTTGGAAATTGTCAGCAGCATAAAACTTAAATGCAACAAGAACTTGCATTAAACTGGCAAACTACAACATAACCAGATTGTGGTCTGCTTGTTCAGGGATAGCACAAGTACATCGTGCATTAATATTAAATTGTGCGTGTGTGATGTGAAAGTCTTAGCTAAAAGATTGTATTACATCATACTATGAACGATTTACACATTACAGGTTTGTTATTGACAGATTTAACAGCCTAGCGATGAACATTAACATGCTAGTCCATACTTAAGACCGGAATTAAGTATAGAGTTTCTTAAGTTTATTTTTGAGAAACTGAAGCTCATCGTGGCTTTAAACTTAAGTCCAAGCTTAAGTCACCTCCCTAGGTGACTTAAATTTTGACTTCAGTTTATGTTTCAAAACCGATTTAAGTTTTTTTGTGAAACAGTAATGAGATAAATCTATGCATCAACTTATGTTTAAAAATGAACCAAGGTTGTTTCGTGAAAGTGGTACCGTTTTTTCGTTGTTGTATTTTTTTATGGTTAAGATTGTGTATTCCACACAAAGTAGTACACTGTTTCATCGATTCTTTTCTCTATAGCGCCGTAGTTTTGCACGTGAAAAACGATAACCACGAAAACAGGGGACGCTTTCTGTATATTGTTAGGCCAATTTAAACTCAACCTCTTATCTTGAAAGTTGTATGAAATTGCGAATTATCGTGTGTGACAACGTTTAGGCATTGAAGAATTGAATAAGATATATTTATCAATGACCGGTATAAAATGACCTTATGTTGTGATGCTAAACATGATGTATTAGTGTTGCTCTTAAAAAATAACATATGTAACAATAATATCAGTGGTACAAAACACAGGCGACCGACAAAGTCCCAATAGTCTACCTACGATTTCAAAAAAACCCTCTAGAAAATAAAAGCGTAGGACACTTTTGTTAATGCAAATCTAATGGTTGATTCATGTAGCTGGATGCCTCCCTGATATCGTACGGGGGGGTGTATAAAATCTAAGTCGCGTTTTAGTCCGTAATCTAGGTCAAAGGTCAACTAGGTGCATTTATTTTTTATTAGACCCTATGCTATTTAAACTGAAATTTCAAGAAATTTAATCGGTAAAGTGGAGATTTTCTTTGTTGAAAACTAATGTATTATGATTAAACTTTATTTCTATGAAAAATTTGAGTGTTTGATTACATGATTACTTCCCTTTTAAGCATTTTTTCGCGAAAATAGGAGACAATAAAAAATCGTCTACAATAGTTCAACTAGTAGAACTACAGTTAGTGTTTATGGTTAAAATCTACTTGAATTGTGTTTATTGATGCTTCATGACCTTTTTAGTAGACATTTAATACTCGATAAGGTTAAAATAATGTCACAGTGGTGTAAAATTAAGGGCGAGTGGTAAAACTGTTTTTAGAGATTTTTTGACAAATGTGGAAAACGTTTGAAAAGGCAGTTCATTATTTAATTCACGTTGCTAGATGACTTACTGAGCCACATAGAGAATGTTTAAAAACATATTTTGTGATAAAAATGTGTTATTTAGGTCAAAGGTCAACACAGTGCATTTTCTTATTATTAAAGCTATGTAATCATTGTACAGTATATTTCTTGCAAAAAGTCATGTAAATTTATAATAGAAAACTTTTAAAATACTTTCATATTGTTCAAAAGATTTTTAGGTGCGTTTGGTTACATGATTACTTCCCTTTATGTAAAGTTTGTCGCGTAAAAAGGTAAAAATACAGCTTCCATGTAGCTCAGTAGGTAGCACGCTAGTCTGCTGATCGCGAGGTTTTTTTATTTCTATTTCCGGGCAAAGCATACTTTCATGGAGTTTGTTCATGAAATGATTTCTATGGAAATTCTCCCTCCTACCATTAATTCTTAACTATGTCAGTCACTGACGAAAGTACATGCTTAGTAACTGGTAGAGAGCTTTATCCAGATATTTAGCTTTTCTAGGACGGCCGTGATATGACCTTTACGATGTGCTGCTACGGCGTTGGACCCAACTAAACGGAGAATTACACAATAAATCAACCCTAACATGACAAACATTGAGTTAAGAACATATTTCGATTTCTATGAAATGATTGTAAAATGTATCATGGTCTAAATGGTACAAATCCTAAACATATAGTTTCTCAAAAGACGAATCAGGATGAGAACAATGTTGTACTTCACAATCACACCCAAATATGCAGACTTGGCCAGCTTTATAACATTTGCTTCTAGCAGAAATGCATTTGGATCTAACACCACAGGTTACTATTTGCAAGCATGCCGAAGTATTCGGCGACTTTTGAATCCAAACAGGAGATATAGTATCATTTTCATGTGACCAATATCCCATAGTGACTTGATCTTAAGTTCAAAGTGAATATTTGCAGCCTGTATCAAGATCTCTGTTAGATAACTGGCGCTTAAAACATGAGACTGTTAAGGGTCCTTGGTTGGCGGAAGCAAATCAATGGACTTCTTTGCATTATAAAAACTATTTCACGACATTAATCTATGCAGGTTTTTAGAATTGCAATTATAAAGTGCACACAAGAATCTTTCAATATTTCAGTCTCCTCATCGTGAACAATTGATAACAACACAGATACTTTGATGTACCAGATACCATTTATATTTCAATCTAAAGATTGTAATTTATGAATAAGTAATACATCAGTATTTGTACTACTTACTAGTAATCGTTTATGTCCATTATTTACAGCATCCGTGACGTGAATTATAATGCGAGTGTCAAAGTGTTATGCTCGAGCATTGATATAACCAGAAATCTTTGAAATAATCTTCCGTTTAATAAAAGCACAAATTCGGGAGATTGGGCCTTGCATGTAGAAACGCATGTACGTCTCTGTAATGCCACGGGTGTCAAATTTTGAATGTACTTACCACTGAATGAGGTATAATCGTTCCAACAAAGGTATCTAATTCAGGCAAACCTACATCGGTTATTTTAGATGGTTATGCTTGATTTAATCTCTTCGCAAGCCTGAACATTGTCAAACATTTGGTGACCATGCTGTTATATTTGTCAAGACTTTTTTCTCAATTTAGTGAACAAACTACGCTTGTTGGTGTCACTTTTGATAAATATCTTGTTTGCAATTCCAGTAAAGTCTTTACAAGAACAATGCAAATTGGCAAACGACGACCTGTTGGTAAACAAATAACTTGTCGACATGTGCCACTACCTCAAGTATGGGATCAATATTATAACATAAGCTGACAACAAAGCAGACCTTGCAGAATGCCTTTCTTCTAATCTCATGAGGCGAGGAAATTCTTTACCATTTTATTATTCAATTGTTACAGGTGGTGGGGTTTCTGGTGTTATCATTGCTCTAGCAGATAACTTTAATGCAGAAAGTTTGTTCACAAAGCACGAAGCTGACACTCACATTATAATTCACATAAAGGATGCGATGGAAAACGAATATATACGATTACATTGTACTTGTCAGTAGTACAGATACTGATGAATTACTTCTGCTTTCGTGACGTTGTTATCATGTTCATTCTATCACTGAAAAGTTAGGGGGTGATATCAGAAAAGTCACAATTGACTGGGTGCGATACCAAGTTGGAAAAAATTTGTTGAAAATCCTGGCTTGTTTTCATCAATTAGTCACAATAAGGAGACTAGGAATATTGAAAGATTCTTGTGTGCACTCTATGATTGCAATTCTGAAAACCTACTTCGTCCAGACGTAGATTTATGTTATAACGGACTTTTTATGAAAACAAACAGTCCTTTGATTTGCTTCCGTCTACCAAGAACGCTTCACAGCTTCATATTTTAAGCGCAAGTTATCTAACAGAGATCTTGATACAGGTTGCAAACATTCACTTTGAACCTAAAGATCACGTAGAGTCAATACGGGATTTGGTCACATGAAAATGATACTTTATCTCCTGTTTGGATTCGAAAGCCGCTGATTCCTTCGGCATGCTTGCAACTAGTGACCTGTGGTGTTAGAAACAAAAGCAATTATGCTACATTCAAATGTTATAAAGCTGGCCAAGTCTGCATATTTGGGTGTGATTGTGAAGTACAACATTGTGCTAATCCTGTTTCGTCTTTTGAGAAACTATATGTTTAGGATTTGTACCATTTAGACCATGATACATTTTACAATCATTTCATAGAAATCGAAATATGTTCTTAACTCAATGTTTGTCATGTTAGGGTTGATTTATTGTGTAATTCTCCGTTTAGTTGGGTCCAACGCCGTAGCAGCACATCGTAAAGGTCATATCACGGCCGTCCTAGAAAAGCTAAATATCTGGATAAAGCTCTCTACCAGTTACTAAGCATGTACTTTCGTCAGTGACTGACATAATTTAGAATTAGTGGTAGGAGGGAGAATTTCCATAGAAATCATTTCATGAACAAACTCCTTGAAAGTATGCTTTGCCCGGAAATAGAAATAAAAAAACCTCGCGATCAGCAGACTAGCGTGCTACCTACTGAGCTACATGGAAGCTGTATTTCTACCTTTTTACGCGACAAACTTTACATAAAGGGAAGTAATTATGTAACCAAACGCACCTAAAAATCTTTTGAGCAATTTGAAAGTATTTTAAAAGTTTTCTATTATAAATTTACATGACTTTTTGCAAGAAATATACTGTACAATGATTACATAGCTTTAATAATAAGAAAATGCACTGTGTTGACCTTTGACCTAAATAACACATTTTTATCACAAAATATGTTTTTAAACATTCTCTATGTGGCTCAGTAAGTCATCTAGCAACGTGAATTAAATAATGAACTGCCTTTTCAAACGTTTTCCACATTTGTCAAAACATCTCTAAAAACAGTTTTACCACTCGCCCTTAATTTTACACCACTGTGACATTATCTTAACATTATCGAGTATTAAATATCTACTAAAAAGGTCATGAAGCATCAATAAACACAATTCAAGTAGATTTAAACCATAAACACTAACTGTAGTTCTACTAGTTGAACTATTGTAGACGATTTTTTTATTGTCACCTATTTTCGCGACAAAAGGGAAGTAATCATGTAATCAAACACTCAAATTTTTCATAGAAATAAAGTTTAATCATAATACATTAGTTTTCAACCAAGAAAATCTCCACTTTACCGATTAATTTCTTGTAATTTCAGTTTAAAGAGCATATGGTCTAATAAAAAATAAATGTTCCTAGTTGACCTTTGACCTAGATTACGGACTTAAACGCGACTTAGATTTTATACATCCCCCCGTACGATAGCAGGGAGGCATCCAGCTACATGAATCAACCATTGGATTTGCATTAACAAAAATGTCCTACGGTGGTCAAAATTTCACTATTAAATAGGTAGACTACAAAGCAAAAACCCTATTATATGTACATTTATTGCTTAGGACCGAGCCTGCCGCCTGTGGTATAAAATGGCACTTATATTCTAACGATCCAAATTCCAATATACGAGACATCATATATACATGTATATTTAATGGCAAAGGAAGACTAGCATGTTTGCCGGCAAAAATTATTTTTAAAACTGCAAAAGGTTAATTTAGGTAATTTAAGTGATCACTTTAAAATAACAACTTATATTGAATATGTATATATAGCATTGGTATACATACCAACGCTTTGATGTTTAAGTTCTGAAAACGGTTTACGGCTGGTGAAATATATACAGACTGGGGATATATTCTTACTAGTAGACTTTCGCCTAAAACGTTATGGTAACGCTTTCTTTCCCCCTCCCCCAAATTTATTTATCGATATGAAGTATTTTCCTCAGTCCTTTAGTTTAGACAGTACGATGAATGCAATTGTGGCTCTTGGTTAATTATATTTCTATTTGATGCTGGAATGACTCAACGGTATTTCTATTGACCAAATGTCCTCACAATAAGAGAATTTAGTCAGTTACTTCCCTTTGGATTACTCGGATTTTACAAGATTAATTATTTTTATATATACACTTTATTATAACATATCAGAGAAATTTAGCGGTACCACAAGTGTTGTTTGTAACGTATAGTAGTTTTAATCAAAGTATTTAAATACAGAAAGACTTTCGTGCTCATTGAAACCTAACAAATCCATACTAAAGATTACTCTTTACACATCGGATTCAAGTACGAATCGAGCAGGGCAAAAATGCGGGCGAAGTGTTTATTCTACCCTGTATTACTGGCAAATACTGTAGCTTAGTGTATTTACGAGATTTGTCTCCGCCCCTTCCACACACTTATCAATATAAGTAAACACTTGACCAGTGAAACAAAGACCATCAGTTGATTGAAGGGTCTGCTTTTATCGCCTAGAAATAAACTGCCTAGTAAATCAGAGACACATGTATCATTCCACAGGTTAAACTGGTTAGGCATTTTCGTCGAAAGTTTTCGGATTGTGGTATAACTTAAGCCTTTCGGCGAAATCGCCGAAAGTCTAAGACTGTGCTTGTATATAAATATACTATAGACTTGACGTATACATGTGTAATAACTTAATAAGCAAATGAAGGTGCAATACAATTAGCTGCACGAGTCAATGCTAAATTATTCAATTGCGCCATTCACGGTACGCTGTCTTTAAAGGGGTGATAATTTAGAATATCAAATTAAAACACAAATTGTCAAATTTATTTTGTGCGGATTTATCCTTAAAATAGCATAGATAAACCGTCATAAACATACCAACTAAAACTATGTGAAATGTTTTTGTTAAAATTTGGGTTTCCAAAATTGTATGACTTGTACAATTACTGTATTAAGTGTACACTGTCATCTGGGATCCTATTTACTGTTTGCTTATATACGTGGCACTTGCGAGTTGCAGCGTCATTTACAAATTAAGAATATAAGTTTTAGAAATCTGTAATATTTCTTTGCAGATGACTTACAATATCTTTAATTATGTACTTTAATGTTTAATACACACACACACCAGGAGAGAATATTTATATATGATGAAGTTAAAGGAAAGACGGGGGTAAATATTACTTGTTTATATTTACAATGAAATATTACTTGATTATGTTAACAACCCGGGTCAATAGCGCAGTTGGTAGCGCGCCGGAATTTGGATACTCGTGCCCGAGGGGGTGCGGATTCGAATCCCACCTGTGGAGGTTATACCCTTCCATGAAAATTTGACAATAATGTCGATTTTCCTCCATTGATTAGATGATATGGAGAAGTTTCCGGCCTTGTGGAAGGGTAGGTGAGTACTGGTTATAGACAATGGTCCAGGAAAGCTAGGTTAGGTGCGCTGGACGCTGGACGCCGTAAAACAAGGCCGGAAACTTCTCCATATTATCTAATCAATGGAGGAAAATTGACATTATAGTCTAATTTTCATGGAAGGGTATAACCTCCCCGGGTGGGATTCGAACCCATACCTCCTTAGGGACACGATGGTTTGATTTCAAGGCAGGACATACAGGCTTTACATATATCTTGGTTGAATTCTGTAATGAAATATTTTCTATGACAATTCTGTTGCTTTTCTATGACAATTCTGTATTGATTAGAACATACAGTTGCCAGCCACTGTACACGATTGTAAAGTCGGCTGAACAAGAATATGGAAGCATTCTTTAAACCGCACTTTAACTTTAACACTGTAATTATTACAAGATTAATATAGCTTGGGTCCGGAAATTTAATTCTGTCTGTGCACAGTAATATCATCATTATTTTCATTTATTGCTAATAAGTTAATTAGAAAATTGTATCCAAGTAATATATTTATTACGAAAAAGATTTTTACCATGTTAAAAATGAATAAATAAACATTTTATAGGTTGTTTTCGTAAAGAACTTCAAGGAAGCAATTTAATCGACTTCCCATTGTGGTCCACTAAAACAAGAATTTGCCCTATAAAATCATTATTTTTCGGAATTTTGTACCACAACTTGCTCGTTTAAAGTTTTTTATAAGCTTTCATAAAATATTAAGCTTTGTTTGAAATAACATAATATTTATTTAACAGGTTGTTTTCGTAAAAAAAGTTGTTTTCGCGAAAACAATTTGTTTTCGCTATCTACTCTCTATACCGATTAAAAAATACAAAATCAGCATATACAGTACTTTGATTTTGATCTAAATTTAGACATGGGAATTCAAAGCTGTTACTAAATTTAGACTGTTTCTCTACGCACATTGATCTGTGACTTTCGGAATACCTTCACCTTTCACGAATAAACAACATTCTAAAGATCACGTGACTACACTACGTGTATGATATTGATATCTTTTGGTAGTTAGCCATATTGTTGTCTGCTAAACCAGTATTTTATATCACCGAGGCAAGTACTATGTACGTTAACTTAAAGTTATATTGTATAGTTAAAGGATAGTAAAAGATCTTAAGGTGATCGTGTGTTTGCTGAACGAAGTTTTATTGATAAATCGCTAAATTCAAGTAACGAAAGTGCGTTTAAGATGTAAGTATCTAACGTTATTTATCGTTGCACATAATGCGTTCTAACTTTCCGCAGTGATAATTTCCCCTCGTTGAATTAATTTAAACAACAACACGTAACCGCCGTGAGGAGCTTGATATGAAATAGAAATTCAGTTTGTTAATGGTGGCCTGTAAACTTGAAGAGGACGACCGCCAGCGTTCTAAAAATAGACGATTTAACAGCGTAAATAAGGACGATTGTCTGACCGCCAGGACTGAACATTCTATTTGAATTAGCCAATATAGCACTGAGGCGAAAGTTGGGATCCCAATAAAATCTATTTTAAGAGTCTACTGTATAATATAATCTTTTTGTACACAATCATGTCATCTGATTGACCAATGAAAATGCTTGAAACATTAATGACTTCAACTTCAATGGTGGTACTTGGCAAAATCCACTATGTAGACATCTACGCCAAGGGTGTTCATTATACACCAAGTAGGTGGAAGTGTTCCAACAAATTTAGTAAAATTATAATACAAAAGTCACTATGTAATGATTGGTAATGTCCAATAAATTTAAAATAGTCCACAGACCAACATGTATATACACTGTACAAAAGTCATATGAGTTTAGAATTGGATTGTTGGTACAAGCTGGACGTGGGTCTTAAAAGATTCCAAGCTTGTGGAGGTTACGACAGATTCAGGCAGTAGGTTCCAAAAATAAACAGTTCTTGGGAAGAAAGAATGTCGATAAATGTTGATCTTTGTTTGATATGGAATAAACTTAAGACAATGACTCCTTCTGGTTGAATGAATATGTGCAGTAGTAGGATGGTTGATAACTGGTACAGCAACTAAACAATTTACTATTTTGTACATTAATGTAAGATCTGCCCATTGTCTACGTTGTTCTAGACTTGTCCATTGTAATTTATCAATAATTTCAGAAACACTTGTTGGGTTGTCATGACTGTAATATGTGTTGGAAACCCACCTGGCAGCATTCCTCTGGATTTGTTCTAATTGTTTGATTTGAGTCTTCTGAGAAGGGTTCCAGATAGGTGACGCGTACTCAAGTTTGGGTCTTACTAAACTAAAGAAAGCTTTTTGTTTTACTTTGGATGGACAGTAACGTAGATTTCTTCGTAAGAAGCCGAGGACACGAGAAGATTTATTAGTAATTGAGTCGATATGTGAATTATATTTTAATGTGTCACTGATTTCTATGCCCAAGTATGGGTGGTGATGGACTACTTCTAAAATTTCATTTTTCATTTTGTAGTCAAACTGTTGTTTTGTTGATGATGTTGAACAGCGCATGATGGCACATTTCTTGACATTAAAATCCATCTGCCAGGTTTCACTCCAATGTTCCAGTTTTGACAGGTCGTCCTGAAGAGTTTCACTGTCTGTAATGTTGTTAATAGTTTTATATAGAACACAGTCGTCTGCAAATAAACGTATGTTAGAATTGATGTTGTCTGCTATATCATTTATATAAATCAGAAATAATGCTGGACCAAGTACTGTGCCTTGGGGTACTCCAGATGTTACAGGTACAGTTTCAGATGTTTCATTGTCCACTACAACTTGTTGTTGTCTTTCAGATAAGAATGAGTCGATCCATGCACGGGTGGTTCCAGATACCCCATAGAAGTCTAACTTATGTGATAAACGCTTATGTGGGACCTTATCAAACGCTTTTGCAAAATCAAGGATTGCAATGTCAACTTGTTTTCCAGAGTTCAATTCCTTTGTTATGTCATCTGTTGTCATAAGCAACTGGCTTTCGCATGATCTTCTAGCTCGGAAGCCATGTTGATTTTCTATGAGTATATTTTGAGAATCTAGATGATCCATCAGTTGTGAAACGATGATATGTTCAAGTATTTTCGAGATAACCGGAGTTAGCGATACTGGGCGATAGTTAGATGGTTTTGTCCGGTCTCCTTTTTTGAATATGGGCACCACGTTAGCTTTTTTCCATTCAGAGGGAACTTCTCCAGTTCCAACAGACTGTTTGAATAACTTTGTCAGGATTGGTGCAAGTTCATCCGCACAGTTTTTCAGGATTTTAATAGGTATTTTGTCTGGACCAGTTGCTTTCTTCTCATTCAGTTTATGGATCAAATTTTTAACACCATTCTCGTTGATTTCAATATCCTTCATTTTCTTGTACGGTGATGGACCTTTATCTGGGAAGTTCGACATATTTTCTTTTGTAAATACAGATGTGAATTGTTCATTCAAGAGATTTGCTTTTGCTTGTGGGGTGTCTCCAATGTGACCATTTGCTTTTAAAGTTCCAATATTCGATGAATCTTGCTTTCTAGCTTTTATATATTTCCAGAAATTTTTTGAAGTCTTATCTTCATCAGGCTCCAGTAAACTATTCAAGTATTTATGGTAATCAGAATGCATTTTATTTCTCACTTTAACACGGAATGATTTGAATTCTTCATAGTCTTGGCTACTATTAGACTTTTTGGCTTTTTTATATAATCGTTTTTTCTTTTTAATCATACGTTTAGTACTTCTGTTTAACCACGGGAGATCTTGCTTTTTCTTCAATGTCTTAGTTGGTATTGATTTTTTCATATTCTTAAAGAGACAGTCCTTAAACTTTTCCCAGCTTTCATTCACACTAAAAGTCCAGTTTTCAGAGATAAAATCATTTTTAAGTCCATTTGTACTTTGACGTAGTTCATCCCAATCAGCCTTTTTATAGTCATATACAGTTCTTGGAAGTTTTTTATTTATAACAGGCTTTAATTTGGTTACAACTGTTAGAACATCATGGTCACTTAGACCCAGTGGCGGGCCTGTAAAATGCTTAGAAACTATATTTGGGTGAGATGTCACAAACAGATCTAGAGTCTTATCTTGTCTTGTTGGTAGAGTGTTAGTTTGTTCTAAGAAATGTTGATTTAAGATGGAACATAGCTTGGCACAATGATAACGTGTTCGTACTAGGTAGGTAGATTTTTGAAAACTCATCGACATCGTATCTAGAACATTCTTTAGATGAGGAATTTTAGATCAAAGTATTCTGTAAATGTATTAGTGTTTGGTTCACAATTACGTTTATGAATTCTTATTTTATATAAACATGCTGTTTGTAATGGACTAAATATTTTTAGGTTGACAGGTAATAACATCTTAACCTAGTACATGTAGTTACATGTGCAAATTTATCTTATGCTTTGTCTTATATTCAATCTGATTAAAGCCCGATCTAAAATTTTCTGCTCGCCTATTCTCTAATTTAGATCTGGTCTTTTTCTTACGAGGGTCACATTGAGTTAGGGACAAAACGGACCATGAGACGAAATGGACCATACTTGGGACAAAACGGACTGTTTATTTGGACAAAACGGACTGTTTATTTGGACAAAACGGACCAGTATGATATATACTGCTTCAGTACAGTGCGTACAAAAAACGTTTTTGGGTAAACATAAGAAAAGAGACAATTAATTTCAGAGTATAGGCAGTAATGAAATTAAAATGTGTGACAGGTAATAACATCTTAACCTAGTACATGTAGATCTAGTTACATGTATAAATTTATCTTATGCCATGTCTTTTATCCAATCTGATTAAAATCCGATCTAAAATTTTCCGCTTGCCTACTCTCTAATTTAGATCTGGTCCTTTTCTTACGAGGGTCACATTCAGGTGACCCTTTCTCATTATGATATTCATTACGAAATCGTTATGTTTAGAAACTTGTTTACATCGTCTACGTCTATCAATTTGACATGAGCCATACAATCGCAGACTGTGAATAATACCGCTGTCAAACCTTGGTATAAAAATAGAAATTATGAAATCAAAATGATATTTATAGTGTTTCGTCTAGATAAAAGTTATGCATTTATTGGTCGACGTGAAGGTCACCTCGACGTGACCCTGCATGGGATCTCGTACGACAACGCTCTACAGGATATCGGTTTACGGAGATTGCCTTATATCAAACAATATTTATCATTCAGTCAGGAGGTTTATATTATATATTATATTATACTAAGTTTTAATTACATATATATAAAACCCGGGTCGATAGCTTAGTTGGTAGCGCGCCGGGATTTGGATACTCGTGCCCGAGGGGGTGCGGGTTCGAATCCCACCCGGGAGGTTATACCCTTCCATGGAAATTTGACAATAATGTCGATTTTCCTCCATTGATTAGATAATATGGAGAAGTTTCCGTTCTTGTGGAAGGGTAGGTGAGTACTGACTGAGTACTGGTTATAGGCAATGGTCCAGGAAAGCTAGGTTAGGTGTGCTGGACGCCGTGAAATGACCTAAGTTGTGTTGATACGGTGTTAACTCCAATAAATAAATAAATACATATATATAAGTCTAAGTTGTAGTTAGCCTGAATTGCATACAAACTCATTTTACATGCGTGTTTGAAAATTAAAGTTGATTTGTACTGACATGTACGCCCCTGTATAAATACAGGGCGAAATGACTGAAACTTTGCCAGTGTTCTTTTGGACACATAGGCTAGCGTTACCTTGGTCATTTATTTTATTTAGTGTCATATTTAGGCTGTAATTAAATTTTTGGCTGTAATATTTTATTGTAAGTCTATTTATTTATTAAATTGATTCAATTAGTTATAATAAATAAATTATTATAAATATTTAAGTATGATATTGCCCAATCTCGATCTAAAATTTTCTGCTCGCATACTCGCTAATTTAGATCTGGCCTTTTTCAAATGAAGGTCACGTTCAGGTGACCTTTTCTCGTCATAATATTAATGACGAAATTTTTATGATACGTAACTTGTTTACATTGTCTACGTCACGCAATTTGAAATGAGCCGTCCAATTACAGACTGTGAATAATATCGCTGTTAAATTAGCTAGCAAACCTTATTCAAAAAAAGAATCTACGAAATCAAAATGTTATTAATAGTGTTTCGTCTCGATGAAAGCTACGCATTGATTGGTCAACACAAAGTTCATCTTGACGTGACCTTCCACAGAGAGAGTAGAGATCCTGTACGACCATGCTCTACAGGATATCTGTTTACGGAGATTGGATATTGCCATAACATGTGAATATTATGTAGACTGTACATTCGTCATCAGCGATCATCATTAAACTTAAATTTATTAACTTCTCTATTTTAACTTCATTTTATTATTGGAACTAGTGGACAATTGAGATCAAGTAGATTCGAACCTTGGTTTAGGATGCCAAGAGTTAGGCTTCCTGTTACAGCAAGAACAATGAAACTAATACTACTTACCCATAAAATAAATCATGATCAAGCAAAGTTAAAACAAGATATTTGAAATCTAGTGTCACTATTCAGTCAACTCTTGACATTAACTTCCCCGATCATTGAGTCACACGTCAACTGTTAACATACGGCACAGATTGCAGCAACAGCATACAGTGCATGACCCTAACAGGTACCCATTTACACCTGGGTGGAGTGAAGCAATCGCAGGTAAATTTCTAGCTCAAGGAAATTGGCAGTGCCCCTTGTGGGATTCGAACCCAGTACCTCTCGATCCCTAAGCACACGTCCCACCTCTGGACTAGTGCTCCCTCTAAACGATAGTTTGTGTTTAACTGTTCTTTTCAAGTTGTTCAGCAAACACTCAGTAATATTGCCAACTTTCGATTTCGATGATTCATTGATTATAAAGAAGCAAAGTTCATGAAAATTCTAAATGTAATATTAACTTAAAGTCATCAAATGATTTGATAAGAATCGGTGTTTGTTTTGTTCTAACAATGTTTAATAAGGCTTTTATTCTTAAAATTCTTAGTTTCTACTTTCGATTTTCTATCAATATTATACAAAGTGTTGATAAGGCCACAACAAATTGATCATATGTTCTATGGATTTGCTCGCACCTTAGTTTTGACGGTTTTTACAAAAAAAATATTTTTATTTCCTTGCTGACGCTCATAAAAATTTGGTCAAACCACTATATAAAGTAACTAAATTAAGTCAAAGATATTTTTTTCTTCGCTCGCTCGCCCCATTTTTCCCCCAGAAAAATCCGTATAACATATCAACTTGTTGTGGCCTAATGATGGGACAGTACCCTGACAAGCACCTACTTTATGCATGATTAATAAAGGAAACTGTACATTATTGTCAAAAATTCATGGAAGGGTATAACCTTCCCAGTTAGGATTTATTTTACCAGTACCTCCTTTGTGAAGCTAGATTAGAAATGTCTTACTGTGCTATTTTGTGCTATTGTAAAATCTTGTTTGAATACTTAGACAATATCATTATGATCACATTCCAAGAGAATGATCACCTTCAGTGGAATAAAGTTTCTATAAATAGACTGTAGCAGAATCTAAGGGCACATTCTGCAAGGTGATCGATAGCTAGCGCTTTTTGAAAGTGATTTTTTGTAGCATAAGAGGTCTATGGAACGGTTTGCTTCAAGCTAGCAAAAACAAAATGGCGACTTTCTCAAACAAAAAGTTCAGAATTGTAACAAATGAAAAATATTCAAATCAATTATCCCCATGAGTATTCTATTTTACCACTTTGACGAAATATATGCATTAAATGAAATATATATCAGTATTCTTGAAAAAGAAACACGTACCCACTGGGGGCAGCCATTTTGAAATAAGCAGAAGTGTTCCGAATGATACGGCTAGCAAGAAAAAAACTTGTTACGTTGGCTAGATAGCGATTCAATTTGTTCGATTGTATTAAACCGTTCTGTAGGAAATCGCTACAAAGCGCTAGCTAGCGATCGGTTTGAGGAACGTGCCCTTAATCTATTATAAGCAGTCGCCAAAATTACAGCATAATCCTGTAAAACAGAACATTTTAAGTTTTTAACAGTTTTTACATAAGTGTAGCGTCATGATCTGAGGTGCTTTTCACAATAAATCTTAAGAAAAAAATCTTCGTAAGTCAAACGCAAGAAACATTAATAATACCCTCATTTTTTGTCTTATCAATTCTCAATATTATACACATTGTGTAGAATTGTATATACCTTTTGAATATCATATAATAGTTATGCTTATATTATCCGACTGACTTTGCTTTGAAGTGCTAATTATATGAAACAGACTTACGAAGATTTTAAAAAAAAAAATTTTGTGAAGAGCATCACAGATTTTTACAATATCAGTTTGGCCGTCCTATCAGTACTATCAGGACTTTGATTCATTGGTATTAATAATTAAGCTACATAGATATAACACAAGTATACATTTTGTATGATTTATAATGTTCTTTCAGGTACTAATGTTAAACAAGATAACAAAAACAGTATTATGAGATAGTTAGTACATTGTGACAGAAACAAGATGACATTATATATGAACAATAACAGTATAAAGATGAAGACTGTTGGAGCTGTTATTTTTATACGTCTTTTGTTATTGATTGCTGGTGTTGAACCAAACCCTGGACCTAATGGTAAAATTTTATTTCTAGTATACTGACTAGCAAAAAAACCCCTATACACTCAGTTAAAGACAAATTTCACATACAAAGTTAAATTAAATGTAGGTATGTTTGGTAGCATTTTTAGACGTTAGGCGATTTTGCCAAAAGGCTTAAGTTATACCACAAGTCGAAAACTATCGACGATTTAAATGCCTGACCAGTTTGACCGCGGACTGATACACGTGTCTCTGATATACTAAAGCAGTAAATTTTTAGAGGTAAAAGTAGTTCCGTCAGTAGGCAGATGTTTACATCAATTGATGAGTGCTTGGAAGGGGGCAGTCAAATCTCGTGAATACACTATAAGAAATATACATGTACATATTGATCAAAATGTGTTAATATTGACCACAGCAAATCAAAGGTTTACATTCCATGTTGAGAAGTTTGTGTAGTAAGAGCTATTGAGGAACGCAACAACAACAGGTAGATATTTTCCCAGAGTTTATTACAGATACGTCTTGTACCGTCAAACTAAAATATAAATGACATAAAATATTCTTACTAAATGAGACTAATTTCCAACAAAAAGGTCTTACAAAAATAATATCATCTTAACGCATTTAACAAATCCAAATAAATCAAGTCAATTATTTAATTCAAAAAATCCAAAATACACAAAAATAGAAAAACAATACAGCAATACATGATGGAATAGATAAATAGTATAAGATAAATACCTCAGTGGGAATGGTAGAAATACTCAAACAAAAGCAAAATACGCAACGCAACTTAGACATCATTTCTTGTCATCATGGCCGTACTGCCACGTATACACAACTGCACGGATCACCCATGCAAAAAAAAAGGGAAGTAACTTCGCAGGTACAAAATTCAAAGTACTGAAAGTACTTCTGAATTCCGTGTATAAAAATATCGAATCATATCATTATATAAGTCATTAACAAAAACTGAAATTTGCAAAAGAGAATTGAAAGGCTGTTACATGGCTCCCCAAATTGACACAACAATTTTATAAGAAAGTAGTAATTACGTACAAACGTCTTAAAATGATCATTTGCATATAATAACAACAACAATGATATCAAAAATACATACATATTTCAAAAAAAAAATGCTTCACTACTAAATAACATCAATATAAATGCATGACTATATAATCATAACATCAATTCAATACCCTGTATTTTCAAGTTTATATACTTTCAAAATACTTAATACATCTACAATATATAAAAACTTATATATGTCCTTGTACAAATTTCATACTTATGGCTCCTCGTCGGGGAATTCCTCGGTCTCAAGTAAAACTATAAGTTTATGAACTGGACGTTCCAAATATATATGACAGATGACACAACAGAACTAGCTCCAATTATCCAATAACCGTTATTTCTTATTTCATTCATTGTTAAACCACGTCCCTGATGGTGAACTCTTTCATGAAAGTATCTGACTAGCAAATTAGTCACATGACACCTTTGAGGCAAAATAATTGGATGTTTCAACCTTTCAGGCATATCTGACTTATGCAGACGACCACCAACACGAAGCAAATTATCTTTATCCGTAAATGGATCAAGTCGCTGCAACTTTGAACTACCTTTAAGGCAAACAAGACTTGAATTTTCAGATGAACTGTTATCTTGATCCATAGTGGCCTTTGTAAGGGACAACATTTCAGACTTAAAGAAAGAATGCTGAACATGTCTAAGAATTTCACATTCAGCTGACCTTAATTCAGAAACAGAAGGAGAGCTGTAAATTTCTTTACCATGAGACTGTTTAATTGTGCCACGAGAAACAACTCTGTCCAAAAGTATGTTTCTGAACCTAAAACATAAAGCAACAGCAACCTTTGCCCGATGCCAATCTGAAAAGTAATCAATGCGATCAAGCAACGAACCATGAACAACCTTATCTGACACTGTTGCTAAACTCCTCACCCGTTTCACCTCTGGATCTATATCAGCACACACCTCTGTATCAACTGTTGTAACGCTAGGTAAATCAGAAGACCAAAGAAACTTGGGACCATTGAACCAAATACTATTTTTAGGAATTTCCTTCGAAGTAACACCACGTGACGCATAATCAGCAGGATTATTTTCCGACTCAATATATCTCCATTGAGACAATTCTGAATGGTCTCTTATTTGTTGAACCCTGTTAGCAACAAAAACATGGAATCGTTTTGAATCATTTGCAATGTACCTTAAAACAACTTGGCTATCAGTCCAATAAAAATGACTAATATTATCATACTCAAGTTCTTGCTCAAGCATTAAAGCAATTTTTACAGACAATAATGCCGCTGTCAACTCAAGCCGAGGAATAGTAACAGGTTTAAGTGGAACAACCCTCGATTTTGCCATAACAAGAGAACAGTGTACTAAACCAGAAGTATTAATCAGACGAATATAGGAACACTGACCGTATCCGGTCGTACTAGCATCAGAAAAATGATGCAACTCAACAGAAGCGACGTCACCAAACTTGTCTGGCTTCAAACATCTTGAAATTTTTACTACCTCAAGATTAGGTAAATCACCACACCATTTCTGCCACCTACATAAAATTTCCTCAGGTAATGGATCGTCCCATCCAAAATTATCTGCACATAGTTGCTGAAGTAACTGTTTAGCAACCAACACTACAGGAGAAATTAAACCTAGAGGGTCATATAAAGAACCTACAGATGACAAAATGCCACGTCTAGTGAGGGGATGTGGCTTTAAAACAACTCTGAACTGAAATGTATCTGAATTTGTACACCACTGAATACCAAGGGCTGTCTCAACAGGTAAATTATCATCTAAAACGTCGCTAAGAACTTTACCACGATCATCAGGGTTAACAAAGGAAATTACGTCCTTTTCATTAGAGACAAATTTATGTAGCCTTAAGCCACCTCTTTTACATAATTGTTGGCTTCTATCTATCAAAGAAATAGCCTCACTTACAGATGGAACAGACTTAAGACCATCGTCAACATAAAAATCACGATGAAAAAATCTACTTACGTCTTGGCCAAATTCTTTCTCATTGTCAGAAGCTAATCGCTTTAAACCAAAATTTGCACAACCTGGGGATGAAGTTGCTCCAAAAATGTGCACAGTCATGCGATAATCTTCAGGGGGCTTATCATAGTCAGTACCACTCCACCAAACAAATCTTAAATAATCTCTATGTTCAGATATAACATTAAATTGGTAGAACATCTGTTCTATATCACACATAATAGCTACTCTCTCTTTCCTAAACCTAGACAGCACTCCAATTAATCTGTTAGTTAGATCAGGTCCCTGGAGTAAGTAGGAATTAAGACAATGACCTTGAAAGGAGGTACTACAATCAAAAACCACTCGAAGCTTATCCGGTTTTTTAGGATGAAATACTCCATGATGAGGAATGTACCAAACATGACCATTATCAGGATAAATTTCAGACTGTGGAACTTTCTCTGCATGTCCATTCTTAATGAGACTTTGCATGAAATCAAAATACTTCTCATGAAAGCTAGCATCTCGCACGAAACGTTTCTTCAGTGAGGAAAGTCTATTAAGGGCTACCTGTCTGTTATTAGGTAAGAAAGGCATATCGTTCTGAAATGGAAGTGGCATCTCATAATGGTTATTTTTCAAAACAATATTTTGATCCAGAATAGAAAGAAAACGTTTATCTTCCTGAGAAAGAGATATTCCACAAGTAGATGCATCTCTAAAATCTTGCTCCAAAATCTTAATTATGTCATTGGGCATAACTTCCTTAGTTGAAGTCCTAACAGAAAAGGTAATACTAGAACTACTTGAATGTGAGAAAGGAGCCTCAAACGTTAAAATGGAATGACTTACACCAATGCTGTCTTCTTCAGGACAAGGTCGAACAATACCAACTATTCCCCAACCCAAATCAGTTTTTTGTGCATATGGGCCATCATCAACTGGAGGAATAACTTTTCGAGGTAACAAAGCCCTAGGACAATTATATCCAATAAGTAAACCAATTTCACAAGATTGTTTTGGTGAGAGACAATCTGCAATACATTGCAAGTGGGGCCACAACATTGCAGTATCAGGTGTAGGAATATGGGAGTGACTTGCAGGAATAATACCTCTTGTGTAAGTATCTGGCAATGGAATTTTCTTATCATTGTCAATAGCACGCACAATCAAACCTTTAACCTTACTACTCTTAACTATCTTGTTTTCAGCATGCATAGTTGAAAGTGAAAGATTTACCTCCACACCTTTTAAACCTAAATTACGACATGTGCTATCTAAAATGAAAGTGGTGTCACTTTGTGTATCAAGTAATGCGTATACAAGCTTTTCCTCGAGAGGATTATCAATATGTGACACGAATACAGGAACAATCATAGAACATTTACTACATTCAATTGAGCTAAAGGAATCATTTAGAAATACAGTACCTGACGGACTTGTTTTATCAAGTGTCATGTCCTTATTAGATCTAATATCACCGTGAAGGCATGTAGGGTGAAGTTTGTTACAATTCTTGCAGCGAAGTTTAGTTGTGCATGACTTAGAAATATGACCAGAACCAAGACAACCAAAACATAGTTTATTTTCAAACACTAAACGTTTTCGATCTTCAAGCGATCTTGCAAGAAATTGGGTACAACTATCTAGGGGGTGTTGGCCATTACAGAGAAGGCACAATAATGTATCAACATCAGAGGATGGTTGTGAAGAACAGTCATTAACGGAAGCTACAAACGACCGGGAATTGGTTTTCTGTTCTGATTTAAATTCTGACTTCTCACCTGAAGATTTAATCGATTGAACTGAAGTCAAAGGATTACATGCAATTTTTGCTTCCTTAGCTATGAAATTAACAAAGTCAACAAAGGGTGGGAAACGATTATGACAAGCCGTATAGTCAATGACAATTCTATTCCACCTAGAAATCAACCAGTCGGGAAGTTTGCACAAGATTTTTCGATTTTCATTACAGTCGTCCAACACAGACAAACCAGGAACAGATTTCATAGCCGTCAAACATTGTTTCAAGAAATAAGAAAGTTTTACTAAAGACTGTGAATCTTTGGGTGCAATCTTGGGCCAAGAATCAAGTTTTTTACGGAAGGCACAAGAAACCTTAAATGGATCACCATAACGTTCATCAAGCAAACTTTTAGCCTGTTCATACGATTCTTCATTAGAAAGTAAAAATAGATTTGCTACAACATCTCTTACAGAGTTACTCAGATATTTTCTTAGATAATGAAGTTTTTCGGATGGGGGTATACACCTCTGCTCAATAAGTGTTGAAAATGCAGATTTCCACCCTGGATATTGAAGGGGATCACCATCAAAGACAGTAGGTTCAGGGGGTGGAAGCCGACTAATCATAAGTTGCTCAGTAAGTGTTTTAGTAAGATCAACTATCTGTTTTGAAACAGTATCATCTTGACGTGAAACATGACTTGTATACATTTGACTCTGAGGTACAAATGATTCAACAGCAGGATTTAAAACAGAGACATTTGCATCTCTAACAGATTGAGGTTGAAAAGTAGGTTGTGAATTTACTTGCCTGGATTGAGATTTACAAAGTGAACTCTCTGGAGGAATTTGTGGTAAGTCATTTGGTTCAGGGTTGCAGTTACTTACAAAATTGCTAACAAGTACACTTTTAGGAACAGTGGGAACTGGAATATCAACTCTTACATTAGAAACATTTGAAATAGAATTACAATTATCATTCAAAATTTCTAATTTCAATTGAGCAATTTCTAAATTCTTTTGAGTCACAATTTTATCATGTTCTGCCTTTAATTTTGCTTCAACATCAATATATTTCAATTTAGTTTTTAATAAGGCAGCTTCAATAGCAACATTTGAACGTTGAGTTTTATTTGATGAACTTGACTTGGCCTTGGACTTCGTAGCAGAATGTTTAGATGATCGTTTGGACACACTTGACTTTGCTGTACCACATTCAGACTTGATATCGTTTATTTTGTCAGCAATTTTACATAAGAACTGTTGATGTTCGATTTCCAAATTTTCAAGAATATTTGCTATATGAGTGTTCTCTGATTCATCACTATTTAAATCTTTCAAACGAAGAAATATTTCATAAACCTGGCTCATAGCATTGTCTAAATCGTCTCTGGCTTCTCGAATTTCATCAATATTTTCACTGTCAGACAATAACTTAGAAATTTTTCCAACCTTAGTTCTCCATTTAGATACAGCAGATTTGAAATCTCTTTCACTCTTTTCAATTTCATATGATAATCCCTTTTCTGTTAATTTTCTTTCACGTGCCATACCGTTGAGTTTGACTATTGAGGAACGCAACAACAACAGGTAGATATTTTCCCAGAGTTTATTACAGATACGTCTTGTACCGTCAAACTAAAATATAAATGACATAAAATATTCTTACTAAATGAGACTAATTTCCAACAAAAAGGTCTTACAAAAATAATATCATCTTAACGCATTTAACAAATCCAAATAAATCAAGTCAATTATTTAATTCAAAAAATCCAAAATACACAAAAATAGAAAAACAATACAGCAATACATGATGGAATAGATAAATAGTATAAGATAAATACCTCAGTGGGAATGGTAGAAATACTCAAACAAAAGCAAAATACGCAACGCAACTTAGACATCATTTCTTGTCATCATGGCCGTACTGCCACGTATACACAACTGCACGGATCACCCATGCAAAAAAAAAGGGAAGTAACTTCGCAGGTACAAAATTCAAAGTACTGAAAGTACTTCTGAATTCCGTGTATAAAAATATCGAATCATATCATTATATAAGTCATTAACAAAAACTGAAATTTGCAAAAGAGAATTGAAAGGCTGTTACAGAGCAATACTATGATTTGTATATTGATAGTGTCTGTAGCTGTTTAATGTAATGATACTGCAGTCATTAATTGTTTTACTTGAAGTTTAAGTTGTTTTACAGTATTGTACCATAATTATAATACCTACAGAATTTGTATGCTAAGTGACAAAGTGTACAGGGAAAACTGTACTTTAAGATTTTGTATGGGAAGATGAGGATGATAAAATCTTTGTATTTTGAACTGATAGTATTTGCCACTAATACAGGAAGAATTAACATTTCGCTCGCATTTTTTGCACTGCTCGATTAGTACTTGAATCTAGGCCTACTGTGTAAGGAGAAATCATTAGTAATCATTAGTATGGATTTGTTAGGTTTCAATGTGCCCGAAAGTCTTTCTGTATTTCAATACTTTGATTTAGCAAAATCTATTTGCCACTTATCTATTTGCCACATATCTATGTAAATTTTAATAAATTTCAGTTAATATCTTAAGCATAATTAACATTTATTAAAGAGAAAGGGACGAAAAGAAGTAAAAGTTGCTGACGTTTTTTTTTTGTTTTACTTTATTGTATTAACTTAGGAAAATAGTTTTAATTCATTGCATTTTAAAGGGAAAGTTGATCAAAACTGAAAATTGGGCCGTCAATACTTGAAATAATAGTTTTGATCGTAGTATGCCAAATGGAAAGTCTTTTTATTGAAAAAATAAGTCTAAATTTAATACAGCTCTAAACGAGTTGAATCATGTAGTCAACATTAACAAAACATAAATATAGTGTACTCTTATAAAAGCACCACCAATGAACACCGCTTGTGTAGTGTATCAATTACACAATCTTTTCAAACCTCCCTAATGCCAACAGAACCCTGAAGATTGTTGTCTTCTAACTAGAATGTTGTGAATCTTTTAAAAGTAGTCATGACTTTATACACCAAGGACGACAACGCTAATGTATTACACGCTTCTTTCAAAACGACTGAAGTTCTTATATCTTTGAATTTTGTACCAACTTATTGAATATCCTGGGACGTATGATTGTATTTTGAACATCATGGAGCTTAGTTACTTATACATGTTGGTTTCAATATTTAGAACAGTCAGTTTTATTTAAATGTTAAACAAACATATTATGGTTCGCAGAACGATAGAATACGTATTTCTGATACAAAACATCTGGACAAACAAATAGAACTACATGTAATAACTTATCAACTAATAGAACGGCAATGAAACCTTCTAATTTTATCTTTTTTAAATACTGAATACCGTGGAAAGTAGCAACTAGTACGTTTTATCATTGTTGATATGTTATGTTCAGAGAATGAGACCATAACCAACTGTTGTTGAAGCGAATACTCTACCACAAAGCTTTTAGGTCAGTTGTATAGATCTTTGAACTATATTTCATGTACAATTTTATACTTTCAGACATTCAGAAAATACTTATTGATGCTTACCAGAATGATATTTGTTCAAGTTTACCTTTGTGTCCACTACTAGAAGGTGAAACAGGTGGTCTATTAGAGTTGTATGAAGTACCAACAATGTATGTTGTAAACTATCACAAAGTTGAAAAACGCCAGACTGATAAATTTCTTGAGGAACCAGAGAAAGTTAAAACTTGTTCTGATTTGTTTCATGTTAAAGACAAAAATTGTAAGAATATATACTTGACAGGAGACGCAGGTGTCGGTAAAACATCTTTTTGTAAGCTTTTATCTTTGTTATGGTGCAAATCAAAGTTAGGCATGAGATTTGAAAAAGTTTATATGCAGGAGTACATTGATTATCTTGATCGGTTTGAGTTTGTTTTTTATGTTGATTTAAAAGAGACTGTTCTTATAGATTTATTAGCTATTATAGTAAATCAGTTGTTTTATAGTGAAAACAGGTATACCACAAACAGAATGTATGAACTTGTTGATGAAATTTTAGGTAATCATGACACACTTGTTATAATGGATGGACTGGATGAATGGATCCCTAAACTGAATGGTAATCTAAGGTATGAAATACCAGTTAGGCCTAAATCACTGAACTGTGTTTTTCTCACAACTTGTAGGCCTTACAAAATAGAAAATGTTAGATTATCTGAATCAAACTTAGATCACCAAGTAAAAATGACTGGCTTTGGTAGAATAGAAATAGAATCCTATGTTGGTAACTTAATTAATATTATAAATACTAAGTATGATGAAAGCAAAAACAAAGAAGAGTTTATGATGGCAGTTGAGCAGGCCAATCTTGTAGATATGTTGCATATTCCCATGACTACATCTCATTTGGTTATGTTATGGTTTGATCGTCCGTTAACATCTATGTCAAAATCATTGATATATGGAAACATCATGGACATGCTTTTCAAATTAGCTCACAAAAAAGGGATTGTCATTCAACAATATAGGCCCTCTAAATCAAAACTTCCTGATAGGTTATCTGAGCTCGAGCATTTTAAAGATCATTTCTCACAAATTGAACAATTAGGATTGCTGTCATTCAAATTATTATTTGAACATGATACAACAAGTCTTGTATTTACTAGGGATCAACTGGCCTCAGAACCTTATTGTTTGCCTGAAGAAGAATTAAACTTTTTCTGTACAATTGGAATATTATCTAAGAATAAAGTAAAAAGAAAGTTTGGTAAACAAGAACACAGACTCAGTTTTTTACATGAAAGTTATCTTGAGTTTTTTGCAGCCATATATGTGTCTGCCCTTGATGCCAGTGATGTGTTAGAAGTTTTCAGCCAATGTAGAACTTTGAATGATGTATTGAAGTATAAAAGTTTCCTTATATTCTATGCTGGGTTATCTATAGAAAATCTTGTATCATTGATGACTAGAATTTACTCATTGATATCAAAAGATCTAGATTTAACTAGAGTATTGTCAATTTTTTCTACACCTTGTGACTCTATGGATAAGAGGAATCAACTGCTCTCTTTACAAGATTTGATTCTAAAATGTAATATTGAAGGATCTTATCTGATTGAAAACACATTACCACTTGAAGATTTTATTTTTGATACTAAAACCAATTTTACTGATACTGAAACCAAGTACTTGAGGAAATTGATTTTATCAAATTCAAAGAATGTTGGACTATTAAGGTCAGGTACTGGAAACTATTTTGATGAATTTGATCTAATAGAAAATTTAAAAGGGTTGAATATTGAGCAATATGATAACAAACATTGCAGAGCATTCAATGAACTGATCAAGAAAAATAAATCATCATTACAAATTATTAGCATTGAAGGTGGGTTTGATAAAATATCTGTGAAAACTTTACGTTTAGAAGATCTCCATTTTCTGACATCATTGTCTCTTACATTCATTTCAATGTCACATGAAGATATACAATATCTTACAAAGTTTCTTTCTAATAGTAGTCAACTAAAGCATGTAGGATTAAACTATATAAGATGTACTGTACATGACAGATTGGACAGTGATGTCTGTGGTTCATTTGAATTAGTTCATTGTAATAGGCTTGTATATTTAGAGATTGAGCTTACCAATATTGTATGTACAAATCTAAATACTTCATCTCTAGAGCACATTAAATTATGTCCAGTTTCTGAGAGTATTGCTAGAAGTTATGTTAATATATTCAATTCTACTCAGTATGCATTAGAACTAAAATATCTAGATATAAATGGGAGGTATGGGTTAGATGACTATTTGGTAGAAACTTTGATAACTAGTGTTCAATATCTATCTAAAGTAGAAACAATACATCTGGGGTATATAACAATAAGAGACAATGTTAGGTTCTTACTTCATCCTAGTGTCAAACAAGTTTCAATTAAACTGTTCAAGGTGAACATGACAGCTAAATGGCTTTTTACATTTATTGAAAGTGTTCTAGATAAACATTGTTGCATTAAATTTACACTGGATGAATGTATTATTAGACAATATAATGGAGATACTAATAGAGATATGTCTGGGAGAGAATCTGTAGATTACATATGTGATATTATAAAGTCAATATCTGCAATAAAAATGGTGAAATATCACAACCATGGCTTCAATTACATAGAATTTGTTATAAATGACAATCAGTAAATCTATACTTGTGATACAATCATACATCAATGGTAGGATTTAATTTTGAATGTTGCACAGGTCAGTTTAAAATTAAGTATCGGCAAAATATCTTGATTGTACGTCTGATGACTTCACCTGTGACTGTTTATAGACATCAGTGACTATAGAAACATCTGTAGAATATATTCATGTAAAAATGTACTTTTCTACTTCTCTGTTAACAAATGCTCTTAATCAATCAGGGACTTTAGTCAGTTATCTTTCCCTGATAAATTCTGAAGCAATCTAATTGGTTAGTAGGTCCTTGCAGTTGGACTCCTCAGATTTTATCATTGCATTTCTATGTGTGGATAACAAAATATTTCATCGAAAATCTTACTTGTTAATGAAGGTATTAACAAAAGTGATGAATTTTAGATAGTTCTTTACCTAAAAAATACTTAGCTTGAACTTCAAACAAATTAAATGATTTACAAAAAGTTATGAAAGATTAATTTTGACAAATTGACATTGAAAAGTAAGGGTAAAATCTGAGTAATCCAACTAATTGGACCCACCTATTTGAAGAGTATACAAGGGGACATAACTGACTAAAGTCCCTCATTTGAAATAAGCTCAATACTTAATACAGAACTGTGTCAAATTTTGATTCAAATATTTCAATATAAGTATGTTACATGAGTTGTAAAACTTGATTCATACATTTGTTGGTTTTCTTTAATCACATGACCGATGCACTGGGGAATGCAACTAATGAGTGTAAATTAAATAGCTCCCATACATTCATACACAGTTTTGATAATTTTCTGTCAATTGTACACTGGTTGCAACATGGGCGAAAATATGACATTTTTCACTATGAAGTGATAGGGCTGTTTAAAGATGCTCTTATTTCATTACTACATGTAATTGACTGACAGACATGCAACTCAGCCAAGTTATTCCCAGGACGAATGTCTTTCAGAAAATGCCAGTTGAAACTTGATCCCAGTTACCATGGCAATGCTGGGGTGGAGCAAAAGAGGGCAAAAATGCAATTCATGCTCTTTTTCCAGCCCAAAATTTGCATTCAGTTGTATTTCCCCGAAATGAGGTCTAAATTTGACAGCAGGCAGACAGACGATTGATTTTTAAATGACGTACATGTATCTTTTTTTTATTTTAATGGTCTATAATCAAAAATCATTCTTAAAATCAATTCAGCGCTATAGTCCTATTTTATTAACCTGTCACTCATACATAATTTCACGGTATGTACACAATCTAAAATAAACACTCTATTTATTGTTTGTAAACTAAACTAAGAGTGTCTACACACTATGAAATTATAATCATGAATGACAGGTTAATAAAATAGGACTATACTTGTCCTCTGTGTGTAGAAAATGTGATATAACATACTTTAGAAATGTAGCTATGAGTTGTTTAAAGTATATTGTTCAGACCTTATAGTCCTATTATATTAACCTGTCACTCATACATAATTTCAAGATGTGTACACACTTTAAAATAAACACTCTATTTATAGTTTGTAAACTAAACTAAGAGTGTCTACACACTATGAAATTATAATCATAAATGACAGGTTAATAAAATAGGACTATACTTGTCCTCCGTGTGTAGAAAATTGATATATCCTAGATTCATACTTTAGAAATGTAGATATTGTAACAGTGTTGTCTCGGCTA
Source organism: Mactra quadrangularis (assembly GCA_025267735.1). Classification (NCBI taxonomy): domain Eukaryota; kingdom Metazoa; phylum Mollusca; class Bivalvia; order Venerida; family Mactridae; genus Mactra; species Mactra quadrangularis. The sequence goes on from CM046302.1 coordinate 47,049,244, forward strand.
TGAGTTGTTTAAAGTATATTGTTCAAATCTTATAGTCCTATTTTATTAACCTGTCACTCATACATAATTTCATGGTGTGTACACACTCTAAAATAAACACTCTATTCATAGTTTGTAAACTAGATTCAGAGTGTGTACACACCATGAAATCGTATTTATGTATAATAAAATAGGACTATATATTGTTCGTTTTTTTCTCAACTCAAAACATGAATAATTTCACGATGAATGCGTTTGTTAAAATTATTATCGTAATACATCCATGAGTTTCCGAAAGTGTGTATTATGGTCGAGTAAAGCTGCTAATGCCGTATGATATGTTTTAGTCAAGATATTTTAATAACAATTAGGCCGCCAGTACAAAAACAATGCATTCAGTCACCGTGAAATTATTCAGGCTTTGACAGTTGATAAAAAACGGACAATACCTACATTTACTTTATTATCAATGTAACATTTTGAACATCTATGCTGTCATTTTCACTACAATGAAAATACCTGATAATTGTACAGGGTTTCCACTAGTCAATTTTTGTTTTCCACCAGTGAGGAGGGTTTAGTTCTTATATACTAAATTTTTTATATTCATCAAAGGTTTAAGGAATAAAATTCCTAACTAAAAACTTTGCATTATGGCGGCTGAATAATTCTAGAAATAGATTTATTTGTTTATACATTGTAAGTCTAAACTTTTATCATTTTAATAATGTCAACATAGACTTTTTAATGGACACATTTAAAATAAGTATAGTTTCATATGAATGGGAAATTATTAATAAGTTCTGTTAAAAGTTTTGTCATATATTTTTGAATTTTCAAGTTATGTAATATATCTTATCCATGCAAATGATACAAATATTGCAGGGTTGTGGAATTCCTAGTTTTTAGCTCGACTTTTCTTAGTAAATAGAGAGCTCTCCTTGCCCTGGAGTTGGTGTCTGCGTCGGCATCCATGTTTAAAGGTTTTGTGCATTAAAATATTTTTTACTTTAACTTTTTTTATTTCTTTAGGTATTAACTTCAAACTTCAAATATATGTTCCTTATTATCAACCACATCTCATGTGACAATGTTCACAACTCCAAATACATTTTTTAAGAATTATCTCCCCTTGAACTTAGAGTTTTCTTTAAAAAATATTTGTTTTCACTGCAACTGTTTTATTTCTTAGGTATCGACTTCAAACTTCAAATATATGTTCCTTATTATCAACCACATCTCACGTGACCAATACTTACTTAGTCGAGCATGCTGTCTCTACTGACAGCTCTTGTTAAAACTACTTGTTCTCAGAAAAGTGATATTTTAAAATATACTTATCCAGGGTCAAAATGCGCTTGTCTAGAAGTTCATTTTTCCGAAAAGACAAATTGTGAACTATGATATTGAATACATACTATAATTAATAATTAATAATTGACTCTGTATTACTGTGTAGTTCACCGTTAGACATATACATTATTTTGTAAATTTACAATTAAATTATCACTTGTCCGCAGACATAAATGTACGAGTCTGACAAATCTGGCATAGGAATTCCACACCCCTGAATTAGAGACTTTAGTCAGTTATCTTTCCCTGATAAAATCTGAAGCAATCCAATTGGTAAGTAGGTCCTTGCAGTTGGAATCCTCAGATTTTATCATTGAATTCTTATGTAAGGATAACAAAATATTCCATCTAATATTTTTACTTTTTAATGAAGATATTAACAGAAGAGATGAAATTTAGATAGTACTTAACCCTAAAAATACTTAGCTTGAATTTCAAACAAATTAGATGATTTACAAAAAAAGTTATTTAAGATTAATTTTGGCAAATTGACATTGAAAAGTAAGGGTAAAATCCGAGTAATCCAACTAATAGGACCTACATATTTGAACAGTATACAAAGGGAAATAACTGACTAAAGTCCCTTATTGTTATGAATGAAAAGTATCATGTTTTGTAAGCTTTTATCATACCATAGAATTAACTTTTAATTGTGAGAGGCGTTAGGAATTTTATACCTTCTATATATTTTTCCACCATTCTATTGTTATGTTATTATAAACATGGATGTATAGATGACTGTATAATATTGTCAGAAATGTTTATAACTCTCTGGTTTGTTAAAATAAATTGTATTTATGTTTTAACTATGTACATAATATTATCTGTATTGTTTATTTTATATCATTCTCTCTAGATTAAATGTTTGTTATTAAATTCCACTCGTTCTGTTTTTCTGTGATTTGTAGATTGTATTATTTTTCCCTGTGACCTATTAAAAGCTGTTGTGTTTAAACTCACACAGTTTGTTTTTTTACTTGACTTGTGTTTCCTGCACGGTACTAAGTGGCGAAGTACAAAGTAATTCCTGATACAATGTGATATTTGTAGAGATAAAGATGTCTCAACATAACCTCCAAACCAAAATTCAGAAAATTAATAATCACCCTTGTTTACTTGAAGAGACAATGATTTCTAAAGTATTGAAAATCATGATTTAATATGTTATTGTTGCACATCATATTTATCACATGTAAGCAAATACATGCTAAAACTTTCAGACAGATCTGAGAGGCTGATCTGGGAAAAGTAAAAAAATTGATTATGTTGAACTAGAATGACACATTTATTATTTAACAACCCAAGTATTCAAGAGAATTGTTCGTTTTTTCTCAACTGTCAAAACATAATTTTACGGTGACTTCGTGCTCTTTGTCTAACACTCATGATATTGAGATAGTGTGTAATCATTCACCGTGAAATTATTCAAACTTTGACAGTTGAGAAAAAATGGACTATAACAAAGTGGTCACAACGTTGGACTGGTTGGTTTTTGTTGGGTTAAACGCCGTAGCAACATGTTGCATGACGGTCAGTCAACCTACTCTCTGTTCCTGGAAAGGCTAAATCTCTGGAGTTAGCTGTTACCCAACTACTAAGCGCATACTTACGTCAGTGACTAAAAACTGCCCTACATAATTAAGAATCATTGGTAGGAGAAAAATGGCCGTAAAAATAATTTCATAACCAAGATCTACTAAAGTTGCCCCGCCCGGGAATCGAACCTATGACTCCTCAATCAGTAGACTTGAATGCTACCAACTGAGCTAGCCGGGCGATATCAAAACCTACCTCATTGTTTTCCTGAGCTTACAACTATTAAACTTGCTTAGTACTGGAGGACCAGGATTCAGACTAGAGAGTGTTTTACTTATTCTTAAGAAAATGTTTCACAATCAAGCAAAAGATAGTTTAAAATTAATTAGTATAACACAACAAAACAAGTCTGTGTTTTATGATATGAATTATTTCAATTGTTTAAATTGGATTTAAATCCACCAATCTGTGGCCGTGTGTGTGTCATAACTCAAACATTTACTTGAAAATTCTGCATTAATGTCAATCTGCTTCGGTACCTGGTGTATAATGAAGTCTTCAATTGCATGTGTTAACAATTGTGCAGGAAAGCTAAATGGGTGATGAAATGAACCATAAGTGTTGCAATATATTGCAATAAGGCTTTTAAGGTATTGTTACACCCTAAGCGGTCTTCATGACAAACTCATTACCGCTGAACATGCGGTCTTGCAAAATGGAATTTATCACTGAATCAAATATGAATTTAAAATAAAAATTCTAAGCATTTTTCATGTCTATTTGGTCACTTAGAAACTATATTTTATTTATTAGCAAACCGAAATATTCGATGAAATGTTCTGCCCAAATTCCGGCAGCTAATCAAACTTTTACTGATATGTATTAATAGACTTGATCGAAAGTAGGAAAGATTAGTTAGCATTTTTTCAACAAATGCGAGTTTTAAAAAGAATAAAACATGCTACAATTAGTTTAGCATTTTTCCTGGTCTTATATTGTAACTTTCTTGAAACTAGTACTCGTTTTTATATTGATAATGCTATTTTCTGGTAATACAAACAGGTAACCCGACAAAACGTGGCGTCAACGAATCCATTCACTCACCCTTAATTTGACTATTCGATGTCGATTTTTCTTCATGTGACCTTTTTGTGAATTTTAACGGTTTTACAGTGACACAAAAATTATTTCCTCGCTCGTCATTAAAATCTGGTCAAAATTTGGTCTTTATAAAGCAACTGAATTAAGATTTTTTTTTAATTATTTGCTTGCTCACACCATTTTTCCAGAAAAATCCGTAGAACACATGATCAACTTGTTGTGGCCTAAGCCTTCACTAGTCAAGACATGGGCTAAAGTTGGTCATTTGTTTTTTATACGCCCGTTTTGAAAAAACGGTCGTATTATGTTATGCTGTTGTCCGTCTGTCCGTGGACAATTGCTTGTCCGGATGATAACTCAAGAAGGGATGCTCCTAGGTTCCTCAAATTTATTGTGTGGATAGCCCTTGGGTGGAGGAGGTTCCCTATTGATTTTGAGACCCCAGGGTCAAAGGTCAAGGTCACTGGGACTTAAAATAGGTAAAACTTGTCTGGACAATAACTGAACCACCAATGTACCTAGGTTCACCAAATTTTATGTAAGAGTAGGCCATGTGTCAAAGATGTTACCTATTGGTTTTGGGGCCCCTGGGTCAAAGGTCAAGGTCACAGTGGCATCATATGGAAAAAAAAACTTGTCCTGACAATAACTGAACAACCAATCTACCTAGGTTCACCAAATTTGATGTGAGAGTAGCCCATGTGTCAAGGAAGTTCCCAATTGGTTTTGGGGCCCCTGGGTCAAAGGTCAAGGTCACAGGGGCATCATATTGAAAAACCTTGTCCGGACGATAACTCAACAACGACTGTACCTAGGTTCACCAAATTTTATGTGAAGGTAGCCCATGCGTCAAGGATGTGCCCTATTGGTTTTTGGGCCCCAGGTTCAAAGGTCAAGGTTACAGTGGCATCATTTTGAAAAACCGTGTCCGGACAATAACTGAACCACCAATGTACCTAGGTTCACCAAATGTTATGTGAGACTAGCCCATGTGTCAAGGATTTACCCTATTGATTTCGGGACCCCTGGGTCAAAGGGGAAGGTCACAGGGGCATCTTATTGAAAAACATTGTCCGGGTAATAACTCAACAACGACTGTACCTAGGTTCACCAAAATTTCATGTGAGGGTAGCCCATGTGTCAAGGATGTGCCTTATCAGTTTTGGGGAAACATGGTCAAGTTTAAACCTTCAACCAGAAGATATCAAATTAACAAGCAGTGACTTCATATGTTCAATCAATATGTTAATAAAGTCAAAATGGCAAGCAATGAAAAACTTGTCTGGACTATAATTGAACCACCAATATACCTAGGTTCACCGAATTTTATGTGAGGGTAGCCCTTGTGTCAAGGATATGCCCTTTTGGTTTTGGGGCTCCTGGGTCAAAGGTCAAGGTCACAGAGGCATCATATTGAAAAACTTTGTACGGACAATATCTCATCAACGACTGTACCTAGGTTCAAAAAATTTTATGTGAAGGTAGCCCTTTTGTCAAGGATGTTCCCTACAGGTTTTTGTGCCCCAGGCCTAAAGGTCAAGGTCACAGAGGCATCATATTGAAAAACCTAGTCCTAACAATAACTGTACCACCAATGTACCTAGGTTCACCTAAATTTATGTGAGAGTAGCCCATGTGTCAAGGTTATGCCCTATTGGTTTTGAGGCCCCTGGGTCAAAGGTCAAGGTCACAGTGGCATCATATTGAAAAACATTGTCCAGGTAATAACTCAACAATGACTGTACCTAGGTTCACCAAATTTTATGTGAGAGTAGCCCATGTGTCAAGGATGTTCTCTATTGTTTATGGGCCCCTTGGTCTAGTTTAAACCTTCAACCAGAAGATATCAAATTACCAAGCTGTGACTTCGAATGTTCATTCAATATGTTAATAAAGTCAAAATGGCAAACAATGAAAAACTTGTCTAGACAATAACTGAACCACCAATGTACCTAGGTTGATTAAATTTATGTGAGAGTAGCCCATGTGTCAAGAATATGCCTTACTGGTTTCGGGGCCCCTGGGTCAAAGGTCAAGGTCACAGAGGCATCATATTGAAAAACCTTGTCCAGACAATAACAACAATTGTACCAAGGTTCATCAAATTTTATGTGAGAGTAGCCCATGTATCAAGGATATGCCCTATTGGTTTTGGGGCCCAAGGGTCAAAGGTCAAGGTCACAGGGGGTATCATATTGAAAAACATTGTCCGGGTAATAACTCAACAATGACTGCACCTAGGTTCACCTAATTTCATGTGAGAGTAGCCCATGTGTCAAGGATGTTCCCTACTGGTATTGGGGCCCCTGGGTTCAGTTTAAACCATCATCCAGAAGATATCAAATAACAAAGCAGTGACTTCAAATGTTCAATCTATATGTTAATAAAGTCAAAATGGCAAACACTGGAAATAATGCTATATTTAATAAGTAACATGAATTTAGTTCACCAAATTTTATGTGAGGGTAGCCCATGTGTCAAGGATGTACCCTATTGGTTTTTGGTCAAAACTAGGTCAAAGGTCTAGGTAACAGAGGCATCATATGGATAAACCTTGTCCGGACAATAACTAAACAATGATTGTACCTAGGTTAACCAAATATTTATGTGGATCAGCCTATTTGTCAGGATGTAATGTGTTGATAGCTCTTTGGTAGAGGATGTCCCTTTTGATTTGGAGACCCTAGGGTCAAAAGTCAAAGTCACTGGGACTTAATTTATATTGAAACATTTTCCGGACAATAACTCAATAATGATTGTACCTAGGTTTACCAAATTTTATTTAAGGGTAGCCTAAATGTCTAGCATAATTATGCCCCTTTGGTTTTAGGCCCCTTGGTTAAAGGTCAAAGTCACAAGGAAATCATGAGGAAAAACCTTGTCCAACAACCAACTTTGATCTAAGATCACCTAATTTTATGTATCAATACTCTTTGGGTCAAGGGTGAGAACTTTTGGTTCTGAGGCCCCAGGGTCAAGGTCACTGGAAGTTTGTATGGGGGAAACTTTGTGCCGGTGATAACTCCACCATGGCTGTACCTAGGTTCTCAAAATCTTTGCTTTGGATAGCCCTCCAGTTAAGAGTGGGACCTATTCTGAGATCCTGGGGTCATTGGTCAAGGTCACAGGGACTTCATACGAGATAGAACACAGCATGGACTGCACACGGGCGTATAATGCCCCGCCCAACGGAGCTCTTGTTAACACAATAAGGCTATTCCTTCCAATTGTACTTGTACTATAACTAATTAACTGACAGATACTTATATTCAAATTGGCCCAGTAATTTCATTTATTATGATTATTTCAAAAAAGCTATTTGAACTCCACTTAGGGATCCCATAAGACATCTTTTGATGGAGTGGTGTGCAACAAAAAGTCATTTTAAGGCAACTTGCTTTAAGTGAAATTCACCAAATCCAGATAAAATTACCTATGTGAAGTCCTGGGTGGGGTTTGGCAAGTAAAGGAGTAAACATTCATGTACGTATGGTACAAAATGTATTTCAGATGTCAATACATACTGGGTATGAAATCTATAAAGATACATATTATTTTATAGTTCTAGCACTAAATCAAGACAAACGCACGTTTAATGACCTGTACAATCGAGCTTGTCCTCATTACAATTTAAGAAGAGTGATTTTTAATCTTCGTTCTGTTGTAAGATAGGTAAATGACATTTTTATTGGTATTCAACACCATAGATACATTTATAAATGTACAATCGTAATTGATAAGCACCAAAAAATGCTAGATGAAGTAACGGCATACCAATCAATGTGATACAACCAACCCATATGATAGTCATACCAAGATTGTTCCAATCTATAACACCTGGGTATAAAACATTGTTCACATGATCAAAGCTCCAGAATATAAGATTAAAGATTATATAAATCAAACCATAAAGAATTGGATGAACAACGTGAAGTAATCTTACAGGCCTAGCTGATATACAAGTGTCCAGTAACATAAACAAAGTATTCATGGAGTGATAATTTTGATCAACAAAACTTGTGCGTCCTACCGCTGGATACAATGCAGTGAAATAGACCAGAGTTACGATAATTGCACAGACTTGGACAATATTTCCAAGTACCCATGTCACTTTCATTAAAGGTGTTATCTGGTCATCAGTTGAATCATCTGATGTGTTGATTGGTCCATTCTTAGTGACGTCATTTCCGGTGTTTCTCGGCACGTGCGAGTCTTCATCAATGTCAATGTACGCCATGTTGGTGTTCCCCATTTCTGTGTTATCATTGGTATTTGCGGTGTTATGGCCTGGACACGCTTTATTACTGTACAAATAGATGATAGCAGTCACTGCTGAGAGTATGAAGTATATCGTCATCACAATGTATGTCCAAATTGTTAACCAAGCCATTAAAGCAAAATATCCTTCTATGAAAGACTTTACTATATTTGTAATGATAAAGACAGTAGTGTAAATGGCTAACACTAAGCGAATGATCACAAAAGCTCCTCGTGGTAAATCCCACTGAAAATAAAAACAGCAGGAAATTAGCAAAGTTGTTGGTTGGATTTTAATCCCTCCATTATGTACGTCATATCACTGCTCCTTTGCATTCATGTAATATTCCACTTCGAAGAATCTAGCGAAAGGAGGAATCTTTTTCGAAGGGTTATTGAATTGTAGGCGAGTATTGGTTACAGACAAGGATCCAGGAAAGCTAGATTTGGAGCATTGACCGCCATAAAATAACCTAAATTGTATTAACGCATTCTTAAACCCAGGATGAATTAAGAGATAGCTTGTTCTCTTCACCTAAGTAGGAAACACATTACATACCAGTCAGTAGCATCTCTGATTGTATTATCTATAACAATTTCAGTTTATGGTTTACTTTTTTATTAAGACAACTTTCATGGTAGTTTTGTAATATAATGAAACTTATTTATTTATTTATTGGATTTAACGCCGTATCAACACAATTTAGGTCATTTCACGGCGTCCAGCGCACCTAACCTAGCTTTCCTAGACCTTTGTCTATAACCAGTACTCACCTACCCTTCCACAAGGCCGGAAACTTTTCCATAGTATCTAATCAATGGAGGAAAATTGACATTGTCTAATTTTCATGGAAGGGTATAACCTTCCCGGGTGGGATTCGAACCCGTACCTCCCTCGGGCACGAGATTCCGAATCCCGGCGCGCTACCAATTGTGCTATCGACCCGGGTTATAATGAAACAGAAGTTGATTATTATGAACATATACTTTGTGTATAGGTTCCATGCTATGACCAATGGTCATCTAATAACTTGTGATAGGTAGGATACTAATATTTCATTATAAGATTTTTTGTATGATCCAGTGGTTGAGAAATGTTGAACTTAAATACTTTGAATTGAAAATCAAATTTTATGTAAAAGACAAAATAAATGTAATCATTACATCACTGCATCCAATCTCGTACCATCCAGAGGTTATCATGAATCTTGATCTAGATTAAAGGGATATACAGTTATTTCCTGATTTAAAATTATATTTTATAACTATGAATGCAACAGACACACTGTTATATTACTTGGCAAAATATTTCATTATTTTCTACTAATATTTTGGGTGTTTCCTAAGTAGACCCACGTGGGTCAGGTTAGCTAAAATAGATTAGTGTTAAAATATGCATTTACTGATGAGAAGATACTAGAGCTTGTTATTGTGCAACATTAGTATAATTCTATTAAAAAGATATCCTAACCGCCTAAGAATGTTGAAAATACAAGAAGCGACCAATGAAAATGTTTAATTTCAGCAAATACGACATTTAACAAATCTATACATAGCTTGGTGATTCCCTCAGTATACTACTTTCGTTTTCAACAATGTGTATGCCACATGTTTTAATTCGTTCAATTGAATGTTATAAGTGACAAATGTTATTTGTAAGGGATTTCTTACGTTCTTAATACTGTTTTAAAGACTAAACTTGGTTCTATATTTTTGGCACAGCACAGTCATTTGCCTGTATATCCCTTTAAAGGTACTTGTTCACAGATTTTTGTTATTTTTTCTGGAATTTAAAAATATCATTTAGTGTCTGTAATTGTGTCAAAACATTAATTCTTAATGCTTTAAGACAAACTGACCAACAGGTTGCAAGATATATACAATAAAAGTCACAAAATGCACTAACATTGTCTATACCGTTACATACGGGGTAGATTTTTACTACATAAAACACCATTATTTGTAGTTATATGTCAATTTGCTCTAAAATTGTCATTGTCAGAACACTATTGTCCTGCTTTCAAAAAATGTTTCCATACAATTGTGACAGTTTTAGAAAAAGTTGATTTTTAAGTTGAAATCTGTGAATGAGTACCTTTAATAAAACATTAATAATAACCTTTGGGTACGAGAACGCGCTGCACAATTTAGAAATGTTATTGTTCGATGGGCTTATCTCACAACGCAATGTACTTTTATACAATATGTGAGTACAGACAGACGGACCCCTGGACAGATAAAAACAATGCCGGACATTTATTGGTTAGTCCACAAACCCAAAGTCTTAAAATAGATCAAGGTTGTCAATGCATACTTTTAAAGGTTCTATGTACTAAAAGGATTATTATACTGAATCTAGAAACACAAGTATGTACATAATAGGGATGTCATATACTTTATTATACTGATAATGTAAGCTTGTAGGTCAATAGGTCTGTTTAACTTACACAAAACAGTATGTATACATTTTGTCACAATAACATGTCAAGGATCTAGGTAACCGGATATCAGGGGCGGATGCAGGATTTTTTCTAGGGGGGGGGTCCAAACCTATTCTAGGGGGTCCAAACTTTGGAACCACAACCACATTTTACACTTTCTGCAAAATAATGCAACATCTTGATAATTAAAACTACATAACCATTAAATCTATGTTAAGCACCGAGAAAAACTGCTTTATTCTACTTAAAAATGACTTAAAGTCAAGAATTACACTTATGGACAGGTGCATTTTAAAAATTCTAGGGGGGGTCTGGACCCCCCTGACCCCGCTGGATCCGCCTATGGATATGTTTAACTTACACAAAACAGTGTTTATACATTTTGTAACAGTAACATGTCAAAGATCTAAGTAAACAGATATATAAATAAACTTTACCCTATTTCCGAAAGGTACATCTTGTACACATTAATCTGGGGCATTGTGTGTTTCATTGGTTTTAATTATACGACAAAATAATTGATTTATTAACATAGAACGACATAGTAATTTTAAAGGTACTCATTCACAGATTTCAACTTAGATGTCAACTTTTTCTAAAACTATAAAAATTATATGGAAACATTTTTGCAAGTAGGAAAGTAGTGTTTTGATAATGACAATTTTAATGCAAATTGACATACAAAGTTCTACAAATGATGGTGTTTCATGCAGTAAATATCTACCCCGTATGTCACGGTATAGACACTTTTAGTGCATTTTTTGTGACTTTTATTGTATTTTTCTCGCAACATTTAGGACAGTTTGTCTTAAAATAAAAAAAAATATTTGTTTGACATAATTACAGACACTGAATGGTATTTTGAAATTATAGAAAAATAAAACCAAATCTGTGAACTAGTACCTGTAAGCGTCGCAAAAAAGATATATGTTTACATTTTTTGTCAGCAGGTGACTGTTATTCTTGGTATACGAAACATTCTTTCACCAAAAGATTGTTACCTTGATAACGTAAAAATCATTATCATCATCATGATTATCATCATCACTGTCATCATCACCACAATCATCACCTTCATTATAACAATCCACATTGTACGGAATTATTACTACTGTATAATCATCATTACCGTCATCATCATTACCGTCATCATCATTAAAATCACTATCATCATCATCACCGCCATCACCACCATCATTATCATTACAATCACTATCATCATCATTACCGCCATCATCCTCACCACCATTATCATTACCGTCATCATCCTCACCATCATTATCATTACCGTCATTATCATTACCGTCATCATCCTCACCATCATTATCATTACCGTCATTATCATTACCGCCATTATCATCACCATCATCATCATCACCATCATTATCACTACCGTCATCATCATTACCGTCATTATCATTACCGTCATTATCATTACCGTCATTATCATTACCGTCATCATCCTCACCATCATTATCATTACCGTCATTATCATTACCGCCATCATCATCACCATCATCATTACCATCATCATCATCACCATCATTATCACTACCGTCATCATCATTACCGTCATTATCATTACCGCCATCATCATTACCGTCATTATCATTACCGTCATTATCATTACAATTCACATTGAACGGTATCATCAGCTTCATCATCATCATCATTACCAAGAACAATAAATATAATTAACATAAATCAATTACCTGTGATGACGTAAAAGCTCTCCTGTTTTTATGTTGTAATGTAAAATTCAACCATTTGAATTCGTTTTTCAATGCGCCACTCATTTTGTCGACTTACCAATTTTTCAATGAGCACGGATTAGTAAAAGACTTACTGAGAAGTGAAACAGTTCGATTAATGAAATTGTGTATCTGGATCCTTACTGTACAATGAAATAATCTGTCCTCGTTTAAACGAAAAGATAAAACAGCAGGCACTTGATGACGAAATGATTGCAAATAGTAATTTACAGATAAGATTATCATGTCTGCAAACATAAAGTCTATAGAGGTCATTTATTGATATTTAAAGCACAAGAGATAAGTTTTTTTTCTGTGTTATCGTTTCTGTTTATATATAGTAAATTTAGCGATGTCAACATGTATTATGATATTAGTTCAGGTTTTACTTATATCTTAAATATGGTTCAAGATTTAGTTTTACATGTTATCTCGATCAGTGTTCCAAAAATATTTATAGTTCGTATAATGGAGACCTGTCAAAGCCGGTTCGGTAGCGCAGTTGGGAGTGTGCCTGAATTTAGAATCTAGTGTCTGGAAGGGTTCGAATCCTACCCAAGAAGGTGCATGATACCTTTCCATGAAAATTTGACAATAATGTCAATATATCACCACTAGGGCTGCATATCGTGGCCAAGGTCGCGATACGATACGTTTCGCGATATATGCCTCGCGATTACGATATTAATCGCGATACAATGTAGATTGTAAATTTGGTATAAATGCATAGACAAATTATGATATTTTTATCAAACAATCATAAAATTAAAAAAGCGATAGCGTGGGTCGCGAAAATGTATGACATAACGAAATAATGATTGGAGGAATTTTATTTTTACGAAATATAATACCACATTATGAATAATAAAATACAAATAACTTTATTTGTTGTAAAATAATGACAAAGTTGTTTGTTTCTAGTGGAATTTAACGAATTAGTTTATTTAAAAATCAACTAATTATGTCCATTTAAACTGCCACACAACACGCTAATAATTAATAACAATTATCAGCTTATCGGCAAACATAAAAGAAAGTGTTATCTTCCTCAATCAATGTTCACCAAAGTTTGTCACGTGTTTGTTAATTGCAACCGTTTGATTATGTAATCAATTTTATCGAGCCGTCATATATGTAGCACTATTGATTTTTTAGAGGACGCCTTACACATAAGTAATATTGTCTATGATTGTTACAAGCGTGGATAAAATTTAAATGCGTATTGCGGACTCGGCTGGATTTTTAGCCTCCAAATAATTAGTTGCTTGTAACTGCAATTTTTATGTTCAATTATCTATTTTTAGTAATATTGCTATTGAAATTGCTACCAGACATTCGGTCTTGCGAGGTATCTTTTTAACGAACCGTCGGCGTTTAAGACGGACTCGGTCTTCGGCTCGGTAGCTAGATTCGAAGACTGAGGTACCCGTTTAATTTAGCAAAATGGATGTACCATCGGCGTTTAAGACGGACTCGGTCTTCGGCCCGGTAGCTAGATTCGAAGACTGAGGTACCCGTTTAATTTAGCAAAATGGATGTAACGAAACCAAATGGCATAGGATATACGAAAAGTTGTCAAATTCGCTATATAGCCATATTTTCGGCGAGTGCGCCCGACGGGCCCAATAGATGATTGATATTGCACCATTTGCGTTCATGAGGGGCCAATGACGCGCTCTAGACTGGACACTTAGTAAATATTGCAATTGCAAGATAAATGCTATAGATACAAATGTATATAGTATATTTTGTTTTAACTGATTTCTTGTAAACTAAAAGACCCTCTGAATCGCGATTTTTTAGGACGCGATTCGATACACCCGTATCGGACAGTCGCGAATACGATCTCACGATGCATCGGTGAATCGTTACAGCCCTAATCACCACTAATATAGTATAGAGAGAAGATTGTGGCCTTGTGGAATGGTAGGTAAGCATTTTGTTATAGACACGGGTCCTGGAAAGCTAGGTTAGGTGCACTGTACGCCGTAAAATAACCTAAACATTGAGTTGACACTGCGTTAAACCTAGTACATGTATCAATAAAATAGAATAAATTGCCTCTCAACTGACAACTGCTGTACATGATTTAGAATTAGTGGTATGAGAGAGAATGGCCGTAGAATTTTTTATGAACAAACTCTCACAGACCTACAACCCCTAGATCAGAAGACTTTTGTGATACCGACTGAGTTTGTCGGGCGGGCTTAACTTGATTTCCTGTCTATGACTTAGTATCTTTTAAACATAAGGCCCGTTCCGCAAGGCAAGCGCAATGTATCGCTACCCGGCGATTTCCTACAGAACGGTCTGGTATGAATTAGCAAATTGAATAGCTAGCGATACAAGCTTTGTTGAACATTTGTTTGTGGAAGTCGCCATCTTGGATGTGCTAGCCTGACCGTAGATCTCTTATATGCTACAAGGAACCGCTTTGAAAAATCGCTAGCTAGAGATCTCTTTACGAAATTGGCCCATTACGTCTGCTAAAGCTAATGTAGGAAAAAATCGTTCAACATCTTGCATTTACTATCATCATGTTCTAATCATGCAATACTTGTACAATGACGTACAACTCCTTTAGTCTTTGTTTGTAAACAGGATCTGTTTTATCTTGTCTTAAGGAGATTCATTTACCTAATAGGAAGAATACATTTAAGGTAGAGTTCCTCTGTTACAAAACTAAACAACAACATGACCACAGAAACATTCTCAGAAACTGTAATCTAATCGTATGCTGTATTGCCAATATTTTCATCATGTCACTGACAGATCTTTAAGTTTTGATAATTACAACTTTGTATGGAAAATAAAAAAAACCACATCAATATGGGACTTTAGTCACTCATTTCCCCTTTTATACACTTCAAATAGGTAGGTCCAATCCGTTGGAATACGCGGATTTGTCCCTTACTTTTCAATGTCAATTTGCCAAAGTTAATCTTAAATAACTTTTTTGTTAATCATTTAATTAAGATAGTAAGATAGAAATTTAGATAGTTCTTTACCCTAAAAATACTTAGCTTGAATTTCGAGTTATTTAAGAATAAATCTAATTTATAAACACTACCAACACATAGCTTGTTTTCTTATTGTTTATTTACAACGTTTCGCCATTTAAGGCTTCCTCAGGTATAAACAACAAAGCGGGGATAAACAGACGATGACGTAATGTCATCGCGCGAAAAATCACGTTACAAAAATGCGGAAAATGCACAATATTTAATATTTAACAAATAATACATGGCCACGAGGGCAATATGCAAGTTTACGGACTGGTTGGTCAGACCGAGGAAGGTATATGGCCCGAAGCGCAGCTGAGGGCCATATAGCTTCCGAGGTCTGAACAACCAGTCCGTAAAATTGCATATTGCCCGTAAGGCCATGTGTTATTTGTTATATTATACCGAATTTAAATCCTATCACCACTCATGTTGCTGACATTTTACTACGAGTATAAAAATGTGTTTTCAAATAATCTTTTTATAAAATTCCGTATGTCAAATATCTATGCCCAAGTCAGACTTTCAAATTCACGCAACGTAGCAAGATATCATGCTCTCCTTGTTACATATTTCATCTTTTTTATCGACTAAGCCATTTCGTCTGTTTGTGTTTCCGTGTAATTAGCACGACGAGAAGGTCGCGTTAGATAAGACTTGATGACGTCATAAACGGTCAATATTAAATTTATGGACTGGATGACGTCATAAACGGTCAATATGCGAATATATTGACCGGATGACGTCACATTAAATATAGAGGACGTTATGCAAATGAGGTGTAATATATACTAATAAAACATAAAATAACGGGTTAAGCGAAAGACGGTTTCAGTTAAAAATAAGAAAATATGGAGTTATAACCGTCTTGCGCCGCAACCGCTATATAAACTCAAATCATAATATGTATATTAATACCAACATTATACATAATACAAATAACGGATCATTATGATTCAAATAATTCCTATAATAATGAAGAGAGAAAAAAGTAATAATAGGAACTAACGATATATGTATAATGTATAGATTAAACGTTTGGTCATGATATATCAAATATTGAATAAAGATGTTGAGTTTAAACCTTTTGGGTACAAAGTATCAAGTGTGTGAATCCAAAATGTTTCTTTCAAAAGTCTTCTCATGCCGTCTGTAACAATACCAATTGGCATGAAAGAAAAATCTTCGAGAGAATGGTTTGGGGAATTGAAATGAATAGCAACTTTTGAACTATACTGGGCATAGGAAGAATCAAAATTTTTAATATCATACATAATATAATAGTATAATTATTTCTCGAGTTATTTAAGATTAATTTTGCCAACTTGACATTGAAAAGTAAGGGTAAAATCCGAGTAATCCAACTAATAGGACCTACCCATTTGAAGAGTATACAAGGGGAAATAACTGACTAAAGTCCCTTATTATTATGTATTGTAATCATTCATCCTGGTTTCAAATATATTAAATGACTGTCAATTGGCAATAATTGAATTCTACCTTATTTGTTACGTCATTTTAATGTTATCAGTGTTTCATATTGATACAATCTCTTATACCTCTTCTATTGTACTCGAGTATCAAGATCAAAGTGCTGTTATCATCTACAGATTGTTTGTTATCTGAGTAAACATTTCTGTGACAACAGTTGGCGCCAAAAATACATCCTCCAAACAAGATGGTGTAGATGACATGACAGTCGGAGCACAGGAGCTTGACATTCTGTATCGTAGTTCGAAGAATTCCCTCCTTTTTATAATAAAAACTGTAAGAAGGAGGTTTTTTTCAAACTATGATACAGAATGTTAAGCCCCTGTGGTCGAAGGAAATGCTATACGGTAGACATCGAAATTCGTTATATTAAAGTTAAACTATGTAGGATTCGGTATCTAACTGGTGTTGAATGCGGAAAACAATAATTCTAAAAATAAAGTAACAATTCTAGGTGAATCCATGTATAAGCAAGATGTTTACTTCTTTATTTCAAACTTTTATAACAGAAACTATAAACAAATTATGGTCAACATATTAAAGTGTTTCAAGTAACAAAAACTACATTTAGTATGGTTTGTTGAAAATGCTGACATTGCATCATAGACGGCACAGTTTCGGCTCCACTAAAGACACTACACTGCTCTCCAAAAATTCCTTCACAATACAATTTTAATATTGAATTTCTACAAATTCCAATTTCAAGCTTGAAAATTGTTCAATAATAGTTGATTTAATTCATTATTAAAGCATAAGATACTAAATTTCAATTGGTACATTTCATTTTTGAGTTTCAGCATTAGTTACCCCCCAGCCTCCAAAACTATGGCCAGTGTATCTCAATGAACCAGTATCAAGTTTGTGATATTTTTGTCATTTCATACCCAAAAGAAAAATGTACCAAAGTTTCAAAAAGCAAAATTCAAATAATTTAACAAGAAACTGCTTATACAACTTTTGAAATTCGATGTAGTCAAATGTAAACTGTCAATGTGTGGAGGAACGTTTGGAGGGCGGCGTACGTATAATACATTATTATAATCATAATTGATTCGGACTGTAACTATGCGCCTATGATTTAAACACTGTCTGTATATTAGTAATGATCATACTGAGTCTTATTTTTTCGCAAAACTTTATATTGAACTCATTTTTAGACTAAAATCATCGGGTGATATCTAAAACTAAAAAAACTATATTGTCATACGATGTTTGATCCAACAATGGACTATATTTACTATCGGAATAGTATCGCAATAGGAAATAACCAGAGGTATAGATACCCTTATCTATGTCTCCAGAAGAAATGATATTTTTAATGCAATTGAGTCTTTAAGCCTTTAACAGTTAAGTACATACCGGGATTTTATCTAAGTTGTGCAGCATTAAGTTCCACAAGTTAGAATAATCAAAATCGACGGTCTTTATACCGGAATAGTCTTAATATACATTGTACAATGTAGGGACTTTTCTTCTCAAAGTATCCATTTTGGGATTTAAAACTTGACAAAAGTCGCATGATTTGTGCAATCTGTACAGCAGAACTTATAGGCCGGACTTCATTTCTTCATTTTACCGGGGGTTAAGCAATTAAGCCGTTAAGGAGAAAAGGGAAAGGTTTGACCTGTGTAAGCAGTGGTCACCAACGGCTAAATTCTCTATGATTGTAAACAAATTCTCACTTAATTTACTACAGTGTTTACATTGTAAATTCCAATGCATGCTCTAAGACAAGTTTGTACTATAGATCAACAAAGGTGAACAAATGGTCTTAAAGTTGCTCAAAATCAGCCCCATACATTCTCTGATATAAGTTAACTCTCAGACGATACAATCCAAAAAACAATAGTTGCAGTAAAGGGAGAGCAATGAAGGTAAGTCCGCTGACCCAGATCATTGTCCAACCAGGATAGTTCCAGTCTAAGACCCCTGGATATAATACATTACTATGGTCAATACCCCAATATATAACACTGAATACAAGATAACATAGTCCATATATAGCAGGATAGATTATATGAAGCAGACGAACTGGTCGTGCTACAATACACGTATCTACAAGTAACAGAAATGTGTTGGCACCATGAAGATTGATGTCTATAAAATTTGTATGGCCAATAAGTGGAAACAGTGCCGTAAAATATACAACTGATACTATAGGATTAAAACTTTGGATTATATTTCCAAACAGCCACGATATCTTCATTAAAATAGTAATATCTGTTTGATCTTGGGGAAGTGTCTGTATGCTCGTTCCATACGATGTTTCAGCAGACGAACCTTGTACCCAGTGTCCATTAGCGTCCATTTCTCCACTCATTTCAACAAACCCATTATTAGTAGTTCCATTTTCAATATCTTTTTCTGATGGAATTCTTGCAAAACTTTTGTTTTCCACTTCTGTATTAGAGAACCTGTTTTTGTAGAGTACGGCTACTAAGGCAGATGAGACTAGGTAAACAGCAAACATTAGATATGTCCACATTGTTAGAAATGCCATGATATTGTTTATTCCATCATTTAACATTGTTATAAGAGTGAATAAAAAGAGACCTGCTACATAAAGGGCGGCAATCGTTCTGTAGATTGGATATACATTGTAGTGCCATCTCCACTGAAATAAAAGAAAGAATGTTTATAGCCAATCTGATTAAAACCCGATCTAAAATTTTCCGCTCGCATACTCGCTAATTTAGATCTGGCCTTTTTAAAACGAAGGTCACGTTCAGGCGACCTTTTCTCATCATAATTTTATGACGAAATTGTTATGATACGTAACTTGTTTACATCGTCTACGTCACGCAATTTGAAATGAGCCGCCCAATCGCAGACTGTGAATAATACCGCTGTTAAATTAGCATGCAAAACTTGGTCTAAAAATAGAAATTACGAAATCAAAATGTGATTAATAGTGTTTTCGTCTAGATGAAAGCTACGCATTGATTGGTCGAAACAAAGTTCATCTAGACGTGACCTTCCACGGAGACAGTAGAGATCCTGTACGACAACGCTCTACAGGATATCTGTTTACGGAGATTGGTATATAGCATAAAAACAAACTTTTCCTCACTGTTTTTCCCTTTCCAACCTTTCAATTTAAACAACATTACATTAGGGCATAACATTTACCATGACTTATATAGTTATTGTTCGTTTTTTCTCAACTGTCAAAACATGAATATTTTCACAGTGAATGCATTTGTTAAAATTATAGTCGCAATACATCCATGAGTTTCCGAAAGTGTGTATTATGATTTAGTAAAGCTGTTTATGCCGAATGATATGTTTTTGTCAAGATATTTTTAATAACAATTAGGCCGCCAGTACAAAAACAATGCATTCTGTCACCGTGAAATTATTCAAGCTTTGGCAGTTGAGAAAAAACGGACAATAACATACTGTTGCTGGACAAAATCAACTGTTAACCTTTGAGAAATGCTTTTAAAATAAAAAGATTGAATCACAGACAGGACCACTGTTGCTTTACTCCACTTTCATCATATGTTCAGCCATATTGTGGTAGTCAGTCGTCAAAGCCGATGTTCCTGGAAATCTCTGGACCTTATCTTTCAACTACTATGTTGTACTAAGCGCACACCTTAGCCACTGACTGCCAACAGTTATTCTTGGTACAGAAATAGCCGACAGATTGGCCGTAGTGAGTATTTCATGACTACTGGAAGGTTTCAGATATTGTTTTTGGTTGCATTGTCTGACACACTAGCACCTCAGATAACCAGATGGGTCTTTACAAATTGATGAGACCATTTTAACAGCTTATTTTGTTTTATATGTTCAAAGTACTTTGGTTTGATTGCCATATCGATATCGCTTGATTCAAGATTTATCAATGACATATTCATATTCAAAGTTGAACTTTGCCTTACAAACAAAGGTATGACCTCAATTTACGCTGTTTTCTAACCTTAAGGGTTTAAATGAATAGTAATTATTATCTTTTATCAATGAATTATCATGTTTAACATACATAATTAATCTATTAATATCTCAAGTATACCGTGATTTTATTTGATGAAATGATGAAAGCTAGGTTATAATCATTGACATATTTAATCTAGATAAAAACTTATGTTTTATCAGAACATGTTTATGATTCATAATGATATGTATAGTCACGGGAACACTTGTAATAATAAAATAGTACAACCTTATACAGTGGTACGTATACTTAAAAGTATGGAGCCCCTAAAGTGACATTTTGAAACACATTTTTATAGTCAAAATTATTTCGTTTTAACATACATGTAATATTATTTCGTTTTTACGAAATATTACGAAATAATATTACGATTAAACGAACACTATTAACGAAACAATTATATCGTAAAAAACGAAATAATATTTCGTAAAAAAATGATATTTCGTAAATACAGAATCATTATTTCGAAAAAAGAACAAATAAAACATGAAATTTTAAACGTAAACTTCTTTCGTTTAAAAGAAGTGATAATTCTTAAAAAAATAACACGAAATTATATTACGTTTAAAATTACATGTATTATTTGTTCTTTCTTTGTAATGAAATAATTGTGAAAATAAAATAGTATTTCAAAATGTCACTTTAGGGGATCCTGAATGCATACAAGGTGAATCTACGCTCTGAAGTGAGGCATTGTGACGTCTGCGTTCTAAATTTTCTAGCGTTCAAAATATATGACATTGACATTAGTAAGGCCAGTAAGGTCTTCCGTTTGATTCTATACAAGTCTCTGTACAAATTACTGTATCAAAATGAAGTTATCTTACTCCCTACATAATGCAATGAGCCCCCCTTATTCTTTCAAAGAAATGACATTTCTTCCGTCTGCTAGAGAAATTTATTAATAGAAAGCCGGTGTTACGTGACGTCTAATAGGAAAAGTAGTATATCGCCATGAGTTTGTCCAGTCTACTGACCAAAAGTAACTCATAGTTTTGTTAGTGAAACTCAAATAAAATGAAGGCAAATCTGGCACCAGTCTTCTCACTCGTTAAATACGCACAAATATATTTTGTCAACAAACACAATTAAAAATCGGTCCTGTAAACATTACCGTGTACGAGTTATAACTTTACTTTCAGTATATAATATATTATGTATAAAGTAGTGTAAATGTATGTATGCACAGGCATCTATATATATGGACGTACTCATTATTTTATGAGCATAAGTGCCAGTGCTTATTACTGTCTGAAAATATATGTTCTGTATACGTGTTTTAAAACAGACGACGAGTCTTATATCTTGATTGGATATCTTCTCTTTTGATATCTTGAGACCCTCTTTCGCACCCTGAAATTTACAAATTTCTCAATCGAGAATCTTGATAACCTCTGTAACCTCTGGGTACGAGAAAGGCCATGACCGAGATATTTGAAGACGTAAAAACTGTTATCAATTGTTTGGTTCACAGGATTGTCTAATAGTTTATAACATTGAGATATTTGTGTAGCCAAGATGAAAGGATAAATAAAAGATCTCTTCGACTAGACAAAACTTATATATTGTATGTAGGTCGGGTGGTTTGAACAGAACTGAATATCTTATCATAAAAGAAAAGTGTACTAAGTAATACATGTAAACCGAAAACGTCTACAAATATTGCATTCTCGTTCCCAGAGTCTAGTGGGATTCTCAATACTAGCTAGTATTGAGAATCCTACTAGACTCTGGGAACGAGAATGCAAATACATGTATTGACGTTTATAAGACGTTTTTATATTAACGAGTTCTATATTTGAGGGAGTCAATGCCAATCGCAAATATAAATTCTTTCTACCTATAAAAACACCAAAAATACAACATTGATTTATGCAAATTTATGTCGCATAATTAATAGATATTTGGCAGTGTTTTATATAGTCGAATTTAATATATGGCATTTTCCGATATACTACATATATGGTAATATGTGTGTGGTACATTGTATCTAGGTCTGTATGGTGTAAGTCAGCAAACACAAGGGACAATAAGGGTCTTAAAACAGAACAGAATAGATGATTTATTAGTATTACAGGGATTGAGCAATATCCATCACTTACAACGTCTTTATTTTGCTATCTTAACAATATTTGTTTCTGGTCACTGAGTCTTACTATTTCATAGTTTAGGGACAGTCGTATCAATGTGTGGTACATGTACGGTACAAACAATCCAGGATGGTTCTTTCAACAGAGTTTATACTATACATTTATTTATGTATTGTCATTTTCATAATGAGACAAAATACAAACTGTACTCTTATATACATTATATATGTGGGTGTTTCAGTGAAAAGAAAGCCTACTTTTCTCAACCGTTCTCTACAAATGACATACGTTGGCTCAGTATGATAACAAGTGATGTGTAAAACATAAGAGGTCAGGGTGTGGTTGCTGTTGGGAAATACAATGTAGTCTATTATATAAGTACTAGAGACAAGTAAATGATTATAATTATGTACTTATATCAGATGGTGTACAATACATGAACCACCTACGAACTCTGACGTATTGTACAGTAAAGTTCCGATGTATAGACAATCTTGGTCTCTGCATAGTCATTGATCATTTAAAAATGAATTATGCAAATAAAATTTTGTAAAACGCTTGTGAACATTTTTCAATATGAAATGTGTGCTATACAAATATTGTATATACAATGTAATAATAAATATAATAATAAAATAAATAATAATAATTATAATCATAATAAAATGATAATGATAATTTTGACGAATTTTAAGCAGGGGGGCGGATCCAGGTTTTTTTCTAGGGGGTCCAAACTTTTCTAGCGGGGGTCCGAACTTTCATGTAGGTGCCAGAATGGTCAAGGATCAAACTAACGACTCTTTGATTCTAAGACAGACATTTGGCAAACAAAGCTGATCGAGTGGTTTGAGAACCATATTAAACCAAAACTAAATTGAAAAAAAAGTTAAAATTGCGTTTTTAAGTCTGCTTTCATATACATATTTACCGACATTATACAATGTTGTACGATAACATCTCGTTATTAAAGACACAATCAGGCAGATGATCCGTCACAGTAACCATTTACAACTGCTTGGAGTGGAACAAGACTGGTGTAAGTAAATTTCTTGCTCATGGAAAATAGCAGCATGAGTCCCTAGTTCTGTATGAACTTTAGACGTCTTGATATGTATGGACCACTGATCTATCATAAAATTAAACAGAATTTGTTTTATATTACCATACCTGACAAGACGTGAAACATTCCTTCTTATGGTGAGATAATCCGAATTTTGAAAGTTTGAATTCTTCTTTAAAAATATCCATCATTAAAATGTATCAATTCTTATATAAAAATTATAAAATCGTATGGTTATAGGTGTAAATGATTGCCTCTATTTTAAATATTACAAAATCTGATATATATAAGTGTAAACGTTTTTATATCTACGAGTATATCGTCAACCCAGTTATATGTGTACTATACTAATGTTGAGATAATATATGTTCAAACATTACTATCAGTTCACAAACTTCTTATTTTAGAACTATGTCACGATAACTGGATGTTATACAAGTATAGTGCAGAGATTGAATGAGACAGACGTATATATATGATGTTTTCAGTACAAACGATAGACACGAGGTCAACTTGGTTTAAACTATACTATGTTCTATATATTTTCATGAACACGTTTCAAGTATCCTATTTCATAGGTATTACAAAATCAAAGGGCTGGAAACACTCCATGAACAATTTATTTTGTTGAATGTAATTTATAACATGACTGTAACATAGAAGGACATATAATTATAGTAGGACAGAGAAAAACAGTTCTTACCAGTGATTTATTTAACCGATTTGAATCTAAAATAAAAATCATTCTCAGCGACACTAAAATAAAGATAAAATATAAGACACAAAAATATTTTCACAGGTACCATAGTTCGGGGACCGGAGGGGTCCACCGTGCACCCCCTCTAGACTTGTTGCCACCTATGCTTCATTGTTCCTTAGGGTCCACTGAATCAGAATCGGTAATATCCTAAAAAAAACCTCAACAAATAGTTTGGTCTAAGATATCGTTTCTCTAATTTTGAATGTATTATTTATTATTAATTATGAGGAATTGTTATGACCAGAATATACATGTATGTATATATTTATTTGAAGTCAGTATGTCTAGCAGGGGCTGATCCGGGATTTTTTCTAGGGGGTCCAGACCCCCCCTGAAACCCTCCCCCCTGCTAGATCCGCCTAAAGTCTAGGATCAAGAACACAGCAACTATACTAACTATAACATTACGTAGTATTTATTTGAATTATTTGTTGTCAAAAAAAACTAAATGTAGATCTAACAGATAATTGAACATCTCAGATCATGAAAAACTTCTTTAAGCTTTTATACATATTATAAAAGGTTGAATATTCATAAAACATGTATATGTATTTCGCTTATTTGTATAAGAATTGTAAAAATGTTAAACAATGTAGATATTGACAAACTCCTTTCAATATCTCGTTTTTACATGGACTGTAATCTACTGTACAACTTAAGAAGGGAGATAACTAGTCAAGTATCAAGTGTTGGATATATATAAATGATACATGGATTGTCCCCCTTATATAGTTATGATTTTCGTGACAAATTCTAAATGTCATGCACACAACTAAGGTGTCTTACACATACTAATCATTGGTTTTGAAACCCAGCGTTCAAAATTATTTTTTAGAAACTGTATTTTGTTTGTGGATTTTGTACCGTTAGGTACCATGTGATCAACTCATGTATACGTGCTAGTTGCAATAGTTTATAGATAATATTGTATTTTCTAAATCAAATCCTCCTGGGTACCTTAAAACATCCATCCTCAATTTATTGTTCTCATGTATACTGGATCATACACTGAAAACTATTATCTTCGTGTGATATAGAAACTTAAGATATTATTATTATATTATTGTAACCACCATCACACTCATCCCATCCCACTCATCATCATCATCATCATCATCATCATCATCATCATCATCATCATCATCATCATCATCATCATCATCATCATCATCATCAACAACAACAACAACAACAACATCATCATCAACAACATCATCATCATCACACTCATCATCATCACAATCACACTCATCATCATCCCCATCACACTCATCATCATCATCATCACCATCACACTCATCATCATCACCATCACACTCATCATCATCACCATCACACTCATCATCATCACCACCATCACACTCATCATCATCATCATCATCACCATCACACTCATCATCATTATCATCACACTCATCATCATCATCATCATCACCATCACACTCATCATCACCCACACAATCATGATAATCATTATCATCATCATCGTCCTCACCATCATCATTACCACCACCACCTCCACCACCACCATCATCATCATAATTTATTATCATCACTCATCATCATCATTCATCACTCACCATCACTCATCAATATCATCAATATCTTCACTCCTCATCACCACCTACCTCCATCATCACTATTCATCCTCATCACCACAATTCATCATTACTACTCATCATCACTACTCATAATCACTACTTATTACTCATCGCCACTCATTATCACCCATCACCATTGATCGGTGATGATGATAAGTGATTATGATGAGTGATAACGAGTGAGGGTGACAAGTGATGATAATGAGTGATGATGATGAGTGACATCATCATCACTCATTATTATCACTCACCATCACCCATAATCATCACTCATCATCATCACTTATCACTATCACTTGTCACCCTCACTCGTCATTATCACCCATCATCATCACTTATCATCATTACCGATCATCGCTCATTACCGATCACCCTTATCATCATCATCACTCATCATCACACTCATCATCATCATCACCATCATAATTACCAACACCTCCATCATCATCATCACCACCATCACAACCATCATCACTATCACCACCACCACCATCATCATCATCATTATCATCAGCATCATCACCATCATCATTATTTTCATCCTCATCCTCATCGTCATCCTCCTCCTTCTCATCATCATCATCATCATCAGCAGCATCATCAGCTTCAACACCATCATCATCATCACCATTACCGTCATCCTCGCCAGCATCATCGTCCTAATCCTCCTCTGCATCCTCCTCCTCCCCCTCGTCATCATTATCATCATCACTATCAATACCATCACTATCATCATTATCATCATCATCTTTATTATTATTATTATAATTATTATTCCCAAAGGACGTGTATTTCGTATTTTTTCCAGATTAGTACTCTCATATATTTCTTCTCCTATACTTTACCAAGTGTTCTAAAAGTGTCACCATTTATACATAAAGACAAATCGGTGCATAGAGGCATCTCGTTATTTTAGCATTTACTCACCTAGCGAGGTGGACATCAAGTTATCATGAATGGTGTACGAATATGTTTGTTAAAAAGATATGAAAAAAATAATTTAACTACTTAAATTATATAGATCTGTAATTTCTTATAAGATCACCTACACTTTATACAATGACTTGATCCGATTACCGTATAGGATCAATAAATCATCAAATGTATGTACATTGTGTATATATTATCACGGTTTAACTGTACTACCAATGCCTGCAAGTCTATTAGTACTGCAGTATGCCAGACAATATTATTGACAGAATTTCTGATTCTAACGGAGACATAATTATAAGTGTCTGATAGAAACCATAATCGTCACATCTTTTTTCTAATCTTGTTTTAATAGTTTTCTATATATAAAATATATACATTCATGTCTCAACTAACAACTACAAGAAACATGAGACGAAGACATTTCTTTAAAGAATTTGTAAATATGGTGAGTGGACATTTCATGTGGTACATAAAACGTGTTTATGTGTTAAGTATGTGTAATAAAAGTGATAACGTTCGGTTTATGTAATGTAAAGCACGAGATATCGTTCATCGCTATATTTGTGTGATTTTCGAGATATCTTTCATTTAAATGTGTATGTGATTTTCGAGATATCTTTCATTTAAATGTGTATGTGATTTTCGAGATATCTTTCATTTAAATGTGTATGTGATTTTCGAGATATCTTTCATTTAAATGTGTATGTGATTTTCGAGATATCTTTCATTTAAATGTGTATGTGATTTTCGAGATATCTTTCATTTAAATGTGTATGTGATTTTCGAGATATCTTTCATTTAAATGTGTATGTGATTTTCGAGATATCTTTCATTATAATGTTTATGTGATTTTCTAGATAGCTTTCATTTAAATGTTAATGTGATGATGAGATATCTCTCATTTGAGTGTTTGTGTGATATTTGAAATATCTTTCATTTTAATGTTTATGTGATGTATTATAATATATTGCATCGTTATGTTTATGTGATGTATCATATTTATATTTTATCGTTATGTTTATGTGATGTTTAACATTTATTTTTTCGTGATGATAATGTGATGTATTATATATATTTAATCGTTATGTTTATGTGATGTATTATATATATTTATCGTTATGTTTATGTGATGTATAACATGTATTTAGTCGTTATGTTTATGTGATGTATAACATGTATTTTATCGTTATGTTTATGTGATGTATTATATATATTTTATCGTCATGTTTATGTGATGTATAACATTTATTTAATCGTTATGTTTATGTGATGTATACCATATATTGAATCGTTATGTTTATGTGATGATAACAAGTATTTAATCGTTATAGTTAGGTGATGTGCAAGATTTAGTTTATCGTTATGTGTATATGTTTGTTGAGATAAAGTTTGTCGTTGTGTTTATGTAATAAACGAGATATCGTTCATCTTTATATTTGTGTGATTTTCGAGATTTCTTTCACTTAAATTTTTATGTGATGTACGAGGTATCTTTTTATCGTTGTGTTTATATATGTGATGAACGAGATATCTTTTATTTTTATGTTTATGCGATTTTCAAGATATATTTTATCGTAATGTTTATTTAATACATTAGATATCTTTAATCGTCATGTTTATGTGATGCATGAGATATCTTTTTACGTAATGTTTTGTGATGTTCGAGATATCTTTTATCGTTATGTTTTTGTGATGTTCGAGATATCTTTTATCGTTATGTTTATGTAATGTATGAGATATTGATTTTTATCTTTAGGTTTATATAATTGACGAGTTAAGTGTTCCTTTTTTCTATTAATAAACGAGCGTGCTATTCATTGTTGTGTATTTCTGTTCACGTGAAACGTAATCATCATATTATTTTTTTTTACTTATTTTGTAACGTTTGATAAATGTAATAAACGTTTATTAGGCATCAAATTTATATTTTAGGTAAGTCAAATCCAACGTGATACAGTTAGAAATATGAATAGTATTTTACTGTGTGTTATTAACCGATCATATTTTATATGTTTCGTAATTTGTTACGCAACCATTTAGAATACGACGACTGTAAAATAAAATAATGTAATATTGAGTAGGTCGGTGAGAAATATTGAACAAACATTCACAGATAGATTATTAAATCTCGCATTGTTGACAAGTTCGCACAATATAAGTGAAATAATAAAACTGACTGATATTACATGTACATTGTTTAGTCAGGGATTCTATATAACAGGGATTTGTAACGAAGTGCTTTTTTGAATTCTCACGGTCGTCGCTGTCTATAACTGGCTGAAACAGGCTGTACAAACTATTCCAGAGTTTAAAAACTTGATTTATGTTTTTGTACTTGTCTTCCATAAACCTTGTGAATGTTTCTGAAGTTTTTGACAAAACATTGTTGTAATTATGACCGAAAATATGACTAGGTGATATAAAATGGGGCTAAAAATGGCAGATCGGTTGGAAAGTCTGTGAGCGTAATTTACCTCAAAATCATCTAGAAACACATTTTTCCTAACATTTATGTCAATTTGAATGGTACTGGTACAAAATTTCTTGTGAATATCTTTATGTAAACTTGTTATACATGTTATGGGCCGAAATAATAGCGACGACAGTGAAATTTGATGAAAATCTATTACATTTACTTATCGTTACAAATCCCTGTTATATAAAATCCCTGGTTTAGTTTACCATGTATTTGCATGTACGTGGGCTGTTAGAAAAGTACCCGGAAAGGTTTCTTCAATACTGATTCCTTCGGGAAGTGTGCTTATGATTTGGCAGAAAATGTAAAATATTAATACTTATGCATTTTCTGCAGTCACTATGGAAACGTCGGCAGACATTGAGCGGGGCAACTTCGTTAAATTCGGTAGGCGATCACATATTTGCCAGTTTCTAAAGACATAAATATTCTATTTCCATACAGATTCTCGTACATATAGATAGATAATAATATACTTTATTAATAAACATATAGACAGTAATAGTTTATATACATGTACATATACATGTTTTGATACATTTTCAATCAGTTGATCATACATTAACCCCGCTGATTTACATACTCTTATTTTACTTATTATTACTTACATTTCTCTGATAAACCCCATAAATGTAGTACTTAGAGGTATACAACGGCACTTGTACTCCCTTGTCTTCAAATTAGCTTTTATGGCGACGTTTTGGAGTGTCCGCTTACGACTCGAGAGTTCAAATTTTAGTTCGGACCATGGATTTTATCGAGTTATATTTGCCGCCCAACGTGGGGCAACCCTCTAGGAATTCTGATATAGCGCTTTTAGATAATACCACAGACAATCAAGCTCCAAGAATTCGAGAACAAATTCTATTAAGGAGGGATGTATTTTGTAGAGGTATAATACGGCACTTGTACTCCCTTGCCTTCAAGCTAGCTTTTTTTGGCGACGTGGAAGAGTGTCCGCCTTCGACTCGAGAGGGAGTTCGGACCATAGATTTTGACCGGGTTACATGAATAAATACAGATAACTTTTCTTCGAGAGTGTGTAGGAAAAATACTGTAGTTAGTTATGTTTTGCTACGGAAATGCGGATGTTTTTCTGTTCGTCGTTTTAAACTACAGTACTTACAGGGAACTTTAATAATTTACTTGTAATATTCTTGTCCAAAATTGCTGACGAAGGCTTTTTTAAGCCGAACATTTCAATAAAGAGTATATACATAATAATCTAGTTGCGTATAAAATTGACAGTTGAAGTTAGAATATACTAGAAATCAACATTAAAGTAAAACTTACATACAAGCTAGACATGACATGGCATCAATAACAACAAAATATCATAGCTTTACCTTTGATTTGACAGTAACACTGTAGCGTGTTCACTTACCCTAAACGTTCCTAAACGTTCCGTAACGATACATTCGGAACCCCTCGGCCATTCGCTGCAAATAGGGTAATTGAACAGGCTTCTGATGTGTGATTGCATATCACACCATTGTTACATTTATAAACGTAATCACACAATGTCAAGCATTATGAATATATCACACTTTCACAATATTGTGAAATACAAGTCTTAATTTCATGACAGTTTGACAGTTTATTTACAGTTTGTACATAAATATGTGAACAGAAGTACATGTACATGATAACATACAATAAATGATTAGTACTAGCTATGATGACTAATACGTTTCGAATACAAATCAATGATAAAGGCGAAGCGAGCGTGGTCGAGTGGTTACGACGTTGAACTGGTAAGATTTCACTGGATAGCCAGCTCCGCGTTGGTCGAATCCCATCCAAAACCTACCTTGTTGTTTCCTTGAGCAAGAAACTTTATCCTACTAGCTCAGTACTGGGGAACCAAAAGCGGACTCGAAAGTGATTAATCCAAGTTGTAAGAATTTGTTTCAAAATAGAGCTTAAATAAATTATTTTACCATAATGATAAAAAGTTATACAAATAATTGTTTCCACAGTCTGACACATTCATGGTGTAACAATTATGAAGGTCGTATATCAACAATCACATGATGATGACGTGAAGAATCATCTAATATGACAGATTCTGGTATTCCCATACTCATCACCGCTTCACGCTTCATTTTGATGGATATGATACAATTATTTATCATTATAGGTAGTCGAGGCAGAAACGCTTAATTGTTGTCGACAGAGACTTAAATATGTCTGTGATCTTGTATGAAGTCTAGAAAATAATTATCTCTCATCGTGATTAGAAATTGCTCCAAACAGCGTACACCTTTGATTTTATAATGAACCTGTTATCAATGTCTCTGAATGTATTAACTAAATTAGGTAAAATCCAGATATTTTAGTTTATGGTAAATATGACATTTAATTAGATACGTACATTGATATATATATATAGAGAGAGAGAGAGAAAGATTTATAGCTCTATATCCATAGTAACCAGGAATAGTAAAATAAGTCTCAATAGATTACCTGAATTCAGAACATATTTTAGTAATGATTTACTTTGTCACGTGATGTGAGCGCACGTGACTTTGAAGCAGAGAAATTGGCAGATATATAGTCGAGAAAAAAGTCTAAGAACTTGTTAATAGTTATTCATAGCTAATGTTGACTGTTGTATATAATACCGACAATAAATAAAAGTTTGTATCTTGTATCTTGCACAGGGATTTCTAACGATAACCATTTATACCTATAATATATAGGTATAAATGGTATAGGTTATAATATACCTAATATATTACCTAATTATACCTAATATATAGGTATAGGTTATCGTTAGGAACCCCTGTGGTACCTTGTAGGCCTATCTTCGCTAATACTAACAGGTATGAAAAATATATTCTTTGATAGAAAGTTCTATTAGTTATAGCAAAAACATGTTGCATTGGCTTTGTTTTATGCTTTTTAACATCGTACGTGGTCTACGTTTTCATTGTAACAACGTTATTGTTCACTCAGTGCACTTAGCGCTTTGATTATTGATCCCTGTGATAGTCAAGGGAAGTAACTGAGTTAAAAATATTTACACAGCTGAGAGTGACCTCCTCTTTGTTGACAAGTTTGAACGCGATATTTTGTTGTGTATTCTTCTTTAAAGGTCGGATTGGTGACAGGTAATGTTGCATGAATGTATGATTATTCTTCCACCTTCATTTTTGATGATTTGTTCATGTACTTGTGTTGTATGAAGCGTGTGCTCTTATCCTTTCGGTGAATAGCTTCATTTCTAAATTTATACTAACGACCAACTGCAACATTTTTAGAATTCTTGGTTTCTCAGGTAGGGCACTGAGCATCTTTTAGTTTAGTTTATTTTTTGTTCTTCTGATTATTATTTTAAATGTTTTGTTTTAAATTGCTTTTATTGATATGTGTCTACCAACACTGCTAGTAACAGAGATTTACAAAGAATATGGTCCTTGTGCCTTATGGAATAGGCAGTGGCTAGAGTTTCAGTACCGTAACTCTAGACCCAGGTTCTAGAGTTACGGAAGTTCCGTAACTATACCCAAACCTTGCAAGGATAGGCTAGAGTTACGGAAGTAAAAAAACATGCATATGATTCAACTTTTAAACGTTGGAAATTTTGTATGTGACACTTTGAGGAGGACAACATCGTATCGCCGTATATATTAAACATCCGGTTAGTTTATTAGTAATATCCAAAATGGCCCGTGTAATAACAAAAAGATAAGTCACGCCGATAAATATTTGTTTATTTCAAGTCATAATGAATATAAACAAAATTTCCGATGTTTAAAAGCTGAAACATACGCATGTTTTTTTTTTACTTCCGTAACTCTAGCCTACCCTTGCAAGGGTTGTATACAGTTACGGAACTTCCGTAACTCTAGAACCTGGGTCTAGAGATACGGTACCGTAACTCTAGCCACTGCCTTGAAAATAATGAGCCTGCGATATTACCGTAGTTTGCAGAAATCAATGATTAGAGAGCAATAAAACTTTTAAAAGTGAATATTGATGGAAATTACTGCTCTTGCAGTTGCATACAAATGTAGGTCTTTGATATGATTGGAATTTAACTTGTAAAATGTTAAAATCAAATCTTAAAGAGACTACTGTGTTAAGGCCTAGAAGACAATTATGTGTTTTGCGAAACCAGCCTTACTTATCAAATCTCATTGACCTCTGGAAGAGTTAATAGATTTTTTACCTTCAGGAATAATGACAAGAAGATTATTTGTGAAAATCAAAATTGGCTTGATGTAAAAAACAATAACCAATACAAAACCCTAGAACTTACCCTTTCAAACTTTATTCAAACCATTCCAAACACAGGACTTTTTTGCCTAAGTGATAAGATTTAATAATTTTAATTTGTGATAGCCCTAGAGCTGTTTGTCTGCTACCTCAGCATATTACAATATTTTGAAATTTTATCTTTCTTATGATCCATTGACCTTTTTAAATCTTAAAAATTGCTTGATCAAAAGCTTAGTTGATACTTTGAAATTAGAGGCTTACTTGTTAAACTTACATTTTCTTTTCTTATACAGAGTGACAACATGAATCTGAGTTTTCCCGGAAGTCCAGGTACCCTGGGGAAACCCCCTGTGTCCCCTGGCGCTCAGTTACCAAAGTTAGTTCATGAAACAGAGTTACAGAAACTTCTGGCCGATGAAAAGATGAGAAGTCAAATGCATAAAACTAATTATGAACAACTCAAAGAAGAAAATAAAAGGTAAACATGCTTGCATTTATTTGGCTGCAACGTCTGGATTACTTCATTGTCATCATAATCATCATCATCATTACCTGATATTGATTATCCATGCTATTAATTATCCCTACTATAAGGTTGAGGCTGTGCTGGCTTGTGGCATGATATCATCAATTTCTCTTAATTCATTGTCCCATTTTACTAGATCTTATTAAGTCAACTTTGTATGTGCTAACATAGCTGGCTCCATGCCTCAGATTTATACAGCAGGCCTGGTAAAAAATTATATAAATTGATAAAATGATTCCCATAGTTGTGATTGGTAAGTTTTTACTTGTTGGAAATGAAAAGACCTGATAGTGATATTTATGTCGCTAACGTCAATTCATATTTACAAGTACACATTCAATTGTTTGTAATATTAAATCAGTGAATTCAATATTGATAAACATACGAAAATTAATTAAACTTGTACAAATCAATCTCTTTAAACTTGAGAACTATGTTGGAAAAACCTATGAAAACCTATATGATAATACATATTAAAGTAGATTTGATATTTACTTTTAGACTGTATGATAAATACAACACACTATAATACATACATGTACTTTTAACTTTTCTTCAATGTTTAGACTGCAAGATGAATATAATGCCTTAGAAGAAGAAATAAAAAGAACGATAGAAGAAAGTAAAATTGTACAAGAGAAATATAAGTCAATGTATGAATCTAGTAGGAGAGAAGTAGCTGATAAACAAGCAATGTTAGAAGAACTTAGAAATAAGGTATTGATTTTATTATTTGTACCTGATGCACCTGTGCTGAACAACGCTGAAATATAAATGTGTGTACACAGTACCACAGGCTGCCGGCATAAAATAGTCCCCCTTTAATATACTGTATACACACATACATATATATATATAGTAAAGGTATGTAACTCGTCACCTCAGAAACCAAGAAAAAAGTGACCTATCTCATTCAACGAGCTCGTGTGTTTTTATTTCGGGGTTGATTTTCAAAAACCTGGTCTTATTTATCAAAGAAATGGTTAATCTTTCTATTGCATATAGAAGCTTATTAATGAAAAGCCAATGAAGAAAGTTATGCGATGTTGAACACGAAAAATCAGTTGGTTGTACGCGATCGGATCTAACGAATCGCCATCTTCTTCCCGAACGTAACCCAAAGATTTGTTGGTGGAACTCCAATAAAAATGAACTTAACACAGAGAAAATAACATTTAAAGTCACCAGCCTCTCTCACAGTTTTCTAAGATAAATCATTTGATCACTTTCAAAAATTTCATCAGCTTATCGTGTGTGTTAATATTGGCATCCATTTGCGAAAGAAGTTTAGGATAAAACCGGACTAACACGTATTCACGGGGGGTACAACTTAACCTGAGGCAAATTGAAAAAAAGATTGAAAAAATTTGAAAATCGACCTAGAAATAACAACACACAAGCCCGTTGAATGAGATAGGTCATTTTTTTCTTGGTTTCTGAGGCGACATGTTACATATTTTTACTATATATATGTGTGTGTAAATACAGTATATTAAAGGGGGACTATTTTATGCCGGCAGCCTGTGCACAGTACAATATGGCTTAATGTGTGTTGCATGCTTTTCAACAATAGAAGTTTAATCAATAGAAGGGTCTGTACAAAATTGGTCTGATAAAATTTTTTAAAAAATCAAATATAGAAGGATGTAGATCAATTTTGCAATCACCTGTCGACTAGATTTTTATTTTTGCTTGTATTTGCAGTTTGGTTGATTTTACCAACTTTATTTGTTCTATGTATTACAGACTGTTACACCACAGAAACTGGAGATGATAAAATTACAAGTTAGGGATGAACTAGAGAAGTCTTATCGTGAAAAGTTTCAGAGACAGGAAGTGGAGGTTGAAGAGTTTAAAGCTGCTTGTAATAAATATAAACATGAACTCTTCTTTTTGAAGTCTGAATATGAACATGATCAAGCTGAAAGTCGACAAATTCTTTCTGAGATTAAACTACAACATGATGCTGAGGTATTGTTATACTTAGTAGTATTGTGCTTAAAGTTTGACCCTGACCTTTATGCAATATTCATTTCGTTTAATACTTTTTATAATTAATGCTTGATTACACTGTGACTGTGAGGATTATGTTTTAAAATTCAACACATTAACATACAATTTTACAATTGCTGCCGAAGTGTAGAATAGGCGTGGTTCTGATTTTTGTCAGGATATGTGTAGATAATAATTAGATGCAAATGTGAAAGGTCAGATTGTGGTCAAACTTTATGCTCTATACTACTTACAGGTAGGATCTGTGGTCTAGTGGTAGGGGCTATGCTTAGGGATCAAGAGGTCAAAGGTTTGAACTTCACCTTGGGCACTGCTTACATCCTTGGGCCAGAAATATGTTTCTAATTGCTTCATTTCAACCAGGTATAAATGAATAACCAAGGGATGAAACTTAGATAATAAAATGAAATTTATTTACTTTTATGTATGCTTTGTATTTGCAATTCTTTCATTATTAGATATCATTTGTTATTTGGGCGAGATCCTTATTATACCCGGTTTCGAAGAAGAGGGGTGTATACTGTTTTACCATTGTCTGTGCGTGCGTCCGTCCGTTCGTTACAAAATTTCCATTGCAGTTTTCTCAGCAACTATAACATGCAGCAGCCTAATACTTTGCTTATTGCTTCATCCCATAGTCCCATGTGGTGTAAAGTGATTTCATGCTCCTTGCTCATCTACTTCCTGTTTGTAGTCATATTTCTCACAGCGGGGGTATCACTAGTGAGCATTAGCTCACAGATTTACTTGTTTTGTAATATTTGACTTAAAAATAGAATTGTACAGCATTTGGTATTAAAGCATTTGGTACTGTAAATTGATGATTGTATAATGCCCTTTTTTACCTCCAAATTAGACATTATGCATGTCATTCTTGAAACCACAAAAAATTGTTATGTTGTCAAAATTTGACCAGTATATGATTATCATGCACTAGCATTAGTTATACATGAAAAAAGAAAACCTAAAAAAAATCATTAGACTTTTTTGTATCAAAATTTCTTGTCACAGTATTTTGCCTACTTAATCCATTCAGGTGACAAATTTAAGAAAAGAAAGAGAAGCGACTATATTAAAGATGCAATCAGAAGGTAGTATGGATTCACAACGTGTTCGTGTATTACAACGAGAGAATGCTGTGTTACATTTAAAGATTAAAGGATTAATGACTGAGATGGATGAGGTTAGAGCACAGAAAGAGAAAGTTGGTACAGAGTCGGAGAGTGTTGTACGAGTACAGAGTAAACAGATAACTGAATGCCAGTCTACTATAAAATCATTAGAGGTATTTTATAATTTTGATTATTATTTATTTTGATTATGACTTTACATAATTTTCTTGTTTACATTGTATAAATTATTATTATTAGAAAGTATTTGTAGTTTGAAATACAGGTATTGTTTATAGGCTGTAAATTCGGACAACTCTGAATTGTGACAGTAAATGTTCATAGTTTTCAAAGCCTTCACATTTTATCAATTTTTGCAAATCATTTAGTCACACATTGTGTAACAAGAATTGACAACAATATTGTTTCTGTTCTTGAAACTTATTGAAAATGGCCTTTTACCTCCACGCATTATGACATTATATTGCTACAGTCTGGGGGGTAAGCTTCACATAGTCAGGGCTTTTTCAGCCTATCTCACGGGGCCGATATTCGGCCCCGTTCCCAATGCCAAATAACGACCATTTTTCCCAATTTCAAGAAAAAAATTCCCAATCTCGTTGAATAATTCCCCTTTGAATAAGATGCCTTTGGACTTAACAAAAGAAATCACGAAACTTCAACTTTCGCGGATTGTTTGTTTACTTTTGATCGGTGACCCGTGAAATCCGCTGTCCGTGAAAATCATAAGTAAAATTTATCAAACTCCCCGCAGCGGTTATCTCCCTTTATCAAATCAATAACAAGAAGCAAAGCGTGACGTAAGCA
Organism: Mactra quadrangularis; assembly: GCA_025267735.1. Lineage (NCBI taxonomy): Eukaryota > Metazoa > Mollusca > Bivalvia > Venerida > Mactridae > Mactra > Mactra quadrangularis. The sequence goes on from CM046302.1 coordinate 47,087,715, forward strand.
CTGTGAGGAGTTTGGAAATTTATTCGTCGCACTGCGGGTTATTCAACGTAAAATAACAGTTAAAACTAACAATTTTGTCATCAATTTACCTTTTAATAGCCTTTATTAAGTTTATAACGCACAAACTTATGTTCTATTGTTTGAAACGAAATCACACGAACCATTACGATGTATTGTCATATATTTTCGCGACCACCGCAAGATCGCAAATTCGTTTGAAACATTTTTGATCCGCGTTTGTTATAAAATAAATATTTGTTTATATTTTTCATCTTGATTAAACAATAGTTGCCTCAGGGAGTGACACAAACAAAAAATTGATTCTGTTTTCGTACGTGTGCTCTCAAAATAAACCCTAAATAACAGTGATTTTCTTCTTTGTCAACAATATCTTAACTGGTTTAGTTTTAAGAATTTTCGTCTGACATATCTGCTTGTGTTTTAAAACAAACAGTTACAAAATTATTTGATTTAACACCTATACACCTTGGCAGAACCCATTGTGAAGTGTAGTTCAATACTGTAACTTTCATTGGTTACCAACTTACCAGGGATGCACAAAAATGTTTTTGATAATTCAAGGTCTCAGACATATTTCATTATGTTTGAAAATAAAAATAACTTATCATTTTTTTCATATTATTTTACTTGTAAAGAGAGCATGGAATTTAAGAAATAAGGAAGTAAACAAGTACAATCAAAATAAGAATCATAAAAATTATGGATACATGAGAATTTGCAATGAATACTTTACTGAATTGTCAGAACAAACTCTTGAATGGCATTGCAACACCTTCAGAGACACCAAATCAATTGTTTATGCATACTGTATAAAGATGTATTGCAGAAAAATTAAATTATGAAATATCCAAATTGGTTTGATTTGTCAATATTTTTTCCCAAATCTGACTATTTACCGCGTTAAAAATTCCCAATTTGGGCAGGGGCCTTTTTCCCAAAACCCCCTGAAAAAGCCCTGATAGTAGACTCATTCTGAGCACTCAAGTAGCTTCAATGCAATAGAAATTAATGAATTAATTAAGATATTTGTCCTAAAATGACTTTCATAAAAAACAACAACATACAGTTGTCATATCTTATTGTATTCAAAATATAGGCACAATCTTTGATGTATATGGAAATGAAATAATGAGTGCTTTAGTACAAGTAATTTTATTATTGCATCAAACTTAACAAATTTGATATTGATCTGTATAACATTAATTTTTGTTATGATATGTTATTCTAGGGTTCTATGGACTGTGGATTTGTATGTTCTACAAATAAATATCTTATCACTGAACACTGATATCAGTTTTGTGGTCATGTTTGCATGAATTAAATGAAATATGTATGACTCTGTGAATTTCCTTCCAGTTTTGCATCAAAATTAACTGAAAATTCTGTTATAATTTAAGAAATGATTATTGTAGTCAGCTATTCACAATGCCTGATGTTGATATCTTCTTCTCTTTGATTGATAGCTGCTATACTTATGATACATTTCAATGTTTTTTTATTTGATTTGACATTGTGTTAACATAATTTATGGTCATTTTACACTCACTCAACCTAGCTTTTCTAATTCTTTGTCTATAAGCTGTTGTCACCTACACTGCCACAAGGTCAACAACTTTTCCATAAAACTTTTTTATGCAGAAAAATCAACATTTTTTGTTGATTTTCATAGAACTACTGAAGATATTGTATGCATGAAACCCTTCCACACACATAATATGTATAAAGTACTTGTATTATGTTTTTAGTGCACATTTTTACAATTTCTATTGAATGAATGATTTCTATTTTCACTATTCTTTGTTACAGTCAAATCTTGTAAATCCACTATCAATGTTTCAAATATACTGTATATGTTCCTCACAAACATGCATTCCACTACTTGGAAGTTGTATTGTGACAGACTTTTCTATTGTGTTTTCTGTTTTTTTCTAAACTGCGAAGTTTGATTATTTAATTTCCATGGTGACTAAATGTGTTATTTTATTTAAATACATGAATAATGTTAAATAAAAAAAGAGGCATCAATCCACTAAACAATTAGTCTTTTCCGCCTGACTTTAAAGCATGCTGCCATTATAACATGATTGTTTGACGAAAAACATTTAAACACCAATAGTCACTCAATTATTGTCCATTTTCTCGCTACCCGGCCATTTAATGCTTATCCTCATGCATAAATACATGACCTTTTGGAAATTATGCAATAGATTCTTCATAGGTTCTTCAAAGACTCAAGCAAAATTTACAGATTTAATCCATGAAATTAAACTTTTTCATCTCCCTGCCCTTTTCCAAAATTAAAGATAAATCTCTACATTAATTTTCCAGGCTGAACGTGAGTCCCTTAGGAGACAAGTGGAATCACTATCTCGAGACTTCTCCGGTACAGCAGACACTCACAACAAGATAACATTACGTGTACATGATCTAGAGAAAGAAAATATGATATTAAAAAATAGAGCTGAAGAAGTTCTACATAAAAGTAAAGTTGATCTAACTAATTTAAAAATGGATATGTTAAAACAAAGAGGAGAATTAGAAAGGGAAAGAGATAAATTATCTAATCTTGTTGATGGTATGTATATAATCTATGTATTTGTGATGAATTTTGTCATCTTAATTTGATTAATTTAATAAAATCAGACCTTGTAGTGAAAATACATTTATAACCCTTTACTTTTGGGAAAATTCTTTAAAATTGTTTGTTTTCAGTAAAACCTTTAAAATTAAGAACAACATGTATTTTCAACTAAAAATATGTCTTCTACATATTTTTTTGCAAAATTGGATGACCATTAAAGTTGCCTAAATTTTGTCATAAAATTGGTCCTGTGAGCATCTATGAACTTGATTGGCCTTTCATTGTTACAGGATTAATCACTGGTTAAGTGGAAAACGGGCGTAACTCAATATAAGAAAAGAGTTAGTTACGACTATTTTGCACTAAGCCAGTGATTTGTCTATCAGTCTGCCGTGTATCATAGTGACTGCAATTTCATGGACAAAAAATACATTAAACCTCTAACTGACATTCAAACATCGTGTTTTTTCCATGTCAAAAACATTTCCTCAATGTACTATAATCTACAATGTATATAATATCAGATTTACAAGTAAAGATAGATATATCTAAACATACAATACAAACACAAGATCAAGCATTAATGGATAAAGAAAGAGATTGTGTTAGAAGAGTACAAGCTGCAAGAGAAGAAGAATTTGAAAAGTTTGCTAAAGTTGAAAATGAAAAGTAAGTTGTTGATATAACCAATCTTGATTAATCAGCTTATTTCAGTAAAGTTTAAGCTTTCAAGGTCATCAGCAAATATGTACATGTATTTAAGTATTATGTATTAAGTCATGCTATTGACTTAACATTTGAATAAAGTGTCGGTTTGAAGTATGAAATATATTGGGCCATCTGACTCATACAGTAAAGTTAAAATGAACCCCAACTGATAATAGTTTTCTGTCATTACCTTCAATTCTAATGTGTGCTAGTCCGATTTATGTTTTATGGTAATTGCAAAATAAATAACTAGCTTGATTTAAAATTCGTTATTTTTCTAGCCTGTATCAATGTTCTCTGGCCTGGGCTTTAAGTTAGTGGGTGAAGGTGATGGCTGAGTTTCAGAAGTTGATTTGTCCTTTCAGCAGATTCCAAAGTTCCTAATTGGCTCCCTTGTATGTCAGTTTTCTCTATATTATCAAGCAATTGCATAGACTGTAACTTATTTTTCAAAATTTTATATATACTAATTTATTAATACATTTATCCTTTTTGAGTCTGCTTCCTGGTCCCCCATTACTGAGCTAAAAAGATAACGTTTTTTTTGCGCAAGGAAACAACAGTGTAGGTTTTAGATGGAATTCAAATCCAATGTGCAGCTGGTTAGTGGCTATTCATTGAGTACCAGTCCAACTTGGTAACCACTCAGCAATGCCTGCACTAAAAATTAGACCATTAATATTTCTAAGAGATTATTTGATATATTTCTAGGTTAGAATTAGAGACAAAGATTCAGGAAACAGAAAGACGTAAAATAGATGAAGAAGTTCAAAGACAAGCAGAACGTGACAGAATGGAAGAAAGAATTACTGCAGCAATGGATGCTAAGGAATCCGCAGAGAAAGAATTATTTGTTATTCAGTAGGAATCTATTATTACTGCTTTATGGTTTAATATTGTTTCTTTTAGGCCTTATAATGTTTGATGTCCAGTAAGCAATCATCAGGACCGCCAGACATAAACTGGAGGAATTTGCACCCTTGCTTAAGGAACCATCAATGGCCTGTTTCTAAACTAAACTGGATGATGATGATGATGATGAGTTGTGCCATTCATTGGTTGTCATTTCTCATACATGGCTTCTCTCCTGCAATTTCCAAAGAAAAAAAACCTTTCCTTTATCAGTGATGTTCCTATAACAGCAAATTGATTTTTCAACATAGACTTATATATTATCTTACCTTTGTATCAATTATTTAATATTTCTATATGTATAATGATAAATTTTGATGCAGTGGTTTTTAAGGTTGTTTTTTTCGCATCACCCCTTACCCTTCAAATCTCAAAAGTTTTGCCCAAGTATCCAAAATTGTGAAAACAATGTAACAGTAAGGCGATTATATTAAAAATCAAATTTTCTATAAATTTTGGGAAATTTTGTTATTTTTCTATTGTGGAAAATGCTTTAGTTTGACCCAAATTAATTGACAAAACTCACTGCTATGATAATTCTATTTCTGTCTTGTTTCACAGATCAAAGTTATCTCACCAGCAAGCATTACTTGATCAACTAGAGAGAGAAAGATCTGAAAACTCTGAATTAAAAAGTAAAATAGCAAAATTAGAGACTGAATTAAACAGTTTTCTAGGTAACGAGCATGATATGACAGATGAGAATATACGAATGAGGAACCAAGTAGATTTGTTGAGAGAAGAGTTAAAACTAACTAAAGAACAATATCAGAAAGCTCATGATAACCATGAGAGAATATTAGTACAATCTAAGTCAGCATTGATAGAAGAGAAGACAAGATTAGAGTTACGTGTACAAGAATTGGAAGATAAACTAGCTGATGCTACTAAAAAATATTCTAAAGCTGTTTCTGTTTATAAAAAGGTATAACCATTGTACTTAAATTGAATATACAAATTGACGGCTGTCTGCAAGACTGTAGTTAGTACTTTGTATTAAAGAGCGAGTTATTACAGTTTTTCAGGCAACCCTGGAAATACATTACCCTCTAAAAGTCCTTGAAAACAAATCGTAATGTAAGTGTTAGAGAGACTGAAGATGTGTACTGTAAGTTACTGTATTATAATTTAAGCTTATATGTTTTATAATTTTGAATCATATATTGATGAATTAGTTCATGCTAACTTTTGAATTTGTTCAAAATGTTAATTGGTTAATCATAAAAACATGATTTTGTCCCAGGACTTATGGAGGGCACTGTTTTACTAAGTAATAACTTTAGACTGTATAAATTTAATTTATGTTTGCGACTGTATTTTTGAATTCTGAACAAAGATTTCAGTTTCTCATTTACATGTATGTAAAGTTCTGGAGATCATAAAGTTTTCTCTGTGGCATTATTTTGTGTTTGCGCTTGTTGAATAGACTAATCAGACTGGCTTTTAATCTTAGGCAATTACTGGACTAATGGATTGTTTAAACTGCTTTCACATAGTATTGGAAATAGATTTATAATAATGGGCTTGAAAAAAAGAATGTTTGTGGCTTTATAATGATTTATTTGTGGAATTAATGACACTTTCTGTTTTATTTCCAAATACAAATTGATAGTTTTGTTTGTATTGGTTAAATAACTCAGTCTAGATATTTAAGCCTCTTCATGGTTAGTGAGTTAGTTAATAGAAAGTCTGTTATGAATAAAATAAAGTTGGAAAAGTTGCATGTAGCAACAAAAAACCCTTACAAAGCCTTCATGTCTCTCCAAGCAGATGACAAATAAATCAGGATTTGATTGATTAAAACATTATATGATATGATACATGATAGCAAGTGTGATATTTGTATTTCTAAAGGTGATTTCTGTATATTTGTAGTACAAAAGTCGTAGTAGTAAAGTGATAGATAATTTAAAGTATAAGTGTCAAATACTTGATGCTAAGAAGGAAGAATTAGAACTGGAAAAGAAAGCTTTACAGTAAGTTACTGTTTTATTTATATACATTAGAATATTGTCTTTTTCGCTTAAAGGTATCACCTGAGCTTTGGCTGATTCATTTCTGTATACAAACTGTACTGTCCAAACTGAATCAAGTGTTGATGTTTTATTTTTCTAGTTACTTTTCTTTGGTCCTTCTATAAATCAAACTTAAGGGTGACAACATACCCTCATTTTTTTAAGCTAAATTTGCATGCTCAGAATTTGGACTAAATGAAACAGACATTTATGAAATGTAAAATTTATTGTTCAATTGTATAGGTACTATGGCCAACTAACATCATTACTTAAGGCCATGCCAAATTGGAATTCTGTTAAGCATCAACTCAAATTTGACAAACCTAGGTACCTATTCACAAAAACACTCAAACCGTGAACGAAAACACAAATATTTTTACGACAAAAAACAATGCATTATAGTTATTTTTTCAATGGAATAACATCCTCATGATATGAAACAATGGTCTTAATTTAATATAAAATGACTAGTGTTTTTTTTTCATGTAAAATATACTTTGTACTAATGACGTGGTTATGATTAATTGCTTACGATAAATAACGTTGTTGCTGAACACATTTTCCCCTGAATTAAATTGTCGTATCGAATCCCGGAACATCGGAATTATTTAAAACAATTTTTTTTAAATTTTGATTGAGGCTTCTAAAACCTACGCGCACACGGACGCTTAACAAAATTTCGATATGGCATAGCCTAATTGCATGTATTTTCCATCTATAGGCCTTGCCTATAATTATATTAACTTAGACCTCCAAGTACTGTTTTTTAAATCCTCTATAATAACATTGTTAATACAATATACTATATATCAACAGATCATGTGTACCTCAAGATACATTTAACAATCTAAGAAAACAAATGAAAGATTTACAACGACGTCATAGTGAGTTCCGTAAAGTTATAGTAACACAAGGTATACAACATGTACCTATAGGAGAAATGTCATTTGCTTCAATGAACATGGATGCCACTATATTACCTAACTATAGTTTTAATGAACAGGTATGTTCCTTCTTTTCAATATATACTTTGACATTTTGATGGCTTAACCAAAACTGGTTTTACTAAAGCTTTACACTTAACTAAAAAATGGTTTTACTCCATTTTTTTCTGTTTTTTAGGAATGGCGACTCATGGCTGTTTTTTTTCTCCACTTGTCTTGGTGCTAAGTTTATCCATATCCATATGCTCTATTAAAAGCATATTTTGATAATATTTGACAGACACATGTATAATGTACCGTACTTCTATTGCTAGCTATGAGAAAAAGTAATTTTTGATAACATTGAGTTAGACCATTTTTCTGTTAAGCCCTTGATTTGTTAATTAGTGTGCTTTTTACACTGACTAGAGCTAAATATATATTTTATGTTTAGTGCAAGAAAATGTTAAGAATATTATTGACTGGTCAATGGCATAATTTTGTTCCTGTCAACATTTCACACAATCTATTTCAAATATTTAGTTTTACTTCAAAATATGTCTCTTTGCCTGTAGCGCTTTTCACAAAAAAAATCTTATGATAAAAATCATCATAAGTCAAAAGCTTGGTCATTTTTTTGCCAATCAATATCAAGTATTATTGAATTTTATGTAGACTATTGTATACCTTTCGAACATCACAGCATAGTTTTTTTATTATTCTTCTTCTGACTTTGATCTGCAAAATTATGAAATTGACTTACAATAACTTTTTTGTATGATTTTTTGTGAAAAGGTACACTGGTTTTACACTGCCACTCTTTTTATTAAACATTTGTCTTGCCTGAGTAACAGTCTTCACCTTAACTCACTGAAGTGTTGTAAAAACTGAGAGTGATTTGGCTTGATTTGGATGGAGATTTTTCTAAGTTTCACCCATGTACATGTACGTATGATGTACCTATATAATAAATGTTGTTAATCACATATTGTAATACACTATTTATTTCTCTTTCTACATGGTTTTAGGCTTGGGTAAGTGTAAATGATTAAACTTTACCTGTTCCTTCATATATCTCTGTTTAATTTTGTTTCTTATTGGATTGCTGAACTCAAATTTTTTCGTCAGTTAACAATTTACTTATGTCATTTTTGTTAACAATGGGTGGTCTGATTGATCATTTCAAAAATGTCTTTGAATGTATGATTATGTCTATTTAATATGGTACTGATATCAATTTAGTTCTAAATACAGTAAAGTTCAACTATAATGACCATCAAAATCAATAGTATTTTAGTAAAATGGTTATTTAGGGACAGTTTTCTTCTCAAATTAAGAATTTGGAACTTTAAAAAAGAATTTCATGGTTTTTACTATAATTAAGGTTTTCTCTGTAGCGGAATTTTACTGTATCAGTGAGAGAATAATGACTATTTTCAGTCAATAGTGTACATTCAGCAATCTATTACTTTACTATTTGGTGGTTTGTAGATATTACCTCTTTGTTCTTTATTCCTTAGTTTCTATTCAGGCTTCATTTAATTTGCGGGTTTAGCACAAAACAGTTGTAACTCAGTCTTTTCTTATATTGAGTTACGATTATTTTTATGCTGAACCCGCAAATTGTATGTAAACCATGTCTCTAACTATATCTCTTTCAGCAGACTTTTCAGTAAATAATTTCATTAATTCTTGCTGTCATCAGCATACTGTCTATTTCCTACTCCTTCATTGATTTATAGAATTTACCATCTATTTATTTTCTATGTTTTAATCATGAGTAATTATCATTTTATTAAGTAAATCTTATGCGAATGATCTAGAAGTAAAGATAAATTCTGTAAATTAAATAACATCAAGTCATTGATCTTAATAAGCATGAGACATTGCTTTTTGGTTTTCTTAAGCACCAGTTTGATTTATCATATTATAAAGTAAAGGGCAAATTAATCAACTTGCCTGACTACCTTTCAGATACTAGTCTAGCCTACTGGTTTATATTTATCCATATTTACTGAATTATCTTTCAGAAATAATATCTTGATTAAAAGGTACTCATTCATTTTTTATACAGTTAAACTTCTGTTACAAAGTCCATTTCGATAGTTTCTTTTAAAATGGAGGTATCCTTAACTTCAATTATTACTTTAGTTCATGTAATCCATTGAGACAAACTGAAATGCGGTCTTTATACTGATGTTTAACTGTATAAAACAAATCATATTATAATCCTTGTTTGTTGTATTTTCCATGTTAATCAGAATTTTCTATTCTACAATAGTGATAAATCTTTACATCTTGAGGTTTCTGGTTTTAGGAGAAAACTGCAATACAATGGCCCTCTCTCATTATAAATTTATGTTAAAAATGTTTCCATTTTTCCTTTGCTTTGGTACTGTGTTCTTGTTTTTCTTATTTCTGTCACTTATTCAAGAATATGTTTATCTATACCATAAATCTCACGTAATTATGATAATATATAATATGATCACTACATAAAATTGTACAAGTTTTGGTATTTTGGTGAATAGAAATGTTTAGAGTTTAATTGTATTAGAAGACGTAAAACATAGTTAAAAATTAGCATGTATCAGAGTTTTTATATGTTAAAGGGTGGAGCTTTTTTCTGTTATGTTATGTGTTTAAGAAATTTATTTTCTAGCTTGCAATGCATGTTCATATATCTCAATTTTCAGTTAAAATGTTTTGTTTTCTCAACAGTCAAGTATTGTAACATAGATTTATACAAACCTCTTAATATTACTATAAATTACTTTAATATAAACATCATGTCATAAATTGTCTATTTTTAGAAACAATGACATCATCATGGCATAAATTGTCTATTTTTAGAAACAATGACATCATCATGGCATAAATTGTCTATTTATAGAAACAATGACATCATCATATCATAAATTGTCTATTTTTAGAATCAATGACATCATCATGTCATAAATTATCTATTTTTAGAATCAATGACATCATCATGTCATAAATTGTCTATTTATAGAATCAATGATATCATCATGTCATTAATTGTCTATTTTTAGAAATAATGACATCATCATATCATAAATTGTCTATTTTTAGAAATAATGACATCATCATATCATAAATTGTCTATTTTTAGAACCAATGACATCATCATGTCATAAATTGTCTATTTTTAGAATTAATGACTTCATCATGTCATAAATTGTCTATTTCTAGAATCAATGACTTCATCATGTCATAACTTGTCTATTTTTAGAATTAATGACTTCATCATGTCATAAATTGTCTATTTTTAGAATTAATGACTTCATCAAAACATAAATCATCTATTTTTAGAATCAATGACTTCATCATGTCATAAATTGTCTATTTTTAGAATCAATGACTTCATCAAAACATAAATCATCTATTTTTAGAATCAATGACTTCATCATGTCATAAATTGTCTATTTTAAGAAACAATGACATCACCATGTCATAAATTGTCTATTTTTAGAAATAATGACATCATCATATCATAAATTGTCTATTTATAGGAAAGAAGACATCAAGAAGATCTAAAGTTATTAAGACAAAGATTAGATTTATTAGACGACAATCAAAGACAACAGTTGGATGAATTTCAAGAGATTGCTCACAGTACGCTTAGAAGTTCATATCATGAAGAAGTAGAAAATACAAGTAAAGAAAAGATAGATATTGAGAAAGCTACAGCTCCCCCAACAACATAATATACCTCAGTGATTGCATTATATACATACATACAGTGGAACCTTGCTATAACAGTCAGTAATAAGACCATTCTATGAAATTAGTTGATTTCCAGTTGTCTGGGACAACCACATTGTAGTTAGGGTTACCAAATGAAAGTTTCTTTTTTGGCAAGTGAAAATCTGCTTACAAGATACAAGGATTGCTGCTTGAATAATCTGTTTGGACATGTTTTAGAGAAGTGATTGTTTAAGAGAATTTTATTTTCAATAATGAGGAATTTGAAGTACATTTGTAACTGTTTATGTGAGATGGACATCACTGTGAGGTGACTGTTTAGTGTGGTTCCACTGTATAATTATTAAATGTTGAAAATATGATTTCAGTGTGCTTTGGTACTGTGGCCATTTTAATGTTGTGAAATTATTATGTATGTATGATAAACTGAATACACAGTGATGTGATCATTGTTTTTACTTTGGTTGCAGTGTAGTGATATTATGATATTAAAGACATTAATGTTTTCTTCTGATAGTATATAAAATGGTTGTATTTGTTTTATAATTTGATTGATTGTGACTATCACAAAATTGTGCTGAGTTTATCTTGATAGAGTTACTCTTTTTCTGATGTGAGTCAATTGATATATGATCAATTGTATAATATTTTTATTCTATTGTCTTTTTTGCTGAATGAGTCTCAAATAACTGCCTTCTCTCTAGGAACCTTGAAACTTACTATATGACCAGTTTTAAGGTAAATAGTAATACTTGGCTATCCTCAGATTATTTATAAAATTTAACATTTATTTATTATATCAGTCCAGATGTCTATGTATATAAGTATTGTATTGTTCAATTAAGAATGATTGGTTGATTTTGGTTAGTTAACTAATGGTGCATATTATATAAGTGTATACAATTATATTGTCACTGTTATTATTACATTTTATTATTTCACACTGCCACTTTTATCATGAACAATTTACTTTGGGATTTCACGGCGTCTCAACACCGTGATATTGTGATGGGTAGATTTTGATAGCAATGGGCAAAAGTCACGTGACATAAATCCTTTCGATTTCTTCTGCCGACATTTTATTGTCTTCTGTTGTTATGGGTTAATTTATAAAAGATATGTGTAATCAGTTGTATGCACATTGAATTCTAACTTGAAATGTATGTATGTCAGTTTGTCCCAGCCTAGATCTTGAGAGAACATTCCAAATTGTCAATGTCAAAAATTCCTTAATACGGCTGGTTCAACAGCTTTAAGATAAGAATGTTTTGCAATAACCAAGGTTGTCTTTATTGTACTTTCAGTAACTTACTTGTATGTGCTTGGATATTTTATGAAGCCTTAACTATGTGATACATTATAATACATATCTACATGTGTATACTTGATTTGTACTAACATATCTTAATACTAATCTAATTATTTATACATTAGGTGTAAGACTGGAGTGTAAAATTCCTAGTTTTTTTCACTTGTCTTTGAACAAGTGATATCTTAAACAATACCGGTACCTGTCTGGGGTCAAAATGCACTTGTCCAGAAGTTCAATATTCAAAAAGAACTATGATATTAAATACATACATGAACTAAAAGTAATAGTAAATAACTTACAGTATAAGACAATGTAGTTCACTGTGGAATTTGTTGTACTTTATCTAGTGATCTTATATAAAACAATGATTAACCATTCCAGGAATTGAAATTGAATTTCTTATTGAAATGGTATCAGAGTACCGAGACACTTAACTAGATAATCAATACAGTTCTAATATAATGTAGAATTAAAGAGTAGACTGTATATTGTATTGTTCAGAAAACTAGATAGAACTAATGATTGTTTTTGTGTGATGTAAAATCATTGAATGTTTTACACGCAACTTTCGATACAAATTTTTAACTTTAACACTTTTGTGTACTTGAATACTCTTTTTGTGATAGTATTTTCTTCACTTGCTATTCTGTGATAACACCTAAGACAGAATTGGTTGTTAATTTAGATACAGTAAACCCAAACTTGAGTATATTTACATCAATTTAAAGAAAAATCCTCTTTTTGTACTTGCCATTACTAAAAACAAATGTACTAATGTGCCTTTTTTATATTGTATGGATTTATAGCATTAATAATTAATTGTAATTACTATTATTTGATAATATTTTATATTTGACAGCATTGTCATGGTGTCTGGTTTATGATGGTATAGTGTGAACCTCAGTGTATATATATATATATGTTAGAACAATCCGATTAAAACCTGATCTAAAATTTTCTGCTCACCTACTTGCTATTTTAGATCTGGCCTTTTTCATATGAGGGTCACGTTCAGGTGACCTTTTCTCATCATAATATTAATGATGAAATTGTTATGATACATAACTTGTTTACATCGTCTACGTCACGCAATTTGAAATGAGCCGTCCAATGGCAGACTGTGAATAATACTGCCTTTAAATTAGCTTGCAAACCTTGGTCTAAAAATAGAAATTTAATAGATGTTAGAATTAATGTAGATTGGTTAAGGGTTACTAAGTTATACTAAAATGAGAACTCAATTCATACAAATTGAAATTTACTCTTAATTAATAAGTAAACTATTTTCCTTGTAGTAATGATATTATATTATAATGTAAATTACTAATATTGTTGAAAGCAATAGTACTTGGTTAATGATATCATGTATTAAGTTATTTATGTATGATATCAAACGATTATGTCGGAATTTTGATATTTTATGTTATATTGTACATAACAGGAAATTATACACTACACAAAGTATATTTCATTGTATAAGACTTAGTATAGTCATCTTTGGTTCCAATATTTACTACGTGTATCAGTAGATATATGCTCAACTCTTATGATATAGTACAGTGTAAGCTGCCCAGCTAGCTTAGTTGGTAGCACGCAAGTCGTGGGTTCGATTTCCGGGGCGGGGCATACTTTCGTGGAGCTTGGTCATGAAATTATTTCTACGGCCATTCTCCCTCCTACCAATTATTTTTAATTATGTAGGGCAGTTGTCAGTCACTGACAATAGTATGCTCTTAGTAGTTGGTCAACAGCTAAATCCAGAGATTTAGCCTTTCCAGGACGAGTGAGTAGGTTGACTGACCGCGGTTGTATGACCTAAACAATGTGTTGCTACGGCGTTAATCCAAACAAACAAACAAAACAGTACAGTGTTGTCTGAATCATTGACTTCATTGAACCAAACAAAATGATACTCTTGTAAAATGTTGAAGATACATGTTTGTATTTACATTAATTTGTGAGTATTTTACATTTGAATGTTGACATAACACCTGGTAGACCATTCATTTATATTCCGATGATTTCTGATGCCTCTTTGGGATAAGATTGTGTGTCAATGCAGAGTACAGCAAATCACTTAAGAGAAGAATATGTATTGTTTAGAATACACTGTCAATGTAATCATAGGAAAAGGGACATTTTTTCATTGGTATATTTACTTATATTTCATATGTATATATTGTTCGTTTTTTCTCAACTGTCAAAACATGAATAATTTCACGGTGAATGCGTTCATTAAATCATTGTTGTAATACATCCATGAATTTCCGAAGGTGTGTATTATGATCGAGTAAAGCTGCTTATGCCGTATGATATGTTTTAGGCAAGATATTTTTAATAACAATTAGGCTGCTAGTACAAAAACATTGCATTCAGTCACAGTGTAATTATTCAAGCTTTGACAGTTGAGAAAAAACGGACAATAATTGTAATATATATTTGTATTGTTTAGATTTTAGTGATTGTTCCTTATAATGCCTCTGACTACAATACACATTATTATATGTACATTGATTTGATATTTGTATATGTTATAATCTATTTGTAGAGTTAGACAATTTATAAAATACCTGAACATTTCAATTACTTTATAAAAATGTCTAAATTTACTAATTGCCTCGAACATGTAAATTATAATGTACATGTATATTTTTTATTATTTATTTTAGTATTTTTGTTATGATTAAAGAATAGATACTAAGCAATAAATATAAAAATCAGCATTTATTTTTATTTTTACTTAAATAGTACATAAGTATACAAGCCTACTTGTTCAAGTATGTAAAAATGAGTCCCTGTGAGTCTTGTAAATAGTCAGTCTCCTTTTAATTACTTAGTTCTGCTAGGTTTGAAATGATATTTATAAGCTCAACAGCTTGAACTTAGAGGTTTTATTACACAAATCTTCAAGTCAACCAGGTGTCCAACCTGTCCTAATTTGACATTTTGTTTATGTTTGTGCCTTACATAGCTAAATAATGGATTGAAAATAATATGCATAACTTGCATGTTCATATTAATGTAATTGTTTATGAAGGTATTAGTCCTTGTGTCAATAACATTCAATTTTGCTTCTTGGTCAGGTCTCCTTGTTCTGAACAAGCAGAATAAAGTTGTGAATTCAAGGAAAGAAATAATTGGATTTCCAGTGTTTGACACTGTTTTTAACAGGAGTCCCTAAAGAATCCCTAGTCAGTAACTTAGTGATTTCTCCTTAATGTTAAGGATTCTTCCAATTAAAGACAAAGAATTTGGATTCAGATTTGCTGTCACTAACTGTAATAAACAATTCATGGCAGCTTTTAGGAATCCTAAAGGAATCTCTTGCTGAAATGTTTTAGGATGCGTAAGTGGTACAGTACCAATGGATCACTGCTCTTACAATGTAACAAACATGCAACAACCAGACAGTAAATAAATGAATGAAAATTTTCCTTCAATTAACACAAGTCATGGACAATGATTTTGTCAAATATTTTCCTAATATGAACTTCATGTTTCTAAAGAGTAAGGAAATGACAAAAGGGTTCTTTTCCTCTGTGAAAGCCTCGGAAAAAATAAAATTCAGCATTTCAGATCTTCTTTGGAAACTTTCAACATTCATCCATGTACGTAAAAACAACAGAAGTCTATTTTATTTCATTAGTCATGTATATTTCTTATTAAACATTCTTAACATTTTATGACAATAAATGTATAAAAAATTCTTCTACAAATATATTATAGATAAAATCATTCATCACTGACCATTTGGAACTAAATTTATGTAAAGTATATACAGGGGTATGGAATTCCTATGTCTGACTTGTCCTATTGATGTACATTTGTAATGGCATTTTATAGTCTAAGTTTCATGCTTACGCACGATCACCAACTTTACAGCTATTGCCCCTGATCATTGAGCTACTGGTATCTATCTATCAATCTCCCTGGGGAGTCTTACTCCTCTTATTAGTGCAGCTGACAAATTAGTGCAATGGAATTATACCACCCTCGCAAGTACACATTTACATCTGGGTTGAGTGAAGCAATCGCAGGTTAATTTCTTGCTCAATGAAATTAGCAGTGCCCCTAGAAGGATTTGAACCCAGGACCTCTCGATCCCTGGACTACTGCTCCTACATTTATGTCGTCAGACAAGTTAATAATTTTAGCTCACTTGTCTATGGTCAAGAACATGTAACATTTTCTAGCTGTAAATACACTAACATGATAATACTTAATTATTGTTAATGTTTCAATCATATTCAGCATTTTATCCAATTTTTTATTATTACTTAAAATATGCATTTTATATCATGGTTCACTATATTTCCTTTCAAGTATTGAACCTCTGGACAGGTGCATTTTGATCCCGGACCATTTGAATGTTTAATTCACACATCCATCTGTTGGACAAGTGGAAAATAATTGATATTCCACACCTCTGTTATTATGAAATTATATACTAGTAATATCAAATTAATCAGTTGTGGTTTTTATAAAACATGAACACAGAAAAACCTAAAAAAACAGCTATTGTAACCTGCCTACATGAAAACATAAACAGAAATGTACATGTATGTTGTGCTTTATCTAAAGATATTGGTAAGTTTTATTCAACTATCAGTGGCACATACATTTATCCCTGCTGATTTACATACTCAATATTAGTTCAATTATTCTTTTACCCATACATATAATACAGATATCTAATTAAATTATTTTATCCATGGAGAGAACAGAAGCATTGTAGTAAGTATTTAAATCAGTGGGGTTAATGAATGCATCACAGACAGTGGAATACAATTTTACAATAATCTACATAGAAGAATATAAACAATAAACAAAAATTAGTTTTTTTCTATATAATTTTATGTTAGTAAGTGGAGAAAATATGGCAAAAATAAATCACAAAGTATTGAATAAAAAATGGAAATATTGTTTTAGTGTCTGTGATGTAACAGAGAATGAGGATATGTCTATATATTATTATATATTAGTTATATCCAACAATACCTAATCAGCTGCCTGTGTTTTCAAGAAAAAATCTGTGAACTGTGGAAAAAATCTGTGAACTTCTGTAGATCTTTGTTCCAAAAAATACAGCTATAACAATGAAAATATAGAATAATGCTAACAAAAACATACAATTAAAAAGCTTTCCATTTCAATACATGTAGCCCTTAAATAAGTTTTCATTAAAATTCAGAACAAATGAAATTCAACTCTTTGACTTTTTAAAATAGACTTTTTAATGCAAAATCATTAAGCTACTTTTTCAATTGTCTTTTAATGGGTCAAATAATTCATTTGTTTCTGTTAATAAAACTCTAGAGTAGAACAATTGCTGCTGTAACTTTCATGGTGTTATGTCTTTCATTAAGTTCCATCTAATATAAACATGTAGATAAACCCTGGTGTACCAAAATAACAAAAACCATATCATAGCGTTTGCACCAAATATCCCATAATTAATAATCTTCCAAATCACTGGAAATTCATTCTTTAAAAAAACTTAACAAAAGTAAAATACATTCAAGAGCACATATTTATGATATTATTAGATATATATATAAAACTTGTACTAAAATTGTTAAAAATCTAATATACTTAACATTCTAACAACAATGAAAATGTCATATAACTGACATCAATATGGCAAGGACCATATGTAGCCAACATGGTTCTGACTCAAAATGAAGAGGTATTTTACTCTGAATCTAGTGTAAGTTGATTTCAACACTTAGTGCTGACTAAACAAAATCTGTGAAAATATTGGTGCTAAGTTTTTACAATGTGTGTATAGACATAGTTATATATATTCCTGTTAGTATTTGGTTACATCTCATTTGATTTGTGTAAACTATTTATGTTCATTATGCGCATAACATGCTATGTATTGTCCTCATGCATTTTATATGTATTGGAAATAAACTAAATCTCTATAAAGAATTTATAATGATACAGAAACTGGAGACTAAGTGAATTTTGCTGTAAACATTTAAATACAATTTTCAGAGTAATATACCTTATATGTATATACATGTATGGAGCGTTTTTATCTCAGAACCCTGCCACCATGACCTATGTCAATGATTATGATATTACTGGCTATGTCCTTAAATTCAAAACATTGTAGAAATTGATGGCTTCAATTTGAAAATACAAATTATGAATATATTTACAAAATGGAAGAATTTATATATTCCTGAAATATAATATCTATTTAGAACACACAGAGCTCTAATTGCCATTCTAATTAAATTTTGATCTCTAATGGGATTAATAGACTTTATCTGGAATTCAAATATTTGGGTTATTCCTGCAGTACAAAAAGACTTTCACTGTTACAATGAAAATAGACGTACTAAGAACAAAATGATTTAATTTGTGTTTCATGCTTTTAAGCAACAATGTGTAAAAATGTTTGTACTGTCTGTGCGTGGATGAAAAACCTCATAAATTTGAGTTCCAAAATAGGTCTATTAATCATATAGCAACACTATTTAAATATTACTGCCGTTCAAAGTTAAATTTTGATCTCAAACAGGATTGATTCATGTCATCAACATTATCTATGTCTTCTACCTGAACTTTGTGACCTTGATCTTTGATGACCTGATCTATGACTACTATGATCATGTCTACTACGAAGTTCATCTTCACTATATCTATCACGACTATGATGACGATGACGACTGTGTCTATCATCATTATAATCACTATAATCATCTCTATCATAGTCTCGATGTCGTCTAGACATCCCCGTAGATGATGATCTTTGTGACCTTCCACTTTGACTTCTAGATCGTTGTCGACCTCTCTCTCTATTATCATCATCATACTCAGAATAGTTATAATCTGAGTCAGTTCTGTATCCTCGATGATTGCCATGGCTTCTAGACGGTGAATGAGATTTATGTCTTGATCGGGTACTTCTCGTTGAACCTTTACGGGAACTACGATCATCAAATGATCGACCAGTATTCCTAGCTTGTCTTAGAGAATGTTTAATATTTTCATCAGTTAATATCATCCTATCCTCTCTTCGATTTCTATTCGACCTGCCCAATCCTCTGTTAGACTCCGCCCGACTTTTTTTATCAGCTCTTTGAGCTTCTCGCCATCTTGCCTCTTCCTTCATGAGCTCATCCTCTTCATGAGCTTGGCGGTATTTTTCTCGGTGTAAACCTTTTCTCATTGAATCAAATTCATGTTTTACATTTTTTATTGCAGGTTTAAGTCTAACCTCGCCATCCACTGCCTCACTTTCATAACTTTTAGTATCTATAGAATTACATTTAGGATTTTTATCAGTAATAGTTGTCCTAAATGCTGGATACATACTATGTTTACTGCTGTGTACACTCCCATGTTTACTACTGTGTACACTATCATAATGGCTACTGTGAACACTACCATGTATGCTACTGTGTACAGAGCTCCCACCTCTTTCTGTACCTGAAACAAAAATTTGTATTAAAATGTATTTTTCACTCATAACACGAAATCAGGAACAGGGGGTGCAAAAATTATAAAATAAACCATTAACAACATATGAGACAGTGAGTAAAATTGAATAAACATAATACATGTATTATGATAAGTATTTGTGAAAAATTTGATAGCTACATAGGGTAAAAGTCTTAATGATTTATTCTGAAGTACTGAGAAATGGTTCTAGTTCTATGTGTAAAAGCTGCTGAAATCATGTAAATCAGGCATTTCAGTATTTTGGAAATTTTGAACTTTTACCCATGTAGCTGACTATCAGACTTTTTCTGGATACATGTATTTGGATTTGTGTGTGTTGTTTCATTTCAACACTCACAGTCATGTGGGTCAGTATAAGAATGAGCATTGTATTTTAGACAGAAATGAACCAAGCTCTTATGATTAGGGAGAATTTTTTTTACAAAATGACTGACCACTGTGCCAGGGTCAATTCAGCTAAAAATACATAATTTGAACATTTTTTGTAGAAAACCCTTCAGGTGATACCACCACATGTATGTGAATCAGGGCTTTTTCAGGGGGGTTTTGGGGAAAAGGCCCCTGCCAAAATTGGGAATTTTTAACGCAGTAAATAGTCAGATTTGGGAAAAAAATATTGACAAATCAAACCAATTTGGAAAATTCATAATTTAATTTTTCTGCATTAAATCTGAGACCTTGAATTATCTAAAACATTTTTGTTCATCCCTGGTAAGTTGGTAACCAATGAAAGTTACAGTATTGAAATATACTGCACAATGGGTTCTGACAAGGTGTATTGGAGTTAAATCAAATAATTTTGTAACTGTTTGTTTTAAAACACAAGCAGATCTGTCAGACAAAA
The DNA here is from genome assembly GCA_025267735.1 of Mactra quadrangularis. Lineage (NCBI taxonomy): Eukaryota > Metazoa > Mollusca > Bivalvia > Venerida > Mactridae > Mactra > Mactra quadrangularis. Next base: position 47,108,233 of record CM046302.1, read on the forward strand.
ATTCTTAAAACTAAACAAGTTAAGATGTTGTTGACAAAAAAGAAAATCACTGTTATTTAGGGTTTGAGAGCACACGCATGAAAACAGAATCAAATTTTTGTTTGTGTCGCTCCCTGAGGCAACACTCGTTTAATCAAGATGAAAGAATATAAACAAATATTCATTTTATAACAAACGCGGATCAAAAATGTTTCAAACGAATTTGCGATCTTGCGGGGGTCGCGAAAATATATGACAATACATCTTAATGGTTTGTGTGATTTCGTTTCAAACAATAGAACATAAGTTTGTGCATTATAAACTTAATACGGCTATTAAAAGGTAAATTGATGACAAAATTGTTAGTTTTGAATGTTATTTTACGTTGAATAACCCGCAGTGCGTCGAATAAATTTCACTAACGTTTTTCACGGATAGTGGATTTCACGGGTCACCGATCAAAAGTAAACAAACGATCCGCGAAAGTTGAAATCTCAATTTTCTTTCGTAAAGCCCCATGAGATAGGCTGAAAAAGCCCTGTGAATTTTGTTTTTTTATTGCAATTTTGACAAGATTGTTTGAAAATTTGTGATCAGGTGACACACACACCTACTATATGACTACAATAAGTCACCCAGAGCATTATGATTTTGTGAGCTTAAAACTATTCAAATCTGAAATTTAAAATTAACAGAGAGACATAAATAAAGACTAGACCTACCATTAGGTACCAATGTTGACATAGAATGAGCTAGAACAGCTTTCTCGTCTTGTTTTCTACGATAAGTTATCACACAGAATACTACAGCAGCAACAACAACAACAATCACTAATACAGCCCCTACAACAATACCAGCTATCACACCACCACTTAGTCCTGAATCTTGTTGTGTTGTAGGTACAGCCCCTAGACCTATATCTGGTCCTGTAATCAGTCATGTAGAAAATAATAGTATTATTGCATATATTAAATAGTAAGAAAATTGGTGTGAAAGTGTGCCGATATAGCCTCAATGTTTAACTGTTTATTAGTACAAAAAGGCTACTGGCCAATAATACATTTTCATTTATATACAACAAGTAAATTATAAATAATGATACAAATGAATGTGAATGAGTAAGGTAACAGCAAATAATGGCAAGCTTGTTTTATGTGTCTACCTATACATACAGGTCTACATAATTATATCTCCCTGGCAAGTACCTATGCCCCAGCGAAAAAAATCAGTAGTTCAACCTTGACCGATAGCCTCAATGTTGTCAATATATTTTAGTATTGAGCAAATGTGCCAAAATATGATATCGGCACACTTTCTTGTGTGCCAAAATTGCATACAGTCCATTCGCGTTCACTCAAAAACGCGTTCGCTCGTAATTACGGTTTCGCTCGAGATCGAATCTTGGTCCCGATCGAATTTACTCTAAAGTTCATTTAAAAAAGATGCGATAACTCAAAATGCCTTGACTCGTATTTTACGTTAACTCGAGCTGGATTTCCAGTCCCGTCAATGATAAAATCACTTGAAAATTACGCGCTGGCTCAAAGTATTGATTTTTGAAAATTTTCGCACCTTTCACGGCCAGGTATCATTATCCGATGAATAGCCTTTTGTTTGACGTGTCACTCGCCATTGAAAACTTTACGTCGTACGTCGAGAAATGTTAGTTAAATAAAAGCAAGATTGAACAAAATGTGTATTTTTTATATTTTAATTCCAGATAAAATTACAAATTCTTCACAAAAAATCGCGTACATATAAGTAAAGTTTTATTCACAACAAGGATGATAGCAAAAACAAAATGAGTTTCAAAGTGCATGTATATGTATTCTACATAAAACAAAGAAAGGTTAAAATTGAGGACATTGACATCATCAAGTTTAACAAAATGAACAATTTTATGTTATGTTAAATGCACTTAACAAGAACACATTTAAAATTAGGAAAAATAACACCATTGAATTATTACATGTCTTTTATTCAAACTCAAATCTACATCAACATCTAATATTGTGACAGCGTGAGACGACGCCATTCGGAACAACCTTGGCGATCATCTAGGAAGATATACCTCGGAAATCAGACGTAGAAGGATTACAACCAAGTAATAAGGTCCGGCGATAGTCACTTTCATGTCAACATTTTATAATAACATTGTTTCACGCTTTATCACATCGTTTCATTCGTACAATATCTCACGAGTCGTATTTCTGTGTAGATCAGACTTTATTACCGCAGAAACCAAAATTCCTAGATCTACTTTTTCACCTTATGTTATTCGAGGTTTATATGCGTAGAAGATCGCCGAGGTTGTTCCGAATGAGACGACGCCTTTAAAGTGAATATCACGAAGTGGAAAAATTACAAAAAAAACAAGATGGCCGATCTGTTATAGACCTTGAGCCAGTATATGGCATTGCTCCCCCCCCAGGGGGAATTTTCAAGGGTATGATTTTCTTAACCCATATGGTGGTAGGCATTCACTGATGAAAGTTTGCAAAGTTCTGTTGGGGCTTTACAGAGTTATGGGACTTTGAAATATCACCCATTCTCATTTTCTGGTCAAATCCATAACAGACCTTGAGCCAGTATATACCCACGCGGGGAATTTTCATGGGTAGGATTTTCTTAACCCATATAGTGGTAGGCATTCACTGATCAAAGTTTACAAAGATCTGCTGGGGCTTTACAGAGTTATGGGACTTTGAAATATCGCCCATTCTCATTTTCCGGTCAAATTCATCATATTTTTGAGCCAGTATATGACATTGCTCCCGCATGGGGAATTTTTAAGGATATGATTTTCTTAACCAATGTAGTGGTAGGCATTCACTGATAAAAGTTAACAAAGTTCTGTTGGGGCAATACAGAGTTATGGGACTTTGAAATATCGCTCATTCTCATTTTCCAGTCAAATCCATAATAGACCATGAGCCAGTATATGACATTGCTCACCACATGGAGAATTTTTAAGGTTATGATTTTCTTAACCCATATAATGTTAGGCATTCACTGATGTAAGTTTACAAAGTTGTGCTCGGGCTTTACAGAGTTATGGGACTTTGGAATATCGCCCATTCTCATTTTCTGGTCAAATATTAATTGACCATGACCAGTTTATAAAATTGCTCCCCACATGGGGAATTTTCAAATGTATGATTTGCTTAACCCATTAACGTTGTAGTCATTCATTGATAAAAGTTTATTAAGTTCTGTTTAGGCCTTACAGAGTTATGTGACTTTGAAATATCGCCAATTCTCATTTTTGGTTTAAACCATAAGTGCTTTTAAAGCAAGTTTAAGACATTGCTCCTTTCTGGGAATAATTATCTATGGTATATTTTTTAAACCCACATGAAAGTAACAGTTCACTGATAAAAACTTTGCAAAGTTCTGTTGGGGCTTTACAGATTTATGGGACTTTGAAATATCGCTCATTCTCATTTTCCGGTAAAACCATAAGTGCTTTTAAAGCCAGTATATGACATCGCTCCTCCTGGAAGTAATTATCTACGGTATAATTATCTAACCCACATGGTAGTTGCAATTCACTTATAAAAGTTTGCAAAGTTTTGTAGGGGCTTTACAGAGTTCTGGGACTTTGAACTTCATGACCCCCTATGGCCATTTTCTATGCCAAAATGTTCTTATTACTGTCCTCCGGTATTCTATTTCGACACATCTTAATTACGAAGCCATTTTGTTTTTGACAACGATTTGGATTTTGGGTTACCCTGTAACGTCATTCCTGTGCATTTCCCATACTAAGCAGTGTGGTGATTTCTTAACACCAATATGTGAGGAGGCAAGGATGTTGAGGGACTCTTTTCATACCTCTTTTCAACACAAAAATGGTGCTTTTTCCTATTACGTTCTTAGTTTAGTTTTGAACATGCCATTTTTTCTAAAACAATAAATAAAACAGACAGATTGGCGTTTCTTATTTCTTGCTATTTCTAGAGAGTCACTTGACAGGTAGAGTACTTTCGTGTTGGCAAGACTAAAAATAGAAACAAATCAAGTGCATCGTTTCTCTGTTCTCTTATGTCAGCCATAAAGGAAATCTCCACTTTACATATTTTTATTTCTTGATTTTAATGATAACTTTCAGTTATTAATAAAAGTTTTACAAGATGGACAAATGAATAAAGTATTTACGGGAAGGGTCATTCGTTAGTCAGACTAAATAAATTTTACACATATTTGAATAAAAGCACCTATTTTTTATGGTAACGTATGTTTCTATACGGACCACACTAATAAAACTTTATTTTTTCTTCTTTATTTGTATGTTTGTCTATGATTTTAGCACTTTAGGAAGGCAAATGGTTGATACTGGAAATACATTTACCACAAAATAATAAATTCAGGACGCCCCTTCGCTCAAATATGACTTAAATTTTAGATCAACTTAAGGAAAATTACAGAAATACATTTATAAACCTTGAAACAATGACTTTCAAACTTGGAAAAATCGAAAGAAACTTAAGTACCATAGCCGTGAACAGTCAAAATCAATGAATACATTTTAAAAGTTTATATACTTAACTCACCGAAAAGTTCATAATTATGAATGCCTTAAGAAAGAAATAGGTAGTAACGTTTGTTACAACAACACTGTTTAAAATATCGCATCCCAATTTTATCTGTCACTCCCAGTACAACAGTTTAAATAATTTAATTGTAGCACAAACTATTTTCTATGTACTATGTCATATCTAAATACTGTTAATTACATCAATAAGGATTGCCTTCAAAATTAAGGGAAACATGTTAAAATTAAGAGTTTAAAAGGTTACAAATTAGTTTTAGAAAAGCGTAACAGATCAATTGTGTTCAAAGTTCATGTAGTAATCACTTTGAAGCAAAAAATCAAAACGTTCTCCTATATTTTTCCATTAGGAATTGGCACACTTATTTCTTATAAAAAGTCATTTGTCACCCAAAATTACATCCTCAAGGGTTTGCCATTAGATAAGAGATCGGCGTTGTTGCATGAACAATGTGTTTGCTTCCTTATCGTTATCAATTTGTTGTACCATGCTTATGTACCATGTTCCCTTAAATATTTCTGCAACAAAATCATCCGCGATGTATTAAAGTTCATCTACGACAAAAAATAAATTCGGACATAAATTGTGCTGTTTTTTGTTGTAAGGAATTACAACAACTCGTGGTTACGTGTGTTTATAAAAGTCCAACTACATTATTTCGCTGCTGTTAAATTCAACAGACATTTGTGTTCCTTTACACTAAAGACATGGTATAAAAGAAACATTCAGAGCTTAAACGTTTCAAGTTTCCAAAAAAGCGAAACATTGGGAAACAAGCAAACAAACAAGCATCAACTATGATACATTTCATATGAAACATACCTAACCAAACGTAACGTATGTTACAATTCATAAAACCATGTTTTATTGAATAAGAAGCGAACAAAGGACGCTTTGGTTACATTTGAGATTTGGTTACATCTAGTAAGAATTGAAGTAACAAATGAATTGCAAAAATATCGATTTGAGTATTGCTATGAAGGATTCTATGCTTATATTGCATGCAATGGTTAAAAAATCTTCATAGTTTAATTTATCAAAGCCATTGAGATGCACACAGTTTCATGTTTTTTAGTCTGGTTGAAGATGTCATTTATTTTTCAATGAGATAATAACGACTTCATTCATTGTGGATAACATTTTTGGTGTAAACCAATTTGTAATATGTAATCGTTTAACCCTTCTCCGCACTGTAAGATCGGTATATCATTTTAAAGGTAACGTATGTTACATCACGTATGTTATATTTGATACTTTAGACAGCATTATCTCTAGACAATCCTGAGGAATGGCAAAAGTAGTAATCATAAATGAAGAGTTCATTAGAGAGACTAATTAGTAAACGTGAAGTCAACTAAGATATTGCACATTAGTTGAAAAACCATGGTCACGTATGTTTCATGTTTAAATGTCTACCCGAAAATTTGAAGTTTGAAATTTAATGAAATGTCATTGAATACTTAATGACAATCGTTTTTATTTCATATATATTCATATCTGATTTTATGTTTTAAAATATTTTACAAGTATGAAATCTTTTCTAATTTGAAAAAAATGGATTTTTATGGTTATGTATGTTTCAACACTCTTGGCGACAAAGTTTATGAGCTTAGTGTAAGTTAATATTTCTGAGGAACAAGATAAAAATCATATTCTTACATACAACAAGATTTTATATCTTAAAAAGCAAGTGTATTATGACTACTTTATGTGGCTATGTTTCATAGTCTGCGCGCAAAGGCACTGTAACGTATCTTACATTTTAAGGTACTTATGAGCTCAGTATCAACAACAATTTCCTTTATAAAGCACAAAAGACACATTTTCTTCTTAATTGACAAACAATATCAAGAGAACTTGGTGTTGCAAACATGATTTAATGGTTTTTGCAAAAATAAATCGATAAAAATAGAACAAAAATTGCTATATACCTATACAATTAAAAGTTGATTTTCTCAGCAATGCCCCACTGGAAACTTGCAAACTTTGTACTGTTGTACTCAGGATAGATAGGGGAATAAAAAAATATGGGTCTTGAAAATTCCCCCTGGGGGGGGAGCAAAAGTGTATCTGGCTCACGGCCTATTATACGTTAATTCGAGATCGCTTTCGCTCGAGCATTTTTTGAAGTCCCGTCCGATTTCGAGCGAACGCGAATTGACTGTATTAAGGCAATATCCGGTCATTTTGCATCAGCAGTCTAACAATGACAGACTTTCAGCACGTGAAACTTCTGACATAATTAGCAAAAAGTAAATATCCGCTATTAAGAAGTGGTTTTTCTTCATGAAATAAACAAAACAACACAAGTCACGTAACATCAACATGCAACATAGACTTCATTGATCCAGAATTCAAATTTATGGATTCTTTATCTGCAGTACAAATTAACAAACATGTAGGTCTACAATATTACAATGAAAAAAATAAGTACAGAGAACTATTGGATTGATTCTGTAATGGGTGATTTTCAGCAATAGTGTGTAAAAAGTTTGTACCTCGTCATTGCCACAGGTGATCTTCGTCTATGGCTCTTATACATATACAGTACCCACCAAAAGTTTGGAGACAAAAGAAATCCACTACAATTCTTGAATTTTGATGATTATTTTTGTAGAATAATTACTTTTAATATATTCAAGTATGGTTTGTGATAAAATGAAAACAAAGTTCATGAATGCAACACATAAGAAAATTCAGCGTCTAACATCCTAAAGCCACCAAAATCATGCTCATTGAATTTTTTTTCCATAACATAGCTTTTGTGCTATTTTTGTATTCTCAGTTATAATTATAATGATAACTAAAAATTAAGGCAAAACTAAAAAGCATTTTAAAATAAACAGTTATCAAATTTTAGATGAACACTATTCAGTTGGCCTAAAAAGTGAAAATGTCTCTAAACTTTTGGTGGGTACTGTATATAGAGATGTATAAGAGCCATAGACGAAGATCACCTGTGGTCATTGCAAGTGGGAAACCCCAATATTTTGAGTTCTGTATTAAATCTATTATAAGTGATTTTAAAGATATTTTATCTCTAGGGTTCACGTTCAATAGATAACTTACCATTCTCTAAGGCAAGCTTCATATAAAATTTATATCCTTTACTTTCTGAGTCAGGTTTTTGAAGACTTATAACTATATCATTATAATATGAATTATAAGTTTGTCCTGTTCCTGAGTTACAATCAAAAGTATACTGAAAATATCAAAATATAATGTTTAAGGTTTATGTGAAGTCTTTGTTTGCAAAACAATAGTAAAAAAGAAAATGCTCTAATTCTGCCACACTTTCATCAAAAGAAGTGTTTTATTCATCGAAATGTTCCTCATGAAACATACAAATTACTTAGTGATACTGATCATTAATTATGAAAACAACATTTCATGGGTTCAGCACAAAATGGTTGTAACTCACACTTTTCTTATATTGAGTAATGATTGTTTTGCACTAGACCCACGATTTAACATAAGATGAATTTGCCAAATTAAATTGCATAAATAAAAATACTAAAAGATTTTAATCATTTTTTTTATTGTTCATATTAGATTGGCTGTAGAAATTATCTCATGAGTCTATGACCTATAATGCAAGCTCTACAAAAGTATGTCCTGTCTGGGAATCAAACCCACAACCCTTTGATCAGTAAGACTTGTGTGCTACCAACTGAGCTAAGGTAGATGAGCGCTTATTATTAGAATTATACAAACCATTCAGACACTTACCCTAGCTATAGGAAGTGTTAATTGTGTTGCCCTAAACAAAGACTTCTTTGAGGCCTTATAATAGTAATTATACAAAGCATGCAGACACTTACCCTGGCATTATTAAGTGTTTCAGCCTCCCCTCCTTCATACATTTTAATTTTCACTTGACATTCATAGAATACTAAGTCACGTATAAATAGTTTGAATTTAGCCCCGCCTTCTCCAAGAAAACGTATATCACATCTCGTTCTAGTTCCTGAAAAAGTGTAAATAATAACGTTAAGCAACAGTAGATTAATTTTTTATCAATGTTCTATAAATTGATTGTTCATCCATTGAACACTAGCAGGGATGGGGTACTTGTACTTGTACTCGAGTATTATGAGTACAAGTACCACTTTTTCCAGTACTCGCCTGTACTCGGTACTCAGGAAAATAAATTGTACTCGTACTTGTACTTACTCAAGTACTGAACTAGCAGTACTTGATACTCATGAGTATTTCTGAGTACTGGCCATCTTATTTCTATCTAATTATGTTTATCTTGAATGAAATAATAATGCATTTTTAATTGCCTATCTGATTACAAGTTTTATTGGTAGCTATTGTTATGGGATTATCATTATTTGACATTTAATGTATCATATGCATATCAATGGGATGTCTTGACACCTTTTTGCAGTTTATACCTCTTCATACATTGTAAAAACAATGTTTGTTACAGTTTGTTCCTCGTATAGTTTATAAATTATTAAAATCATAAGCTATTTATATGCATCAGTCATAATAAAAAATTAAAATGAATGTTAAGATGATACAATCTCTGAAACAATCTCTTTAGTGATGAAAAAACTGCACAATGCTTTGGTTTGAATTCAGATGAAATGTCATGCAAATTTAATAACAGTAGCAGATTTCGCAAAGTTTTTAGATTCATTTTTCATTCAGTTCATTAGTTAATTAAAAAGAAAGATTACTGGGATGTATAGTTTTAAGCTGTTATACTTACAGAGCTGTCTTTTTTCAAAAATCTTTTTTTCTTCAAATTAAATCTGGAGTTTTGGATTGAAATTTGGGGAAAAAGATATGATCTTAGATTGAGAATATAGCCCAAATTTATTGGCCAAAAATAAACACTGCTGCGTAAAATGTTTACATTGACATTTTCACTGTCTTATTTAAAATTGAAATTGAAGCTTGATTTGATGTTTAATTGAATAGATAAATAAAATTAGTCTCTTTCATTTCTACTAAAAATCTTTTACATGCTCATACAAAACAATCTGGTACTCAAAAATACTCATGAGTACTTAAGTACTACTCGAATACTACTCGAGTACTGAAGAAAAACAAGTACTCATTACTCATAAGTACGAGTACAAAATTTGAAATACTCAAGTACTACTCAAGTACTGGAATCCAGTACTCGACCCATCCCTGAACACTAGTTTTACAGATTTTATAAACCAGTGTTCTCAGTAAGATTTTGTTGAATAGGCTTTTTAGGGCAGTCCAGAGGCAATTTCTTTCATTCTTTATTCATTTTTTTGCCAGTTTTAACAGGCCTTATAGTCTTTCTAACTGGCTGTTTAGGTCGGCAGCCGGTTCCTAATGAGAACACTGCAAACACTGTATAAATTGAAATATACATTTTGTATTTTACATAATTTCTAATTATATTCAAGATAGATATACCAGGTTGATTCTATTCCAGATTTTAAAATATTCAATCATTTATTTTTATTGGTCAGGTACTTATACTATATCAACTGGTCAGTACACTTGAAATATACATGTACATAGATTTTAATTTCTCAATAAAGCTTAAGTAATACATTATTTCATAATTTTTGAAGCAAAAAACATGATGTTTTCAAAACATAAAGAAGTAGATTGCTATATATTTTCCTTACCAACTCCATTCCTTGGTGGGTCAGCAAATATGTTATAAATATCTTGTTTTCTTACAACTACCTGACTGCTCATTGTACATACTCCTGTGTTCTCCATATTGACTGAAAAAAATAAATGTTTCACAACTTGTCATCAAAATTGTCAACTTAAAATCAGATAATTAATTTTTGTTGTTGTTGGGTTTACTGCTGTAGCAACACTTTGTATTGGTTATATAAGGACAGTCAGTCCACCAACTCAAAGTTCCTGGAAAGGCTAAATCTCTGGATTTAGCTGTTAACCAATTACTAGGTGCATACTTCTGTCAGTGACTGACTACAGCTCTACATGATTTAGAATCAGTGGTAGAAGAGAGAATGGCCGAAGAAAATTATTTAATGACCACGTAAGTATGCCCCCCCTGACAATCAAACCTACAACCCATCGATGAGTAGACTTGTGCGCTACCAACTGAGCTAGCCAGGCGGGTTCAGCTAATTTATAAACAAGGAAACACTAGTCCGATAAAGCATTTTATGCTTTTTTTATAATTTTCTGTCATATCTTGATCAGAACTTAAATCAACCAGACAGAAATTGATTGCTAAGATAACAGAACTAACAAAAATTCATGACATTAGATTATTACTCTTTTATTATGTAAAAATGACGACACTATCATTAGTAGGAGCAGTAGTTCAGTGGTAGAACACATGCTTAGAGGTGAAGAGATCCTGGCTTCAGTCTGGCAGAGGTAAATACGATCTGTCAGATCCCAGCTGTTATTGGGAAGGAGAAACCTTACTTGGAGTGTTGCTAGTTTACCTACTGTTGTTTCACTTCACCCAGGTGTAATAAGGTACTGTGAGGGATCACTTTCTTGAAGGAGACTTCAATGATCAAAGGTTATCGTACAAGATTGTAAAGTCATCTTATCAAGGTATATAGAATCAATATTTATTAATCATTGTTTAGGCCACAACAAATTGATCATATGTTCTATAGATTTGCTCGCACCTTTATTTTGACTGTTTTTACAAAAAAAAAATTTTTTTATTTCCTCGCTCGCTCATAAAAATTTGGTCAAACCGCTATATAAAGCAAGTGAATAAAGACTTTTTTTTCTTCACTCGCTCGTCCCATTTTTTTTCCAGAAAAATCCGTAGAACGTATGATCAACTTGTTGTGGCCTTAAATCAAATACAAAATTAACAACTAACCATTGAATTCATCAGCTGATACTAAACCTATCATTACAATAATCACAACTACACATCGCTCCATCTTGTATTGCTGGTAGTAAATACTTCCTGTTATATTCTACATCTTTTCACCTTTAATATCGAATATACATATCAATTAATATATACTGGCCAGGGCCAAAACACCATTTTGGGGGAAGGGGCATCAGCCTTTTTCTTGGGGAAAATTAGGGTGGTTTTCATTTATTTGGGGAAAACGACCCACTTCATTGCCAGTATAAGAAATAAATTTATTCAATTGTAAGTGTTACAAAATCAATGAGATAATCCAGTAAACTATTTGGTTAAGGAAACAACAAAGACTGCATGTGTTGCGAAGATAACTCAAATATTTATCCCTTTCTATTTTATGGGATTGGGGACTTTTGAGGACCTAACTAGGGAAAAAAGTGTTAGTTTTGTTTGGGGAAGCAGCCTGGATTCGGCTTCCGCTGAGAAGCGTGTTTTGGCCCTGCTGGCATAGATAATACACATGTACTATGATTTCTATAGATTATTTACCATACAAACATGTTCCATGACAAAATTGAGGCTACTTGGAGATTATGTTTAAATAGGTTGTATAGAGGGAACAAATCCTAAAGTAGGGGTCATGCTAGCACCTTTTTTTAAAGGATTTCATTGATTAAATCACCAATATGTGTCAATAAGGGTCTGTTGTGTGTACACAATAGGTGATAATTAATGACTCTCTAGTATAGTATATCAACTGTCCTTAAATATTTGTTTAACATTAATTATAATGCTACATGAAAATGGTTACATTCAAGTCTGAGGGAGCTAGAATTGCTCATACATAAATAAATATATTTATCAAATATGGTAATATGAATTATTAATCAAAGAATAACGTGTATCTTCCCAGTTGCCGGAGAAATTCAATTAATGAAGTGGAAACTGACCAAACATCTAGAGCCACAGATACCAGACACAATTAGGAAAGTTGTGTCTGGCACCTGATTCTAGAGCATGAGCCACTACAGTATTTGTCACTGAATACACAAGCAAGACCCAAGTGCATGTGTCACCAAGGACCTCAAGGTCCATCGACTGTGTCACAAAAATATTGAGGACCTACATATTTAGCTAAAAGGGAAGCTTAGAATCTGGAGAAAAATCCTATATTCCTCACCACAAAATGAATAGTTCTACGCATTTATTAGCGTTTTGCAAAATGCGTGATTCACACTTTTTGAGACGGTCACTGGTCAGATTGTTTTGGGACGAAACACCTGCCCTGACAAGAAGTTCAGGTACGAAACACGCCTGACATAATTGACAATAATTTCTTTGTTAATTGTATCAGAAATATGAAGTTAACTGTACCAAACATTTAAAACCAACGTTAGACATCCAATCAACTCGATGAAATGTAAATACTGTAAAATTTAAACACACCTGAGATATAAATTTTCACCTGTGAATCAGTTCCGTAAACAGTCTGGGGCGCCACCTATATTTTCTCGGATTTATCTCCCTTCCTTGCTCATGACGCAATCATTTCGTCTGGCTCGTGCTCACCAATCCAAAGCGAGATCTAAAATAAACTTAGTGATATGATTGGCTTCTCCAAACACACCTCTCAATGCAGTGTGTCAAGGTCGTTAAAATGGCGACAATCGCGTTTAACACTGTCCGAATATCTCGGGCATTTTCTTCGAAATTTGGGAATATATTGAACAATCGAAATGGTGGACTTGTAAATCCTTCAAGACGTTATCTGAAAACTAAGGCAAGTTTTATATTTTTTTTGTTAGAATTGAGAAAATCGAACTCGAAAATGGCGAACCTTCCAATGTCATTTGTTATGATTTTTGACAGGCTATCAGCTGTGGTAAATGCAGTTTAGGGCAGTTCATACACCGTACTACAGTAAATTAAAGCTTATATTTGTCAAAATGTTCTATTTTAAGACATAATGATATATCTGTGTTATATATTTATACTACTTAATGTAAATCAGATGTTTTATAATTGACGTAATTATGAGTTTCTTAGAAAAGTTAGAAAAAAAACCGTGAAAATGTTCTAATTACTAAAAGTAGTAGAAGACCTATCTTAACTTAGATCTACTCAAATCTAAAATAAATCTCTTGTTTAAGATAAAGTTAAACTTCAAATTAACTTGAATATTGAAAAATAAATATGAGTGGCCAGCTCATAGGTACATGGGTATGAATTGAGGCCTTCTGTAGATCTATATATTTAATTGATAGTTCTTGATCTACTTAATTTTAATTAAAATTGTTTGTTTTCTAAGAATAAATTTAATAATGTGTTAATGATAGTTGTACAATGTATTGATTTCTTGTATGAGATAAACATTTAAGGCAATATCTATTATCTATATGTTATTTTATAATTTAATTTGAAAGTATGATCTAAACCAAAATTTTTACCCTTCATGAATTTGGATGATTCACCAAAATTTATAATATCTTTTGTACTGTTAGCCTTATTTATGAGTTGTATTTTATTTAAGTATTATAATTTTCCGGGTTCATTACATTATTATACTTGAAAGTAATTGTATATGAGCTAGCAATGAGATAAGTTGGAAAGTAATGTTCAACCAATGCATTGTAGATCTAGTATGCTTTTCCCATATTAAAACAAACATCTTTGAGTACTGTCACCCACACAGATAAGGGTAATAGACAATTGGGATTATTAAAGTATTACTTACTTTATTGGTCTACTGAATAAATGATCTTTTTCTACATTTTAATGCTTTATGAAAAAGCGAAGGCACTCATCACCTTGCATTACCCACTAAACCATAGCACAGGACTTAAGACTCAGCCTGGTGAAATTAACTGTAATTTCATACACAGGTGACAGACCTAAATTTTCCTTATTATAGTATATATAGAGTATACTATTAATAAGGAAAATTTGGGACTGTCACCTGTGATTTCATAGTACTAGTAGGACCAGTTGATACTTTTGACTATATATGATAAGTTGATAACATGAAAATTTGTGCAAGTGAAAATTTAAGGTCAATGACTGGAGAACTGATATTTATAAACTAGACATCAGTCTGTTACTATTTGGATGAGTCAGTAAAAAATGTGTGATCTTGACTATTTTTGTCTCGATATTCATTTATAGAACATTTGAAAACATACACTTTGATCAGACACCATGTAGTTTTCCTATAATTAAAGCCCCATTATCATGAGTAACACTGTCCATGGACTGCAAAGAAAATGGACATTTACCTATTTCAAACTCATCTAATGACTAAAAAATACAAATATCCCATAAATACAATACCATAAGTAAGTTTATTTAATTTCAAAGTGAAAGTAGATTGAAACCAAAAGTAGAATTTGGTTGTCAGTAATTGAAACAATAGGTTATGTATATGATAATATACTATAAGATGTAGTCTTGTGAAAGATAAAAAATATGCCAAATTAAGCTCTGAAATGATTAGTTTATTCATAGTCAAAGTTAGCAAAAACATGAGTCTAGTTTGATTGTATAAAAGGATCGAACCCCCCCCCCCCCTTTCTTAAGAAATGGGAACTTAGTCAAACTTCAATTTAGAAAGTAAAATGGTTTGATCAGTTTATTGTGCCTCTTACGTGTGTTATATTTTTTAAACTATACAACTGTGAGATAGTTTTCTTGTCTGCCGTAAATGAATATATCTTCATATTGTGGCTTTAATTTTCTATTTTAATATTTTCTTGTCTAGACACTAGACTATGATGTATTAATAATTGATGGCTTCTGAACCTTTAAATAATATCTGTCCATTGATAGTACTACTGAACTTTGATATTTAGATGTTTACCCAATTGATTGCTGCAATGAACATTGCTCTTTCAAGATGTTTTATTTGTATTTGCTTTTTGCTTTTCAAATGTTTGCTTCGTATGAAAATTCTATTTTTGTTTGTAATCATGCATAATATTATATATGCATTTACATTTGCACCACATGCATTGATGCCATTGTACATATTGATTATTCATTTGATTAGGAGCCAGCATGGCCAAGTGGTTTATAACATTGCACTAGTAACCATTTAAAAGCCAGCTCCGCGTTGGTTTGAATCCTATCCAAAACCTACCTGAGTTGTTTCCTTGAGCAAGAAACTTTATCCTACTTGCTCATTCAATACTGGGGTACCAGGAAGTGGACTCAAAAGGGATAAATCTAAATTGTAAGAACTTGTTTCACAATCAAGCTAAAATATATTAGTATACCTTATTCATAAGGGATACTCAGAATTATGGTTTATTATATCATTATCAATAATGACATCATGTTATAAAACACAATTAGTTAAATTCCAATTTTCCCTGTGAGCCTCTTAAAGGTTAAAAAGATGTTCACTATAATAAAATGTTAACTATATTTTAATAGATTCTCCATGAAGGTGCACTCAATATTTTCTTGTAATTTTGCTAAATATAATTTGATATTTTAATAGTGAGTAATAAAATACATCAGAAATCCCATTGTAATATTAGAACTTTGGCAATTTTGTATGTTTTGGTTATTAAATAAGACACTTATAATTTTAGGTCAAACAATGTTTCTGCTGACACGTATTCATTTTGTATAATGACAGAAACAGCATGATGTTAATGTTTTCTACCCACTGAGTGTCAGCTTTTTTCAAACTTACTTAACTTTTTACTATTAAGTTTTTTAAAGAAGAAAATTTGATCGGTTACTTTAAAATGTAGAATTATATAATTATGAGTCAGGTTTTCATGATGACATACAATAAATTCACCAACATCTTTTTTATTTCTAGTTTGATGCAGAACTCATTATAAGTATAATAGGTTTGATAAATACTAAAATAGGTGCCCTATTTTACAACAATAGTTTTATGAACATCTTTGCTAAAGATTAAAGAAACTATAGTTAAGTTCAATCGCAGTAGACATAGATCTCCCTACATCGCACAGGAAGACAATAGTTATGACATATCGATGTTTAGCTTATATGATATATCTGTATGTAACACTTGTCCTAGACAAATGTGAATAAAAGGGACTGTACCCTTCTTTTTTATATCTCATCCCTGCCCTATGTAGAAAAAAGTTACTTTAAAACATCCTCTGATGCACCCTGGCCCTTTTATTTGCCCCTCCCCGTCTTTTTCTGAGTTCCCGAGTTTTAGAATAATCACTATCATGATGTTATCTATATTTCAGGAAGGAAAGAAGGTAGACTTTGGTTTCCTATTTGACATAGATGGTGTCATTGTTCGAGGAAAGAAATTACTTCCTTCAGCTAAAGATGCATTTCGTATGTTGATAGATGATAATGGTAAATTTAAAGTACCTGTATTATTTGTTACAAATGCTGGAAATACTCTGAGACAGAACAAGGCTAAGGCATTATCTGAATGGCTTGACATTGAGGTAAATATGAGAATTTATTTTATTTATTTATGCTTGGTTTAAGGTCATGAATTGTCAACACAGTGATTAGGTTATTTTATGATGTCCAGCCCACATAACCTAGCTTTCCTGGACCCTTGTTTATAACCAGTACTCACCTACCCATTCACAAGGCCAGAAAATACTCCATATACCTCATTCATGGAGGAAAATTGACATGGAAGGGTATAACCTCCCGAGGTGGAATTCAATGTATGAAAAGTACAATTATCAACTAACCCTAGGTGGCTGCAAATAATAACATTGAGAAAACATTTAAAAATGCAGGTTTCAGTATAAGTTCTGCACTAAACAGTAGGGCATCATATTATCAAAAGTCTAACGATGAATAGCAGTTCAATACAGAAGAATTTACTACTAAAATGGGTCATAAGACTGTCGTTTATACGGGCCCCAGAATTTTTGTGGTTAACTACGGAGAGAGTTAGAAAATTGGTAAGAGTAGTGTCTATATTCTTTCATTTTAAATTTCTTTTCTTCTTAATGAATGAACTCTATCAGTTGGTAAATGAACTTTAGGTACAAGTTGTCGTTGTTTTTGTTTTGGTAACCTTAAGGACATGGCCCCTTTATCCCTTATCTGTCTTGGTCTAATTTACTGACACTACTCGAAGTGGAAAGTTTTGATTACTTTAGTTGTCACTACGAGATTACTCTAGTTAGGTATAATGACTTTATTTAGATAATTGTACTACTAAATGACATATCGTTATATATCTGATGTGACTTTAAAATAAGATGTCAGAACTTGTCTTATATATCTAAGATGTATATACAATGTTCTGTCTTTTGAGGTTGACCATTGTTTGGACTTGGTTGTATTTTAGCCAGATTTTTCAATGAAATGATTCGGTTTATACAGTTTGGCGAAAAACTGGCTGGCATCCAGTTTCGTTAACAATTATGTTTTCATTTACCATATATCTTCATAATATAGAGTTTACTTTTCTGTTCTGTGTTTGCTTATGACTCGAGAGGTCATGGGTTCAAATCTCAGTTCAGACCATGGATTTCTATTTGGTTACATGTGGCATCCGACATGAATAACCCACTAGGAATTGTGTGATTGCACCTTTAGATAGTCCCGCAGACAATCAAGCTCCAAAAATATCAAATTTTGTTTAGAAGGAAGAGTATGTAGCAGAGATGTAATATGGCCCTTGTATTCTGTTGTTTTTAAGCTAGCGTTTATAGCGACGTGGTACAGTGTCTGCTTATGACTAAAGAGGTTGTGGGTTCCCATTTTCGACCATTGATTTTTATCGGGTTATTATTTTATTTGTTAGCTTCTTATTCACAGATTTCAACTTGAATATCTATATTTCTAAAACTCTCCTAAGTGTTGGACTTTTTTTACATGCTGAAATTATTTTGAAGTTTCTTTGGACAAAATATTTTCTGAATGTTAGAACTTTAATATATCAGTATGAGGCACTCAGTCATGTCTTGTTTGATTTCTATACATAAAATGACAGAAATTATTCACTGCAGTCAATGCGTTTACCTGCTAGCCCAGTCTACGAAATTAGAATATGAAAGTGGTTGCCTGAACAGGTCATTTTAGAAGCTAGGTCTATATCCTGTTTGCAGAAATTTGGTTGCCCAAAAGCCATTTTGTTGCCCAAATAAGAAATTGGTTGTCCAGGGCAACCATACACCCACTAATTTTGTAGACTGTACTAGTCCAAAGCCCAGGACTTAAGTGAGAATTACTCATTTAGTTGGGCTTGTTGATAATTTTGCCCATTATCATATAACTACATAGTAAATAAGGGTTGTGTTTGAGCAAATTTAAGGCAATGTCTGCACCTTCAAAATTAAAGTATTAAATTCTCTATGAACCAAACATATACATGTGTAATGATACCATATTGCTATATACGGTCTGTAATTATGTAAAATACCTGGATGCATGTCATCGTTATTTATTTAAATTAAATAAAAAATCACAACTCGGGGAATTATAAAGTTTTAAATAAGTATTATGAAAGTATCTGCATGAAGAGTTTTTGGATGTTTACACTTCATGGTTTTATTTTCCTCAAAAGACCTCAAAACTTTAGTTTGGAATTTCTTGTATTTGATTTGCATGTTTTTTATTGAAAAGATAAAATTGTATACTTAATAACGGTATTTAATATAATGTTTAATTAGCAAATATACATGTTTTCATCAAATTAGTGGTTACTGCAGGTTGATTGTGTAAGTATGAAGAAGTTTTCATGCAGCACAATGATGATTATTGTGAAGAATTCTCAGTCAAGTAGTTTTGAAGCTTCTAACTTTTAATATAAATATTTGAGATGTTGATATTATGAATTCATTTTGATGGTTTGATGCAAGACAAGTCTAACTACATGTAAATAAAGAAAGATGTAGACTAGTTTAACGCTGACCCATCAAAATATTTACTTAGTACATCTATTAATTATAGAATCTGAGATCTAAGTTTGTCAGTATTTATTTTGTGCATAATGAGGTGCATAGTGCTGTTGAAATAACAATATCAAATATTTTCAAAATTTGGGACAGTTTCATTTAGCACTCAAAAAGTAGTTTTTAAAGGGATATACAAGCAAATGACTGTGCCAAAAGTATAGAACCACTTTAGCTTAGTCTTTAAAACAGTATGAGAAATGTAAGAAATCACTTACTAATAACATTTGTCACTTATAACATTCAACTGAACAAATTAAAACATGTGGCATACTAATTGTTGAAAAAGAAAGTAGGATACTGAGGGAATATCACCAAGCTATTTATAGATTTGTTAAGGTTATATGTCATACTTGCTGAAATTAAACATTTTCATTGGTCATTTTTTGTCTTTTCAACATTCTTTGGTGGTTAGGATATCTTTTTAATAGAATTTTACCAATGTTGCCCAATAACAACCTTTAGTATCTTCTCATCAGTAAAGGCATATTTTAACACTAATCTATTTTAGCTAGCCTGACCCACGTGGGTCTAGTAAGGAAACACCCCAAATATAGAGAAAAATATAAAAATATTTTGCCAAGTAATATAACAGTGTCTGTTTAATCACAATTATAAAAATATAGTGCAGAACCAGGAAAATTGGATCTGAAAAGTTTGCCCACTAATCCCTTTAAAATTGTCCCCCATTAACCTAGTTTTACATCTGGCATTTTGTACTATTCTTCTTTTGTCAATGATTTGCTTCAATTT
The DNA here is from genome assembly GCA_025267735.1 of Mactra quadrangularis. Classification (NCBI taxonomy): domain Eukaryota; kingdom Metazoa; phylum Mollusca; class Bivalvia; order Venerida; family Mactridae; genus Mactra; species Mactra quadrangularis. Next base: position 47,128,251 of record CM046302.1, read on the forward strand.
TTACTTTGTAAATATAAATTATAATTCTATTAGCTGAGATGTTGTGCAAGGTTCTTATTTAATGAATAGTTTTAAGTCTGTGCCAATATAAAGATGGAACCAGGAGGTCTTGTTCAGCCTTTTTTAATATAACTGGAAATATTAGGTTTACCATAAACCATTATGTATGCCTAGTTCACACTGTCCTGGTGTATGACCCAGTGTGTCCCAGAATGTTGTAACCAGTGAACCAGGAAGAATCATGAAGGAAATCCAGTGGCCAAACAGGGATTCTCTGTATATTCACCTTGGACACAGGCCATGCCGGTATACTGTGGTTTCTTCCAGCGGTCTTAAGGTGGAGAGATGGATCCTGCTGGAAGAGCTACAGCGATGCCCTAGATTTCCTGAAATAAGCCGAACGTTGGTTTGGTTTTTTCTCCCATGTGAATCCTGGTTGTGTTTACCGTAAGGGTTATGAAATAGGCATAATCAATAAAAACATGTCCTGTCACAATGTGAATCATCCTTATATGTCATCTTCAGATGTAAAATTTAATGTGTGACCAGCATATCTTCTAGAACAGACTTCCATAATATATAAATTTATACACTTTTTACAAAAAATGGCCTCAAAGAGTACACCAAAATTTACTTTTCTGTGGCAATGACAGTTTATTTGTATAATTTGATGGGTAACAGCACAAAATTAGTCTACATCTTTCTTTATTTACTTATAGTTTGACTATTTATCGCTGGTCAGTTGTTACTTTATCAAAGGTCATTGACTATTGACCTAAAAATGCTGTAAAGTTTACTTCTGTCAAAACTGACAGTTTTATCTCAATGAATAAAGGAGAGAGGTAGGACAGGAAAAGTTGTTAAATTTAGAATTTATGTCCTCGATTTATTGTTTGTAAGCTAAACCATTGATTAAATTACTGGGTTATACAGTTTATTACAAAGCTTAAGTTTAGTACTTCTCAGGATTATAGACTGAAGTTGTCCAATTTTATTTTTGTTGAACTATTCTTGTTTACATGTTTAAGTCCTTTAAAACCAATATGACTGAGTTCAAGGTGACAAAATGGGTTCATATAAACAGTCAAGAATATTAGAGTTGAAATTTCTTTTATATTTATGGCCCCGTTTATGTACATGTATATTATGTTGGTGACAGTCAATTTAGTCACTCATGGGTTACATTTGAGATTGATTGAGGGAACTATAAAATATTTAAATGATAATAAATTACATAATTCTTAAGACTGAAGTTCTTGTTTCTGGACACAATCATGTATGTTACCTATCTGTAAAGTTTAGTGTGTCATGTAGAACTTTTAGATTCTTTTAAGAGAAGTAAGTAAACAGTGAAAGTCTTGGATGTATGTGGACTTTTAGACAGGTCGTTCATGTAAACATTGCATATATACACATGTATATACATCGCTTTTTTCAGTATTTGGGGAAGGGGCTTGAGGCTTTTTTGATATAGAACATTTGGGGAAATTTTATTGCAATTTCATAAAAAGGGGAACAAAAAATCCAAGTTAAACTCCAAATTTGGGGAAAACTGCATGATTTTAAAAAAATTTCAAGGGGGGAAGGCCCCTGTTATATAAGGGGAAAAAGGTCTGTAACTATAAACATAGCCAGTATCATTACTCAACAATATTAAGGGTTGAATTATTAAAATAATGTAATAGTTTGGTTAGTTAAAGATTTTATTGACATATCATCGTATACGATTAACTCGGCACATTATTATGCACTATTTATAATAAATGGTGATTGTCAAAGTGGTCTGCTACATCCATTACATGATGTATGTGTTACATATTTTCACCAATTAAGTGGACATTCTATTGTTTAAAGTACATAATTACGCTTGGCATATAGAATGACCTGTATTTATTTCCTTTGCACAACTGCAATGAGTCAGTTGTTCAGAGCAGAATATCTATTTTGGATGTCAAGTGTTTGCTAACACCCTGGAAAACCTTCTAACATTTTTTCTATTTAAAAAAGCTGATGACTTGTCCCTGTAGCATGCTGATAAGGAATAGTTTGCCAGGGTGTTAGCAACAAGTATAAAACTGGCATTGGCGATGTGATAATAAAGACTTTATTTTTATTTAAAGTCTTTATTATCACATCGCCAATGCCAGTGATGCCCTGTAAACAGTATACACTTTTCTGCTTAGCCTTGCGTAGGTATCATTGAAATCTGTCGAGAATTTAAGGACTTACAGTTCTTGAAAACTTTGAGTTGAGGCTGATTTTTCACTGTTTTCTTCTTGAAACTGTAGCATAATTGACAGTTTTGTGATGCCATAATCACATGGTATTGTCACTATGTACCCTGATAGATTTACTTGGACTGGACATTTATTTAATGCTACACACTAATTGATGAATACTTACTCTGTTTTCAGATTGTTGCTGACCAGGTAGTGATGTCACACAGTCCATTACGTATGTTTAAACAATATCATGACAAACATATATTAGTATCAGGACAAGGACCAGTTGTAGAGATAGCTGAAGGTCTAGGATTTACTAATATAACTACGATAGATACAATCAGACAATGTCATCCTCATCTAGATATGGTGGATCATTGTAGAAGAAAACCTGCAGTATGTACTTGTATTGTAATTTAGTCTGTGCCTTAACCTTCTAGCCTGAACCTGGAAACTGGTTGAAAATGAATTTGGGCCCTTGGAAAATTTTCTCATTACTATGGAGCATAAAACATTAGCAATGTTGACTTTCAAATAGAGATTAAGGTTGCCTTGCCCATTTTATATTATATTATATTATAAATAATAATAAAAACTTCTTTATAGTGCTTTTATAAAGCCAAAAGTGTGTTCAACGGTACAGAATTTTAGCAGGAATTTTGCTACAACAAAGTTAGTACATATTTGGGAAGGGGGACCAAATTTCAGCCCCAAAATGAACTAAAAACACTGATAGTGCTTGTGCTTGTTTAAATTCAATATATGAAGATAGTGTTTTTCTTTAGTTCGCATAATGCTTTTGGTGGGATCCCCTTCCCTTCTTGGCTATCAAAATACTCTCACAGCCATTCATCATTATTTGATTTGTAGGTGGTCAGATTTTATTTTGATTTGAGGTCTGTGATTTCCTGTTTGATTTTTAGCCAAACCTTCAGAAGTTTCTATTTAAGTTATTAAAATAGAAGCCAATGAGTAACTTATTGACAATGAGGCAATGTTTCACTTTGTTACATTTCTCTTAAGTTTATAATATGATTTGAAGTATTGTTCCTGTCAGTTAGTATTTTACAGTCTAGATTTATAGTTTATTGCAATACACTGATGATAAATGGAATCAAAGAAGCCCTAGTAAATACATCATTAACACTACAAATTACAGTATGATTGTAAATTATGCTAATGAATGGAAAACATCAGACATTAGTGAATCTTTGCTATCTGAATTGATGACGTTAAGTTATATGTCTTCTTTATTTATGGTGTAGTCTGTAGCTATTTGGTATTTGTATAGAAGTATATTTAAACAGAATCATGTACGTATATTGTCTAGCACAAATAAAATACAAATGTAGCAGAGGTTTGCTATACTCTCATGCCTTCAAGCTAGCTTTTATGGGTACTTGGTAGAGTGTCTGCTTTTGACTCAAGAGGTGGTAGGTTTGAATCTCAGATGGTACCATGAATTTTTATCGAGTTACACAAATACAGCATCTATGTTAGGATATATTAAAGAATGCCTTTAAAAAATCATTGAATGAAATCATTGTTAAACCTAATCATTCTTACCCATTAAAAAGGAAGAGTATTCTGACCAAAATCAAAATCAATATTTATTAGTTAATTAGCCAATGTTTCCAGTTAGACTATAGATTATAACAATTATTATATCTGTAGGACCAGTGGTCCAGTGGTAGGACTTACGTTTAGGAATCGAGTGGTCACGTGTTTGAGCCCTACTATGGACACTGCTAATTTCCTTGAGCAAGAAATTTACCTACAATTGTTCCACTCCACCCAGGTGTAAATGGGGAATGCGGGGGATTGCCTGCCAGATGGTAATTTTAATGATCAGGGGTTATAGTTTAAAGTTGTATAGTCACCTGAACATGTATATGGTAGCAGACTTTAAACTGCTCTTTACTTTTTTCTTAACTTTAACAAATGTTCTGACAATGTCCCCAAATCTGTGAAAATTTAGCTAAACATGTTATAGTATTTATTATTTTCTTTCAGCCATGTGCATTTGAGAATTATTTTCCAAGAATTGAAGGTAAACACCATATATTTCATCATCTGTTTATGTTAATATATCATGGGTTTAGTGCAAAGCAGTCGTAACTCAATTTAAAAAAGATAGTGAGTTACAACTGTTTTGTGCAACCCGCAATATGAGTGGGGAGGTACTTGTAGTGCTAGTGACGTAGTTTCTTTGAACTTACTTTATGCTTATTGTTTGGATCACTAAGAAATTACATCATTTGTGTATATAAACATTTGAGTGGGAGGGGGATATTCCTAGTGACTTAGTTACCTTGAACTCACTACCTGCATATTGTTTGGATTAATTAGATTATGTTTTATTATTTTCTTGGCACAACTTTGATTACATGTTTACATGTAAGACATAGTAAAACCTTAGCTGTTTGAACTCACAATTACCTGATTAACTAGTGATTATTCTTCAACAAAATGTCAGGTACTGCATTTAGGACTATAAATCATCAAAAATTACATGATCTTGAAATAACCAAGTCAGTTTAAATAGCTAAAATTCACTCTATCATAATCAGTGAAATTGAAAAAAAAATCTGAACAATTTGTCTGTGCATTTAGTCCTCTCCTTCTAATTGTTAATAAAATTGTTTAAGTTATCATATTATTACAATTTTTAGTTTTATTATTTTTGTATATTATGAGTCTTGGTTGGTGATATCAATCATATGTCTGGGTACATTTATATCGTTGTCATTCAAATATTGTATAATATTAGTTATTAAATACATACTTTGATATAGGTCCTGTTATTTTTTCCAGGGCAGTTTTATTGGTCTGAGGCTGAAGGCTATGGGCCAATATGACTGTCCCTAACAAAAATAGCCAAGGTGGCTTTTATAGTGGAACTTAAATGTAGGCAAAATTCGAAACATTGTTTGGATTAGGTTTGATATATACTTGGCTTAGTGCATAGCGGTAGTATCTCAATTTAAAAAAAGGATGTGTCACAACCATTTTGCACTATGCCCACAATATATTGTATTATTGTATATTAGAATGTATGCAACATTTGAAACATTGTTAGGTTAAGGTTTGATATATATATTGTATTATTGTATATTTTTAGCTGTGATATTATTTGGTGAGCCAGTACGATGGGAAACTAATCTACAATTAGTTATAGATGTATTACTTACTGATGGTAAACCATCTAAGGCACCTAAAGAAATACCGTATCCACATTTACCTGTATTAGCTTGTAACATGGATCTACTCTGGATGGCTGAGGCTTGTATGCCAAGGTAATATTATAGTCATTTCATTTATCTATACTGGGTTTTACACACAATGTTTTAGGTTATTTTACATCCAGCTAACCTAACTTAGCTTTCCTGGACCCTTGTCTATAACCAGTACTCACCTACCCTACCACAATGCCGGAAACTTCTCCATTTACCTAATTAGTGGTGGAAAATTGACATTTTTCTCTAATTTTAATGAAAGGGTATAACCTTCCTGGGTGAGATTTGAACTCATAGCCCCTACAGGACACTAGATTTTAAATCCAGGTGCGCTACCAACTGCTAATACCAACATATAATTATCATAATAATAAGGTAGGGATAAAGTCAGGACTTTTATTTTTCAATCTAGATATAGAAAAGACTAGCTAAACTTAGTTGAGATAATGAGAAATGACTGTAGTTGTATTGTTATATACTTTTGTTCTCAGCATTGCTTATAGAAACTATCTCCTAGCTGTTGTATTTCTGAAATATTCTAATATTCCCCATATACCTAGAGCTACGGTTTTAGTTTTTGCAATATTCTTGTATGACAGACGTAAAAACTAATTAGATATGATGATGCAATATATTTGTGATAACTGTTGGATAAAACATAGGAGATAATGAGATGAACTGAATTATGGATAAACCACCAGTACTGCAGTATAAATAGGATGCACCGTCTATGGTGGTATAGTTTATTTTTACTCAACTGTCATAGTTTGAATAAATTCATTGTGACAAAATACAAATTGTTAGCATATCAGAATTGTTGAAAAACATAAAACAATCATTTCACACAATGTACCTGTAAAATTATTCATGTTATGACAGTTGGAAAAAGAAATAATAATGCAATGAATGCATGGATTTTATAATTTAAGGAAAACCAGCCATAGCCTTAATTGCCAAGCTGGAATCTTAAGACTAGTTAAGATTAATTTAGGCTGGTAAAATTACTTATTTCATATAGTTGTGCTAGTGGATAGTTTTATCCTTAACTATTCATGGTAAAGTCTGGCTAGTGCTTAAGAAAAGGTGGTGAATGTTTGACGATAAATCATTGTATAAGTAGAAAATACAACTTCAATTGTGTTGAATATTTTATCTAAATATGTTTGTAAATACAAAAATTATGAAACCTTTCCGGATACTTTTCTAACAGCCCTCGTAAATTCTATAAATCCAACTTGCTCATGCTTAAGATTAAAGGATTACGATTTAACATAAATTGTGGTGTATAATGTAACTGTCCAAATAATAATATAAATAATCATATCATTCATATGAAATAGTGCACAGCAAACATGATATAGTACAATATAATCACACCGGTTTTTTCTTGTACATACCTGTATTAACTGTATTTATTACCAGATTGCTTATATAAGTGTAATTTGTTTTCTGAGTGAACTGTTGACCAGTCAATAGTTTTGACTGTTTCCCCCGCCCCCTGCTCTGACGCCACGCAATGTTATTCAAACTGTTACTGTACTGATATAAGGGAAAGTTACTTTAACTGCTACGGGATTTAAGACTTTACCAGACGCTTCCGAATGCATCAAGAGTCCATCGATCTTAATTTAGCAGAAGTAAACATGTCAAGTTCTGTTAATATATTAATTGATCAGTTATAAAACAGTTATTTTATGTGTGATTTGGGAACAGTCAAACTGTTGTCCCTCGGTGTCAGGAATAGCCTACGGCCTTGGGAAACAGTTCAAAACACTATTCCCTCCACCTTGGGCCAACAGTTTGACTGTTCCCAAATCACAAATGAAATAACTGTATATTATTTATGTTTACTGGCTTATGTACTCTTACATTTGCTAAATATAGTACAGCAGCTAATAAGCATACATTATGTAATATATAACAAATGCTGTTAGTACCTCAAGTCATGTTGTAACTGTCACATGCAGTTAATATCATGGTTGTGATGATCTAGATTTTGACCCTTGTCTTTAATTATGTCACTGACTGTTTATCTTAGTGTAGACCAACTATATTGGCATTTAAATCCTTAGATGTCCTGGTATGAATTGTCACACTATTCTTCTAAAGTTGAAGTCAGTATTTTAGCTTTACTATTCAAAGCACAGGTGACAGACTCAATTTTTTCTTATTATAGTACATATATATAGAGATTTCTATATATACTATAATAAGGAAAAATTGAGTCTGTCACCTGTGGTTCAAAGAGTTTATCTTACTCAGTTGTGTGTTGACACTTATTTGATAGTTTCACACATGTCTCGGTAACTACAACCAGAGTTTTATTGCCAAGTTCCTTAGCCCTTGAAAACATTTTGACTGAATTATACCCCTTTTTTACTAAAATAAAATTGGTTATAGTTTTGTATGCAACATTTATGTTTGCTACCAATATGACTTGACTTTGTTATGTATACATGGTTACTATTAGAGTTAAAATTCACATGAAGTTGCTTGAAGGTAGAATAAGTTTAGACTGAATTATGTCTGATTTATACTTAGAAATCTTACTTTGGTTTCTACAAGGAAAATCTAGTCAATCAATGGAAGTATTCACTGAAAAATCTCATCATGTTTTCAGGCTTACAAATATTTATACAGTCGTCACCTTTACCTATTAGTACAAAGTGTGGGACCGGTGAAAGTTAGGGCTAGTGAACATTACTTATTTTATAAAGTTGGGCTAGTCAATAATTCTTCCCCCTTACTATGTAACATGATAAATGGATCCAGTGTTTTGAGAAATTTAAGGTGAAGACAGTTGACTGTTGTTAATCAAACACCCAGTAGAGCGTTATGTCTGTTGACAGCTCTTGTTATGTAGTAACTGTGCCAAATGACACACTGTAACCTATAGGTTCAAAGTAAATCATCCATAGTACTGCAACTTTGACATTAAAATATATCTTTAAGTTTAAATGTCTTTAAGTTTATTAATTTTTACACTGTATCATATCATAGCTGACTACGCAGGAATACCTGTAATATTGCTTATTTTTTATACTGTATTTGTATACAGTTACAGTACACAGAAGTCAATGGCACACTGATTTACTTTGATAGTTGTAATGTGTTTACTTTGTATTGTTAAATATTATACGATAGACTATGTCTGGAATTCCTTCATTTGGGTCTTCCCCTGCGGTGCAAGCAAACTTTCCCTATCACAATGAAATGACATGTACATATAACAAAGAATTTAATCCATATTTCTTACTTTTCAGTAATTGTGATAAACATTGTTTGTATCACCTGTGCACGGATGAAAAAAAACAACCTCAAATATGAGTTCTGATTAAGGTTGATTGTCCAGGGCTTGAACTAGACTTTCAGACTCAAGGGTGACCCTTCAGTCAAAATTTTCAGGGGTCAAAATTAAATTTTCAGGGGTCAAAATCAAATTTTCAGGGGTGGATCTATACTTCACGCATATTAGTCCATAGATTTTAATGTCGTTGTTGTAGCTTTATGCAATAACTTCAACTACTAAGATTTCAGGGTTCTCACTAGGATTTTACAAGTAGGAGCTCAAGACTCTCTTTAATACTGAGAAAAGTAGTCCCACAGCCTAAAGTTGGAGTCCCATATTTTCTGCATGAGATTTTATAAAACAACATTTAGGTTATTTTTTCTGTCTCATTTGACAAACAGACCAATGTATAAAATCACATTCAGTATGGCAATGCCTTTGTTGTAACTTAAATTTTGTAAAATTTACAGAATATAGTGATTCTGTATCAAATTTTAAACTAAAAATATCTATTTTTCATTTCAATTGATGTCAGTGGTGCATATATTAACATTGCTGATTTAAATACTCATGATCAATAAAAATCCTCATCTGTATTCATGTATGGGAAGTATAGAATAAATATTGAGTATTTAAATCAGCACAGTTTAAGTATGCCCCTCTGTCAGTTGAATTAAATTTTAACAACAGATTGTATAACTTAAAACTACGTTTTAAAGACCTGTCATTAACAATGACTCAGCTTGTTTCAAATTATGTCAATTTGATGCTATTTAAACAGACCTTGACTTTTAACATAAAATATTTGATAGTAATTTGATATTGCTTCAAAGTTTAGAATTTCAAATTGAAGCTGACCTATTTTTATTATGTTGAAATCTAAATTCACATGTCAAAAAGATAAAACATCAAATATCATTATTGTTACAAATGAATTATTGAAAAGTCTAATTAATATTTTATTGTATACATTGTGATGAAATATTTAATGAACATTTAAAGTGACAGTAGCAATGCAGGTCATTAGATAAAAAAACTAGTCTACAAAGTTCATGTGAAAATAAGTATAAACTTTTTCTTCTTTTTCAATTGTTAAGAAAATAGATTTCAACTCTACATGTATTTGAATAGATCTGAATATTATGGATAATTGATGTATAGAATACTTATGACATGTGGGGGTTGGTCTAGGGTGGAGTAGTTAATATTTGGTATTAAGTTATGACCTTAACCTGCTAGTCTGAAGCCTGAAACAGTGCAAAATTGATTCAGATTATTGAAACTGACTCATTTTATATAGACAGGCTGATTGTGCTCTTTACTTTATAACTAAATAAATGAGGCTAACAGTTGAAAATTAAGGCAATGATTAGGCATTTAAATTACAAACAGATGTAATAATGTTCTCTGGAATGATTTATATAACTATAAAGGTGGTACTCAAACACATACATGTATACACTCAAATATAAACTTTGTCCTGACATGAATTCAAACCCAAGACATCTTGCTATTCTACTTAACTTTTAATTACTCTATAAATCTGTACTTATACATGTATCTTACTACAGTAAAAATCTATCATACACTAAAGTCAAGGAATATCTTCTGTATCATACCACATACTGTAATTTTAGAGCTTGTGTGAGAGATAGAAACAATCTGTTAATGCTACAGTCCCATAAACAAAAAATAGCCGTGAGGGCACCGTACGGGCGCCGTGCGATCAAGCTCCGCAAGGACACGTACGCACTATTGCATTCCCGTATGGACTGTTACGTTTTTACCAGGGTCCGTGAGATGAGCCCAGGATACATGTATCAGTTTCAAAGTTTAATTGTGAACAAAATCTTGGCCGAGTATGGATTAAATTTGCATATCTTTCAGCTATGGCATCGTACGGGTGTGTTTTTTTGTGCCATGTGCGTACCGTCTCCTCAATACGCAAGACTTCCCACGGCCTACGACTGTCTGCACGTACGGGTCCGCAACAAGCCACGATTTTATGGGACTGAGGCATAACTTGGACAACAAGACAAGTTCTAAGTTAATTAAGAGTTAGCAGGCTGGGACAGGTAAATCAATGTTCATTTTAGACAGAAGTTTGTTTACTGCTATAAAGTCTGTATATAACTTGCATTAAACTCTGTCTACTGGATTGGATTGCTATTATTTTGTTTCAATATTATCCTTGATGAATATATTATTATTATTCTATTTTTAGATTTGGTCATGGCTGTTTTCTTCATAGTTTAGAAAGTTTATATCAGGTAAGTTTTAAAGTGTGGTTTAAAGTCTGCTTCCATATACATGTTCAGCCAACTACAATCTTGTACGATAATTCCTGATCATTGAAATCACTTTCAGGCAAGTGATCCCTCACAGTACCCATTTACACCTGGGTAGAGTGGAACAATTGTAGGTTAATTTCTTGCTCAAGGAAATTAGATGTGTCCCTAATGGGGATCAAACCCGGGACCTATTGATCCCTAAGCACATTTCCTACCACTGGACCACTGCTCCTAACAAAAGTCATTTTACTTGTAATAGGAAAAACACATAAATTTGAATTCGGGATGAAATCTATTGTGAGTTTTACAATTCACAGTATATTTACTGTATGTTGTATTATATTCCATTGGCAGTCACTATATTGTACATGTATAAAATATTTTGTAGAAAATTTCGGGTCATGAATTGAAGTATACAGCATTGGTAGGTAAACCAAGTGAACTGACTTATAGACATGCTGACTTTCTACTGTATGAACAAGCTAGAGCTATGAATATGAACGGCATTAAAACTATATACTGTGTTGGGTAAGTTTTTACTAGAATCTTTAGCTTTTATGTGGCCATTGTCTGTTATTTTACTAGTACACTCACAAACTGCATCTGGAAGTTCAGCTTTACTGGTACATGCGAAACACTCCAGAATTCTACATCTGGAAGTTCAATGAGAATGTTGATATTTAGTAATTATGCAACCAATCAGAATCAAGGGTCAGAGATTATAAATCTTCAGAAAGAGCTCCATTCTCAAAATCATTTTAAAGATTCAGGATCTCAGGCTTATATAAGCTAACTACAATATGATTAGTAAATGTTAACTCAAATTACTCTGAACGCTGTGAAAATTTGAAGGCTCACATTCAACTGGCTAAACCATCTTGATAGGTTGAACATTTTACCTGAAACTAATCTATTTCCTTTATTTATCTTCACTGTAAAATACTTCAAAAAACCTAGAAAGAAATAAAGGGCACTGATAATGTCAAGAACCAACAAGTTCCAGTTTATTTAAACCATTACTGTACTTTATTTATGTATATTGTAAGTCAAGTTTTATTAAAGTGAATTTTCTAGAACTCAGAAAATAACAGAGAAACAGAAAAAAGGGGCTAGGTGCAACTGATGGTTTGAAGTCACTATTTCTGCATACAGAGAATGAATAAATAAGGACCAGGAGGGGAGAAGGGAAGGGTATAGTGGCCTACTATTCTGCTTTAGAAAAATCACTACTTATTGTATATACTTTGAATATTTTACCTATTTATAATTTCAGTGATAATCCAGAGTCCGACATTTATGGTGCCAACTTATATAACAAATATCTACAGAAACGTGTTATACATAAAAATGTGAACTTAGTGAAGAGAACTAATATACAACAAAGTGCTGGATCACAAATTATTGATATGGAAGACTCGGACGCTGATTCTGACTTTGATTTAAGTAAAGACGACTCTGAGGTCTATGCCGAAACTTGCGAATCCATTCTGGTTTGTACAGGCGTGTACTGCTCTTCTAGAGACTATGTGACGTACGGTCAACGTAGAGCCTCGAATCATAATCACAGAGACTTTGTCCTGGATCCTGTTCTAACAGAACCAAAGTATGTGACTCAGAATATACATGAAGCTGTTAAAATGGTATTTGAGAAAGAGAATGTAGCCTCACCATTTAGTTGATGATGGTTGAAATATTAGGATTGATCATATACAGGGCTGTCACAATTTACCTGTTAATTGATTCTAATTTAATTTATTGAGTTATCAATTTCAGATTTATCAATTTTTGTTTATCTCAAAAATTCTTTTGATTAAGTGAAAATATATAAACTATGTTTAATTTTTATAGCATTATCTGCCTGGCAGATAGGGTACAAATGCATGATCAATCTCCGTAAACAGATATTCTGTAGAGCGTTGTTGTACAGGATCTTTACTATCTCAATGGAGGGTCACGTCTAGATGACCTTTTTGTCGACTAATCAATGCATAGCTTTCATCTAGACGAAACACTATTAATTACATTTTGATTTCGTAATTTCTTTTTTTAGACCAAGGTTTGCAAGCTAATTTAACTGCGGTATTATTCACAGTCTGCGATTGGACGGCTCATTTCAAATTGCGTGACATAGACGATGTAAACAAGTTACGTATCATAACAATTTTATAATGAATATTATGATGAGAAAAAGTCACCTGAATGTGACCCTTGTTTGAAAAACGGCCAGATCTAAATTAGCGAGTAGGCAAGCGGAAAATATTAGATTGGGTTTTAATCAGATTGAACTGAGAATATTTCCACACTACCTCTTCCTATCTGTTATTGTGAAAATTTGCGATTTTTCTTTTAGAATTTTTAAGCGCCAAAATGCTTAATTTGAAAGAAGTAGGTCCCTATATTTAGACCATTTTGCTTTTGAAATATAAATTCGATTGTCCTTTTAATGGAATGTTACAGTATTATCATTAATCTGTTTACATACAATGTATATATGACTTTATTTATATTGACTATATGAAACTACATGTTAATGAATGTCTATGAAGAGACCAATTTACTGATCAACTAGTTAGCTGATTTTCTTATTTTATAATTGTGACAGCCCTGATATTATATACATACATATACATGTATTTATGTGTTAAATGTTGTTGTTCAGCTTATCAAGTTTTATCATGTTAACGATTGATGTGTCATTGATACTCGTCAATTTCTCAGTTTGGTGTTTTTAATGATTTCGTGTACTAAGAATATTCTGTGATCATAAGTTAGTTGTAAGGTGATTAATGTTGTTAAATCATTTTTTAAAACTATTATTAACTGTTATTTGATTAGTTTTTGATGCTATGAATTAATACTTATTAGTATGTTATCGGCGTTCACTCTGGAAGGGTCTATAAGGTTTTTATCTTGCCTCGAAATTATAGTTATTGTTTTTTTTTGTTATTGAATTACATATAGTAGATAGAGTCCCTATTATTATAAAATGTGTTTTTTTAAGCCTCAATGAAGCATTTTTAACTATTATGTGAAAATTTTGTCTTACCTTCATTATTTGTGTAGCTGAGTTATAACACAACTCTTGTATTCCATTGCCTTCAAAATGTCCTTAGAAGATAGTAGAGAGTCCTTTTAAGGCTCAGTAGTTCTTTGTTTTCATCACAGTTAGGACCATGGATTTTTATTGGGATTCAAATGATACCTAATCTATAATTTACATGTCACAGTAACTGTTCTTTACACCAGGAATTGTTTGGAGGAACAAAAATGTCAGGGTGCTTTGCTAGTATGCTTTGCCGAAAACAATTTATACTAATGCAAAGGAAGACATATAATGGGATAAACCATATGTTGCCCTTTTTATTGCTGAACCAAGTTTAACCATAGATTTTTAAATATTGAAAATGTAAATTGTTTAATCATAAATATCCCCAAGAAATGTTAGGCCACAACAAGTTGATCATATGTTTTAGGGATTTTTCTGAAAAAAAAATGGGGCGAGCGAAGACAAAAAAATAAAAAAAGTCTTTATTCACTTGCTTTATATAGCGGTTTGACCAAATTTTTATGAGCGAGCAAGCGAGCAAATAAAAAATTTTTTTTTAGTAAAAACCGTCAAAATTAAGGTGCGAGCGAATCCATAGAACATATGATCAATTTGTTGTGGCCTTATCATGTTATAAAAATAAACATTTATCACTTACTTATGTGTAGTCTTAGTTTATTTTTGTTGTGTTTTATAAACAATGTATTTAATTGACTGTTTCAACCAGGAAGGTAATGTAAGGTTATAAATATATTGCCTGACTGTATTAGTGTTTAGTAACATTTGTTATTTATAACCATAGAGATGTCCATGTAGTTAACTTTATTCTATCATTAATTCAATCAGATAATAGTAAATTAAAATGTAATAATTCTTATTTATAAATCATTTATTTTTGAAAAAGTGTTTGTCAAATTTATTTTTGTTTGAATATTTTTGCTCACCGACTGTAACCAAAGATTAGTTGTAAATTATTGTAAAATTTCACGGTTAAGCTCACTTCAATATTTCATGTACTTATTGCAATCACTAAAATATGAACTCTATTCATTTATAAAGTAGATAGGTATATAATTTTAAACCTCACACATATAACAACACTGTTTGAACTTAGCTAAAAAGTAATTTGTCAAACACAAAATGTACAAAACATACAATAATGGCATTACAGTATTACTAAATGTATTCAAAGTACATATAAATACCGGTACATAAACATAACATACATACATGTATATCATATGTATACATGAAAAGCAAATTGTAGTATATATGATATGTTCATGGGTCATTTTTTACCTACTACATATTTACTGTTGTACACTCTGAAATGAATAAATTCTCTTTCTCTGTACTAGTTGCAGTCACAACTTATCAAATATTCAAATTTGTTTGTTTATTAAGTTTTTTATTGGATTTTCGATATTAGTAGCAAAACTTGTCTTACAAAATCACTGTTACAGGGAAGTACTGTAAAGATATTAAAGAATCACTGTCTTGTAATGTAAATTAATGTTAATTGTCTCCCCTGATTTGATTTTGTCCTATTTCTTCATTAAGGTGTTCATATTAAGACAGATCTTCCTCTTGAATTTGAAATATGTAGTCATCCAGTTGTCTCAGTTTTTATATTTAAGACCATCTTTAAACAAGTGTTTGTTTGCAGTTTTCTAGCCAATTCACTGAATTTCTCCTCTTTATTAAACGGCAATCTGCTATGTCAGGATAAATTTGCTGTGTACAAATGTGAGAAAATGTATGTTAAAATGTTTACTGTCTAGTCATCAGATATACCTCACTGCTTGAAATAAATATTATAAAATCCTGCCTACCCACTTTAAAATTCTTGGTTGGGAAAATGCAAACGAACAATTAAGGATGGCTTTTTAATACTTGTTATAGATATAGCTTTTTACAAGGTGGCGTAGATTTTGATTTTCCTGGATAATCCATGAATAAAGGAGAGATTTATTGCTTGTATTCTTGTATATGTGTCTGAAGGTTTTAAAGTTAGATGTTTTATTTACATCTTGAGTGTACAAATCTTTTTATAGTGTGATGAGAGATGACTAGTTTTATCTTAGAGATTTTATATATATATTTGATACTTTGACTTTCTAGGGGGCCAAGACAAACTGAAGTATTATACTGGGTGGTACAATAAATATGATGAGATATACATTTGTATATCTTTAAAAACGTTGTCATATATTGAGCTAGAAATATGAGTGCTTGATATACTTTGACATGAAAAACAATTTTTTTATAGGTGAATGCAAATTGTTACAACTGTATAAATAGAAGACACTGCTCCTGGCGATCATTATAAAATGATAATGATGTCAATGATGGTTATAAAATAATAATGATGTCCATGACGGTATAATTTTGGTCTCCATTTTTCAATTTTTTGTTGACAGTAAAACTGTACTGTAGGTTGTGACATTTCATTTTTTACTTTTATGAAGTTGATTACTATAACTGTCTTTTTTTAGGGATGTCTTTATAATTGCACCTACAGGTGTATTCAGAAGGCGCATGCACGTAGCTTCATAAAATAGTTATATGTCAAAACTGGACTTGTTATTAAAGTTATATAATTAATCATACTGATTGTATCACTTTGTACTAGACTATATAGAGAGATTGTGTTATCTTCTCTTTATTTGTTAAGTTTGTCTTGTTGGATATGTTATATGGTTTTATTTATTGTTATTGATGTAAAAGTTAAAGATTATTTATGACTACTACTTTTATGTCTTTAATGATTCAGATATATGAAATGTATTCTTGTACTGGTACATTCAAACATTTAAAGACATGTTGTATAGTTCTATTCTGTTCTATTCTTACACAAAATATAAATATGTGAAGACTTGAGCTCTGATTAATCCAACTTTAGAGATAGGTGGTACCTATTCTTTTGCACAATATTATTTCCTTCATTGTCTATATAAATACAGAGGTACATGTACATTAGAAACATGTGTCAGTCTGTGTAATTGTCATGGATTAACACAGTTACAAATGGCACCTGGTTTAAACTTTTTTGTCAGAAAATAGCTTATAAGCTAATGTTTACCATGTTGTATTATAACCCACTTTAAATGAATCTTCTTGTATCTTGTAATGGTTGAAACCTGGATTTAGCACACAACCCTCTGAATCTTAAGGAAACTTTATATCAAATAGCCATAATAGCTACTTTGGAGGCATAAGAGTACAAGTACTGTTTAATACATCTGTTACATACTTTCTTGCCTGAACAGAATTTGTTTTGAAATTCACCTAGCATGAATGTCTTCAGGATAATCTAAGGAAGGATGCAAACAATTTTAATGAGTTGTTTAGCATTGTTCAAATTCAATTCTTTTCTTTGTACAAACATAATAGTTTTTTGCCAATACAATATACATGTATACAGTTTGAAATAAAACAGAAGAAAAAACAAACAAATATACATACATAATAATAAAGGAGGGAAAAGAGAAAAATAAAATAAAAAAGTGTACATAACCACAACTCTATGGAAGCTAGCTTAAAGGCAAGGGAGTACAAGTTCTGTATTATATCTCTACTGCAGAAAGTTTTGTAGAGTTTATCAATTATGTATCAGGTTAGTGATTTATGACCTTCAAAGGTAATTTTGTTAGTATTTTTATCGCATTTTATAAATGCTAGTATTTTAATAATTAGTGTGGAGATCTTCACCAGTTTTGTATCATACTAATTATGTACTGTAGGTATCACAATGATGTGTATACTTTATATAAATAACTATTTAAATGTTACGTCACTTACATGTATTACAGTATTAGTGTTAAAGTAAATAAAAGCTGTAATGGATAGATTTGACTGACAGACTGTATCACAATGTAATGGATAGATATGACTGTCAGATTGTATCACAAAAAAATGTAAAAAAAACTATATGGTTTCACATTTTAATATCCAGGCATGAAGCAATTTTGTAAAAATTTGTCTTGGTGAGTTAGTACATAGAAGGGAATTCAAGTGATCATGGCATTCAATTATAATACATTTATAAGGTTTATTCACTATGTCTCATTTTTTTATTGACATGTTGACAAGTATGCAATATGGTTACAATTGTTTCGTGAGTACATACTGAATGCAGTTACAGTTATTATCCGGAACCTAAAATATTCTCATAAATATAGTATAAAACTCTACATTTATTTACATTTTTGGCCCAAGAGCCTTCAAATTATTGAGATTTTTCCACCTACAGTTTCACCAATAACATGTTAATTGATGAAAATATCATAATTATGACTTATTTAATAGTTAATTTTCATTGAAATTGATTTAAAAAAATAATTTATAAAATGCATTGACAGTACGTTGACACTGTTGTTTGGATTTTATTTCCTTATAAAAGCATCAAGTGGAAGTTTTTTGTCCTGATCCTGAAATATGATATATTAATATGTTTGTACTTTCATCCAGATGATATTATGGGGTTCTACATGTATTAGGGGCTGGGATGTCCCTTACTTGAATTTAAATATCTAGTCAGTGACTTTTGGCCTAATTGATTAGAAATCATTTTTCAATAATGCATTTGTATTAATTTTATAAGTTGTGGTTGAGATCACCAAAAGAAATCATATAACTTCAAAAATATTATTTATCTAATTTTATTAGTGTAGGAAAGTAATTTGAGATATGTATCAATGTAAAAACTAAATATAGACCTGTTAGTGAAAGAACATTGTCATGCTTTTGCTTGAATTTCTGCCCATAAACTAAATATTTTAAAAAAATTAGCCATAGTTACACACCAATTTGCTTTGATGGATAGATTTTGTCTTTGCTATGTCTCAGGTGAATGGTCTAATAGCTGACAGGGAGCTTCATGTTTTATAAAACACATGTATCGTTGATTTTATTTTTATTTCAATGAATGTATGAACTATTTGAGTTTTTGTTGTTAATGTGTTGTTGTTGTTATATTTTGTCACATTTGCAATATCTGATTTTAGTTTGATATTTTAGGTTAAAGATTTGTATCACTTAGAATCTCATTTCTACTGTTTGCTATTATTTTATTGTATACTGTATATTTGTGTTAACGTATGTATGTGAACAGCTGAAATGAAGAGTCATCCAAATATATAGAAGAGTTTGCCTTATAATAAAACCTTGTTGACGTAATGGGCTAAATTTTCACCAGGGTTTGTCTGCTCCATATGGATGCACTATGTGCAAACCATGGCTAGAAATAAAAGATTACTTAAGTGTCTAGGAAGACATTTCATTGGAAGGACCTTCTTCCTCTGCTGGTCTTCATAGATTCTCAGTAGTGTCAATCACTCCGGTATTTCTCAACAGAGATGAGCTCATGACTAGTAAGGCTGATTTAAAAAAACTTCTAAATGGCATTGTAGTCTAGGAAATTAGTAGGGTGTCTGGTTGCCCAGGACAACCAATTTCTAGTTGGGGCAACCATAATTTTTTTCTGGTCAACCAACTTTGTACAAACAAGATATAATGCTAACTGCTAAAATGACCTGTTCAAGCAACCACTTTTATATCCTGATTTTGTAGACTGGCATTGTAAATTTGTAATTTATCTTAGCTCTATTGTGAACCAAGTTATTATAATAATCGCTTAAGAGTTGGCTATCCTTGACTATCTATGTATTATAGATGTGTAGCAGAGTTTGTTTCTCTTTGGTCCACTGTGAAACTCAACTTATATAAATCATTCAAAAACTGCTGCTAGTATCATGACTTGCTATTAAATCACTTTCAGGTAAGCATATCTGTCTGCAGAATAGTTGTATTACAGTAAAGTTCTGTGGTGCTTTCACAAAAATTCTTACGAAAAAAATCTTCTAAGTCATTTTCATATACTTAGCACTTTCAAGTCAGACGGATAATAAGCACAACTATGATATGATATTCAAGAGGTATTCACAATTCTACGCAATTTGTATTATATTTGGAATTGATAACCCCAAAAATGAGGGTATTACTGATGTTTCTTGCTTTTGACTTACGGTCACGAAGATTTTTTTCATAAGATTTTTGTGAAAAGCACCACTGCTCTATAGACCACCTTGGTAGTTACAAAATCATGTGTCTTCTTGGCAATATTTTATGTCCCAAATGTTGTATTAAGACCATCACTTTTCTTTGTCTTAGTAGTGAAATTTAACTTGTCTATTTCTTTCTAATGTTTGAAAGAGGTGGCACAGATCTTGGTCTCTGAAGAAAGAGTTGGAAAAACACATCAGGAACAGCATCAGTTATAACACCCACAGACCTCTTACACAAATAAAAAGCAAAGAGGGAGATGTTTTTAGATTTTTCAACTTGGGTATATTATAAAAAAAGAATGCTACAAACAAATAACGTATACAAGAATCTATCATCAAGTTTCTTCATTGGAACTGACAGTGGTAAAAGATTGACATGTTGGAATTTAGATACATTATGTAGTAATATATCTTTTTTTACTGGATTTAACGCTGTGTCAACACATTTTAGGTCATTTTACAGCGTCAAGTGACCTAACCTAGCCTGGACCTTTGTCTATATCCAGTACTCACATACCCTTCCACAAGGCCGGAAACTTCTCCATATTATCTAATCAATGGAGGAAAATTAACATTGTCAAATTTTCATGGAAGGGTATAATCTCCCCAGGTGGGTTTCGAACCCGTATCCCTTCGGGACACGAGATTTCAAATCCCGGCGCACTACCAACTGCGCTATCAACCTGGGTTAGAGTAATATACATGTATGAACATGAACTAGTTAATTATGTATTTTGTTAAAGATCCTCATAAATTCAGATATGGATCATTCTCGTTCCCAGGGGTTATCAAGATTGTCCTGCCAGTACCAAGAATCCTAACAGCCTCTGGGTACAAGAATAGACATGGAGCTGCTCAACCTTCAATTTACATAAATTTATATTTAACATTGGTGACACTAAATAGAGAAATAAAAGTTAATAAAGTTAAAATGTGGTTTAAAGTCTGCTTCCATATACATGTTCAGCCGACTTTACAATCTTGTATGATAACTCCTGATCATTGAAATCACCCTCAGACAGGCGATCCCTCACATTACCTATTTACACCAGGGTGGAGTGGAACAATTGTAGGTAAATTTCTTGCTCAAGGAAATTAGCAGTGCCCTTAGTGGGAATCGAACCAGGGACTTCTTGATCCCTAAGCGTGCATACTACCACTGGACTACTGCTCCTGATTAACAAACTTTAGAAAACAAGAAAAGTTCATTCTCTACATACAATCAATAATATCAAGAAAATGTTTTTGACTCATTCCTAAAAAGAAGCGGTTACTTAGCATCATGTAATGAATCTTGTATCAGCTTCCTGTTCTCCAGTACTAATTGGGATAGATCTTGCTCAAGAAAACTAATATATTTATCACTATAAACCACAACAGTAAGTAAAACAAGAGCAGTCCAAGGACAGCATACTCCACTTTTCAAGTGTTTTGTTAATGGCGCTTTAGACTTAACTTTACATAAAAATGCTTTTAAGACAGAACTTAGTTTTCAAAGGAAATAAATATATAAATCAGTCAAACAATGATTACAAAATCATATTTGTAAAACATGAAAGGGGCATAACTCCTTAAACATACATCTTATAACATTCATAGTTGTGTAGACGTAATACTAATGAATAAGCATTCTAACTTTCAGTTAAATATCTTTATGAGTGTTGAAATTATTTTACTTTAAAATATTTTAACCTTAATTACATTTGTAATTAAAAAGTTAAAAAGGGACATAACTCCAAAACTAATCCGTCCAAAGTTATATGTCCCTTTCCTGTCAGATATATGTAGAACTTATAAATACTCCTGGCTTACCAATTTTCATTCAAATATTAATTTATAAGTTCTTGAGGCATCTCAATTTGAACAAATAGTAATCTTAGATGTAAAGTATAAAGGGGCATAATGCCAAATATAATACCTCCACTGTGGAATCAGCCCTGAAGATCGCCAACAATGGAGAGGAAGACTTCGTTCAAGACCAGACACACAGGCCTCACCCTTACCAAGGAATAATCAACGGCCTGTTTAAAATAAACCGGATGATGATGATGATGATGACACTTACATCCCTTAGTAGTGTAGATGTACATGTAGTTCCAATAAATAAATGTACAAACTTTAAGTTTAATATCTTGATCAATGGAAGTGAAAATATTCCATATAGGAAAAACTTGATTCTCATGTTTGCAACTTTTCAAGTATAAAAGAGCAATAACTTGAAAATTTATTAATTCATAGTTACAAGTATGTCCCTTCACAATATAGTTGATATAGTCCCACCATCTAAGTATACTAACTTTCAATTAATATCTTGATAGTGTTGCAGATATAAAACTTTTAAAAAGCTTTAACCTCACAAACAATGCCAACGCAAAAGTGATAGCATATTAAAGCTCTATTTTTTGAAAAGTCAAGCTAAAATAATAAAATAACAAATAACAAAAATAATAAATAACAACATACAGCTTAAACTACTACATTTGTATCATTATTAAAATAAAAGATGGCAATGAGAAATCATTCAAATCTGTTATCATCATTATGCTTCACACAAATCACAAAATTATCATCATTATAAATAACATTACCAAATATAATAACTATTTTCATCCTCATAAACAACAACAATACACTCATCTTCGCTAACAACAACACTGATTAAAACTAATTATTTCAAACAACAGGAACAATTATTTCCATTGACTTAATCATTATTATAAATTACAACACCAAATATTAAAATTATAAGCAGTATCATCGTCAGAAACAAGAACAACATCAATCACTAAAATGACTATCATCATCATAATAAAATCATCATCATCATCATCATGATAAACAGCAACAACACAGACAAAAACTACCATCCTTGCTGTTAAAACATGACCAAATATTTTACAGTTAAAGGGAGATAATTCCTGCAGGAGTGTGTATAAATTCAAATTTAAAACAGAGTTATTGTTCCTATTGCGGTTCCAAATTATAACCGTAGACTCGAATTATAATATTAAAGTTTAGAGTCTTTTTTTTCAATTAAAATGTATCTAATTAATTTTTGATACAATATTAAACTTTTTATAATCAGAAACATTCGTTTAGTATTCGTCACAAAATTCGCAAAACTACCAGGAAAGCTACACTACTACTGTACATTTTGTAATTGCAATTCGCATATTCACGACTTAGGACGCCAAGCAGAAAATTTAGGACAAAATGAGTGCTGGAGGAAAACGTAACATTATTATTGCTGTTGATGGAAGCCCAGAAGCAGATAATGCCTTCCAATGTAAGTGGTTTATTTTAATTTTCACGGAAAATTTTATCCGAAATAGCGTTCAATTTGTTGTCACCCCTGACCTCTAAAAGTTTCACAAGTTAGTTTCAGTTTGTTATGGAGGTTAGAATAGCCTTAGAACAAAGAATGCAAAATGATCAAAACTCTAACTTATTCAAAGTTTTTCATATTCAATATTTTGAATGATTTATTTGTTGTACATATCTAATGATCGTTAGCCCAATTATCCAATTAAAATACCTGTCTTGTTACAAATGTTGTAAGCAGGTAACAGGCTAAAGACTTGCATCATGACTTTGCATCTTTTTTATTTTGGCATTAGTACCATATACAGAAAATACTTTTTTTGAGATTTTCTTAATGTGATTGCTAGAGCAGAACTAAATAAAATCAAAAGAGGTTGGAATTATGTATTGTAAAATAGCACTTATTTTCACATTTATTTTAGGCAGTGGTTAGCATTACAGTTTCAATAGCCTTAAGTCTAGAGTTACGGGAGTGCTGTAATTCTTGACAATCCTATTAGAGGAAGCTACAGTTACTGACGTAACTTAACCAACTGTCAATAAACATGCCATTTTGAATATATCTAATATTATTAGCTTAACTATTCGAAGAATAGTGGGGCTATCCTACTCAGCTGTGCCTTGGCGTTGGCATAACATTATCTTGGTTAAGTTTTTAGGTGCAACATTTTTTGTATCTTTTATATCTTTGCAACTACTGAACGGATTCCCTTGAAACTTCACTCATGTCTACAGGGTTACCATTGGAGGTCAAATACCAAGTTACATAACTCTTGGATGAATTTGGACTAAATTATGGCCCTTTTATACTTAGAAATTTCTTGGTAAAGTTTTTAGGTGCAACATTTTTTCTTTGCAACTACTGAAGGGATTCACATGAAACTTCACACATGTCTACGGGTTTACCTTTGGAGGTCAAATACCAAGTACAAATATGGCAAACAAACTTTTACAAAGATGGCAAATAGATCTATCACCTTTGTTGCTCCAAAATGATTGAACTGTGTTAGTAAAGTCAAAATAATTTACCATAATTTTTGCGCTATATAAGTGACATGTTAATTGTTATTATTTGTATTTGTTTTAAGAAATTGGGGACACATCTAGTTTAGCGAACCCCGAAAGTAAATATAAATATGCGTGCCCGGGGAGCTGTTTCTATGAGCAGACACGCAAAGGTAAATGCAGCTTATTTTCTGTTTTTATGAGGGCTGCTGCCCCCACTACCCTGCTGATATTAAAAATGGGTAACAAAAAAGCAACGTCCGAGCATGCGCAATAGTGGGGTCCGCCAAACTAGATTATCCAGAAATTGTACCTTAGTATTAACTTACTTTATCTATTATTTATTTCAGGGTACTTTGATAACATGAAACAACCTGATGATTATGTATATGGTATTATGATACCTGAATATAAACTAAAAAATATTACAGGTAGGTCTAGTTTTATATACATATTTCTGAACTCTTAGTTCTTATCTAGATATTCAAGATGTACACTGTCTGAATATAGGCAAACATTTAATAGATCATTTATAAGTTGCTTTTTAATATTCTAGAGACGAACACCCTATTGGTGAGGGTTCTAGAAATCAGAAAAAGGGCAGGGAAGCAGATAAAAAAGGGCTAGCACCATCAGTGGGATGCAATTTTGAAGATTGATATTTTTGCCCCAGTGCTTTAAAAGTAAATATTTATTGCCCAGGGAAGAGCAAAATGGACACAAGCTTAGAGAAATGGACCCTGCTTTTCTGCTTTAGAACAATCACTGATGTTTACTTTAGATAGATATTGCACAAGGTAAAAACATAAACAGAAAGCATTTTCATTCAGTAAATTGTCCATTAAAGGAAAAGCATTTTGTTTAAAATACACATTCTCATTGTACTTGTAAATTTTAGAATGTTTATTTGATTTTTATATAGCTATAACATGGAGGATTGCCCCCAAGACCGTAGTAACGTGCTCTTTAATGCAATGCACTTACTACTGTCTTGCGGGCAACCCTCTACATGATGTTATGGTATTTATTAAGCTGCTTTCAATGTTTTTACCTTGTAATGTTATATATTCATATATTATTATGATAGCTAAGTATAAATTTCCTTTCACATAAAGTTTTTAATTTTTTCAATCAATATTTTATGTTGTTTTGTCATATTTTACTTGCCACATTTTTTTTACACAGGCATTTTTATTTTATACATTATTGATAAAAAGTTTGAGGCATGAAAGCTAGACTTAATTTGTAGCAACTTTTTATAAAGAAGCTTTTACGTTCCTCAATATTTTCATGCAGTAAAATCTATATGCATATAAGTTTCAAGTTTGAACTTTTACAGTAATAAATTGTGGTATTTACTATCAAATTTGTTATTGCTGTTTTGGAAAATTCTTAAATGAATGCAGGTACAATTTTGTAAATTTATAATTTTGCAATAAAATGTCACTTGAAAATAGTCTTGCTTTCATCCCTTCATTAAGTATAATTATAATATCAACTTGCAAAGAGTTATTCTATGTTACTCTGTTACTAGTTTACAATTAAGTTTTTTAATGAAAGTAATTAGAGTTGCAAATAATTCTCTGCAATAATTTCACAATGATCAGAATCATGTTTGCTTCATTTGTTGTTGTTTTTTATAAATTATGAGAATACGTTTACACTTTATCCTAAGAAGTATGGTCTTGTACATTGACAGACCCAAGTTTGTTTGTGCAGGATTTATCTTGTTAAACAAATCATGCATAGCATTAGAATTTAGACTCCAAATTATGTTGTCGAAATTCGACCATAAATTTTGATAAAAATGAATGGAGTATCCCCTTTGTTATGTTGACACAAATCTTCATTTCTTCTAATATTTTAGATGTTCCATAGACTTCGGGAAAACCCTGGAATAAATTTTTATCAGTTATTAAATTTTTGTTAGTTAATTATTAGTTAAATCTTGTACTTAATATAATTGTTATTGTTAAGCTTGATTTTACGCTTTTTAATAATTTTGTATAATAATTTTATGGTGGCAATGTGTACATTTTTGTTATATTGTATCTATTTTTGTTTCTTATCTGGTTTAATGATCAACATCTAGTTTTACTATATGGATGTGAAAAGGACTTTTAGGGAAATGACATATGAAGGACAAGCTAAATATTTTGCTGCTTTTTGCATAAGGACAAAACATGGCTTTCTTTAAAAGTGTATATTACCAGTTAAGCTTTTTCCTCATATAATAAGCCATAGGTGAAATTAATGTGTTACCTCCTAATATAGAAAAGCTACAGTCCCATAAACATTAAAATAGCTGTGAGGACACCGTATGGGCGCCGTGCGATCAAGGTCCGCAAGGACTCGTACGAACTCTTGCGTACCCGTACGTTTTGCCATAGTCCGTGAGATGAGCCCAGGATACACATATCGGTTTCAAAGTCAAATCGTAAACAAAATCATGACCGAGTATGAATTAAACTTGCATATCTTCCAGCTACGGCTCTGTACGGGTGTGTTGTTTTGTGCTATGTGCGTACCGTCACCTTAATTCGCAAGGCTTCCCACAACTACAGCTGTCAGCCCGTACGGGTTTGTAACAAGCCACGATAAATGGGACTGATGCATAAATGTAAATGTGAACTTATTATCATTCATTCTCTTATTCTCAACAGAATAATCATATAACTTCTTTTATCTGAAAAAATATATTTTTTTATGTGAATGTGTTTTAATTTTTGTCCATTCAAAGTACTTTTTTCAAGTTTTTCATGCAAGGTTTAAGTCCTTCTTGTGTCTTTTCCCTCAAGTCCTTTTAACATTTAAGTTTAACTAGCTAATGTGTATAGTATGTCAATGTTGACTCCACTACTACACTAGGCTTTATTCTTGGTCAATATTACATAGACATTTCCTCTGAACTATGCACCATGATCTACATTCACCACTATATTTGTAGTGTTTGAATAGACTCCATTCACCTTACACTTGGCAAATTGTCTGTAGTAGTGTTACTGGTCTAGTTTCAATAACTAGTGTAAAACTTTAATCCAACCAAGGGTGACCTGTTCACATATTTTATTGTATGTGATACACATTGACCATTTCATACCCTTTCTTTGACCAGACAGCTAATCACTATCAAGCTGTTACTTACTAGATAGGTTGTAGCATTATCACTACATAATGAAATCAGCTGAGTCAGCAATTTAATCTAATGATGTAAATTGTATATATCCATGTTTTTGACAATTTGTTAAATGTCTGTATGTACTTTTCTCTTGTTTGTTATAAATCTTAATATTTAATGTTTATTACATTTCTTGTCTCTTCAAGCTATTAGCATGGGTGAGTGAAGATTAAAAGACAAAAACAAAATCATACCTGACTGTAACATAATACGTACCATCATTGGATACCGATCGGTGATAAACGGTCATCGTTGGTATCCGATGATGATTTCATACCAGAAAGTGTTTATTCTGGACTTAGTTATATCACTGTTCTTTGCTTGCATTATTTCTGTATTGTGACGCACTTTGTATCTTACTTTGCCTTCTATGTTCATGGTGCTAGAAAAACTGCTAGATTTTCATACAAATTTCATTAACATAAGTGTCTTGAATTGTCGATCCTGTTTCATATAGCGTGTGCAATTTTTTAATTTTTTAGTACACAGCCTTTTACAGTCCATTAAAACATTTAAAAGGAGCAGTAAATAAATATAATAAATGGATTATCTTTATTTTGAGTTGGCACATTTTCAAAACAAGTAACATAATAACAAACTTATCATGAGCTTTTCAGCTTACTGAGAAATGAAAACATAAAATGAACCAAAATTCTTAAGGTAACTTTATTTATGTTTGAAGATCTATGTTTTTCTAGCCCTTAACTTTTAACATTCTTGGTGTTTTATTTTGGTTTCTTAATGGTGTTGAAAGTTCAATGTTGAAGAATTTGGTTGATACATTCAGTCAAAGATTGTGTTTGGTGTGTGGGCATTGTAATATAATAGACAAGACTGGTTTGTGAGACCTAATCAAGATGATCAAGTATTAAAGATTGGTTCAACTTGCATGATGTTTATACTGTCATGTGGTATGCCAGCTTTATGTAAACAAAATATGTAAGAATGGCTGAATATATTGTATCTTTTTATTGAGTTTATAATAACAGGGCATGTGGTGTAAACTTTATATACATGTAGGCTGGAAATTATGTAACTAATTATTGATGTATAAGTTTTTTGAGTTTTATTTTTTTAATTTTTCTACTAAAATAATCATTAATAGTTGTTTTATTCATTTTGTTGAGATTTTTTTTGTTTATTTTGTTACTGACATATATTATTAAAGATATGGCATTGTTATTAAAAGTTAACATTTGTTTAAGTTCAGTTATCTGCTGACATTTTGAATACTACAACTGGGTTTTTTAAGTAAAGGACAAAATTAATGAGTAACCCAACTATATGAAATAAGTAATTTTCACTAGCTCAAGACTTCAGGCTGGTGGGTTTAAGGTGATGACTGTATAGGTCAGATCTAGTGAAACTTTTCAATTTTCTTTGTATAAATACATGTAGTTCCTGTATAGTAACATTTAGTTATTACTTTTGAATATAATTAATGACTATGGTATAAATCTAGTAATAATCTTGGTTGGACTTGACTGGATACACCAGTTCACTGAATTTTTACCTGTCATCTGTCATCTCCAAGTTTCTTTAGTGTTACTCTGCACTTTATAACTCTGTCAAACTACTACAGTAAAGTTCCGCAGTATAGACCACCTTGGTCATTGCAAAATCATGTTTTTTTTAAGAAAATTATTAAAATTCCATTACGAGGGTTGCTTGCAAGACTGTAATGACTCGCTCTTTAACCCAATGCACTTACTACAGTCTTGCGGACAGTTCTTGATTAGTTACATATGAGAAAAAAATGTTTCTATATTAAGACCATTGATTTTGATAATAATAATGATGATGATTATGATGATGATCTTTATAGTGGAAAATTACTGTATTTTCTATGGCTTAATTTTCTAGTTGTTCATAAAGAATTCTCTTATATTCTTACTTATAAGCAGAGGTGAATATCTCTCCAGGGCTGCTAATTTTCAGCAGATTTCAGCATATTCTAAGCTTCCATAGTCATCAGAAAATATAGTTTTTTTGGTAAATTTATTGGATAGATAGAGTGAAGAAAAATAGAATCAGATTGACCTGTTTTTTAGAAGTGATTGGCCCTTTTCTGCTGATTTCATGAGTCCTTTTGGCAGCCCTGTTTCTCTCATCTACAAGCTTTGTACTTGCTGATCCTACATACATCTTATAAATGTCTGTTACCCTATTTCTTCTATTATAATTATTTGTGTATTTGTATGTGTCGATGTTGTTGTTTGTGTTAATTAACTGTCTATAGTTGTATGTTATATGTTTGAGGGGGTGATCAAAAAGTTTGCTAATGTATAAATACAAATAGTTTAAATTTTTATTTCAATATATTTCTGTTCAACTTTTTGATCATCCCTTGGTTTTGCTAGTTACAATTTAGTGTGTATCTTTATTATGTGATACTAGTATGTTGTATTGATGTATATATGTTTTTTTTCTTTGTTTATTTCATTTCATTTTTAGCTTTAAAGTCATGTAAGTACATACTAGTGTATTTGTACACAATTTTGTTAGTATTTGTCTACATGGTAGGTATAACAATACTTACACATGATTGTGTGTTTGTGTGTACATTTGATGATGAGAAAAAAATATGCAACTTACTACTTTCATCTCAGTTTGCCATCTTCGTTTGCCATCGCTCATACTCATAGACACTGATTGCGATTTAGTTACATTATAAATTGCTTACTCTATTATTTCTATTCTGTATTACTCTATCTTATAAATCCCTTAAAATATTATAAATACCATATTATTGCCAGCCTATGCCAAAGATGCAAGGATAAAAGTTTTCAGGGTTTATCATGAAGTTAAGGATTTAGGGTACTGATAAAGGCCTTTTTCCTATGTAAAGGGCTGCTGAATGTCATGCAAATTCGGGATTTCAGGATTTTTGAAATTTTGAACTTTTACCCATGAAGATGTTGGTCTTCCCGTTGTTGCTGGTAAAATTTGCATAGTTTTGTATAATTTTAGATTCAGACCCAGTGTCTGATAAACTTCAATCGGAAGTCCCATGTTGTTTGATATAGGACAACAAAATTAGTCACATAAGTGATTTTATTAGTAATATTTAATCAGATTGGCAAGTTAGAATTGGGGCAGGAAGGCATCCTGCCTTTATCGGCGTTACTGATAAAATGTTTCAGAAGTCTTTGGCACAGACTGCTTTTATTTATAATTGTATCCCCTTGTTTAAAGATGTATTGACAATATTTATGATCCTAATTCCTGACATGTACATTGTGTAATAATTGCATGTATTATTATAAAAGGTTTAACTTATCCTTCTTAGTTATAACATACAGAGAATATCTAGTTGATGTATTTAAAAAAAAATCACATAACATTAAAAAAGACCTTTTTTTCTGAATACTTTGTTATAGCCGTTTGGATTACTGTTTTTATTGATAAAAAGTACCTGTTGCTGTTCTGTAGTATATAAATCAGCAGGGTTAAAGTATGCACCACTGACATTTGAATGAAATTCAATGATGTGTTAAATTATATATGGTCGATTACTTGCCAATCAAAGTTTCAGTGTTCTAATCACACTTGGCCAGTCTTAACTGGTATAAAGAAATTAATAATGAAAGTTTATGAAAGATCTTTAACTGTATGGAGTAAAATACTGGTACATGTGTATAAAAAAAAGAGGTGCATGAATACACAGTTTTATTGCAATTTGTATAAATTTATCTTTACAATACCTTTAATTCAGTTAATTCATCAAAATT
Source organism: Mactra quadrangularis (assembly GCA_025267735.1). Lineage (NCBI taxonomy): Eukaryota > Metazoa > Mollusca > Bivalvia > Venerida > Mactridae > Mactra > Mactra quadrangularis. Next base: position 47,159,635 of record CM046302.1, read on the forward strand.
GGACTGATAGCAAGTTTTCTGTTGTTCCCTATCTCATGCTCTTCAACCATGAACTGACATTTCCTCAGCAGAACTTTGTTTCTAATTGCAAATCTTTATGCTACTATGTATTTAAGATATAGTGATTCACTTCACTTTAACATACTTGTATGGTATTGTTAATATTAATCAGAACATGTTCAAGGTGTTTGTTTCAAGTTAGATTTTTAAATTGTTTTATTTACTTCACAAAATCCTCTGTAGATTTTCTTCTATCATGATATATTGGTTAGATATTTGTCACCTTTTAATCTGAATTTCATTCAGAGAGCAACTTACTATTTTAAACATCTTTGATCTCCTAAGCTTGTTTGTCTTTACCCTGACATTTCAAACCTGTTTATTCTGGTTAAATTTTATGAAATATTTCAGACTTTTACTGCTGAATATTACGACAACATTAGTTAATGAAAAACAAGTTTTTCCAGACTTGCCTGATGATCAATGTTGACAGTGACGACAGTGCAAAGTTATGAGTCTCTTGTCTTTTATTGAAAATTTCCAGTTATTAGAAACTGATGTGTTATTCAAACTGTTCATAGAATCATGCTACTGATGTACTTTATTTAAATAAGTTACACATGTAGCTTAATGCATAAAAATGACAAATGAACTGACAGCTGGTGTAATTAGTTTGATAAGTTCATAACCTCTTGTTACCTTATATAGTGAACACTTTGAATTCATGAATAGAATAGATAATTGTTGCTGCTGTATAATTAACATAAGGATCTTACAATATGACTAACTTACCGTATACTCTCTATAAAACGTCCCATTTCCTCTGGATGTTACATTTTCCTGCAGGGGGGGGGGGTTGCATATATTTAAGATTAGATAGATAGATTTATTTTAATAAACAAAGTGACAATGTGGCATACATCATAAAACATAGTACATACAAGTTACAAGCAGATTGAATAGATTGATAGAATTAATTCAATAAATTAAAATAATACAAACATAGCACACAAATGATTAAAAATACAGTATAACATGAAATATAAATACTGTAAGTGCAATACATTCATTGTGCTAGGACATATTTTCATTTATTAAGGAAATCTAGAAAAAGGAAATGTGAATTTCCTTGTTTCAATTAAAACATGTATGAATTAAGAAAGTGCTATGTCAAACAGAATTATTTGTCAAAGATGACACAAAAAAGAGTAAAACATATTTAACTCTTATTTGCATTAAGAGCATCAAAAAAGAGAAATTATAATTTGGAATACGTAACCTTATTGTTCATTCATTACGTTTCAAAAAATATGGGGGTGTTTATTAGGTAAGGAACATTTAATAGAGAACATACAGTATAATGTAAAACCATGTTAAAGCATGAAAGCTTCATTCTATGACAAGATGTAATTGTTGATGTTAATTAATTCAAGTAAAGCCAGGAAATGTTTAATTCATGATTGTATGTACAAATGTACATATAAGGTCAATCTATCTGTATAATGTGATTCATTCTCTGTAATAAGGTGTGTGTGTGTGCACCACTGTCTGTAAAACCTGTTATATTAACCGCATTATATTGAATAATGTAATACTACAGACTGACAAAGTCTAGGTATACATGAACTTAGACTTTGTACAATCAAATAAATGTTTAGAGGAAGTTGTTCAGTGCAGTTAAATACTGCCGAATGTATGTAATTTTGTTACAAATCATGTATTTTTACCTGAACTAAGTGACCACCTGCTATCACTTATAAGTTGTAATGAGTTTTCTTGATGTATCATACATGTTCTTGGCACAATCTAGTCAGTGAGATTGTAAGTTTGTTTGGTTGCTCAGAACTATCTGTTTTTCATTTAGACAAGTTCTCATTTGCATTAGAATCTGGCTTCAACAATTACATTTTCTAAAGAAGATTTTAAAAGATAGCATAACACAGTTTCAAACAACCACTTGTTGAATCTGAAATAAAATCTTAATTAACAATGTCCCCATGCACACAACCAGAGTTTATTTTCAATCTGTTGGGAAGCAGCCTGGTGCCTTTCTTTATAATACACAACATTTGGAGAATATATAGCACAATTTAATTGAAATAAGGAAAACAATCCAAAGGTTATCTCCAGATTTGGGTTGGGGGGGGGGGAGAAACTTGACATAGAATACAAGTACATTAATTTTTTTTGTATACCAGTAACTAAGACATTGTCAGGACGAGTATATTGATCAATTAAAATTTCTGATTTTATATAAAACCTTGTAAAATATTTCCTATTGTCTTATACTGTTATAGAGTTTGTCTAGACATTCTGATGTTGAAATTTATCTTCAGTAATTTATTCCATTCAAGTTGACATCCATTTCTACAAGTCTTAGATTCCCAGTAATATTCCTGAGAGAGATTGAGGCTTAGAAATAACATAAAGTGACAGATCTCTGTTTGTGTGAGAAAAACATGAATAATTGAAACACCATGGATTAGATGTCTTCTTTTACCTTATTGGTTTGAAGTCTTTGTATTAAACAGTTTGAATGGCTGGCTGATTTGAACATAATAAGTTACTCAGGTCTCAAATGTGCTTAGTGGCTTAGGTAAAACAAAAACCTTGGGAAGTGGCACAATTTGCTATGAGCATAATTTTAAATCAGCTTCCTTAAGGTGTTGCTTGTTTAAGTTTCACTCAGACCGATAAGAGTCCTTCCATGAAAATTAGATAATAATGTCCATTAGTAAGGTATATGCAGAAGTCAAATTTGTGGAAGGGGAGTAATGATGGTTATGGACAAAGATCTAGAAAAGTGTTCTCTAAGTCAGGCTTTTTCTTAACACACTCACTGTATGTAGAACTTGAATAATGTCTTTATTTCCTCTCTTCTAATCTAATGTATAAATTATGGATTAAAGTACTCAGATAAGTGAACTATGTGATTTGATATCTAGTGATTTACATAGCCAAACTAACTTACAGAATAATCTTGAGAGGCCTTATTAACATTTCTTCATTAACTGAATGCTTAGAAAAGATATATGAACTTAACACACAAATTATCTCCTTATCTTGATGTTTTTTGCTATCTGGCCTCTACAGGAAATCCCATTGGAATTTGTTGACAAGATAGTTCTAAATGAACACTTTGTTTGACATACTGTTACATTGGTATCATTTATTGAGAAATCACAGAATCTTCTTGCAGGATTGATCAATAAGGAAGCTACAGTTAGATTAAACATGCAATCATCTAATGTTGGCAATATACCTGATGAAACAATTAAATACTTTCTCTCTAGGGTTTTATTAATGTGTAGAATCCATTACTAAGTACCTCTGTATATAATGATTGAGCTAGAACTATTTGATGTACATGTATACTGGTAGTTATGATTAATGTATGATCATGATTGCAACACCATTAGGTAATAAAGCTTGAAGGAGTTCAGTGTAAGACTGGCATGATTATCCAGATAATTGACCAATTCCACTCCTGATTCAATTTTAGTAAGAAATCTATTTCAGTTCATAAAGTCTGTCATTTGTTCATTTATATTGTGATCACTGAATATTTTTTATACTCAAAGCAGCTTCACCCCACTACTCTGTTAATCATAGATGAATAACAAAGGTTTTAGTATGAATAAAATGAGGATTAATCAATTTCTGTTTTTTAGTAATTGTGACGACCCTATAGTTGTGTGGAAGCATTTTGATACGATTTTATCTCAACACTGTTATTTAAGTTTCTTGCACCCCTCACTTTCAACAACATACTCACTCTACAACATTCACCATCCACTTTATATACCAGATATAAGAGTATTTTAGTTCTTGTAGTAACTGCTCCTACTATTCTCTCTAGATATATATATTGATTTGAGAGTCAATACATGTCTGAGTATCTAGAATGGTTGTGTTTGTTATTGATAAGTTTGAATACTCACTGTCTATTGATGTATAACTTGGTCTAATGTTTGAATTAAATATATGACTACCATACATGTGTCCTGTGGAATATCGTAACATAAAACATTCATTATATATATTACTATGGTGACATAAATTCTAACAGTAGCTGATCACAGTTGGTTCTGAAAGACTGATTGACTTTGGTGAATTTCCTGGTCCCTGGTTCTTACTATGATGTAATATAGTTTGAACTCACTGTAAACATGCTCTCTGGAATTGCTGGGATGGCTGAATTTCGAACTAAGGTACTGAACTCATTATGTTTGCATTGATAATGATTGTTTGATAGATATGCCTAGAAGATTTATATAAATGGATGATTGTCATCATTATGACCATTGTTTTGTTTTGTAAAAATTAAAGATGTGATAGCTCACAATCAAGATCTCTTAAAGTTTTTGGCAATCCCTGTACCACAAGTTATAGTGAAATTAAATGTATATGTTTGTTGATGCAAGCTTGATTTTCTCCTCACCATAAACAATGTAAAAAATATACCTATCACATGAAAATATATTGTAAGTTTACTACAAGAGCATCAATTTAGAACAGCTAATTGTACAAGATAAAGAGTAAGTCACTTGATAGCCACTTAAACAAATATTTCACACTAAGCACATCAGAGCAGACATCTTTATTATCCCTCTGAGACCTTATATTTTAGTAGAACATTTTTCTTCCAATAAAATACTGATTGTTGATCCAACCTATACTTATATTGTGTTATTGTTATGTTTAATAGTTCGTAAATTCTACTTTCACTATTGATCTTTTTATTGGAACTTGATTGTTGTTCAATATTGATCAAATTGTCCGGTAGAGTGTAGGAAATGTACTCTAAATCATGTCACATAAAAACAATATTAAACTGAGGGTATAATTTATTATTCATTAGTGTGAGTTAGTAAGAAAAAGGAATAAATATGTTGTACAGATATATAGAACTATTAGTCCAGGGCTCAATTTTCCTTGTGGTACAAAACAGCCTTGTATTCTTAATTGCCACCAATAATATGTAAAAAATGTTGTTTTTGTATCATGCCAGTATGATGGAAAAACCTTAATGTAATGAGTTTCAGATCCCATGCTGTAAGAACAAAACTTGTGTATATTTTTGAACCCTTAATGATTTTGTAAACATAATATTTATATAAACATGGTCAGTTCCATGTTAGATCGATAATATCTTGTATTAGGTTCAGTATTTTTATGTTTAATTTAATCATGTTTAAAGTTTACAGAGGGTAATGACCTTGGTGACTGTACACCTGTGACTGACTACAGACTGTACATTTGGAACACCTTACTTATCAACATGTAATATTAGAACTGTAGTTTATTATTGAACATTGTTATACAATCATTGTACTACCTGAACAAGATATTTTATTGTCGAACTTTGTTATTGTGAAATATTGTGAAAGCAATAGTATGTGTTTACCGAAAGAGTATTCTATATTTATTAACTGCGCATATCCAAATGTAAATTTAAGATTTTCCTTTCTCTTTCAAATTTTTGTTAATGATATTTCAAGGTTATGATCTGAATGTTTGTATTTAAGAAATAACTTACAGTTGTCTATATTTTGTTGTCTAATAAAATATAGGCACGAGTTGTGATGCACGTATGATTAAATCACGAGTGCTTTAGCACGAGTGATTTAATAAGCGCATCAAACGAGTGTCTATATTTTATTAGACAACATAATATAGACAACTGTAAGTTATTTCGATTCTAACATCGTAAAATACATCCGTAGAAAAGATATATTTATAGAACTATTTTTAACTGTCAGAAACGTCATGCTGTTGAAATCCACCCCAGTGCAAAGGCCGAAAATAGCATTTATTTACACAATTCTCACAGATAGGTGTTTTTTATTCCGAACAAAAAATATTAAAATCTGAATTATAGAATAGAAACCAAATTGTAAAAGTCAACCCTTATAAACTCGGGCGCCATTTTCGGCTTTGCGCATTTAACGTGGGGAGTAAAATTTCAACAGCCGTCACGAGCTATATTTTGTTGAATAATAAAGCATAGATGAAGTCACATTAAATAAAGAGTGAAAACGCACGTGCCTATGTTAGAATGTAATATAAAGTATAGGCGCAAGCTCTAATGTTTGTAGGAATTAAATCACTTGTGCTTTAGCAAGAATGATTTAATTCATAACTGTTACACTATGTATGTTTGAACATAGTCAAAGATTAATGATAAACTGTATGCAGAGGATCTCCCTTCAAATTAGCACATCAGCAAGCTTATATAGGAAACCGCTAGTGACCGTGTTAAAATTGTCTTTAGTTTTAAAACAGAATGCATATTTAATTACAAATGTTTACATTATGTAACGGAAATGGCTTGACTTCTTTTGATTCATTATAAAACATACATTATGCAGACAATGTGCCTAAATAGCTGAATAGACTGCTTTATTCTACATTTGTCATCCTACATTCATACATATTTATAACCCTACTAAATATTCTATTTTGAAATATCTTGACATTTTTAGTGCAGGACATATTTAGGTTTGAGTTATATTTTAAGATTTAACCAAGTTTATAAAGTTTGAAGTATTGATCTTATAGTTAAGGTAATGTAGAACAAAGTTGTTAACTTAATAACATTGATAAATATTCTATAAATAGCTCTAAGTGTTTTTGTCCGAAATAAACAAGGTAATTTTAGGTCACCTATTTTGTATGAAGGTTTCAGTGTAGTATGTTGTACATAGTAATTGAATCACCAGTAAATCTTAAAAATGTGGTATTATTGCCCTATTAAGATATTTATTTAGGTCATTTCATAGTGGGTAAAAAATATCTGTCCATAGTAGTTTACCTTTCTGGTTGGTTAATACTTCTTGTATACCTCAAGGATATTTTTTAGTTTTGAAAACTGGGTGAAAATATTCAACCTTTGGTTGTTTGGATCCCTGGTCTTTTCATCATCATCATCACCATCATCATCACCATCATTATCATCATCACCATTATTATCATCATCACCATCATCATCACCATCATTATCATCATCACCATTATTATCATCATCATCGTCACCATCATTATCATCATCACCATTATTATCACCATCATCATCATCATCATCTGTTTAAGTTTGTTCAGACTGTTGATTAATACTTTGACAAGGGTGAGACCTGTCTGGATTAGAGTCTTTCTTTTCATGTCTGGTAGTCTTGAGAGTTGGTTATACATGTAGTAGGTTTTCAGGTTATCAGAACTTTCAACTTTCACCCATGGTTTGACCATTATTGTTAAAAATTTGTTTACTTTTTGCTTATAAATGAATTAAAATACATGTATAACTAAGCAAGCACTTTCCACTTGTGAGAGAGACATTAAAGGATGTCTGTGTTTTTACTTATTGTCTACTTTCACAGCTAGTAGCCATCAATATTGATTTTAACCTGAAAACATATATTTAATCTTCAGCTAAGGTTGTAAAGACTGAAGTCATATAATTACATTGTCTGTAACTTATTACATTACTGTTAGACAAAGTTTAACTTGTGCATGTTTTATTTATTTATTGGAGTTAACGCCGTTTCAACACAAATTAGGTCATTTCACGGCGTCCAGCGCACCTAACCTAGCTTTCCTGGACCATTGTCTATAACCAGTACTTACCTACCCTTCCACAAGGCCGGATACTTCTCCATATTATCTAATCAATGGAGGAAAATCGACATTATTGTCAAATTTTCATGGAAGGGTATAACCTCCCCGGGTGGGATTCGAACCCGTACCTCCTTCGACACGAGTATCCAAATCCGGACGCGCTACCAACTGCGCTATTGACCCAGGTTGCATGTTTTATCATGATACTCAATTGTTGGTTTTAACTTTGTTCAAAGTTCTTTTTACATAATTTGCAGGTTTAGTGCTAAACAGTTGTAACTTGATAAATGAAAAGAGTGAGTTAGGACTGTTTTGTGCTGAAACCTGCGATATGTGAGTTTACTGTACATATTTTATTACGATGCATTACAGTTTTTGTTTTGTCCATTCTGCATGAACATCAATCATAAAAAGATGTTTTTTTAGCAAGACTGTGAAACAGGCGAAGCTATAAGCGGCATTTCAGAATTGCGATATTGAGTAGTGGTCCATTTTTCCGCATGCCAGCAAATAGTTCAATATTAAAAACTCGATACATAACTGCCTTTATCTTGCATTCACACATATTTCATAAAATTCATTGCGACATCAAATCTCTTCAATTTTGTGAACAATTAAACTATGTTAGAAAAGTAATAACTCGACTGGTTACCGCGGATGTATACATGTACATCGATTTCATTCATGAAAAATTATGAATGAAAATATTTTACTCGTCCCCGTATCAAGCACTATAGTCACGTGAGTTAGATGTAAACATGACAGGAACGCTGACATTTAGACAAAATGTGCTCGAAACAAAATTGATAAAAACTTGCGTTAAAACTGGATTTAAACATTAACATTCAGCAAAAGTGTACGGAATTAACTAATTCACATCTAGGATTAGGATTTAACATCGGAGGATACAAATTTACTGAAATGTAGAGGATCCAAATATGCGAACGTCGCGAAAACTGGTTACGAAACATACTGGATAAACAAATATTGATTTGAGCTCAGAATCCTAGTTCATAACCTACATATGTGCTAATGTGTTCTGTGTGTTGCCCAGAACACTAGTCATTGTGTGCTTTATGGCTAGAGACATGCATCATGCTCACTAAACAGGAAACATGGAACGCAGAAAAATTAAACATGAATTACAAGGTAACTTCTGATTTAAACTGTAGTTATTATGTGTAATATACCCCGGCCCGTTTCAATATTAGCTGGGGAGGGGGGGGGGGCTATTGCATTTACCGGTACGTAGTAATTCACCTGAACTAGAAATACCAGTATTAGAATTTTCAAAAATGTTTTACTGTGTATTCACAACGTATCCAAACCGTCCAAAGTTTATTTATAGAAGACAAGACTTAACATGCCCTGATAATATGTAAGACCATTGAGTCTATTTTTAGAATTCCAGGAATTAGCACGCTTTGTTTACAATTGGAGTAAATGAATTGAAGTAATATCCCTCAACGTTTTAAGCCGTGCCGAGTCTTTTTAGAGAATATCAAGATTTGCGTGACACGTGAATGATACCTAACATTTAGACCTTTTTTGATTCATTTTATGGAACTTTCTGGGCTGATGAAAGTACACCGAAAAAACAGGTGTTGTCCAGGATTTGTTCGGACTACGAACATAAAACAGCATTATTATGGTAGACTCTAGAACTGTTCCTGTCTATTTGACATATAGGGACTAGCCCCAATCTTTGAGCAAACCGAAATATTCCTATATAAATAAGAAGGGTGTTAAGCTAACAGCTATGTTTATGAGGGGCATGACTTAAATCTGTCTCAGTGGATACTGGTTACGCCTCTCGGCTGATTGGATACAGATAATCTTGGTTTACGATAAACCGATCCAAAATTCCTAGCTGGAGTAATCGCTTATAAATTGCTATCGCTTATAAATATGCAGCAAATCTGTTCACAAAGACGTGCGTGAAATATATCAGTACGTGTGGTTTTTAGCATGAACCACAATTTAGGAGAGCATCTATTTTGCAATGTATTAAGAAATAAATTAATGAAAATAATGCACTTAAAGTGCCCATCAATGGCAGAATTTTTATTGCAGTACTATAAAATTAAAAATTATTACAATTTAATTAGCTCTGTCAGCATTTGTAAATAAAAAAGGAGGACGCAAGTAAAAGAAATCATGAACTGCTTCTACCATCAGATTCTGACGACTCCAATGTGTAAATAAGTGATCTTATTTTAAGTTCATGATATTTTGTCTTTTATCGGGGCTACTGTCCCCGAACACCCGCTTTTTCATGGTCATCGTCAATACCGACACGTTGAAGACACAGGGATTCATAACGATAACCATTTATACCTATATCCATGGCTGCCCTAATTGTGGCATGTACCCATTAAATAAAACCCTCTTTTGGCTTCAAAGTTTGCATTGCATGTCTATGGAAAGTATGTTATGAATAAAAATCAGAATTTTTGGATTTGCGGAGGTTAAAATCTATGCTATTTTAAAATCACAAACAAAATTTGAGTAAATTCCATCCGATAGTTATTTAGATATTTCATTGGGTCCAGCTTTAAGGCAAAATACCTATAAAATGAAAACATTTTGTATTTTTAATGTGTATTTCACAATTCATGTTGTTTCATTTCAATTGGTGATATTGTTCTCTACCTCATGCTGTTGCGTTGTCCTTTTTTTCAAAAATGTACATACTGCAGGCTGATCCAACAATTGTTATCAACTTCATTTATGATAATTTCTACAGCATACCTTTAAAGTAACTCATATTAGCAGAACAGTTCTGTTCTGTTTATGATAGCTATGAAAGTAAGATTACAAAAACAAGAATTATTTGAAATTTCTTTTTTCCATTTTTGAATCATCTAGCTTGTGAATTATGATTTTAATTTTTTCGTCACGTGTTCAACATGATTTTGATATTTTACTTGAAGTACAATATTTTGTTATTATAGACAGGATGTATGAAATCATTGTGTTGACATTACTGAAAATCATTATTTCTATTGAATGAGGAAATAAGACTTCTCACAGCTCTTCATCAACTAGTAATTATACAAGTCCATTGATCAGTGAGTTATAAGAAAATGTATGCCAATCTTTCTTAAAAAGCTCTTAATCATCAGATTTGATTTATACCTAAATTAATGACTGGTTATACGTGAGACGAAACTAAAGCTTGAACTATTGATGGTAGTTTGAGCCTTCAACACAGTCTTGCTTCAGTGCTTTTCAGCACTTTGATTAAATTTTGATTTGATATTTTAAATTATTTCATTTGTTGACAGTGTTATGTTGCTTGGGTTTAAAAATAGTCCATGAAGTTATGAGTATGATGTTTCTGATTTTATTTCATTATTTCTTTATTCTTTCAATCATTGCTGCCAGTGAGAGGATGTGTAGGTAAAAAACAAACATATATAATATATACAGTAAAATTGTCATGATATCTCTATAATCATAATAACAGACAAATTATGAGAAAGTAAGAGTCCGTGAATATCAGTACTAGGGAAAGGAAAGAGATCATGTTAAATTAAATAAAGAGTCAGTAATGGACCGTTCCGAGTGTGACCTTTTTATTTGAATAACATTACATTTATCCACAAATGAAAGCATGTGCTATATTGTTAACACCTTGTTTGTGGGACAAAATGTAACTGTAAACCGTTGATAAATATGCTAATAGGTAAGGTCGTGGAAAGGTCCATTATTTTTATAATAAAAAGAAAAGTAGCATTAAGGATAAGGGCAGCTTCATATCTGCACCTGATAAATCATCATGATGATGTAGAAATGCCACAAAATTCATAGTTACAATAGTACAAAATTTAAATTCTGGGAAATTTTGCAGCAGCAAAGAGGGGAAATATTTACATTTTTGGAGGAAATGAAGCCAAATTGTGGTCCAAAAATGGCTTGAAATAAAGATTCTACCTCTTCCAATTTAAACTGTTGCTTTCTTCCAGATAGCACAGTATGAAATAATTGTTGGAATTGCAAAAAATCATATTTGCCATCAGTTCTGTCATAAAAGATTGAGTTTTTATCAAGATTGCATGAATTATGTAAAATTGTATAAAAAGTAAAATATGTAACCTTTGTTGTTTATTTTGTCTGTTTGTTTTGTTGACAAATGTCTGTCCATGGTTTAAAAGTCCATCAACATATGTCGTTATGCTGTGATGAATTTTGAATGATTATCATGTTGACTGGTTTATGTTTGCATTTTAAACCTTTGATATGTTTGATTTAATGATATTATAATATTATTCATATTGAACACTTTAAGTTTACATCAAACATGCATACTTCATGATGAGAATGTAGTCATTTAGTAATGTGATTCAAATATAAGGTTTAAGGCTGACTATTTTAATAGTTAGCCTTTACTAATATGGTCTTTTAATACCCTAGCTAAAACTTAACATTCAGAAGAACTTAACTTCAATGGGTAAAATGTATATTTTGTTGTTGAATAGTAAGTCAACGCTATTACGTAGGACTGTAAACAACCACTCTCTGCTGTTTTGAACAAATTGTCATTTCATCTAGAGCTCTAAACCAATCATTAATGTTAATGTAGCCTGAGAGAATACAAAAAATGAAAGTAGGTGGGTGCAAGATGTTTGCTGTGAAACATAAGTTTGTAGAATGGGGAAAAAACTTTCTTTGAAGTGCATTTGGTGCACATGATGTATTATTAAAGTGACATTTCCTTCTAAATATGAAATTGTGTAATAATGGCCAGTGTTGTTAGAGAAATTAAAGCATCTTTATGACTGATTAAAACTATCTGATTGAATTGGTGTCTGTATTACTTGATCTTTTATGTCCATTTTGCATTTAGATGCCCATAATTTGACTTAAAAAACTGCTCAAATTAATTCAAAATAATTTTAGAAAGCTCAGGTGGTCCAGATTTTTCATGTTACACTGTACACATGCATCAAGTTGGTGTTTTAAAGAAACTTGAATTTAAAACATCTAGTCACACATGTTATAACAAAGCTCATTCAATGTGATAGATAGGTTGTACTTATAGTATAATGTATTGTTGTATTGTCTTTGTTTATTCATGAATTCAAGGTGATACAGTTTTTGTGTGCACTAAACATTAGAGTTAATAGGTTTTTAATTGTTTGAAATGTTGTTGTTGTTTTTTGTAGAACCATGTAGTTACATAATACACTTATTGTTCCAACTGTTGCACTTTTATCACAGTAGGCACCAGTTAAATGAAACAATAGATATAATAGTGTAAGAAATTATCACTGAAGTCTTTGCCTTAAATTGTTACAAGCACTCTTATAAGCAGGGTTCAAATATAATGTTGTTTTTTTTATCAGAGATCTGGAAGGAATACCTTGTAAGTTATTCAGAGATTCCTTTACATTAGAGATTCTTTCATTAAGATAATTTCTGGATACAGATTTTTTGTGGAAACTTAAATTTACATAAGAATGGGTCAGTTTTTCAGGGATCCTGACGAAATCCTTTGCTTAGAGAACCGCTATGCTTCTTCTTTAAAATTTGGGATCCTTGGAACCCAGGACACTGTTAATGTTGGGACACTGTTAATATCAAATCCTGAAATAAGTAATTTCATTTGTCGAAGGGCTTAATGCTTGAGTGTTAAGGTGAAGAATGTCATTAAACAATGTGTGATGTATGAATGAATGAATAATGAATTGTGTATTAATGTAGTTCACAAGTAACTCTGGTCTATGAAGATTGATGTTGTTGTTTGAAATATTTATTCACCTTAGTTTTGTTAAAGATTATACTTCAGTTTTAAACGCATTCCCATCTTCAACTACTATGTGTTCATTGTAAATTGAATTCATTAATTTCAATATATAATCAATGCATAAAGGTTGTCCTTTCATGTATTAGTTTTATCATCGTTCCTTTCATTTTACATTTAGTGTAAACTGCATGATTTATTTAGCTCAATTGAATATTATTTCAATATCATGTATTCATTTGTATTTAAACAACTTTCTTTGAATGCATACATATTATGATATAGACCATGACTTGTTATAATAAAAATCTTAATAATACCCCACCCACTGTGTGTACAGGATATTTTTTCATGTACAAATCTTTGGGGTCACCTTGTTGAAGGTTTAGTGAATGTTTCATCATACAGCCTCAGGTATTGTTATATTATTGTAAGTATTATATTATTTATCATGAAGAGACTGTAGAGGTTACCAGGTTACATTTTCAGTGTAATAAATGTCATCTTATAACGGGAAGCTGTTAATAAGTAGAGGTCATTCAGACATATTGCGAGGTTAAGTGCAAAACGGTCATAACTCAATAAAAGAAAAGAGTGAGTTACAACTGTTTTGCACTAAACCCGCAATATACATGTTCCTGTATAGGTCATTTAGGATAAGTTTAGACAAATCTAAATTATATTCTTTGTAACCACTGTCTCCTAATGTTATCCTAAATGTACTCTATATGTGAAATGATAAATGAACCATTTATTTAATTTGTCCTTGTCAGGAAGTATATTCAGCTGTCATGAGGTTTAGTCTACAAATACTTTTTACTAGAATATTTTATGAAGCAGTCATCAGCCTAAATTTTCTTGAGCTCTGGCCTGATTTATTGTTGTTAATAGTAAATGGTTGAGTTATCAACTAGCCTGACTATAGAAAATAAGAAATTATTTCTGGCCTGAATCAATTTTCACTTATACCAGACTTTTGGCTTGTGGATTAGTTGCCAATTTTTTCAATGCCAAATTTTTGGTTTGTCTCCAGATTGCTTATTCAGCACAATAAAGTGTGAGACTTCTCTTTGATTTGAAAGGTTTTAATCCTTGGAGTTTTAGTGTTAACTGATGGTTTGTATTCAGTGTATGACAGTTACTATTTCATCAGGGATCTAGAAGGAATCCCTAGTCAGTTATTCAGAAATTCCAGCTTAACATTTAGGGATTCGTCCAATAATAGGCAAAAAATTAATAGACCGATTTAAGTCACAAATTGTGTTAAACAATTCATGGGAACTCAAATTCATGTAAGAGCAAAGCTTTTTTAGGGATCTAGAAGGAATCCCTAGCTTAGCATTACTGGGATTCCTCCAAAGTTTTTGAGATCCTCAGAATCCCAGGACTCTGGAACCCTTGTTTGGATCCTGTGCTGATTATTTTAGATATTTGCCATGTTGTGTTATTTATAAACATGTCAAATGACCAGTATACAACTTATATAGTTAATTACATAGAATGTAAGAGAATGTCTGAGTCTAAGTCTTTAATTACAGTGTGAAGTGAAGTTAATGGAAGAAGAGATTATTGTTATTTATCATGAACACTATAGAATCTAATAGTTAGAATCAATCCAATATTGTATACATGGTCAGATAGTAAACTGTTTACAAGGCAATATGCCAATGTTTGCTTCAAATCTGTCTACACATTGTAGTCTATAGTCTGGTCAATTCTATATATAAATTATTGTATATTGAATTCATTAATGAGTATTTGTTATATACCTGGTAGATATTGACTAATTGAGTTGATCAATTTTCTGATTGATGTCCTATAGGTCTTATACGTAATTATGGTCTTAACACTAAGTCTCAGTAGCCTGTGACCAGTCATGGCTTTAATACACTAGCCTGTAGCCTGTGGCCAGTCATGGCTTTAATACACTAGCCTGTAGCTTGTGGCCAGTCATGGCACTAATACACTAGCCTGTAGCCTGTGGCCAGTCATGGCTTTAATACACTAGCCTGTAGCCTGTGGCCAGTCATGGCTTTAATACACTAGCCTGTAGCCTGTGGCCAGTCATGGCTTTAATACACTAGCCTGTAGCCTGTGGCCAGTCATGGCACTAATACACTAGCCTGTAGCCTGTGGCCAGTCATGGCTTTAATACACTAGCCTGTAGCCTGTGGCCAGTCATGGCACTAATACACTAGCCTGTAGCCTGTGGCCAGTCATGGCTTTAATACACTAGCCTGTAGCCTGTGGCCAGTCATGGCTTTAATACACTAGCCTGTAGCCTGTGGCCAGTCATGGCTTTAATACACTAGCCTGTAGCCTGTGGCCAGTCATGGCTTTAATACACTAGCCTGTAGCCTGTGGCCAGTCATGGCTTTAATACACTAGCCTGTAGCCTGTGGCCAGTCATGGCTTTAATACACTAGCCTGTAGCCTGTGGCCAGTCATGGCTTTAATACACTAGCCTGTAGCCTGTGGCCAGTCATGGCTTTAATACACTAGCCTGTAGCCTGTGGCCAGTCATGGCTTTAATACACTAGCCTGTAGCTTGTGGCCAGTCATGGCTTTAATACACTAGCCTGTAGCCTGTGGCCAGTCATGGCTTTAATACACTAGCCTGTAGCCTGTGGCCAGTCATGGCACTAATACACTAGCCTGTAGCCTGTGGCCAGTCATGGCTTTAATACACTAGCCTGTAGCCTGTGGCCAGTCATGGCACTAATACACTAGCCTGTAGCCTGTGGCCAGTCATGGCTTTAATACACTAGCCTGTAGCTTGTGGCCAGTCATGGCTTTAATACACTAGCCTGTAGCCTGTGGCCAGTCATGGCTTTAATACACTAGCCTGTAGCTTGTGGCCAGTCATGGCTTTAATACACTAGCCTGTAGCTTGTGGCCAGTCATGGCTTTAATACACTAGCCTGTAGCCTGTGGCCAGTCATGGCACTAATACACTAGCCTGTAGCTTGTGGCCAGTCATGGCACTAATACACTAGCCTGTAGCCTGAGACTTGGTAAAATTGATTCAGGCTGGTGAAAATTATTTATTTCATGTATTGGTCAGGCTAGTTGATAATTTTCCCTGCTACTATACAACATAATTAGTTAGTGTGATAATAATTTAATAGGGATGACTGTTTCTAACCATCGTCTGAAGTCTTATCTTATTTGAATGCGATACTTTCCCATGTATTTCTAGTTTGGCCTGTGCATACTAATTATATAGTATATAATAGATTCATATCAACATGTTGAAAAATTTTGTTTTTGTTTGATATTGAAAGATAATTTTGAAGGATTCAAAAAATGTAAGAACTCAAATTTTGAAACAAGTTAGATATGGAACCAGTCATTTAACTATTGTTGTAAATTTATAAGTCAGCCAGTGTAACAATTATTCTCAAAATGTTTCTCATGTTGTTTCTAAGCATAAACAAATTACATTTTCATTTTTTCTCTGGAAGTCTTATTCATATAATGATATATTGTTGATGTATCATCACATAAATAAACATCCACATATCAAACATTGTTAGAATTATGTCTGTGATAAAACTTGGACTGACACTTGGTGTCTTCTATCAGCTGATAATGTAATGATCTATAAATTGAGTATTTTAATTAAAACATGATTGATATAGTATAGCTGAATGATTTCATTGATGTTGTTGTTGTTGTTGTCATGTCATGTGATGTTTTCTCTATGATAAATATTTTATTTCCTATAAGGGATTATAGCTGTATTTTCTCTATTAAATCAAGGGCTGAACGAAACACTATTGTAACTACATTGGAAAAAAAGGGAGATGCAAAAGGGTTTCGTTCAGCCCTTGAAATGCACTTGGCCCAACATTTTGGAAGGG
Organism: Mactra quadrangularis; assembly: GCA_025267735.1. Lineage (NCBI taxonomy): Eukaryota > Metazoa > Mollusca > Bivalvia > Venerida > Mactridae > Mactra > Mactra quadrangularis. The sequence goes on from CM046302.1 coordinate 47,176,858, forward strand.
GTGGGAGTGGGCCAATAAGAGTATCAGAAAATGGAGAAATTACAACATGAAATATGTATCATAAGTCATTCTTTTTTCCAAAAAGATAAGAGGTGGCGTTAATTAGGATGGACATTTAATAGAGACTACATGTATATGGTAAACTGGATGCTATTATGACAATTGAAATAGTTGAAGTATCAGATTCTATGTTCACTTGGAGTTTACTGTTATATTGGTATCTTATGCTTAGGATAACATTTTTAACATGAACAGAAAAAATGCAACTCTTAATCACCTTCTTTGTTAGAACCAATGATCTAATGTTATAAATTAGTGAATTATCTCCCTTTCTATAATTGAAAACAGAAAGAGGAATGAACTGTTAATGAAGTTAATCTCTCCTATGCTTACTTCCTCAATTATAATGATGTTTTAGCTCTCTAAGTATTTCATAACATATTTCATAATTTTTTAGCTTAATCTTATCTTATGCTTGGCCAATGCTGCCAATTTGATATCTTATCTTTCTATTTTTTCTATTCTTACATTATCATGCAGCTAATTTTCATATATTTTTCATTATTATTGCATATACTAACATATACTATGTATCAGCTTTTGTTTTTGTATAATTTGTGAGCTTTGCTTTGCTTAACAAAGGTTGAAGGCTCAAAGTATTAGATAACAGAAACTTATTTTTTATATGTTTTTATTTGTTTAACTCTTATGAATAGGGGATAGGGTTGTAGAACACTTGTTAAATACAAAGGTTCAGGAAAGCTAGGTTAGGTGAGCTGGCCTCCATAAAATGACTTTTATTGTGTTAACACAACATTGAACTCTATGAACTATAAAAATTAATTGATAAGAATGATAGAACAATGACTATGAGGTTAAATGTAATCAGCATGATAAACAGTGAAAGTCTCGTAGTTTGTGTGTTGCATTCTTCTTGCATTTATAACATAGATAAATTGATATAATATTAGTCTGTGTACGTTGTTTTGTTTTCTCTTTAACATTTTCTTATTTTCTTAAAGCTTGCTACAAAATGTCTGAACAATTTACTCATGAATTGATTAATACTTACATTATTGTCTTCAATTTACCATTATAGATAACAATAATACATATAGTAAAGTAATCACACGATGTTAAGTACCAACATCCATTTGGTTTGAGTTCTCTTATACAAATAAATTGATCTCTATAACAGTAACAAATTGATGTATATTTTTCTGTGATAAAAGCTTATGGGTTTTTGTGCTTTTTGTTAAGTATTTCCAGTCTGTTGTTATTTTGTAAATACACAAAAAGATTATTTGAAGGAACTCAATCACAACAAGTTTTAATTGTATATTGTTGAATATCATAATATCAGTTTGATATTAAAGCTTGAGTTTTCGCTGTATCATTTAGATTTGTTTACATTTTATGAAGATAATGATTTCTAGAACAGAGCAACAGTCTGGAATTTGTGTGTACAAATTTTATAATGACCTTTTTGGGAAAATTTATATGATAAGAATAATATGATTATGACAGTATTAGACTTCAGGTGGTCAATACTGTTAATCTATCTTAGAAATTCATGAAAATTACAACTGAGCTGAATGTTAAACACAATTCGATCATTTAGCAGAAAACAATCTTAACTCAATGTAAGAAAAGAGTAAGTTACGACTGTTTTGTGCTAGACCTGCGAATATTATCTGTACTATTATTTTAACTTTTATCTTATAGACATTCTGTTCACACCATGAGAGTATGAAGTTTCTACCTTTAAGCATATAAGCTTTTACTGATGTTAACAACTGTCATGATTATCTGGTTAATGTCAGGCTAACCATGAACCAATTCCAGTTTTAATTGTAACTGCCCTAAAATGAATTTTAAGAATGATAAAATGTTAGCTTACTTGATTTTAGAATTGCCATCAGTATATATAAAAATGTCATTGCTTAATGAATTAGTATTCAGTTACATGTAATGTTTGATATTTCCAGAATGTTGCTCACTGTAGGAATCAAAGGTGGCTAACATCGTCCCAAACCACCGAAACACTATATATATATAAAAGTATGTATATATTTTGTCTTAGGTGGATTGAGACTTTGCCAGTCCCCTATAATATGAATGTAATAGGTTTTGATTTAATGTATAATAATATGACTTAAGTACATATGTTCCTATCTGATATTGTTATTGTTTGTATATTTTTTCAGTTGGACCATTTTCTGATCCTGATGCTTTGTCTAAAGAATTCAGAGAACAACACGCTGTTGTAGAGAAATTATGTTCTGATTACACGGCTACTCTTAGATCTCACAATGTAAGATTTGATTTTATTACTTTTTTACTGTCTACGCCTTAAACCCAATAGCTTGAGGCCTGGACTATTGAACATTAATTTGGGCTAATGAAAATATCTGTTTTCTTAGATGGGCTAGTTGGAGTGTTTTCTTGTTAATTTATGTTAACTATAGTACAAGCGTAATACACCAGGGAAACGCTGGTCAAAATTTAATGTGAAGACTGTTTTTGTAAACAGTGATGTAAGGTAAGGCCATGGCAAATTGAAATTTTGTTTAGCGTCAACTCAAGTTTGACAAACCTAGGTACCTATTCACAAAAACACACAAACAGAAAAAGAAAACACAAACAAAAACAATGCATAATTTATGCATCATCATAATATGAAACAATGTACCGAATTATTTATGAAACGACTAGTTTAAGCACAGACTTAAAACATATGATGTAATATAAAATGACGAGTGTTTTTTTTTTCAAGTAAAATATATATTTTATTAATGGCAAGGTTATGATAAATTGCTTCCGAAGAATAACATCGTTGCCGAATAAATTTTTCTCAGAATGAAATTGTCGTTATCGAATCCCAGAACATCATAATTATTTAAGAAAATTTCACTAACAAATTTGGTTTTTTTTTATTGAGGACTGAAACTACGCCCACGCGGTTGCTTAACAAAATTCCAGTATGGCATGGCCTAATGTAATACATTGTACATTATGTTGAATTTTAACAATTTTCCAGTCATATCACAATGAACAGTTGCCCTACTCAATGTCCCTAAATAGACCTAGATCTCAGGACCCTAACATGTAACCTAGTACTGAGTGTATTCTCTTCTTGCCATTGGCTGACAACCACTTGATACAGTCATGGTAGTGGGGAGAAAGGCCAGAGATATGTTACAGTTATCTTTGAAGTCAAATCACTATTAAAATGAAGATTGAAACTAGTGAACTGTGTCATTGCATGAAGTAAGAGTTCGGAATTAATCATTGCATGTGCGACCTTTTTATTTGAATGACAATACATTTACCCACAAATGTAACCATGTGCTCCTTTGTTAACTGTAAATGTAATTGTAAACTTTTGTTAAATATGCTTATAGGTAAAGTCATGGAAAGGTCCATTACAATTGGAGTTGTCACTTGCGCAACTTCTTTGAAACAAGGGTTTATAGGAAGCTACCTTAATGCATTAACTCTTTGTTTCTCATTTCCAAATGTCAGAATGGACTGACTAAAGCATATAAATCTAAACAAATTTGAAGGGGTGGCCATGGCCGTGCAGTTATGAGGTTGGACTGGTAATCATTGAAAAGCCAACTCTGCATTGGTTTGAATCTCATCCAAAACCTATCCTGTTGTTTCCTTGAGCAAGAAATTTTATCCTACTAGCTCAGTACTTGTTTCTCAATCGAAATAACCTATTTTAGTTGGTCTCCCTCTGTAAGCAGTGAATCTGACCACTCTCCTAAGCTGTCTGCTCAATGCAAGTTGTACTGTAATGTTTTATGTTTTATTGTTTTAGGTTAAAGGTCAAGTTGATACGTATACTACTGAAAAATCAGTTGGTTACGAGATCTGTGATCAAGCTATCAAGTTAAACGCTGGTGCCATCGTCATGGGTACCAGAGGTATGAGCCGTGCCAAGCAGTTAATCATCGGAAGTGTTAGCAACTACGTCGTACATCACGCCCCCTGTCCTGTCACCATCGTACCACCCAAGAAGTAATAGATAACTAGCAATAGAAAACATCTTCAGTGTATAAGGAGCACATTAACTTTCATTTAAATGTTGTTAGGAAATTTTATTGTTTCTCACAGAATGTCCGCGTCTAGTAGATTTTTAGCTTCTTTTTTATGTATTTTTTTTTGTCAATGTTGTGTAGTGTATGTCACATGTTACATCACAGAATGAGGAATTAATTAATACTTAGTGTTTTTGTATGTGGCCCTACCTAATTGGTGTATTGTAGTATTTTTATACATAATATCTATTACGTCCAACTTATTGTTTTAAGTATTTAGGTGTGGAAAATATATCACTTTACAAGTAGTCAGTTTTTATCCTGTATCTTTATTTTGTGCTGGGGCTGCAACAATTCACCAGAATGTCAATTTGATGTGATTTGATTATTTCTCTTTCGATTCAAGTTTATTTACGATTCCATTCTTTGAATCGTATAGTTTATACAAAATATGCATCAATACATTTATTTGAGCTCAAAACTAACTTACATTGATAATATATATAAAATTATTACTGAAACTTCCAACATTTATTTCAGACAAGATCAATAAAGCAAATGAACTTTTGTATTGATTTATTCATCATTAATTTATTATTTTGTCTCTGCTACTAAAAGTCTTGAAAGAGACTTTGTTTTGTCTTTTTTACTCATAACTTTTATTGACTCTCTAAAAGGCCGGTATCAAATCGGAAATCCCCAGTCCCGAATCGAAATTGAATCAATGCCCTTGCAGTCGATTTCCCAAGTATCAAATTGAATCCTTGCAGCCCTAACTATTACATACTTACAATTTTGTTGATGGAATCTCTTCTTTTTTTTATCATTGATGGACCTAGGTTTATATTAGATATTTTACAGGTTTATTATGTTCATGTATTTGTGGGTCCAGTGTATGTATTCTCAGAGATAATTGTTATTGTCAATGCTCACATTGTTTGTATTTGGTTTATTGAGTGCAATTAATAATATCATACATTATATCACACCGCTCTTGTTAGTGAATCTCACATTGTCATTGTAAAACTACATAATATTTTGTAATACTCTATACAGGGATTGACTCAATTTTTTTATTTCTTATCCTAATTTAACTTCTTAATGAATGACAACTATTTGTTATCAATTTTGGAACACTGTATTACAATTGTGAAATGACATTATTGAGAAATTTATTAGTGAAATGTTAGTACATGTATAAAGGTCTACATTTTTAAACATTGGGCTAAAAAATCACTTTATAAATTAGGAAATGAATTCAGTTTATTTCAAATATTGGCATTGTGTAAATAAATGTAATTCTTGTTTTCTCTGCTTTCATTTGGTTGATGTTTTTATTACTGCTAGTTTACGGCTAATGTTAAGTTTTTGAAATAAGAAACAATATAAATATATCACTCTCTTTTGTTGATGATGTACATAATTGTTTGTATTGGTTATATATCTTGTTTTAAATCATACACAGTCTATGAAATTAGAGGGTGTCCAGTTACCCGAAAGTCTGAAGACTATAGTACAGTTTTATGTATAAACCAAATGTTTTCTACCAACACTATTATTGTAACACCATGGACACTATACTCATACTTACAAAGAGAAGAAACAACAGTTTACTCAGTCTATGAAGTTAGTGGGTGTCTGGTTGCCAGGGACAACCAATTTCTAGTTTGGGCAACCAAAAGTTTCTTTTACCAAATTTCTACGAACAAGATATAGCCCTCAGTACTAAAATGACCTGTTCGGGCAACCACTTTCATATCCTTATATTATAGACTGAATTTTACTGTACTCATTGGTGAGATAGTTTAAACCGTTCTGGTTTCTTGTATGTCTATGGTGAGGTTAGAATTTTTGAATACTTTCATTAATTCATTATTTCACTAAAGGGAAGGTCTATATTTTTGTTTACCTGAAAGTGCTTTGTCTGTTTTACTACTTGTTTCATACTCAAGCTAAACAGTGTTACCAAGTTTTATTTCACAATTAAGAAAGCTTTCTTTTATACTTTCATACTGGGACTTTCAAGTTTTTACAAAAATATTTTTCTTTTTTTGTATTCCTGCTTCTTCCATTCCATTTATTTTTTCTTTTATTTTTACATTTTCTATTCTGTTAACCAATTGCATTGTTTGTTTGTGAAAGGAAAATTTATTGATAGTTCTTAAGAAAATGTTTTTTATTAAGTGTGTAAGTGGTGATAAGGTTTATTTTCTTTTTAATTAATGAAACACTCAAACTTTGGCATTGATATAAGGGTTTACTTGGGTTTGTCATCTTCTGATGTTATTATGCTATGTCATGTTAATGGAACAAAGACTATGTTATTTGAGCATTTATATTTTATTCTATAAATTAACTAGATAATATTTTAACTCTTATATACTCATGTTAACCTAGCATATCATGATTTCCTATAGTTATAAATGTATCTAATTTTAACCTCACAAATATATTACTCGATAAAAAAACTACCAATTAAATGTATTTAGCCAAAGGAAAGTTAAATTGTTGTACAATATTCTACGCAGAATGAATTTGTCAAGATTTTATGAAATCTAAGCCAAAATATTTTCTACAACGATATAATTTAATATTATGGTTCCATTTATACTATGCAAGAATGTGACTAGCCGTCTTTCAAATTAGTTCGTGAAGTTTTGAAATAAGCTCAATTTTTGGTTAATTAAGTGCTGGATTTTGATAATTATTCTTGTTCACCAATATTTTGTGTTATCTAAATAATCAGAATAAAGTTTATTTATAAGGATTTTTTTCATTGACTGTATGTTTCTACAATTGTCAAACTTGTTTTTCCTTTTCCTGTGTGCATTTGTCCTTCTGAAGCATTGCTTTGCTCTTTCGCCATAAGTAAAGCTTTTCACAAAATTTTTGGTAAGATTTTTGGATCTTGTTTTTATACCACCTGGTTGTACATCTATCACTCAACTAAGTGGATGAAGTTTTCTAATGTTACCAACATCTGTTACCTAACTAAATTATGTAACACTATATGATTGTATGATATGATGTTTTTTTTTTATTATTTTGTATGTTGTAGACTAGATCGAATCTTTTTATTTAGAATTGTAGAAAAAAATCTGATTGTTTGTGTTACTTTTATCAGGGAAACAATTTAGATTAATAGAAAATAGAAATATCGAAATATTTGACAAACATTTCAGCAAGTATCTCTGTTCATTTAAACATTTTTTGAATTCAGTTAGACTTGATATTAATTTTGGTCTTAGCTAAGGACTTGATATTACAAATACAATGTAATCATAAATTTTATGGAATCAAGTTACTTCATGGAATACTTATAATCATTGAAGAGCAACATTTTGCCATGCGAATGTTGTTAATTTGAATTGTTGAGAATTTAATTAAGTATTTTATTGATGAAAGCACTTCTATAAATTCATCAAGTGTTTACTCTACACCATACATGTAGACAACAAGCTGTTCATGTAAATATATAATTATAAGTTTGTGTTTTACTCAGTCAAATAATCTCTGCATGCCAAATTATCTATAAAACTCTGATGGTTTTGGTATTTTGTGAGATGGGAAATATTTGTTTTCATTTTTATTTTGGAATTTTCACTTTTTTTCTTTTCTACAATAATATCCAAGAATGTTTCAAACACATGTAATAAATAATAGTCAATGAAATAGTGTTTGTTTTATTTATGTTTTAAACTGACTTTATTGATTGACTAATGTGTCCGTGTCCTCTATTCAATGCATTGGGATTAATACTGTAGCAATACATTGCATAGGTCATATCATCGCTGTCAGTTACTACTCACCATTCCTGGAACAGCTAAATCTATGGATTTAGCTATTTACCTGTTACTAGGTGCATACTTTAGTCAGTGATAGAGGGATAATGGCTGTAGAAATCATTTCCTGACCAAACTCCTCAAAAGTGTGCCCTGCCCTAGAATCTAACCCCAAAAGTACACGTGCACTACCCACTGAGCTAGCCAGGCGGGCTAGCATTGGTTCATAAGTACATCAAAACATACTTATTGAAGCAAAATATTTCATTCTAATTGACTGTTGAGAATTAATATGAAACAAGAGTGAGGTATTTATGAATTAAGCACGGACTTGATTATGCAAGGATTTATAAAATAATAGCCTTGGATGAAATTTCCAGACCGTGTTAACTATAAAAAGGCTATTATTGTCTACAAATCTCTTAATAACACAAGTCCTGAATATTTAAATAACAGATTTGTCTTAAGTAATAATCACCAATTAAGATCAAGTTCTACACAAAAACTGAATGTCCCAAAACCTAGACTTGAATTCTTTAGAAAATCTATAACATACTCAGGACCAGTCATTTGGAATGAAATACCCCTAAACATCCGTCTTGCTAACAGCCTTAGCTCATTCAAAAAGCAGTACATTAAATGGAAAATGCAAAAAGATTGAAATGTTCTTTGTCCACCTAAAACTCATCTCATGCCTATTGTTCCTTTCTTTTCAGGTTACTTTGCTCTTAATTTTGATTTTTTTATGTATATAACATGTTTTTCTCAAGTCTAATATGCATTCATCATTATGTAAATATTGTATATACTGTGTAATATGTTTGATAGAGGCCCACATGGAAGATTGGATTTATCCAAATGTGTAGCCTCTTAAAATAAAGTCTTTATTATTATTATTATTATTATTATTATAAATGGTACAATACAAGAGTATTACACAAACAATTTGATATCTTCTTTTATTTAGGATATTCAAACTTAACATGTACAATAAATAATAAAGTGGATATTTATATAGTTTGCATAGAAAAAATTATGCATTAAGATATAGAATAAAATAAATCCATTCAAATTGCAGGTGGAACATAAAACATACTTTACATGGTATTGTTAAATTTTATTCAACTGTCAGTTGCACATAGAGATATTTAACAGTTAGGGACTTGAGTCAGTTATCTTCCCTGATAAAATCTGAAGCTATCTGATTGGTAAGCAAGTCCTCAGATTTTATCATTGAAGTCCTAAGTAAGGATAACAAAATATTACATCTAATTTTTTTCTTGTTAATGAAGATAAGAACAGAAGTGATGAAATTTAGATAGTTCTTTACACAAAACATACTTGGCTTGAATTTCAAACAAATAAAATGATTTATAGACAAGTTATGTAAGATTAATTTTTGCAAATTGACATTGAAAAGTAAGGGTGAAATCCGAGTAAACCAACTAATAGGACCTACCTATTTCAAGAGTATACAAGGGAAATAACTGACTAAGGTCCCTTATTGTTTGATTATCCCCATACATAGATACAGGTAACCCTTTATCTATACTGAGTACAGAAATACTGTAGTGAGTATTTAATCAGCAGAGTTAATCAATAGGCCACTAAGAGTTGAGTGAAATTTAACAATATCACCTGAAAGTTTTATGTCAACCTACAAGGCAGATGGATTTACCCTATAGTTCATATGAACAAAAGCATACAATGTATACCGGGTATTTTGTTTTACTATATGATAAAAAATACAATATCAAGTTGTTAAAATATATATCACCAAAGTCTGTATGGATTGTCAAATACAATAGATATTTAGCAACCAAACTTGTACTAAAATATATAATATATTTAATCTTGTCAATATCAAATTTAGGTTAGTCATATGTAACACAGTGCATGTAGTTGTTAATATTTGTCATACATGTGCGACACACCCTAAGATAAAATGTACATTACATAATACTAGAAAATATATTCATCACATTTTTTAAATTTTTACATATTTCCATTTACACAAAGTAAACTAAACCATTAACAAGTAGTGACACATCGCAGGCTTAGCGCAAAACTCGTAACTCAAGTTAAAAAAAGTGAGTTATGTGCTAAAGCCTAGGTCACATTTAACCCGGCGCCCGGCCGGCGTTCCCGATTTTTAGAAATCGGCCGGCATGGTGAGATCGGAATCAGATCGGCCGGCAAAATTAAATCCTTCATACTAGAAAGGTACCCGTCAGATGCCCGTACGGGATCCGGAAGATGGCCGTACGGCAATCGTCGGATTTCATGATTTTCTAACCCCGATTTTCTAACAGATACCCGTCCGATATCCGCACGATGTTCTTACGACGCCCGTGCGATACTCGCCCGGGTATCGCCCGATTCTTCCGAGTCGCACGGTGTCCGGACGGGCATCGAGGTAGCGCCGGTAGACTACATAACGAACATCGGCCGATGTCCGCCCGGCGTGTGTCGCTTTTGATGGCAAGAGTAGCTTTGCACGCTATAGATTCATCATCGTCCTTGTCGCTTGTGGAAGTAGGCTAATACTTGTGCAATTTTCTACGATAAAACATCATCGCACCGAGGACGGCTGCAGGCGCGCAAATTACCCAATGCCGACACGGCGAGGTTGTGACGAAAATAACTTTACGGGACCCTTTCGAGGCCTCGTAATTGGAATGAGTACACCCTAAATGCTTTAAGCAGGTTCTATTGGAGGGCAAGTCTGGAGCCAGCAGCTGCGATGATTCCAGTTCTAATAGTGTATATTAAAGTTTCTGCAGTTAAAAACCTCGTGGTTGGATCTCGGGTGCAGGCGGGCGGTACTCCTACAGCGGCGCTCGCTGCATGTCCTGTCCTCCACGCTGGTACACCGTGCCCTGATGCTCTTGACCGAGTCTCTCGTCCGGCCAGAATGTTTACATTGAAGACATTAGAGTGCTCAAAGCAGGCCTAAACTACGCCTGGAAAATGTTGCATGGTATACATGTAATGGAATAGGATATTCTGTTGGTTTCAGGAGCGCGAGGTAATGATCTGTAGGGACTGACGGGGGCATCCGTATTGCGGCGCTAGAGGTGAAATTCTTGGACCGTCGCAAGACGCACAACAACGAAAGCATTTGCCAAGCATGTTTTTATTAATCAAGAACAAAAGCCAGATGTTTGTAGGGGATCAGATACTGTTGAAGTTCTGATCCTAAACGATGCCAACTCTCGATCAGCGATAGCTGATTCAACTATGACCTCGCCGTTAGACCCATTGAAACCAAAATCTTTGGGTTCCGGGCGCAGTATGGTTGCAAAGCTGAAACTTAAAGGAATTGACGGAAGGGCGCTTGTGCCTTAATATGACTCAACACGGGAAACCTCACCCGGTCCGGATACCATTTGTGATAATTCAAGAAGTAAAGCGTTTTTCTTTGATTTTTTTAGTCTGCTAATTTTATATTGTAGAACATAGGATGATCCTCGAAAATTGGGGGTCTTCTTGGGGGTCAGATAATTTTGATTTTATTTAACTTCTTCCACATTGGTGACTGGACCAACGCTCTCTTCTCCTTGAGCAGTCATATCTTGCTCTTGTTGAGCGGTGCTCTGACCTTTCCTCTTATAGACTTTTTTACATTTTACGTCTGCACGGCGCCCGGCCGGCGTCCGGTAAATATATGGATACACATAGCGGCCTATATTTATTCGCACCCGGACGATGTGTCCGATGCTCGGCCGATGCCCGGTCGGATATCGGCCGGACGTCAGACGATTCGTTTCAGATGACTTTCCGATGCCCGACGTCGGGAGTGATTTTAACTGCGAGTTAAAATGAACCCGGCGCCCGGCCGACGTCTAAAAATGTCAAAATTTTCTCCGGAGCCCGGCAGATGTCCGGCCGGTGCCCGGCCGATATTGTCTTCAAACACGTCGGAAACTAATCGGAAACACATCGGGGCTTAATTGTGACTGGGGTATAAGCCGGCGACATATTTTTGTTTAAATCATGTACTGATTGCTCTCAAGTCTTATGCCTGAATTCAAGCATATATTCATATGTACTACAGTTTACAGTAGGATGAATACCTATGATTATGACCTCTAAATACTTGACTTTCAAAGTATTTTGCAGAAATATGAAACATGACATTTTTATCATTGTATGACTATCGATTTATTTACTAGTAGATTACTTGATCATATTCAAACATTGCATATCACTTCTTTCTATTGACTGTCTCAAAAAAACTTATTGAAAAATGTACATTGTAGATTTCAAGCATGTACAGTGTTTTCATACTCATCAAAAATCAAGTATTTCAAAATATCATCTGCATGTAGTCAACTTTCAATCTTCTTCAAGAGGTGGTTTGAAGTAATTAATTCCCTTAGTAAATTAGGAAAATTGTCACGACTTAATGCCAAAGGGAGGTAAATATTTCAGATATTAAACATTTCTATCATGAGTAAGCTCCCTTTGATGCTCATATTAATAAAGATATCACATAGAACGCATCAACTATTTGAAGAATGAATTATCATAGATGTGCTGAAGTGTTCGAAGTATTATGGGTAATAATAATAATAATAATATTTATCTGGCAAAGTGTACACGTAGCAAAATTACCAAAAACACATACTACAGACAGCACTTAATTTACTATGACAAGCACACCAACACCAGATATAGCAAAAAGGGCAAGCCCTTATTTCCATTGTGGTCCTTGGCTGTCAATGGTTTAGTGTTTAATTCCTGGTTGATGTTTAAGATTTTAATTCAGAGAGTTAGGGTTTGTACCATATGTGGCAATTATACCACAAAGTTTTTATTCTGAGGACAGTTCACCGACATATTTGATTCAGTAATATTTGTGAATAAGCTTCATTAATATTTCCTTCAACAGTATAAGAGATATGTCCATCATAGTCTGTCTTCTTTGTTAACTGAAATATATAGAAAAAAGACTGTTAATACGAACTTACAGAACATATACATGTAGGACCAGTAGTCCAGTGGTAGGACACATACTTAGTGATAGAGGGGTACCAGGTTCAAACATCAACAAGGGCACTGCTAATTTCCTACACTTAAGTATTAATGTGCGATAAGAATATATAAATAAAAAATGATGTAAGCCTTTCAAGCAATAGTTTTAGGATACAAAATTACAATAAATTCTTGATGTATATGACCCTAAAAAATAAGCAGACACTACTGTGTCACCATCAAAGCTAACTTGGAGGCAAAGAAGTGCAATTAAGTGCTGTATTTTACCTCTGCTATATACACCCCTTCCTTACCAAAATTTGGCTCAAATTTTGGAGCTTGAATGTCTGTGATACAATCTAATAGTGCATTTACTCAATTTCTAGTCGGTTTTTACATGTATCAATGGGAACAAAAATGTTAAAAAATTCATGGTCCCCAATGATGGAACCCACAATCTTTGCTGTTGTAAAGGGGCTATCTAAATGTACCATGTCACCATAAAAGCTGAATTGAAGGCAAGAAAGTACAAGTGCCATATTACATTTTATATCTCTGCTGCAATACATACAGCTATTCAAACTAACACCAGCACACATTGCCACAAGTGCTAGACCCATTACAGAATAAAAAAAGAACAAACATAGCTTCAATGTAGAATGTAACAACTTTTAACTTATAGTTATTTTGATTTAATACTCATACGATAAGCAATTACCTTATGAAAATGACAAGCACATTTTCCTTCAAGAAAGTCTTTATATCTTGATAAAGTCATATTAAATGTTGCTACAGGATGAAAATGTTTAGTTTTAGCATAATTAAATATTTCTGCTTCTCTTTGTTGAAGAGTTGATTGTTCTGATTGAGGAACATATCTGACATCTTCTACTTTCTGATGAAATCCTGCACCAAGTCCTTTAACTATCTTCGTTATACCGGATAATCCTTTACTATAAAATATAACAATATATGTGATTATAGAATAGATGTAGATAGAATATACTGTAATCATTTAATAAATGAAAATAATTAATTCATAGCATACAATTAATTAAAACAAGAAATGTAATGTGGAAACCACATTAAAACCGAATTTTCATCAAGATCTGACCATAAATGACCGAGTTGTGTTGGATATCAACATATCAAAACTTTGACACAAAAATTACAAAGGGAAATAATCCATAATAAAGCCATGTAGAGTTGTGGTTACTTTACTTTGTGGTTCTAATTCTGTTCATCACATGGTATGTTATCATTGCATGAAGTTTCATAAGTATCTGACTATAAATGGCAGAAATACATAGTAAAGAGAAAACTTAAACACAATTGTTAACCACACCGGATGCCCACCTGCCCGCTCAAAATACATGTATTAATTTTTTAATTTTGTTTTCATAAGAATAAATACTTTGAAACCATGCCACAATATTGTATAAAGTAATATTACCTTTGTAAAGCTTCTGTTATAAGATCTATATGTTGTTTAGCTAACCAATGAACACCACCAACAACTAATATAGTATTAGAATTGTTATCTAGTGGTAATGAACTGAAATAACATCAACAACAATATATATGTACCGGTACTGGTATATGTAGCTCAGATTTTAAATACAAAAAAGGTTACCAAAGAAACAAACTTGATTAAATACTTAGTATACATTTGTATTTACATTAGGTTTTCACCTGGGTGAAATGAGTAGCTTGGAATGATTAGTGCTCTCTATATTCTTTTTTAATTCCCATGCATGAACAACAAAATGTATGTACTGGTATTTGTAACACAGCATCGGTCGGCTGCCAAAAGGTCGTAACTATACTTTTTGACAAAAATGACTTTTGTCATTTCTGTTCCAATAATGATGACAAGTATTCTACACTAGCAATTAAATTAAGAAGCAGAAATAATGCATTTATTACATTTTTATTGTTTGCAAGCATGGGAAACATTTATCTTTGATGAATGTTGCAATTCATGAATTTTAAGTCTGTCAAATGCGAGTTACGACATTTTGAAACAATTATTTTAAGTTTGGATAATTTTGAGATACGACTTTTTGATAAAATAGTTTTAACCTTCTCCTGAAACCTTGCAAAAATTGAGATACGAGGTTTTGGCAGCCGCCCACGATAGATTTCAAATATAAGGAAGGTTACCAATAAAAAAATCTTGGTATTCTTCTAGACACCAAACTCTTTATAACATTGTTTTTGGGGTATTCAAGGTCCAAGACACCAATCCAAGGTTAAGCATATTTTTCTAAAACGCGGGTTTGAAAAAATTTCTTACAAGTTCTTTTTACCAGTACATGTAAAGCCGTTGTAATTCACTTTTTTTCAAGAATCACTTTTTTGTATTTTTGTACTATTTAAGATAAAACAATTTGACCCTCTCCTGAAGTTTTCTGAAATTGAGTAACAACTGTTTTGTGCTTGAAATACTGAAAATGAATTGTCTGGAACAACCACTTTTTAGTTTGGACCACCAAAACTTTCCATGGAGTAACCAAAAGTCTATAAGCAAGATATATGTGCTTACAACTTAAATTGCCAGTTTGGACAAAGTTCTACTTTCTTATTCAAATTTTGTAAACTGCAGTTGGGCATAATCATTGCCTTCCCTCTGGTCGTAAACTTTAGTAATGTTCAAACATACTGTAACATAAACATTGCCTTACCTTTTTATAAGTTGATAAATAACTTTGCTGAACTTTGGTCTATGAAGTGATGGAAGCCAAAAATGAGGATAATATGTAAAAGAGATTTGTGTTAGATTGTTATTCACATTGGTATAGACTTTAGTACTATGTGTTTTATCCCAGTCATATAAACTTCCATTGATTTGTTCAGTTATATAGTTAGATACACCTCTGTTGGTAGAATCACCAATAAATAGAATCTTCTTTCCTTTAAGGCAACTCTTCAATGATGAAGGTGTGAAATGTTTATATTGACAATCATATGGCTGCCATATTGCTTTCTTCCAGAAACAACTTCTCTCATCAGAACAACTTTTACATGGTACAATCCATTGTCCTGTAAAAATAGGGTTATATTTATTATACATAAAAGTTTTATTATCAGGACCATCAATTTTGATGGTGTTAATAGCAGAACAGAAAATAAAGACACCCTCTTCTCCTCCAACTAAAGATTTTGGGACTTATAGTAATCAGGGACTTTGAAAACAAGGGCATGTTGCTGCCAGAAGACTTTTACTACAATTAAGTTTAAAATATATTTTATTGTTTAGTAAAACTAACTGCATACACGGGCTCCTACCACTGGACAACTGCTTCTATCTACATGTTAAGAGAGAAAGTTATATTTACCACTATGATCACCAGATGAACATTGTTGTTTAGAAGATATATCTAGTAATGTTGATGTTTGTTGTTGTAGACCACATGGTATAGTGTCATCATATCTAGATGTACAATCCTGTGATAGAAAATAAAATAAATAATAATTGTTTAGTTTAACACTTAGCTGGTATCCTAACATTGTACTATACAACAGTGGAATCCAATAGTGCCTGGATGAATTTATGTTTCTAAGAAAAAGTCAGATTCACATTAAGTTTATTAATGATTTTGAAATGTTAAAATATTCACCTGTCAATATAAGAGTCATGATAACTATAAAACATTTTGAATTGCATGGTTAATCCTGTGCTTCAGAGTGCATGATTAGAATGGATTAATCATGGGCCCACTTTTTGATTCATACATGTACTTGCAACAATTGGCCTTCATCCACAAAATTTTATTTATTAATAACCTCTTATATCATCAATTATTTTGGTTTGATTTTCACATCCATTTAAAGCATATAAATCTTCAAGACATAATTTACCTAATGATCTAATATACAATAACAATTGACCAATTTCAGGAATTGAAATTGATTTCATATTGAAGCAAAGTTTGTTTACTAGATTATCATTACAGTTCTAGAAAAAAGTAAAAAATTACTAAAAGTACAATTCTACCAACCTGCTTCAAACCACATGTCACTAATCTTTGATGATCATCTACCATTGTAGACAAACCCTGATATTTTCTGTATATATTTATAGTATAAGTATTTACTATATTATATACATTGTTAACTTCTTCAACAATATATACCATGATTCTATTCTCTCCAAGACCAAGGGTAATGTTCCGGGGACTGGAAAATAAAAAAACAATGTAGATGTAAACTTACAATTGCAATAATTGATATCAAAGAATAATTACAGTGCTATATATATTAGTGGGTGTTCCATTGCCCAGGACAACAACATTTTAGTTCGGGCAACCAACAGTTTCTTTTGAGCCACACAAAATTCTGCAAATGAGATATAGTGCTTACTCTTAAAACGTTCTGTTTGGACAACCACTTTCATATCCTAATTTTGTAGACTGATATAGGCACTCTTTTGATCTGTCTATTGTTTGTCATCATGACAAAAAAGCTAGCTAGATAAAGTCTTTAATTTAATATAAAATTTAAAAGGGTTCCGCAATACACCAGTCTTTCAATGATGTATTTCTGATATACTGTGGCAGTGGGATGACTTACAGTACTCTGGAAAAAAACTTAGATATCTAGACCCTAGCTATTCTTACAGCAGACCTTATAAGCAACACTCAAATAGATATAAAAGATGTAATCCCAAACTCAAAATATTAGGTCTTTTTACCTGCACTGACCAGGGTAAAAAAATATTTCTAAAAATCATGCATCACAAAATTAGTTCTATTGATCTGTGTACACATATTTTACAAAATGTTACATGCAGGTAAAAATCCATAAATATTCTAATTCCAAAAAAAGTCCATAGAATGAAAAAAGTAATGGAAAAGTAATAACTAAAATATTTTACCCTGGATCATTGTATTTATTTTCCAGTTTAACTTGACATTTACAGTGAGCTGATGTCACCCATAGTCTAATAAGTATAATAGCATAATCTACTGAAGTATTATATATATTTGTTGATATCTTAGTTAGGTTAACATCTGGTTGTGTAAGTATATCTCTGATCTCACCAAAATCTGCAACATCTGGAAACATAATGAGAATGTCAAAATATTGTAACTAATAAATAAATATATTAATTAAAATAAATATATTGAATTAATGTAAAGAAAAAATATGGTTGAAAGTGGCATAAACATACAGTATTTAATAAAAATATTTAAACCACATTGTTCCACAGACAGCTTGGTTGGAGCATTACTTAAGCTTCTGACTGGTTTAGAATCCATATACATCTTACTTAATTTATATTATATATATATATATAATATGTTTGCTCAATCTGTTAACTGTTACAATTTAGAAATTATTGTAAGAATCAGAAAGCAATCAAGCTAACAAAATGCTATATAATAAATGAGGATATTTACCATTGCTGCAAAGTCGAGTTGAACCTGTAACAAAAAAAGATTTTAAGTAAATATCATAAGAATGGGTTTCTTTTGTTAATTCAAAATATTTTTAAAATCTCTCTAGGTAAATAAAGTAAACTAAGAGCTAGTAAACATTTTGATTTTCAAAGTATATACAGTCAAGCACCAGCATAAATCAGTATTTCATTTTCTAGGAGAAGTTGTATAGAATTAAGTAAAAAAAAATAATATTCACATACCTTGTGTACTTCGTTCAATTCTGGATGAATCAGTTTCCACATAATCATCATTTCTGAAACCACATCAACATAATACGCATAAATTAATATTGAATAAATTACTCACAAATGTATACAAAATCTAGAGGCCAATTCAAATAATTACAATATATATACAACATTGGAAAGACAGAACCAAAGTATAACCAAAATAGGAATAGTAGAGTGTAAAAAAATTCCTGTTTTCCATAAAATAAATTTGAAAGATAAATCTTTAACAAAGGTTGTACTCTCAGAAATAAAAGATGTACATATATATATATTTACCCATCAGATGTATACTGTAACTCTGTATTGTTATCTTCAGACCATTGTACCAGATCACCAAACATTGTTATAACATCATTGTATCTTCCTACAGTATCTCCTATATCTTGTATCATACCTCTATATCTTGGTGACTTTAACTCTCTACATGTTAACATTGATGGATAGATCTAGGAGAAAAATATGGTAACAAAGCCTTTTAATGAATTAGGATTGAAAAATCTAATAATGCATATTCATCTTGCATACAATCTCTTTCACATACAATATCATTTTGGTAATTTTAAGGAATGTACAATATCTCTCAGGAAAAAATGCATCCCTTGGTTGTGTTTTAATTGCAATAATGGATTACTTTCTCTAACAAAGATTTATGAATTATCAGCAATGAAAAAACAAATAACCAGTAATAAAATATCAAGTATTCTATATAAAAAACACATAAAATGCAAATACAAGTAGGATGGTAAATGCTTTTTAAAATTAATTTTGAAAGAGTTCCAAAACAAACTATGCTACAGGATTTAAAAGCCAGTCAGGGTCATGCTCCAGAATGATATAAAAAGGACAAAGGGTGAGGTTCAAGCGAAAAATCTCATTTCCAGGGTATATATATAGTCATGTGATCTTCAGAATGTAGACAAACTCTTGTTTATTTGTTTGTCTATTTCTTGCAGTAGCAAAAAATTTAGGAAAGATTCAAATAGTGCATAACTTAACTATTGCATTTCTTTGTCAAAAATGCCAACATAAGCTTGTAAATTTTAATTGTTTACTCTGAATCTTATGCACACTTTTTTGCACAAGACCTATAGATTACCTCTGAATTGAATAATTAACAGATTAAATTTAAAAACATCATTCACAGGGCTTGTTACAGAATAAGTAAAATTTAACAGAATTGATCAAAGTCAAGGACTGCCAGTCAATCCAGAAGGTGAAATAGTAAACTATTAGAGAAATGATAAACAGTAGAGATGATATATTCTGGCTCACGTATTCGTACCCGGTAGAGTTCGAAAATTCGCGTGAATTAAACTTATTTGGCGTGAAATACGTGGATTTTCGAGTGAATGAACATGCTGAGTAGTAGAGTTATTATTAGTTAACCCAATTATTGTACATACTGGAATCCATTCAGTTTTCTGTTTTATTTCATTCCTCCATTGTAAAAGATAAGAAAGAAAGTCTTCATTGTAACATTGTCTATCTTTGTTTGTTTCTTCAGAACAAAACTGAAAAGATACCAACAAATACTTTAAATAAGGAATATAGTAAAAAACATTTCTAAATTAGAATTTCAAAATTTTGTAAGTATATCTAGTATGAAATAAAAGAAAATCGTTAACCAATTATTTTTAACTGTAGTTGTATGTGATATCAGTGTGATTTAAAATCATCTGCTTGCACACTCACTTATTTAGGATCTGGCTACTGGCATACTTGTTTGTCAAGAGATCCTTTATCACAGCAGTCTATAGGATATCTGTCTATGGAGATTGATGTGATATCAACCCATTAATAGACAACAATGTCTTTTAAACATTTAATCCCCTGCCCTTTATGGCCCATCATCATGTTTTGTTTGGCAAGGAGTGTGGCTGTGCCCTTTTGAGACTCTAGTTATTGGGACTCCTCTGAAATATCTTATGATTGGAGAAGCAATTGAAAAAAATGTGACACTAATTGTGCTGTCTATTCATGGTTTGAGGAAACATGTATCTGTTAGTGGTGTATCCAAATGTGAAAATGTCTAAAAATGTTGAAAAAATAGTTAGAACTACAAATTTTTGTTAGTATGACTTTATTTAGTCACAACAACTTAATGATGTGTTCTATGGACTCACTCGCACCTTAATTTTGACAATTTTTACAAAAAAATATTTTTTCCTTCCATGCTCATAAAAACTTGCTCAAACCACTGTATAAAGATACTAAATAAAGATTTTTTTTCTTCGCTGGCTTGATCCATTATTTTTCAGAAAAATCCATAGAACAAATCATCAATTTGTTGTGGCCAGTATGAAATAAAAAATATTTCATAACCTAAGAATCTTCCAGTTGAATAATTTTACCTAACTATGTTGAAACAAATAAACATACCTCTATTATCTTATGTTGGTTTATATTTTCTAATGTTTGTAAGACTTCAGATGATAAACTTGTTTTATATGTAACTAAAGATAATATTCTATCTAGAATAATAAGTTCATATGTCCAGTTAGATGAAACCTGTAAATATAATTGAAATACATACATGATTGGTTAGTAATAAAAATAATTATAATAATTTTAAAAATATATATTAAAGGGAAACTAATAAAGAAAATGTGACATTATACTTTCATGTGCGACAAAGGTATTGTTGCTCCCGTAAGACACCAAACCAACTAACTTTGCTGTTTGTTGCTTAACTATGATGTTTGCCCAACATTCTAAGTTCTGACAGTAATAAAGTTCTAAGTCAAATCTTGTAAGACCTCACAATAAAATGGTATCAAATAGGAGCATAAGAAGGTCAAATAATAAAGACTTCTATGTAAAAGTAATTGTTCAATAAATAAAAAATTCTTTAGGAGTGAATCAATATCATTCCTTGAGGGCAGCACACATAAACCAAAACATATCCTATCTAATTCCATTTAAATGATTTTCTGCAGGTACCAGTACATGTTTGGTTTTTTAATTACCTGATGGACTTACTATAATTTCGTAAAAATGTTCATGAAAAGGCTCACTGGTTTATTGAAGATAGTACATATACTGTAAATTATCTAAGGTATATTGGAATCATGTCTGCTACCTATAGACAGGACTGGGATGGGAAATTATGTACCATTTGTCTTATGTCTTTCCAGATCTAACATTCTTCTTATTTTCTTACTTACCTGAATAATTTGACAGTATTGTACAGATGGACAGACAATATCAACCTGCAGTAACTGACGACAGTTCTTACATCTGGAAATAATAAAAATGATAGTAATTATAAACATTAAATACAGTTATCAATCTGTCTTAAAATTTAAAAAAAACCCACCTATTTCGCATTCATCACGTTGTGAAAACTTACAAAGAGCCGCTCAGCTAGCTCATTTGAAGCACACAAATCAATTGATCAGGGGGCGTATTTCGGTTCCTTTATGAATACTTTCGTGGAGCATGTACATGCAATAATATCTAAAGCCATTCTACCCCCTACCACAGATTTTAAATCATGTGAAGCAGTTGTCAGTCACCGAGGAAAGTATGTGCCTAGTTACTGATTATCAGAAAAATCCAGAAGTTAAGCCTTTAAATGTTGAGTAGATTGACTATCTGCCGTAATAGGACATATAGAATGGGTTGGTTTATGGTGTTCAAACCCATCAAAAAACTTATAAAATTTAAAATCTACACAAACAACATAACATACCTGTTGTGTATACTGTCTGTTTGTAAAATGATTTGTGATTGTATAAAATATAACAATAATGTTGTTTGTATTTGTTTCCACCATTTTGTTGAAGTACCAAGACCATAGTTATCAGATATCACTTGTAATAAATCATCTAAATATATCTAGAAATATATAATATATATACAGTACATAAACAAGTGGCAGTAGACCAGCAAAATTTTCAAAAAAATCGTGAAATGACGGATTTTGTGAAAATTCTGTCTTATGAGTTAAATTAATTTTGAAAGGCTTTGAATTTGCCATATTTTCTATAAAAATTTTCTTTTGAAAAATCACTTCACTTGAACATTAAATATATTTATAAGAAAAAATGTCAGGACCACAAATTCACTTCAAATTTCAAAAAAAAATATTTGAAGAAGATATCTCAAGTTAGGAAAAGGTTTTTAAGCATTGTGGCAAAAGTAAATGTTAAAGGTATCACCAAGAGACATGGAGATAGACATGTGAATTTGTTAAAAATACAACATAACAAAAAATACCTTTTTAAAGAGTTGTGCATCTTGTAAAGCCATATAAGATCCTGTATACATGCTAGGATGTGTATAAAATCTTAACATAGGGAACGATGTATGTAAAACATTTAGTCTTAAAACTGGTCCTCCAGGGTATATGATTCCATCAGGGGTTAATCTCCATACCACTGACCTTAAGAGGTCAAAGTCACTAAAATATAAAACATTTTCTGAATAAGAGAGGTAGCATTGCAAGTCATGAATACAAGCAAAGATTATAAAACATAACCTGCTGTATTTGGACTTAAAGAGCATTTGCCAATTCACCAACACTAAAACATTTAATGTTCAACTTAGATTATAAAAGGGACAGTTCCAACGAAAACAGTATTGATACGAATAAAATGTATTAAGTAACAGATTAACTATACGTCATGTAAATATCAAAAAGCTAAGTTTGTGGTAATTTAAGCTACAGTGATAGACAATCTAATTACTAGAACATGGTGTCTGGAATAATTAGTAAAATTAGTCAGTAGTTACCTTGAAGTTCTACATACATGTTCAAATGAATTATTTATATAATTCTTGTTTCCTAGCAACAAAAGAACATCTTCATCAAAGTTGTATTTATCACATGTGAATGGCTGACATTTGTTGTTGGAATTATCACCTTAAAATAAAATAATTATAATACAGAAAATAGGAAAATTTGATATACAAATAATGGATATTTGCAATGAAAATGAATGTATAAAGACTTGTTGTTTTGATATTTGGTAATCTTAGCATATTGTACTACAGAGTAAACACTTCAGAGCTCTAAAAAATCTTGCCTTAGAGTTAATGTAGTAAGAAGCATTTTTAGATGGGCGCTAAGAATTTTTTGGAGGGCAGATTTGTACAGCAACATAGAAAACAATTCTTTTTTCAATCTGATAGAGTCCAATCGGTATTACTTTAAATGCTGTATGAGATGGTTAAGCCCTGCAAGACCTTTGTTTCTAGGCGCTTGAAAGTTACAGCATTTATGATTTAAGGTAATTTTAAGAAAGATTTGCATGAAATGAAAATAGAAATGGCATAATTTGGCATAGATAAATTACATATAAAAGTGGACTTCTTAAAGTATAATAATTGTGTAAATAGTAATGTTAATTAAACAATGTACCTGTATGTACATGTATATACTTACTGTTTTGTTCAATATGTTTGGTGATATCACATGTTATACTTGGTGTAGTTAATATAGGTTTGATATCTGGAATTCTGTTCATCTGAAATATTATCATTATTTATAACATGAATTTAAATACAGGACTGACCTCCCAAAAATTCAAGTGAGCTAAAGCGGAATTAACTTTACAATGCTAAGCATAGGTTCAGAAATTCGACACACAAACACTTACATTTAGTGAACATTAAGTAACAACATCACAATAACGTCATATATGCATGTATTTCTATTTTAGAAACAGAAATATGTCAGTACCAATCATCGTGCAGCAACTTAGTTCTGACTTCCAAAACTTTAGAAGCCGCATTTTTAACATTTTGACTTTCATGATATGCGGCATTAACAGTATACACACAAGTGTGCTGAAGACCAGCAAGCAGCAACCATTATTCGTGATTTAATTAAAAAGAACAAAGTGATTCTAAATTGTACCTTTACTTTAGTATCTCTATGTTGTTCAGGACAATCTCCCTTACAAATCATAACTGACATGTTACCTTGAACTAAACTATCATCTTCAACCCACGACAAACCATCTGAAATAAACAACAAAAACGTAATTATCGTAACAATCAAAAAGTACTAACCTATATGTACATTTACATAAAATTCAGTAATATAGAATAATGATGGCACTGAAATTGTTATTATGACGAGATATATGCAGACATACGCAGATATATCATTTGCAGATTGTTTTAACGGAACTATTTTTTGAGGCGGTTTAAGAGAAAGATGGTGGTGAAACAGTTAATCAAATTTTGTCTCAGATTTGGTAGACTGGTTATAATGGCTACGTCATGACAGAACGTCTAGCTAAAAAAAGAATAGGTTGGGCTCAATTTTCTCATACCCTAATTATTTGATAGATTATGACGGTTCAACTAATCAGATAGAGAATCTTATTTGCTTTTTCCCAAATCTTATAATAGATGACATATTTTATGCAACATTTTACATCTGCCACTCATTGTAAAAAAAGAGCTTGAACTTTCAATATTTGACAAACCGGATGAGAGTATCACGTGACATAAAGAGCGTGACCATGGTGATTGGCACGTAACAAGTTAATTAAACACCTGAGAAACACGTGGAACTTAATACTGGGCGTTATCATATAATAAATTAACACGATATCATGGAAATAAGCACCCTGCAACTAGAGGCATATGTTATATGTCAAGACAGATTATAATTAACAGAATATTCATTAAAAATTTTGTTGAAGGTGCTGTTTTATATAACCTGCTGTAAACGGAATTGAACTAACTCTTAGCAATCATGTTTAATACAAGTCTTGTTGAAACACACATTTCGTAGCGTTTCTAAGTTTATTTACACACGTTTGATGAACAAAATTTTGTTACTAAAACCTTAGTTGAAATCCTTAAAGTTCCGAAGAATTATGCATTTAATTTTTTGCTCAAACAACAAGTTTCGTTTTGAATGATCTATCGTATCAAAGTACTGGAAATCCCTGGAAATCCAAAAATTGTCATCCAACATTGTAGCCACGGGACGAGGTCACGTCATATACTTGAAGCAGATACATGGATGTCAGTGTCTCTGACTTGATGTGATACTTCATAAAGTTAATGTATTATTTATTCTATATGTTTATTTATTTACTCACCATGTTGTATTACTTTGACCATGGAGAGGATGTGTATAGGCATTATATGCCTGTTATCCAATCCTATTCATTGAATAAAATATGTATTAAATCAATATAAAGTTAATGTAGACTCGAGACAATTTATTTGTGGATCAGGAAAAAAGTATTCTGAGTAAAACCAAAAGAAGTTAAGGTAACGTTTATTTGGACTTATAACATAACATAATTATAGTGTACGCCATTATCGTGCACTTCCCACAGTACAGAGTAACTTAACTGTATAATTAAATGTCTATGATGGATAGGGACCGTGTCGCCCTTCTGAGGTACAGTGAGGTTACTAACCTATTTGTTGTATAACAGTATTCCTAGTTCCATGTATTTTACGAATTTCTTCTCTTTCCTCTGATGTAAAACCATTAAATATAATACCACCACGTCTTGTGTCTTTTATCATATGTCTTTCAAGCTGAAAAAATAAAAAAAACACATGTGTGATACAATGCCTATCTCATGAACTCATTGAATATAATGTCATAATCACTTGCACAAGAGTTCTTAAACTAGTTAAATACGCACACATGCTCTAATGATAGTGTTTTGTTAACGAACCAAATTCAAAACGATTCTTTAATATTCATTACCGTGTACTGAGTTATAAGTATACAGTACTTACATAATAATACTATATATAATATATAAGGTAGGGGACTATATATAGGTACGTAATCATAACTTATGGGATCTGGTACCAGAAGTCAGGATGCATATATCAAATAAAACTTTATATTGAAACACAAGCGAAATTTTGTGATGAAAGTGGGTTGTCCATAATAGAGGAATTGTAGCTTTTTTATTCCATAACTTTCTTCATATTTCGCCATTGTAAGGGATAGTATGGAGATAAAGTTCCAGTATTGGGACCATCAAACTAGATTATCTTCAAAGTCCTAATATAGGGACTCCTTTCTTCTCAAATTGAACATTTGGGATATCTTAGTCCTCAAAAATCGCATGATTTTGCAACAATCAATGTGATTTTTATGAAGGAAGTGTACATGTATTCTTTACGTAGGCCTACAACTCTGTTCAGTTTAAAGCACAGGCGACCGGCACGGTCCCGAATCAAATGCACAATATAATTATACATATATAATGTTTTTGATTTGGGACCGCGCCGGCCGCCTGTGGTTTAAAGTACATGTGTATAAATTATTGTTGAATGTCTGTTTTCAATTAAATACATTCGCCGTAGCTACCGTAATTTAAAATGAAATATTATAGTCACATTTATAGAGTCAACTAATGTTAGCTCGGCTGTCACATTGAATATGGCAAAGAAATATGTTACCATGTCCAGTATTGTCCATCTAATGGTCACAATGATATACTGACCAACATGAGATGATAATGGACACAGCTTGATGTAGTCAACTATGTCCATTTCGAGTGTCAAGTTTTGCTATGTATTATAATATATTAGTTTTAAAGTGATATGTCACGTATGAATACATTTTAAAATATGTTCTTGTTGAATATTTGTCATACGTCGAATACTGTTTCAGGTGTTAAGGTATTTGGGAACATAGCTCATTAGCTTCCCCTTTCTAAATTATTCACAGGCTTGTGTCAGATGAGTTTCAGTTTTGAATAAAATATGTGTAGGACATGGTCAAATTACATGTATTGTTATTTATTCATGATACGTATGTTTCATTTTGAGTTGACTATTAGATAGATATACTGGCCACCGAACACAATTAAAATTGTTTTAATGTACGGAAATAGTACAATCTTGATTTTATATTGAAAATTGGTACACGACAAAAATGTAAAATAAAGAAAGTCGTTTCTATTATTATTCCAAAGACGTGCATTCAGTCTGTTATCATTGTTTATGCAATGGCAGAAATAATATATTGGAATCATGTTTAAAATATTTGTCTTTGTTACCATGATGACTTTCACCATTTGACTTATAGAAAAATCCAAAATTGTTGACCATACGAAAAGACTATAATGTGCATAATGTACACATTGCACATATTTACATACAAGTATCATTAATATAGTTTGGGATATATTTTTGTACATATCGCGGGATGCATCTATGACCGGACAGACAGACAAAATAACAGACAGACAGGGCAAACGGACAGACAGACGGACGGGCGGACGGAGGGAGGGACGGACAGAGTGGAAAGCCATTGACACATCGGGGATGAACACCGATAATGGATTGTATACGAGTAATTAGCATATAGTCAAGGATTACATGTGATTAAAGACTATGAGTGTACTACTTACTTTCTGAAGTCGTTGTAAAAGTGTTTGTCTTGGATTGGATTCACCATTAAGTTGTAAACTTCTCGGTACACTAGAAGCATGTTGACTTAATGATCGACCAAGTTTTACTTCATTGTCCATTAGTAGAGATGTCCCCACCGGTACATCATATAGTTCTGTTTTAACAATACGTTGATCTTCCATTATGTTACCATAGTAACTGATTTGATAATTAAACAACAATGATAATGTTGCTATAAATAGAATCAGTAGAAATAGATCACGTGTTGATATGTTACATCGTCCTACAGCCATCATAGTCTGTGATCTTGTTATAACCTGGAAAATATAAGAGAAAATATTAGGTACTAGGTAAGCTTTACGTAACAATAATAGTTGCTCTGTTGTGTCTTGCTTATTGTTGTTTGTTTGTTGGGTTTAACGCCGTAGGAACACATTGTATAGGTCATATAACGGTGGTCAGTCAACCTACTCACTCCTCCTGGAAAGACTAAATCTCTGGATTTAGCTGTTAACCAAGTAATAAGCGCATACTCATCGTCGGTGACTGACAACTACCCTACATAATTAAAAATCATTTGTAGGAGGGAGAATGGCCATAGAAATAATTTCATGACCAAGCTCTACAAAAGTATGCCCCGCCCGGGAATCAAACCTACGACCCCTCGATCAGTAGACATGCGTGTTCCAACTGGGCTAGCCGGGCGACTTCTGTTGAGTCTGAACGTAGGTTGAGTCACAAGGAAAACGATCCCCCGATGTAACAACTTAAAATACTTTTATGTTCAGCAGCATTTTGTTTAAATAGTGTTTGATTTATTATGTAAGTAAATAAGTAGCCGTATTTGATAAAACCAGACCTATGTGGCAATATTGCACAATATATCGGTAAGGTTCTTATATAAAGATCGCCTTGGTGTTTGTAAAATCATGTTTTTTGACGACTTTTAGGTTCAGAATGCTAAATGTAAGAAGAAATTGGTCCATTTATTAACAACATTTCAGTATTAACACTATTGATTTTGAAGGTCTTAATAGTTGAACTTTGCTGTACTTCTATACTTGGTAAGTTGGTCCATTATGATTTAGTAGATTTGCTGATGTTATGTTAGTACAGATTTGCTATAAAGACTATACTCCTTTTGGTTTTGCAAATGCAGGCAAGTTTGATTTTTACGATTTTACCATTTTTAGACTTAATGCTTATTTTGAGTATAAAACGTTCCCTGTCTTATTACAATTTCGACTATAAGACCATCAGTATTTATTGTCCGAAGAACTGAGCTTACCGTATATAAATACTCATAAATCTGCAGAGAACAAAACTGAGTTTGAGATTAGAGATTAATCTCAAGTCTTGTAATCTCGAATTGAAATCGTAGACTTGAGAGCGAAAGGAATTCTCAGAAGTCCTTGAAAAAGGTTCACCAAGATTGGAAGATATACGTATACTTAAAATAGCGTTTAAGATCGAATGGCAGGTTTGACTTTAATTAATTGTGTCGGACTAAAATAATATTGGCATATCTTTAAGAGCTAATCTCTTATTTTCGCCATTGCAGTCACCTGAACAGAGAAACTATTGTGCAACATGATGCACTAAATGAATATTAAAAGCGTGCCAAAATTTGATAAAATTTGATATCTAAATGTTGCAGCCATGAAGCGAGTTCAAAGAAATATTGATACAATGTATAGTATTTTACATCTGATTAAAATTCATGATGATAAATTGTTGACATTCATTGTTTATTTCTGGCTTTCTCCTTTCAACAAGTTATCTTTGACGGTGCAATTATGTTAAGACGTATCAATTTCTGCAACATGCAAGTCGAAAAATGCTTCAGTCTAAGATATTAATGTTTTGTTTTTATAAAAATACCGCAAATAACTGAAACATGGAATTCTTAGAAACTGGATCAGTGAAGAGAACAAAAGGAGGTTTGTCCAAAGTAAAAACTTGTTAGCAAAAAACATCAACGACGTGTGTGATTTATTCAAAAACGTCACACAGCATAGTTAGTTGTTTATTTCAAAACTGAAACAAACAAAAAACAACAGGTTCTGGTGCCATGGTTTTTGTTGAATTAAAAATGTATTATTTACCTTGGAGAAAAACTAAACACTGCAAGTATTTTCTGATATAAATATCTAGTAAGCATCTACAGTTATCACGTGAAGTAAGGTATCAGACCGATAAGCCAAGTGGAACACCACCGTCTAAACAGTTTGTTATTTGTTTACATTTTCTGTTAGTATTTTTCTTGTAATTCCACCAGACATTTTGATAATAAAGTTATTCACGAATTATGCTATCTACAACTTTCCAGGCAATGGATAAAAACTTCCAGTAAATAACGTATTATAAAACGGGAGTTGTAATCCGCCTTTTGACCACAGGTGTCGCAACATCCATGTACACGCCCTTGGCGAAGTCTGATTTACTGTTGATTTCAACACAAACAGTCCCGAAGTTTTGACTCGGACCTGCATAAATATAGAAACTTGGTTTTAGTTTCTACGGTTATTCATTTTGCCATGCATACTACAAATGCGCGTCTAAATTAGTAATAGAGAATAAATTTGATTTAACTTAAAAACAATTTCAAACTATGATATGGAATTTAAAATGTTATAATATTGACTGAACAAAATTCTGGAATATTTGTATATTTATATTGGGTTTAACGCCATGTCAGCACAATTTAGGTTATTTTACGGCGTCCAGCGCAACTATTTTAGCTTCCCTGAACTCTTGTTTATAACCAGAACTCACCTACACTTCCACAAGGGCACAAGGCCGGACCATATACCTTATTAATTAAAACTAGAACTGCCACCAGTGGCGAAAATACCCCCGCAACAGCAACATTTCAAGATAAAAGCAAGTCAACATTGTGGAAGTCCAAAAGGGTAAATGTTGTAAGAAGCATAAAAACCATAAAAAGAATAGGATGCAAATATCAAATTGGAAATAAACAGCAAATTACAGTGTAATTCACTATAAATTTATGAAAAAGCAAAATGAACAGAGTTGTCATATTTCAAATGATTTTTTA
Organism: Mactra quadrangularis; assembly: GCA_025267735.1. Classification (NCBI taxonomy): domain Eukaryota; kingdom Metazoa; phylum Mollusca; class Bivalvia; order Venerida; family Mactridae; genus Mactra; species Mactra quadrangularis. Next base: position 47,207,746 of record CM046302.1, read on the forward strand.
CATGAAAATGAACACCATTTGGTCATTATGAATGTAAAGTGGAACAACAGACAAAGAGTGATCACATTTAAACTCATCATGAGTATGTTGTAACCAGATGAGAAAAATGTAGAATGTGTTTGTAATTTTTTTATAAATAAGTAAAAAATAAGGCAATTGTAAAAATGGTAGTCAACAATGTACACAATATAAATCAAACAATTAGTATTTACAATATCTTGTATCAAGAATTTTACAAATACCCCATAAGAAAGCTTAAATTACCGATAATTATTTTCACAGTAGTAAAGTTAAAATAATATCTAAAATCTTATGTAGCTATAACGAAATAAGATGTTTTCTTCTCAACATTACAGAAAAAATCAAGATGGCTATTAGTTGGTCCATTGAAATACATAAAAAAATAAATACATATAAAAATTTCATCAACAAGAATTTGTCAGCACAATTTTATCAAAATAAGGTGAAAAAAAAGAAGTTTGCTGTACAAGATATTAGAAAATTCAACATGGCTGCCAGTCAGCCATTTTGAATTCCACTTAAGAAAATGCCAAGCACATCAACTTAAACAATTGCTTACTTTCTCAAAGTCTGTACAAAAATCATCAAATCATTTGCTTTTTAAAAAGAAAAACTCAGAATGGCTGCCAATCAGCCATTATGAATTTGATAAAATATCAATACATCAAAAAAAAAGTTCAAAAACAAGAATTTGATAAAAGTAGCAGTTCATAATAGACTTCAGCAACTCAAAATGGCAAACAATGTGGAATAGCAAGAAGAAATTGGCAATGAAATAAGCTTACTATACAGTAATTTAAACAAAGTCAAATGGCTGCCAGTCAGCCATAATGAATTTGTATCCAGAGTAAATCCATGTACGAGTCAACTACATCAATAAAGACTTTGGAGCGACATTTGGCTAAAATTGAGTAAAAAAAACAACACATACATGTACTATACAGTAATTTAAATTAAAATTCAAGATGGCTGCCAGTCAGCCATATTGAATATAAATTGATGAAGAATAGTCATACTGATCAACTGTATTAGTGAGACCTTGTATGCAATTTCTTTTCAAAATATGTATGGTAATAAGTCAATATAAGACTGTATTAATTTTGAAAAAAGGATGACAGCCAGTCCGCCATTTTGAATTGGAATTGAGTTAAAGTGTATGTACACATCAACTGTGAACGCCTGTGCAAAATTCTATCTAAATTAGTTAAGAAAAAATCTATTGAGAAATAAGCATACAGTCATTAAACTAAATTAAAAAGAATTCAAGATGGCCGCAAGTCGGCCATTTTGAATTGGAATTGATATAACATGCATATAAACATCAACTGTAAACGCCTGTGCAAATTCTATAAAATAAGATAAGAAAAAAATCTATTGAGAAAAAAGCAAACTATACAGTTATCTAATTAGATTTAAAATATATAACGCAATTAAATATTTTAAACAAGTGAGATATGTTTCCATAGTTACATGAGTTTTGTATACACCATTAAATCATGGTATATAACAGCTTCTATATAAATACATTAAGAAATAAACATACTACAAATGTATTAAATTTTTGGGACAGACCACATATCCAACCAACCAACCAACAAACCAACCAACCAACCAACCAACCAACCACCAGGGTGATTCCAGTATACCCCCGAAAACTTCGTTTGCGGGGGTATAATAATTGACATTATGATAAAAACATTTCATGGAAGGGTATATCCGGGAAATTTTTTACAGAATTTCTTAATTTTGCACTATTTAAACTGTTATATAAGCACATAATTATGCAAACTTATTCACCTTTCTTAATAAACACGAGTAAAACAGGCGTTAAAATGATCATTTACATTCATGGAGGCAAAGTGAGCCTTCAAGATTCACTAAAATCCTCGACAATGTAACCAGCATCAAAATTCAAGGCACTTTTAGATATTCAATATGTGTGGTTAAACTTTAGTCCGCGAAAAACACCTTTCAAATTATACTGAACTGTATGGGGCTCGTGTTATCAACGGTCTTACGACCTATTTAATCGTAAATCCTTTTATATTGTATTGTTATATTATCGTAGTATGCTACCCTGAGTATAAAGGTTTCAGAATGCATTTTATTATGTAAGACTAGTATTACATGTAGGAGCAGTAGTCCAGTGGTAGGACGCGCGCTCAGGGATCGAGAGGTCCCGGGTTCGATCCCCACTAGGGGCACTGCTAATTTCCTTGAGCAAGAAATTAACCTACAATTGTTCCACTCGACCCAGGTGTAAATGGGTACTGTGAGGGATCGCCCGCCTGAGGGTTATTTCAATGACCAGGAGTTATTGTACAAGATTGTAAAGTCGGCTGAACATGTAGATGGAAGCAGACTTTAAAACCGCCCTTTACATGTGTGATTTAATGTAAGAGTAGTATTACATGTGTGATTTAATGTAAGAGTAGTATTACATGTGTGATTTAATGTAAGACTAGTATTATATGTGTGATTTAATGTAAGAGTAGTATTACATGTGTGATTTAATGCAAGACTAGTATTACATGTGTGATTTAATGTAAGACTAGTATTACATGTGTGATTTAATGTAAGACTAGTATTACATGTGTGATTTAATGTAAGACTAGTATTATATGTGTGATTTAATGTAAGACTAGTATTACATGTGTGATTTAATGTTAGAGTAGTATTACGTGTGTGATTTAATGTAAGACTATTATTACATGTGTGATTTAATGTAAGACTAGTATTACATGTGTGATTTAATGTAAGACTAGTATTACATGTGTGATTTAATGTAAGACTAGTATTACATGTGTGATTTAATGTAAGAGTAGTATTACATGTGTGATTTAATGTAAGACTAGTATTACATGTGTGATTTAATGTAAGAGTAGTATTACATGTGTGATTTAATGTAAGAGTAGTATTACATGTGTGATTTTATGTAAGAGTAATATTACATGTGTGATTTTATGTAAGAGTAATATTACATGTGTGATTTAATGTAAGACTAGTATTACATGTGTGATTTTATGTAAGAGTAATATTACATCTGTGATTTAATGTAATAAGATATACAGTGCCCTCCAAAAGTTTAGAGACAAAAATACCAAAAATTCTCATATTTCAATGAGTGATTTTGTAAAATCATTATTTTGATATATTTATGATGGTTGGTAATAAAATGAAAACACATTTCATGAATGTTACACATTTATAAAATCCAGCATCTGATATTCTCAAACCTCCAAAACCATGCTCAGTGTAATTCTTTTCCATTACATTGTTTTAAAACTACCTTTGTAGTCTTGGTTATAAATAGAACCAAAATACTAAGTTTAAAGGAAAACTAATAAGCATTCAAAAATAAACGGTCATAAAATTTCCTATTAAAGCTACTTAGAAGGCCTTCAAACAATCATCAAAGTTCCTATTAAAGCTACAAAGACCTACAGGTCTAGGTCTACAAAGTAAAACAGTCTCCAAACTTTTAGTGAGCACTGTACTGTAGTCAACGTGTCATTTCAACCAGCAATTTAATCATACAATATTAAGTAATGATAATTCCCTTTTATACAATTTTGACATTTTATCCTGGTACATACGTTGTTTATTTATTAATATTATGTTATTTAAAACAACACTATTATTAATCTGATACTAAGGAATGATGTCATATAAGAACCTTTAACATGTCAAATGTTGGTATTATATATCTAATTTATGTATTATGTTATGTTATTTTTTCTAATATAATGTTAATGTACGAGCTTGGGGGATCAAAAATGTATGGAGAACTTTTAAGGACATCGTGTGTTTATGTGACTCGATTGTAACAATTTATTAATTCGATAGTGACGTCTTGAATACCTCGTAAAGGACAAAAGTGCTAGAGACTTCATGTTTATAGCTTCGTCTCTTAATTACTCGGCTTTATCATAAGGTGATAGTGCCTCGCTCTCTGTCATTGCATATCTTGTTTTATATGACTATATTACTGCTTTTCAATATTTTTTACGTCCACAATGTAGTAAACGCGTACAATTATGGGCCCTTTAAAGGTAATGATTCGACACTTTTGGCGACATGTCTAGTTAACAGTAATAGCATTGTGTTATAATATTCAGGACATTACGAACTATTAATAATGTCGACCAAGTCAACTTAAAAATAAAAATAAAAAATAAAGAGCTTTTCAGGATTTTCTTACTGTTTTCTTCTTAAAACCATAATATTTGTGATGGCATAGTCATGTGGTATTACCGCCGTGAATATAACTAACTATATAAGTATGTAGTAAGCGACTTAACAAGTAAACTGTATACATGTACATTAACCTGACCAGAATGACTCACTTAAACAATATAAAGTGAGTTGTCATTGTTTTCTGTTTTATTTACGTTAATCTGGCTTATTATAATATGAATATATATCAAGTTGATAAACAACCAAGTTACGACTATATTAGACATGTACTATAAATTGTAACAATGTGACAAGTTGGCTATATAACCACGTGAAACCAGGTGTACAAACAAAAAACAACAAATAAATTAACTATCTAGAATGCTTGTAGTACTCATAATGACTGTTATACTGAGACTAGGTGATAAGTGAAGTATTTTATAAGATAATCTTATACTTTATGCTGCTACAATGATTGTAACTGACCTTTCACACACATTGTATATCTATTGTTACATATTGTACGTGAAGATTTAGGTTTTTCTCACTGTATTATGTATGACCTCAGTGCTAATGAAGAAATTTAGAAAATATCTTGTACGTGGGAACATTAATTGTTCTCATGTACCATGTATCTTGGTGTGAGCAAATACAATGTTCTGTCCTGTAAGTTCGTGATTATTATGCCATTGCTCCTGACAGTTTCCTTAAAAAATTGTTAAACTTGTTTGTTACGACTGAAATACAATCTAAGTCAATGCATAAATGAAAGTTTTGTCCAAGGTTTTAACAGTGTTGTCATAACAGTCGTAACATTGTATGTAAGTGTGCAAGTCATAGTGATTGTTAGGTGCCAAACATTAATATAACATTTCTCTAGATGCTGTTATCGCAAATCACAAACCCATTATTATCATGTACCTTGAGACAATTAAGTCATCATTTTAGTACGATCATCAACAGTCCATTGATAAGTGAGTCCTTCAATTACAATGTTCACATTGTAGCGGTCCTGAACGTCGCAATCAACGCTAACTCGTGTGTTATTAAAGCTACACCTTCCTACTGACGTTTAGCGTCAGAGCTGCGACTTTCAGTCTCAGTGGAATTTTGTGCTACGAATAGCGTCAGCGTTGCGACGTTTAACGGCAGGGCAGTTGCAACGTTTATCGTTGGTTGAGACATTTAGAGTCACGGTGTTGTGACACTGAGTGTTCATTGTGACGTTAAGCGGTTTTGCAACGATTAGCGGCTCTACATGTATTGCTAGTTATCAAAATTTGTAATTAAAACCATATAGGGATGTCTTAATAATCACGCAAGATGCCTGGGACCACACACTACATCACTCCCATGTTTCCGTGAGTGAGAACGAAATGTCGACGTATTTTATACCTACACTAATTAAATACAGAATAGTTGAATATGTTTTGTTTTATGTAATTACTAAAATAATAGTAATTAGAACCCTTGTTTAATGTACGTAATTAAGACAGTAATGAAAACTGTAGCCAGTTGGCGAGTTGGCTCATTCATGATGTTGTAGTACTATAATAAAACAAAACAATAACTACATCACGCGTTTAATTTAATTAAGAGTAACAAAGGCTCGTTTGAAATGGAGCGTCACTTCGTGATAAAAATGTAACATTAAAGTAGACCCACTACTTTAAAAGCAAAGTATTTACATTGTATAGTAATTTTGAGCACAATCTGTTATATGAAAACTATGTTATATGTGGACGCTAGAAAGTATCATAATTATGTTTGTACAATACATATGAATTTCTAAACAGTTCATATTGTCGTATTAAAGAGTATGATAGAAAAGTTTTATGGACACATTTTATGTTTGTCTATTATCATATGAAAGGAAGATCATTAGTTAACATCAGTTAGCATTTCTACCAACTTACAAATACTAACTTATAACTGAAAGTGATCTTATCTGAATCTAACGAATCTAATCTATGCAAAATGATTTAGAATTTTCAGAATTTCAAAATTGAAGCTTACCAGCAAGTGAAAGTAGAGGTTGTCTAACCTGTTAAGGATTAAGATGCAAATGACAAACACAATAAGGGTTTTTTAATTATTTTTCTTCTCAAGTTAAGCATTTAGGGACTAAATTATCGTCAAAATATTGTATAATTTTGCAATAACCAATGTGGTCTTTATAGCGGAACTTTACTCTATATAAAAGTATAACAAAACATTGTAGTTTAGTATTCAGAAACGATTCTACGGCAGCTTTACAACCAGCAAGTTTGAAATAAAAATATAAAGACATCTAAGTCAGGGTACGATGTACGTACTTAGGAAGCAATGCACGTATAACAGCACGTATTGTATGAGAGATTGTACCTTTTATAACAAGCTGTTGATGTTATATCAGTCAGTGTAATCAAAGCCTAGATATCAACATTCACATTCATGTTTCTAACCGTAAGTTTCTTTTCAAAGTTTAGTGTTGCACTCGGTACACTTTATTTGCATCAAAACCGACAGCTGCGACAACTCACCTCGCTGACGGGATAACATCATTTCCTTTGTTAGCAGTAATGAGATGTACTGTAGGCGTCTAATTTCAAGAGTATTTTCAAGTTTGTATGGCAAAGCTTGAAGAGTTTCAGATGAAATCAGGTCGACAATGTTTGTTTTCATCATCAAGAACAAAATGAATCATTTTAAACAGATGATATCAGGTGTCTATTACATGATATAAACACACTAGAGTTAGTTAATAGTTGAAGGTACCTGCACGCTGATAGCACGTGTAGAAATTGTATGAACTATATAGTTAGAAATGTTGATATGAGAAAAAGTATTCCGAAAGAAATGCTTGTAACAGTTGCGTGAATAAAATAATCATTGGTTTGTTCAGCTGTCCCATTCTAATCCATTAGTCAGAGTCATCATTATGAGGCGGTCATTTCTTAGGACAAACCTCTTCTACTTTTCCGACAATAAGTGCGAGTTCAATCACTACCCATAAATATATAACGTTTTACTTGCAAAAGTGTCGGCTGCTCGTGTTCCCATCATTCGCGAGTTTTTTTTTACTTTTTTGCACATACCGAGCCATGGACCGTTATTGATATCAAACGCATGACTCTCCATCAGTGTGAGGTTACAATATTTTAAAGCAAAGGGGCTTAAACAAATTACACGAATCACTCTACCAAGAAAGCGGCTCTGAAAAATGTTGGACTCTAACAGTACTTGTCCACACTTTTCAAAGAATTGATATCATATCGTGTTAAGAAAAGACAACACCTTTGAACGCTTCTAGAGCAAAGTAACTCAAGAAACCTTGCCTAGCTTAACTAGTCACAAACCTGCTGCGCAACAAGATGTTTAATAAAGCCTGTTTTATCATTATATTCTACCTGCCAGAGAATTCCTCACAAATAATGAGTAGTGTAACAGGTTCTTGATACACTAGACTGGTGGCATCACCCATCATTTTAACAAGGCTATGATGAAACGAAATTACAGGTTTCTGAAAAATAATGTGTTTTCATCAAGCTAAATTAATTCTGTATCCTAAACAAGCATTGTTAATTTTGTATGAAGAAACTACAAGGTAACCACTCTGGTCTTCATTGTACTTTCTTCTTTTCATTGTTATGAAAACTGGGGATGGAATGATCTAATCAAAACCAGCGCCACTAAACTGTCACAGCATTCTTGGTTTCCCCGCCGTATTGTGAATATTATTGTGAATATTTTCTTCACATAGCGCATTAAATTACTTTTACTTATTTACTTTTATTGACAGCAAAATCTGTATATAAGAAAACCACTACAGGTCTTTTTTCGGAAAATCTGTTTGATCCTGTGAGTTTTGATCTTTAGCAACAAATCCTGTTCTAAAAATTGAATTGAAGTCCATAATTATGCAAAACTATTTTGCGCAAAGAACTCAAAGTAAGCAATCACATCTCATTGAATAATTTAGGCTTTTTGCACACAGACATGTTTTTGTTATTTTATGCACAATTTGAATATTTCCTTTTTTACATGGGGTTTCCCATATTTAGTAGCGGACTGCACCAAATTCTCTTTAAATTTGTGGCGGATGAGTACATTAGGCTGTGCGTGCGCACATCAAGGAATAATTACTACTACAATTAATATAGTTCGCATATCACGTTAACAAGCAGACAATATGCTGTTTGTGCAATAAAAGTATATCGAATCCGACTTATGTAAGGGAAAGTTCCTTTGTATCGCTTCCATTTGTTATCATGTATAATCCCGTGTTCATATGTTCTATTAAAACCCCATGTCCGAAAGCGCTATTATCTCTTTGATTAGCTGCCGCAAGAGTTGGACAAAACCTAAGTTTGTTTACAAGTGTGAAGATCACGTGACTATATACCCTGTGTACGTGAGGTGTACATTATATTGAGGTGTTACTATATTTCAACATAATAATATACCATTATGACAACGTTTATCACCCGAGGGGTGATGACATCGAGAGTTAATAGAACATAACATCCAACTTAATAAAAAATATATGACAAAAATCATTTAACCTTATATTGTAGCCAACGTGCCAAATGTTTCATTTACTGAATCTTGAATTATACTTTATTGTCTCGGGTGTTAATTTCAATCGAAATATCAGATTTGTTAGATTTGTTTAACTGTTGGAGACTTTAACTCTGATGTTAGACTATACAATGAATGATAAAAATCGAGTTTCGGGTTGTTAAGTTAAACTGAAAATGATTTTATGGCAGTTCATAATTTTTGTTATAAAAATAAAGTTTTAAACACATTAACTTAGTCCCGCTTAGCTCAAGAACGGTTTGCAGCATAAAGTTCTTCATTCTCATACCCAAATGTTTTTTTAAGATTCTCAATCTCTGAGAAGGAAAATGATTTTATATTAAATAACATCGACCATTAACCTCGCCATTGCCAGTCCCAAGCCGGGTGTGAAGGGAAGAGGGTTGTGTGTAGGGTAGAAAATACCCGCTACAGAAACTCAGTAAAGGGTCGAGCATAGTAGAAACATACATAATGCATAATTGCTAAAATTCATTATTATAAATATCATCATCATTATAACCACCATCTACATATCACCATTATCATTGTTGTGATCATCATCCCCGCAAACATTATCATCATCATAAATTAAATGTGATTTGTAAAACCAAATTTTACGTATTGATGAACTTTCAACCAAAACATTCATTGACTTTATAAGCCTGTTTTTTTCTTGATAAAAATATGAAAAAATCTTCCTCACTTTTTTACAAGATTTAAAATAGTTTGATACAAGATTTAAGATTCAAGCTGAGATGACTTACAATGAGATTTCACGTATACAATGAAATCAGTACAGAAAATTTAAACAATTCATGATATCAAACAACAGGAGATGTTTAGGAAGAGAGTAATTACTATACCATAGTTGGTGTGACCTTTAATTAGATAGAATAAGGATCCAGTTACATGTCACAATAGATACTATACATCTGACATGTGGTCTTTGTCTCCATGGTTTTACTATAGAATCACTAGATACTATACATCTGACACATGGTCTTTGTCTCCATGGTTTTACTATAGAATCACTAGATACTATACATCTGACACGTGGTCTTTGTCTCCATGGTTTTACTATAGAATCACTAGATACTATACATCTGACACATGGTCTTTGTCTCCATGGTTTTACTATAGAATCACTAGATACTATACATCTGACACATGGTCTTTGTCTCCATGGTTTTACTATAGAATCACTAGATACTATACATCTGACACGTGGTCTTTGTCTCCATGGTTTTACTATAGAATCACTAGATACTATACATCTGACACGTGGTCTTTGTCTCCATGGTTTTACTATAGAATCACTATAGATACTATACATCTGACACGTGGTCTTTGTCTCCATGGTTTTACTATAGAATCACTAGATACTATACATCTGACACGTGGTCTTTGTCTCCATGGTTTTACTATAGAATCACTAGATACTATACATCTGACATGTGGTCTTTGTCTCCATGGTTTTACTATAGAATCACTAGATACTATACATCTGACATGTGGTCTTTGTCTCCATGGTTTTACTATAGAATCACTAGATACTATACATCTGACATGTGGTCTTTGTCTCCATGGTTTTACTATAGAATCACTAGATACTATACATCTGACACGTGGTCTTTGTGTCCATGGTTTTACTATAGAATCACTAGATACTGTACATCTGACACATGGTCTTTGTCTCCATGGTTTTACTATAGAATCACTATAGATACTATACATCTGACATGTGGTCTTTGTCTCCATGGTTTTACTATAGAATCACTAGATACTATACATCTGACACATGGTCTTTGTCTCCATGGTTTTACTATAGAATCACTATAGATACTATACATCTGACATGTGGTCTTTGTCTCCATGGTTTTACTATAGAATCACTAGATACTATACATCTGACATGTGGTCTTTGTCTCCATGGTTTTACTATAGAATCACTAGATACTATACATCTGACATGTGGTCTTTGTCTCCATGGTTTTACTATAGAATCACTAGATACTATACATCTGACACGTGGTCTTTGTCTCCATGGTTTTACTATAGAATCACTAGATACTATACATCTGACATGTGGTCTTTGTCTCCATGGTTTTACTATAGAATCACTAGATACTATACATCTGACACATGGTCTTTGCCTCCATGGTTTTACTATAGAATCACTATAGATACTATACATCTGACATGTGGTCTTTGTCTCCATGGTTTTACTATAGAATCACTAGATACTATACATCTGACACGTGGTCTTTGTCTCCATGGTTTTACTATAGAATCACTCAACTGATATCAATTTATAGGCTACACAATTTTTATTGTTGCGTCTTGCAAAAAATACCATAGAAGAACTGAACCATAAAAAAAGTCAAGGATGTGAAAATTGTGTCACGTTTTTATATTACGTTTTTTATTGAAATACCGGTCCAGTTTAATGAATTCTTAACTCGATTGAACCAATTATTTTTCACTTTAAAAAAATGCGTACCATATTTATTACATAGATCTACGTCTTCTAAGACCCTATTTAATTTTGGAAATGATAATTTTAATACCGTTGACATTACAATTCAAATGTATTATCTTTTTATATTTTATCATAAAAACTGATTTTGAGATAATTGCATGTTCCTGTGCGAATACCTTTATTTGTTACTGTTATTTCTTCGCGATTCTTAGGTATTGTACGGAAACGTATCAGGGCTTGCAGTTAATGAGATGCTTTGCGCTAAGTCGACTTATTTATATTCGCATTGACAAGATGTTTTTGCACATCTCAATAAAATTTTCTGGCAAAGATTAGGTATTGATAGGTATAAAACAATATATTACAATACATACATTAGCTTGCTCAATATATAGACAGCCTGCTTGACAAGGTAAACTACATAATATCTAAAATGTTAACAATGATCTATGTTCTTGGAGATAGTGACACATTAATGTTCAAGGTTTGTAGGAGGTTCCATAAACGTCGTACTGCTAAACTAATAATTTTAAGATTCAACTCTGATATGAGAGATCCAGGAAATAATTGAAGACAACTGACAATGATAAAGTCTAATTATTGACAATGACCGCATTAGTGTGCATCAGAATAAGTGATTTGTACTTCACATAATAAAATTCGTCCAATTAAGCAAAAAGGTACAATTTTTATTTTATTTATGATTTCAGAATAATAAGGTACCTTTTGCGTTAAGGGGCGAATAATATTGTTATGTTTTCTTCAATAAAGATTGCGCAATAGTATCAACAAAATGTAAACAGAATGGTAAAATAATAAAATACCTTAAATCATGCAGGTATTCCAATCAGATCCTTATATCTCCGTGAGTTTATTTCATTCATGCAAAATGCTGGCTGGGTAATTCATTTTGATACACCTTTTCACAATGTTATCGCAGTTATATCACTCGTGCTGTATTTATTATTTAACTCCATAAAACAGTTTTCATAGCAAACATCTAACGTAGGCCCTCTCGTATATCATATTGTTCAGTTATGCCACAAATATAAATTATCGTGATTTAGTATTTATCATCGTCCACATCAGCTGACGGGGAGAAATCATAAACCAAAACTACGTAAAAAAATCTAATCTTATCCGCTCAATAAAGAAAAACAACAATCAGCAATGCTAAGTAATATTGCAAAAAATTAAGTATGGTAATATTGGTCCGTACTAACTCCGACATCGTGTGTACCCGACTTTAAACTTTACTGAAAGTTAACGGTTTACTATTAATAAGTACGGGTAAGCGAGTTTTTAGTTATAACAAGAGATTTAAAACTTAGATTTAAAAGTTGAAATCTTTAACATTTTTTTTTAGTTTATTTATTTAGATATATCCTTTACGTTAACATATTTTACAGCGTTCATAACTTTACACACTTTAAACATTTTATGGAATACTTTAACCAAACCTATTTAGAATTTAACACCTAGTTGAAACTATAACATTACTTTGAAAAAAGTTTGTTCATTAAACGAGTAACGGCCTCAAGCATGTGATAAAATTTTATGTAAAATATGATTAAATCTCCGCAAAACGTCATTGATACTTTCAGTCTTTCATCATCCGACCATTGAGTATCACATTACTTTTTACATGGGATTTCCCCATGTTTTGTAGCGGACTGTAGCGCACTTTAACTGTAGCAAATCCTCATTAAAATTTGTCGCGGACGATTACATTAAGCCGTGCGTGCGCAATTCAAGGGATAATTACTACTTCAATTAATATAGTTCGCATTACGCATTTACAAGCAGATAATGTGCTGTTTGTTTGGGCAATTGTAGCATATCAAATCCGACTTAAGTAAGGGAAAGTTCCCTTGCATCGCTTCCGTTGTTATATAATCCCGTGTTTACAATTATATCAAATTTCCTTGTTCGACAGCGCTATTAAGTTGCAAAAAGGTTACAATTAAAGTGCGGTTTAAAGTCTGAACAACTGACGGTGAACAACTGTAGTTTAATTTCTTGCTCATGGAAATTAGCAGTGGCCCTAGTAGGGATCGAACCCGGGGTCAGTTGGTCCCTAAGCGCACGTTCTACAGCTGGACCATTGCTCCTACTTAATCTATTATAAGACAAACTAAGCGATATACTATTGAACAAGTTTAAAGCTACTTAGTCACTGATATTTCATAATATAAAATAGCCTACCATTGTCTGTATTGGTCCGTACATTATTAGAACTATGAAGTAAATGCGAAAAAGCCAATAAATAAGGGCAATTAAGAAGGAATGGTTATAAAGAAAACCAAAAATTAATGTAAATTTAAAATTAATACCGTTACTAAAGATAAGGGTTTTTATGCATTAAAATAGCCATCTTTAACAGTTGTGGATCAATTTGCACTAAAATTGCCATTATCAAAATATTGTTGTACTGTTTTTTTTAAATGTTTTAAACAATTTGGAGAGTTTAAGTCAAGTTGATATTTAAGTTGAAATCTGTGAACGATCAGCTTATTACGTCAAAACCTCTATCCAGAAACACAAATTGTTAAACATAGTCGTGAGATTTAACTCTTAATGTACATTTTAATGAAGTACTATTAAAGTAAAATAATTGTTATTTATGTTAATTTGATACTATGTTTAGTATGTAAACAAATTGTAGAGTTAAATTAGCTACAATATCATTAGAATTGTAACCAATACTTTCATGATTGTTGAATGTGAAATGTTAAAACATTAGATTTACACATAAGTTTGTTAGTATTCATGCAAATCGATGGTCTTAATAATGGTCAGGGCCCGTATTACAGAAACATCTTATCCTTATCTTTTTCCTTGGCTAAGGTGAAAATTCAAGGATAAGGAAAAAGATAAAATATATCTTAAGATGTTTATAGTGGGAGTGTAAGAGCAGCAGTCTATTGGTAAGACGCGCGCTTAGGGATCAAGAGGTTCCAGGTTCGAACCCAACTAGGGCACTGCTAACTTAACTGAGCAAGACATTTACCAACGGGTGTTGCACCCCACCCAAATGTAAAAGGGTACTGTGATGGATCACCTATCTAAAGGTGATTTCAATGATCAGAGGTTATTGTACAAATGTCAAGTCGGCTGAAGGTGCATATGGAAACATACGTAAAATCGCACTTAATTTTTATCTCAAGTTTAACTTTACTTTATTTGATAACAAAATTAAACGTTATAAAAACTGCTGAGGAAATATTTTGAAATCAGTTGTGAATATTTTACAGTTTTTACTCGAAGATAAAGTCAAACAAACTTAAGTCTGTAACACCATTTAAGTTTTAATTTGGAGTATAAATGACAATTTGGTCAATGATTATGTTCAATTAGATTACAATATGTAAGTGAAACAACCCAGATTGTAATCAGTACAGGGCCCGGTTTCACGAAAGCTCTCATAACTTAAATAAATTTAAGATTGTCTTAAATATTTTTGCCGTAACTATGAGTATCTTACTAATTATTTTAAGTGGATTTCACGAAGCCTTTCTTACATAAGTATAAATTTAAGGTTGATATAAGCGACCCAAACTTAAACCAAATAAATAACCTTAGAGTACTACATGTCCAACGTGTTTATTGATCGACTCTATAGCGTAAACGGTTGGACTGTTGAACGTTAAACATCGATTTTGTCTGGCACAGGTTCGAACCGTAAATGTCGATTTTTTTCACTTTTGGTTTATTTTTTGTTTTTCTGTAATGCACAATTATCTTACTTTTACTTCATTGCTGTACTTGTAGAGTTTAGTATTTTTCGAATTACAATATTGTGCATCAATAAGTGATAAATAGGTTATTAACTGTGGATAATATCAGGGTATAGATATAAGATTCACACGAAATCTCATACCTTTCGGGTCATTATCTAAGTTTAGAGACGAGCTAACAAAAACTGCAAAATGCATCGCATATTATGATGCCCGTCTTTGCTAACTAAGAATAAGGTGGTATGTTTAGTTTATTACTAGTAGGTGATAAAAGAACCATTTGTTAAACATTTTGTTTACAATTTTTTGAATGTGTGTAAATGTTCCAGACAGTTACACAAAAGCATTACTTGAATTGTAGAGCTCGGACCAGTCAGTTATTGTCCGTTTGGTCGAGTGACAACAATTCCTTCATTAAACAGAACGAAAATTGCTTAAAATGGCTTTTGACGATTGATGTCCGCCTTACAATATGCTTGACATTTTATTTCTGTCTTACAATAGATTGATTTTGCATTCAATGCTTGCCTGGACAGTGTGTTAAAATGTATAGCATGTCTTTCACGAATATGATGGCTAGAAACGTTTACATTATCTATGTTTAAAGTGGTTCGACTTTCATTGCTTGCATCTGAAAATATTGAACTGTTTATAAAAAGTACAATTTTTTTGTTAAAATCTACAAGCTATGAATCTTAAATAAAGACACAACGAATTATTTAGCATACTTAATAGGTCATGCCCCGTAAGCAAACATGCTGAATATAGGTGTACATATTTACGCGAAAAATGCAACGAAGTCCCATTTGTTGTTGTTTTCAAGTATTTAGATTAGGGGATAATGAAGGATTTGAATAAAGGTATGATTGCAATATATTATAATACGATAATAATGATAAAATACCTTTGAATTACGATGCGATTTGGTGACGAATGTGTAATAAAATTAGAATTAATGACATTGATAAAACTAATTAATCAATTTTCTGTTGGAATGATTGTCATCTCAGACTCTAAAATCTAAGCCCAATGACGATCGATCTAGATATCAAATAATGTATTCGTTTTAATCTGCTAGTTATACTCAACTCCATTAACACTTGAGTCTTGAAGTAGTGCAGAAACTGTCATACTCCGTCTTATACGTAAGGAGACGAATAAGTTAAACGACGAAATAAATCGTAGCAGATGAAATTCTGTAACTCTGATATATTTTATCTTCCGATATACTTCTTATCCACACTAAGTGTCCCTTCGTCGGAATCCATGTCGTTTAGGGACTCTAGAGCCAGTCCAACATAAATTTAGACGCACGTTAACCATTTGTTTATATTTAAGTATTTTTACTTTCAGTTTAATCTACCCATTCACTCGATTAAATTTTCACTCATAACTTAGACTATTTAAGAACGGATTAAATTGTAAAATGTTTGTGAAACGCACTTAAACTTAAAAATGCTAAAAATAGCAAATTTAAGGTTAATCTAGAAATTTAAGATAGGATTGCGTTCGTGAAACCGGACCCTGGTGTTGCAATCCTTGTTATTGTAAACCATTGTTCAGATCAAGTTTTTCAACTGAATTTTAATTCAAATTTAACTCCAGATTAAAGTGAACATAAATTTGATGTGGATTTAAAGTAGATGTTTGAAGTTTGTCACTGACCCTTCTCTCGTATTACAATGTAACACAATTATGTGTATACGTGTTACCATGGCAACCATATTCTTCACTTAATTGTCAATAGAATATGACCCAGCAGGAAGCACGATGATAGTTTTACATTATAAATGTGTGAAGATCTTGTCATCGGTCATTGAAGAAGATAGATATTAGTTTGACACTTATTGGAGATTAATTTTCCAACATTAAGTTACCATGTATCATAGTCAATAAAACATCTAGCTGGGTGGTACGTGGTCAACTTTCCCTCATCTACATAATACTGTCCAGTTTGTATATTAAACCACGATGGTCACTTATAAATCATTGATTCTGTCCATGACCTCTAAACTAGATTGACTGTACTAGCTGTGATATATACTTGAATAATTTAATTTTAACAATGAACTCATCCTAACCTTAAACAATTCACATCTTATGACTGGCTGTTGTAGGAACGTGAAGGGTTGATAGTGGCGGACTCCCTCATCGTCATTAATTTTGAAGTGGTATTGCTTTAAATAATTAAACCGGACTGAGAAAGTCATTGTTGTCTTTGTCATCGGACAAATTTACCAACGAACGAAACGTGCAATGCTTCATCTAATCAAAGCACTATAAAAGCGCTGTCGAACATGAGGTTCTGATAGAATATTAACACCGGATTTCATAACAAACGGAAGCTATAGAAGGGAGCTTTCTCTTACATAAGTCGGATTTTGTATACTTCCATTGCCTAAACAGCATATCTTCTGCTTGGTAACGCGTAATGCGAACTATATTAATCCAAGAAGTAAGTATCCCTTGAATTGCGCGCGCACGGCTTAATGTAATCGTCCGCGACAACTTTAATGAGGAATTGCTTCAGTCCGCAACTAAACATGGGAAATCCCATTTAAAATGCTTTATTAAAAACAGTTACAGCGAAATTATAACCATTAGATAACCCGCTAGGTCTTGATTTAGTTCACATACATCTCGTTGTTTCTTTGAGCAAGAAACTTTATCCTGCAGACCTGCAAGCACTGCAAAAGGGTACCAGGAAGTTAAGTTGAGAGTGATTACTATATGTTGTAAGAACGTGTTTTACAATCCAGCTAAAATGAATCAGTTAAACTGTAGGCGCTGTCTGAAACAGTAGGGAACCATATGAAGATGATGGGTTTTGAATTAATAAATGGTTTATTGAAACTAGACGATCTTGCACAGGTACAGCAAATTGTTAGATTGGTCGTTGCGACATGACTGAAACATATTTAGAGTGGGGCTTAAGTGCCATTACCTAAACAGGATCCAAGCGAAACACATTTGGAGCATGTTGTGTCTTCAAAGAGAGCTATTGCACAGCGCTTAGCGCATATTCGCATCATTTAAGGCATTTGGTGGCGCATAGACCACGTTATAAATAATATATTTGACGTGCATGACCAAGTAAATAAAGGAAACAATTTGATACAATGAAACAGAGGGAAACAGAATCAGCCATTATGATAATTTCACCTGCTTATGTGCAACACAAACCAATCGCACCTGCGACCTTCACAATGAACAATGTATTTACAATAGCTTACTTCATCTATTTCATTGACAACCAATATTTTCTATTGTAATATTAAAATTGATGATCTAACAGACATTAACATTTTTCTATATAATATTATCATAAATCTACTCTAGCATTAGTTAATACTAGTAAACAAATATAGGTAATCGATCACAATAGAGATATTCCTAATTTAGATTAAAATCAGTGTAGCGTGTGTCAAGATTTATATCAGGTATTATAATAATGATGATGATGATGTTAATATATGTAACATGGATAAACTTGGTACGTCATGTTATCATAAATTAAATCAATCTTGGTATTTATATATAAACGTGACAGACCTATAGATTTATAATAATATTAGCTTATGTTACGTTTATTATCACAAAAACATCAAATACTTCCACAGGCGGCCAGCACATTATTTTTTTATTCGGGGCCGTGCCGGCAGCCTGTGGGTATTTTTGTATCGTTCGTGAAGAAGACTTTTGCAAAACGTATGGCGATTTCAGATTTTCTGATTTTACGTCATTCAGGTACGGTAACATAACAAATACTCGGGTACATGATACATATAATCAGCTAAACAGACATGAGTATAAATGTCAACTACCTTGGGAAATCTCCAACTTAACAGTGCTGATTTAGCAATCTGGAGACAATCCATGCTTGGTAATAATAAATTAAGAAACGTTTGACAATAAATAACTATCGTGTTTTGGAGAATGTGATTGCTTGGTTTGACAAGGATTTGAATAGTTAAATCAGTAAATTTTGTACGAAAGGTAGAATGCGCCAAATTGAGTGGCAAATTGGTTTTAGTGATCAGAACAGTGAATTCTAGAACATAGACGATGAAAACTAGTCTGTGAGCACAATGCAGATTGGTAAGGTGAGATTGAATTCGCTTTCATTCCTGTTAAAGTACCTAGTTATAAATTGTTGTTGACGAGAATTGTTTAAATATGATAAGTTATGAAAGTATGGCAGTATACTTAACGTGAAAGATTTACATGTCGTATACATATGACAATACCATTTGAAAATATGAGAAATTAATGTCAGTGTGGTGAACAATGAAAGAGAATAGAAAATACGAGTCTGAAGACATATGGGGGTATCAGATAGAAGGAAATAGAATAGAGAAATAATGGATGATGTGATGAATAAAATAGAAACAGTTAGTACACTGTAAATCGAAACGTTAAACTTTTGAACACCATTTGAACACCAAAATGCAACAGATATTGAACGCGTCTATTTGTTCAAAACATGTTCTAAACTTTAACACTTGGTGTTTAAAGAGGAACTCCTTTAGAACACAGGTGTTCAATAAATGAACGGCATGTATTCAATATCTGAACACTTTAAGTGGTCATAAATTTAACGTTGGGGACGTTCAAATCCAATGCAACAGATATTGAACACTTTGAACATGTTTAAAGAATAGGCGTTCATATTTTGAACACTAGTTGAACAGTTCATATTTCCAAATAGAACATGCAGGGGTTCAACTATTTTATGCGTTCAAACTGCAAGTGTTCAATAACAAGGGTTATGGTCCATATATAGAGCTTGTATACTAGAGTAAAGGTCCACTGTAAATACAATCTCGGTAATAGCAAAATCATGCCAGTTCTGACAATTCTTAATGTTCAAATTATCAACTTGAGAAGAAAAATGTCCCTAGTCCCTAGTACTCAGGCCAGACCATTCTGCTATTAAGACCATTAATACACAACGAGTTGGAATACTAACACTCAGTACAGGAAAACTTTAAGTGAGGGAGGTCACAGCAACAATTTGCGATCGAGCAAGTTTCCTTGAACTGACTTGAAAGATTGGATTGTACGCCCTGTATCGACACCCTTTAATGGTTCATACATGCACTGCGGTAACCTCAACTAACCAACTTTACTGGATACCAGTACGCAACTTCTTGTATACTGAATATTCATGGAAATGCATGCATGCCCTGTTGTGACCTGGAATCGAACTAAGATAACCGGATTGGATGTCAAACGTGCTACAACTGCAAATAGACAGAGCCTTTATGCTGCACTTGCACTGAATCTAATATTTTATTATAGGGGCACGTGACATGTCCCAATGTCAAGAAATCAAGGTTAGTAAATAATAATGATGAACTGACAGTAAATAGGTAATGAATGACATTTCTATCAATGGAAAACTGACTACCAATTTAAGATAGACTCACATAGAAAGGTTTATAATAGGTATCATATAACAAACATGATATATGGGTGGATACTGACATACATTGAGTTCATACTAATAATACCATGAATGTCACATATAGGAGTGATACAGAACAATACATGGTCACACATAGGGGTAGGTATCACATTGTCATTGATATAAACTTTTTATCAAAACTTGATACATCGACAAGTATTCTTGCTATAATGAACTGTATAGCAAGATTCTTGCGAAAATCTAAAGTGTATACGTTTTTATTCAGTTCAGATCTAATCCTTTAGAGCGTAGACATGTATGATAAAAGTGCTAAAATGTGGTTAAAATAATAATAGAAACATAAGGAGCGGTCATTTACTAGCTGTAGCGCGGCCCTGCACTGGAAGCTTGTGTAACAAACTCTATGAAAAATCAAAATCAATTTTAAGCACATCTCTCTTTTTTCATCAGCATCTAAAATTGCTTAGTGCAATAAACAGGAAGCAGGCCAGAGAAAGATTTATCTAGGTTGCAGAGAGCTGTATTCACACTCAAGCTAAATTACTTCCAACTAAGTGTTTATGGATGTTCAAACGTTCAGAGTGTTAAATTTGCAAGTGCATACAAACTGGTTCTACGTTAGAACATTAATGTGATTGAAATGAATATGTTGAACTGTTTCGTCCTATCAGCCCAGTAATGGGATTCTGTTTAGAGTACTAGACGACTACCCGAGGCTGAGCCATCAGATATACTTGAATTTACAACCATTTTGTAATTCATTTATCAAATTTTGATCAAATACATTCAGAGCAGTTGCAATAACATGAAATACATTTGATATAATTATAGACAATGAAATGTCAAATTGTTTATACATAGTACTAAGCGACTACCCAGGGGCTAGGTTGAGCTAGCAGAGATACTTAAATTTACGACCGTTTCGTACTTTGTTTATTAAATTGGAATAGTATGAATTCAGAAAAGTTGCTATTACAGGAAAAAGATTTTAATATATAGAAATGTCAAATAGTTCATTCGTAATAAGTTACGACTGTCATAAATTTCAATGTCTGAATATATAACTATGAGGCATGAAACATTGTAACACACAAATGTATACATCATACTGATACTTTTCTTAAGGCTAATTTTGTCTTCACGAAAATAGATTTATAATGGTCGTACATGTATGTTTACTCAAGACAAAACATCTACAACATTTCGTATAGACAAAATATACCTAAAACTGTGAGATCACCAAGAGGCATCGAGCAAATACTTCTAGAAATAAGCTACAATGCACAGTTTATTATATCATGTTTGAGGCAGTTTAGGCAAAATATATTGTTTGGTCTGTCTGGTGCAGTGCACATGCTGCAAGATTGACGACAAGATCTGTCTGGTGGAGTGCACATGCTGCAAGATTGACGACAAGATCTGTCTGGTGGAGTGCACATGCTGCAAGATTGACGACAAGATCTGTCTGGTGGAGTGCACATGCTGCAAGAATGACGACAAAGTTTTCTTTTAAGAGTACAAGTGTAGAAATAAAATAACATTTCTAGCACAGTCCCTCAGAGGCGGCAGTATTGTATCATCGAAACCACCTTCAAACAGGAGACTCACACTTGAGTAGCGAAAAAGCCATAAAAATCTTGCTCACAACAATTAACAATGCTGCAATGCAAAGAGGAAAACACACACCACGGAAGTTTGAAGCTATTGTAGGAAATGTAATGCTCACGAAAATAGCAATGCCACTGATGGGGACCCAAACTGCAAGGGACATTTCTATCCCTAAGAGAGCGTGCCATCACTGAAATATTGACTTATCATGCAGATATAGGACTATATATATAAGTGTTATACGTCCATGTGGAGCAAAGAGCACTAATATCTTATTTACATTTCTCTTTGATTTTTTAATTGTTCTTATTTGTAAATATAAATTATGATTAAATGATTTTGTCAACATGTGTGTTATTCACAGTATTTGATATGTATGACAGTTATAACTAATGTCGTCGGTTTTTGAAATACGATAAGTCGCGGTTACTCGTGCAATGGCGTTCCATTAATTTGAAACATAAAAAGTATAAAGTGAACGGTTGATAAATTTAATCGCTCACAGTTTTTTTATTGAAAAAAACTGAAACGCTTACATATTTTTTATAAATAGCTTAGAGGGATTTTTAGCCTTTCAATTGAAAGATTAAAACAGAAGATTAACTTTTTGACTTATATTATTAAAGTTAGTACAAATATTTAAAAATATGTTAGAACTACAAGCTGTCTTTGAATGTTTAATAGTTCCTACCTTTCAAATGTTGTTAATATCCAACTTTAATTCCACAAGTATTCTACACTCATGAATAACCTAAGTTTATTCTATTCTATAAAACATCCCTTTTGTAACTCTCTATTAACAGAACTAATTCACTATCATACAGACATAAAAACGTAATCACTTAAATTTAACATTTTAATAACTTATTTTTTTAATAAATGCACTAAATTTGAAACTCTAAATTCGCATTTTTTCATGTATCACAAAAAATGTAGTTTTATATATAGGTCTCTAGTCCAGGTATACATGTACAGCCACTGAATTCCAGTTTTACAATGAACTGTCCCAATAAAATAAATGTTTATACACTGTGTAACAATATACCTTCCTTATTAAAAGTAGCAAATACTTGAAAAACTGACCATTTAGTTTATATAAATAAAATTACATTTAATTAAACACTTGATACAAGCTGTCAGGGTCGGTAAATGACAAGTTACGTTAAATAGACAACTAAAGTATTAGAATTATTTCAACCAACTTACACTTAATTTGTATGTATAAACTAATGAACTACACTACACATAATACTAAGGTATTATTACATCCACGGATACAACATTATTTTCCTCAACTCGTCTACTATATAAATACAAAAGTAATTAATTTGCTGCTAGAAGTGAGATTGTAATTAATGGTGTTTCATTTATGTTGGTGTTTGCGTGCTTTTATGTAACTCGAAGCGTAAAATTGTCCTAGATTACTAAGTATGATAACGTTCACTGGTGTTCAAGTCCTGAGGCATTTTAATGTCGTAACAATAAATCAGGTTGACATCATTTTGACCACACCATATTATATCAACATAAATAACTAGTTGATACAGATACCCTTTAATATGGTGTTTATAACAACACGCGGGAAACATTAACAGAACAGAACAGAACAGAACATACAGCTCGTTTATGTAAAAAAATGCGTTCATAAACACGGCCGTGTTTATTTGTGGATGAAACATTATAAAAATGTATTCTGGCACGTAGTTAAACATAATTTATTATTATCATTTACAATGTCCATAATTATACACCAATAATAATAATAAAGTAGATACATGTATTTTATTAATATAAATTTATATAGTACAGTGGAACCTCCGAAAACCGAACCCCCTTAGGACCGAACAAAAAGTAATGAATGTTAAAGGGGTCGGTTTAAACAGGGATTCTATATAAAATCTCTGGTTTAAATAAGTAAAATATGACATACTTGTATCACTATATTTCACCCATTAAGCGGGCAAATCTATTACTTAAAGTACATACATATGCATGACCTTTTGTACGAACTGTAAATATAAGTATTATGATCTAAATTAAATGTGAAATTAGACTGATCACTAGGCCTACATGCAATTATTATTTATTTATTTAACCTCCATTTTCTGGAGAAGTAAATACACAAATATGATGAGTTATGCAAAAATATGAAACATGTAAGTTAGAAATAAAGTCTATAGTTCAATGTGATACACATTGTACAGTTATTATTAAGATAGAATACTGGTACAACTAGTTTCACTGGTTTCAAAAACTATTTGATTCTCGTGCCCATAAACTCAAGAATATTGAAAATCTCTGGATATGAAGTGAAACTAGTTTGTCAAAATAATGAATAATGAAATACTTCCTGGTTTAGCTTCGAAGTCATCGACGTTACACAAACAGGAAAACGTTTAATACACAAAGGATAGAGGGGTCGATTACTAGATGTCATGTCAGAGACCAGAAACAAATTTAGCTGAAAATCACAGTATTGTGAGCAGCGATCTAACACCATTTGGAACACCTTGATGATAGCTGCGCTAGTTTATGGAATCACCCGAGTTGGACTGGTATACTGAACATTCAAAAATATTATTTTTTACAGCAAGAAAGACATGTGAATTTACTTCGCAACAAGATATTGTACAGACTGAGAAAAGTACAGTGCAGATATTGCAGAGAACTTTAACAATAATTTTAACAAACATAACATGTATAGCTCTGGATGCACTGCAAACACTGTGAAACATTTTGTCTGACAAAAAACAGAGCCACCACCTTAGGTGTCCATTAAAAAGCTGCATTAATCTGTAATCATTAGTTATCACAACAC
Source organism: Mactra quadrangularis (assembly GCA_025267735.1). Taxonomy (NCBI): domain Eukaryota; kingdom Metazoa; phylum Mollusca; class Bivalvia; order Venerida; family Mactridae; genus Mactra; species Mactra quadrangularis. The sequence continues at coordinate 47,232,576 of CM046302.1, forward strand.
TATTCTAGTAGTTTGTTGATTATAGTGTTATAGGTTAATGTTTACAAGATAACAACAATCATGTTTCTGTTTTATTTTATTGTAAAACTTTCACAGTGTACTACTTACTATAATTGATCTGTTTATCTGTATACATTATATTACTGAGTGAGACTTATCATACCAATAAGTAAGATTGCCTGGCTAGCTCAGGCAAAAGCACACAAGCTGCACAAAAAGTTAAAGCAAGGATTTTGAAGTCTACTTCTAGTACCACTATTCGCTCGACTCTTGATATTAACTTCCCCGATCATCAAGTCATACACCAACTGTTAACATACGACACAGCATACAGTGCATGACCCTTACAGGTACCCATTTACACCTGGGTGGAGTGAAGCAATTGCAAGTAAATTTCTTGCTCAAGGAAATTAGCAGTGCCCCTAGTGGGATTCAAACCCAGGACCTCTCAATCCCTAAGCGCGCGTCCTACCACTAGACTACTGATCACAAGCTATTAATCGATGGGTCGATTCCTAGGCAAAGCATACTATTGTAGAGTTTGATCATGAAATGATTTCTACGGCCATTCTCCCTTCTACCACTGATTTTAATTTGCGCCTAGTAACTGGTTAACAGCTATATCCAGAGATTTAGCCTATCCAGGAACGGTGTGTGCGTTGACTGACAGCCGATATATGACCTTTATTATGTTTTGCAACGGAGTTGAACCCAAAACACTAAAATTAGAGTAGTCAGAACAATGCAATATAAGCTAAGAAACAAATGAACTGATCTAAGTATGTTAGATTTAGACTGCACATAGCAAAGAACAGAACAGAGCTGAACAGAACCGAACAGAGCGAAACTTAAAGGGACCGAGAAGAGAAGGCTTAGACTGCACATAGTAAATAGCCGAGTAGAACTGATAAGAGTTTATAAGATCTGAGTAGACTTAGACGACACATAGTTAAAGACAGAACAAAACTGAACAAAAACAGAGCCATACTATAAGTGAGCTGAGAAGAGAAGGCTACTTAGGCCACGACTGCATATTGTAAAGAAGAGAACAGAACGAGGCTGATAACAGCTGAGTAAAGTATACTTACACTGTACATAGTAAAAGACAGAGCAGAACAGTTAGCCAACTAAAGTATGTTTGTACTCAAAGACAGGAAAAATAGCACAGCGAACGAAATACGAACCCTGCCGAAATTTGCCGAGTGATAACATTATTTTAAGTGATTATATTTCTTTCAATGAGAACATGCAACACAATCAGAATTGCATAAAGTAGAAATATAAATATTAGTAAAATCTATATACTGGTTTACTAGGTTAAAGACCCATGTAAATAAATGAAGAATGTCAAAATTACTAGTTTTATAATACCTTATACAAACTATTTTCTACGGTGAAATTTGAAAGGCATGGACTTTCAAGAAGGCAAATATCACACCGTCAAGTTCCCTGCACATGTAGGACTGCAACGATTGATTCGGTTTGGCTCATCTATAAGTCGATTGTGATGGGTGCTGATTCGTTTTCGATTCGATACCAGTGATTTCTGATTCGATTCGGGTCTTCAATAGTGTCTGACCAAGTTTAAATAATCTGATAAATAAAATAGTATTGAACTATAATTGCTGAATTGATTTGGTTCTGACAAAATGTTGACTGCTTCAGTAGATTTTTGTACAATTGATATAAGTTTAAGCTCAAATTAATCATTCCATGTACATTTGGAATAACATATAACCAGGCGCGTAGCTACCAGTACGCAGAGTACGCAGCTGCGTACAAATTGGTCCAGAAAATCGTATATGCACAAACGACAAAAATGCAATAAAAACTAAGGCCTGAGGGGGGTATGGGATGTAAAACAAAACTGCTCATTATTTTACTAACCTTATCAAGTTACGTTTCAATGGGACTTGCCTTTAAAATTTGTAAGTCGAGTTTGCGGTTTAAATTCGTTGTTTGTCTTTGACTCCAGACTATATAATTCTTGAACGCTGGTTGGAAATGATTGGTAATTGGTACGAATGTCTTCCTATACTTGTGCCCGGAATGAATTATACAAACTCTTTTAATAATTACCAAACCGCTCCAGAGATGATCTACAGAAAAAACAAATTCGGGGATGGCATGCCCTTGACCCCCCTAGAATTATGCGTACACATTAAAAAGCCCTTGCTACGCCTCTGATAACATTCAATGAATCATATAAACAATCCTTTACTGGTTTCATAAACGTTCCAACAATTTTGAGCGTTATAGAAAATTTGACATTTAAGTTTAACTCTGTGAATATGCAGCTTTAAATACAAATATGTAGGAGCAGTAGTCCAGTGGTTTAAGATACGCACTTAGAGATCGAGAGGTCCTGGGTTAGAAACCCTCTAGGACCACTGCTTGTTTCATTGAACAAGAAATTTACCAACTACAACAGATGTTCCATTTCAGCCACATGTAAATAACTGCTCTGAGGGAACGCCTGCCTGAAAGTGGTTTCAATGATCAGGGGATATCGTACAAAATTGTAAAGTCGGCTGAACATGTACAGGGAAGCAGACTTTAAACCACACTTTAACACTTTTACTTTTACTAATAGATGAAATAAAGGCTATAAGTGTAAGTAAGAGGACGTTTAGTATCACACATCACCGTGTAGGTGTTCACTATTCTTATCATGACTATAAAAATATCACATAATTAATAAAGCAGGGTAGAATACTCATAAAACATAAAACACTCTTATGGTCAACAAAGTTGTGAATAGTTTTCATGATGTATATAAAATATGACATTTTATCATATACAATGATATGACACACAAAAAAATATTGTTTATTATAAATAACATGCATGTATATACAATTAGACCATAAAGTTGAGCGTACCATGATGATATTATTGTGTCATATTATAGGTAAAGTATGGTTTAGTTAATAGTGTCATTTCCTAACTTTGTCCATCTACTGACCTGAAAAACGCCAGCTATAGTTTAAAATGAGTAAAATAAAGGGATTTCATTATGAGAACAAAAACCCAGGCGTAATCGGTCCTAAGCCTGGTTGAGACTGAATGAAGAGGGTGTCCATTGCTGTCGAAGTATCCCACAAAATAAGAGGAAGATCTTCCAAGATATGTCACTACAAGACAGTTATGTTCTTTTTTAAGTTTTAGACAGGATCTGCACATAATGCATCCCCATTTATCAAATTTTACTTTCAGTTTTGATCTACTTTCACTTTGATAAGCAGAACAGGACAGAATAATATTCTGACATTATTCTATTTCGTCACATTTTACAAGGTAAATACACATGAACAGTTTAATTTAAATACAACATGGCAGTACATTTTTTCAATATTAAAGAATTAATTAACTATCAAATTTGCAAGGCTGTATGCAATTATAACATACATGTAAACATATTTAAGCGATACTTGTATTTATTAAAACGTTATTTTTCATTGGAGATGTTTAAAATGTCCATAATTATTGTCCATTTTCTTTGCTATACATGGACTGTGGACATTACATTTCATAATGGGACATAACCGTGACAACTAGAGTAATGTATTACAAAAAGAGCTAAGATCATAGGTACTTAAGCCACGAAAATTAAAATATGAGTAATAATGACAAATAACAGAGTGACTGTGTGTTTGATATATTAGCTCTGTAACAATGGATTATTGTCACATTGATTTATACCCTAAAAGACGAGCTCAACCCTGTAATGTATTTTCAACATTTTAAAAAGACGTCTACCCAAGTATAAGATACAATCGCTAGTAAAGCTAGATCCCTTTTTAACGAGGTTATACTGTTTGAAAATTACCTTTATCTGTTCGCAATCGGTTTGAAAATCCCTTTGAAAATTCGTTAATCTCAAGTAAATCGTTGTTTGAACTGTTTAGGGTTAAAGTGCCGAAAATATAGAAATAAAAGATTCTGACTGGAAGCTTTAATGAGATATCAAATGTTTAAATGATAATGATCTGTATGAGATCATGTTTTATAGATAGTTATATAGGTTGATACAGGGATAGATTAGTAAAGATTATATTTGAACATTTCACGCGAACTGAATAATATAGATTTAAATTGATATCCGTCTTAAAGAAGCTTGTACAAAGATTGTAAAAATGTCTGAGAAGTTTTCTAGAATTCTGCTGTATAAAAGTCCATACAATGCATTACATTATATCAAAACTTAGCAAAAATTTATCGGGCAGATTTTTCATAAAACCAGTTTGAAGGCAATTTTTCTGAATTTGTTCTATTGTTGCAAATTCGGAAGTTTTTGTCTCTTTCAAAAGTTTTAAGAGAAAACGTATATTTACACTGTTCAGGAGATAGATAATGTTGTAAGCTTTAAATTGATGTATCATTTGTTGTTGTGATGCGGAAAATAAAGATTTAGCAACACATTATAGACGTTTTCTTACCATTGTCGACTGACGTAAATAGTGCACGCTGTCGTCATGTTTACGACGTCATGGTAACGTTATTAGCAATCATGACGTCAAATAAAGTCCAGATCCGAATCGGAAATATCTTCAAGTTTTCAACGGTACCAAAAATTATATGCAAATCTAAAAAAAGTCAGATGTACCATACCACCTTAAGTCTGTTTCTATATGCATATTTAGCTGACCTAATTATCTTTATGATTACATGTACCCCTGATCACTTTATCAATTTTAGGCAGATGATTCCTCACAGTACCCATTTACAACTGTAGGTAAATTTCTTGCTCATGGAATTTGTGCCACTAATGGGTTTGAACACAGAATCTCCCTATTCCTTAACGTCCATCCTACCAGTCGACCACTGCTCCTATATTTTATTATACCTTAAATATCAACTTATTTAAAACACTCAAAGTTGAAAAGAAACTGTTTGAAAGTAGGAGAGCATATTGTTATGACAATGAAAGTTCTAGTGCAAAGTGACGTACAGGCGTAAACGAGGGTGATTTTTGTATAAAACATGTATACACGCTATTTACGGTATGGATGCATTCGGAACTCCTCGGCCATTCGCTACGAATTATTCATTCATGAAAGGTCGAGGTGTTCCGAATGGGTATGGATGATTTCTTTCAGTTTTTATAACTTATATTTTATAGTTTATCACAATCTATAGTTTAGTTTGCTTAAATATTTACAAATCATTTTTACAGACACTATAACAGACACTGACAAATAATTTTAACAGAACAAAAAAATAACAACATCTTTGATCGTGGAGCGTGTCATGGAAATGATTGACGCATTATTTTGTGATAGAATGATGGATTGTAGAACAAATAAAACTGGTATTCAAAGACATTTTAAAACTTTAGTATATTTGCGACATATTTGAAATCTGCATTGGTTGTTGTGTGCTTGCTGCCAACACGGTTTAATGTTTACACGTATGATGCATGGTGATGTTGGTTCCCATCTTAACATTTTCAATTGATTGCCTAAGCTATACATATATGAAGAGCTTTAGTTTAAACAACTTATTTCAGCTCGTCTGAAAAAGTCACTCTTGAGTCCTCTTCCTGGTCACCCAGTACTGAGTGGGTACCATAAAGTTTCTTGCCCAAAGAAACAACAAGATAGATTTTATATGTGTTTTGAACCAACAAGGAGCTGGTTATCTAATGATTCCAGTACATCGTCTTAACCACTCGACAACGCCATGCTGAGCTTGGAATGAGATATAGAAGGAGTGACATAACTTTGAACGTCTGAAAAAATCTCAAAATCATGAGTTCCTCATACCATTGTTCCAGTATTAATAACAATACTGAAATACAGGATCATTCATTTGCGAACTAGTTAGTTATCGCCTTGACCCTATCCAGTGTCAGCTCAAATTTATTTTTCACAAAAAATACATTAATTCTGTAAAAGCGTATACTAATGTATTCAGAGACGTAATGTATTACCTTACCGTTCTCTCGTAACAGACATGTTGGTTTTTCTGGTAAGAATAAAGATAAATGTAAAATAAATGTCAAACAAAGCATTCATTATAGCGTGGTATAAATTGTACTACAAGTACCGATGTTTATAGTTGATTGTTCACAGATTTGCTTATTTGCTGATTCTTTTTAAATCTATCTTTCAATGTCTGTATTTGTGTTAAAATGAATTCTTAATATTTTAATGCATACTGGCTCATTAATTGTGATAGATGAAAAATAAAGTAAACAAAACGCACTCAACTAATCTAGACCGTTGTAGCGCCGCAAAACGTCGAAACTGACGCTAAACGTCGCAACTGTAACGCTAAACGTCGCAACTTTAACGCTAAACGTCGCAACTGTAACGCTAAACGTCGCAACTGTAACGCTAAACGGCACAACCGCCGCAAAACCTCGCAATAGACAAATTTAATAATAAAAGTTAAACGTCGCACAAAGTAGGAAGGCAAAGTATTGAGCCTAAACAGTTATAGAGAAGTTTTAATGTAAGTTGAAATCTGCGAACGCACAGCTTTAAGTTAAGATATAATATTTGGTCGAATGGTTAAAGCATATGGTAATCTATCATCCAATCTCATGTTTTTATCGAATATTGTTTATTACGTTCAACTAAAATCATCGCTTTTTTTCAATCACAGTGGAAAGGAGAACTTGTCCTTTATGTGCTATCCCCGATGTTGGTAGCACATTGGCATATGCTGTGATACAATATATTCATTGCATGACTTATTATGCGTACAATAAGCAAATACATATTAAACTTATTATAACTAGTCTTTGTTATTTGAAATTTGTACATGCAATGTAGATATAGTAGTCAAATCAATTAGTATTTTGCTGGATTGCACAGACTTATATTTTAAGAGCATGGTTTTGTTCTCGATGTTGTCATTTTGCTCGAATTTGAGAAACTACAAGATGTTAGTTTCGATAAAGTTTAGACTTAATATCTCTCTTCGTGTAATCGTCTGAAATACTTCGCTGGGTTTTTTTTACAAAATATCTTTTTAACAACTAGTTTTACCCTTCGATGCCATTTTGAAACCTAGATATCCAGGATGAACCACCCCTCTCCATCGATGCACACATGTACCTATCATATTACCAAAGATTGTATTTCTTTCTAGGGAGTGCACACAGTAAACTAACAATATATCTTGTTTACCAATTAAGATGTTGTCTCAAGTTGTCTCAGTAATTCGGTTACACAAACACTATCAGAGTACGATTGTATAGGATTACAACTGTTATTTTATTTGTGGATCACGATATGAAAAACTTCCCACAGTCATATTGGAGCATATCTTTATACGAAGAATTAGTTCATAGAATACTCTTTGTTGGTTTCGAAACGCAGAACACGATAAGCTAGATATAGTCCCTTGTTATTTTTTAAAAGACTATATGCAATTATATGCTAGCTCAATTGTGAAGCAATTTCTTACAACTTAGATTTATCACTTTCGAGTTCGCTTCCTGGTCCCCAGTACTGAGGTAGTAGGATTAAGTTTCTTGCTCAATGCATCCCTTACTGACATTTGAAGGCAGCAGTCTTCACAGAGGCGAGGTGTTACATACAGAAACCGTTATGTTTAACTTTATGATATGACATCTATAAAAAATACATTTGATATAATAACTGTGCACTTGTAATTCATTTTCCTTTTTAATATATTTTTTTCCGAGGCTGTTCACATTAAACAAGACTTCTCACTCCTGAATTGTCTAACAAATTAGTCTAAATAAAACAAGGGAAGTAACTCAAAATGTCTTGTTAAGTCAATGACTTGCTCTTACCGTTATATACTGTTTAGTTTCCCTTTCTTGTTAATCACACACCTTTGTACCAAACCCTAAGGACAGCTGTAATATAGCAAACACTCAATGGCAAATTGGTGTCTGGACGGTCCCGAAATAAAGACTAAACTGAGTCATTCAGATAGTACGTATGTATATTGCTTACAGATAAAAGGGTAGCCCTGTCTTTCATTTTTTTAAACTCAACCGTCTATATAAAAATTAACATAATGAGTCATAGGCGACAGGCATGGTCCCAACAAAAGGCTCTATGCATCTTTGGTTTTGAACCGTGGTGACCGCCTATGAAATTGATGGACTAGAACATGAATACGGTGTATGTATGTGACAGAAAATGTGACAGAAACACGTTTTAATTTAAATTAATTAATTACATGTGTACAACCTTTGTATTATTTTATTTGAATTCTACTACATATATGAACATTCCGCCCGACTGACCTAGCATTATCACCACAGAATGGGTTCAACAATAAACTTACAATAACCATGGAGATCGTTCAAAGACAAAGTTATACAATATACATGTATATAAATATCGACGTGTGCGACTCAGGTCCGTCAGCAACAATGGTTGGAAACAAGAATTTCCTCCTATAGTCTCAGAAAAAGTAAATTAACATAAAGTGACGATACGTACTTTCGATAAACGGAAGTTTTGTCAAAGTATGTATTCATCCATCTGTGAGTGATATAAATATTATATCATAATTTTGATACTGTAGGTGTTTGATCTTTGATATACCTGTCATTTATTGTGTTTGATATTATATAATTAAAGTGTATCATGTGATCTTTGATTGATATATTGACATATCGATAGAAACTGTGTAAGTTGTGTTTAAACTACACCGCTTATAGCCTTAAGCAAAAAACAACAACATATTTTCCGGAATATGAGAAAAGTATTTCATTATTTTTTGTTTTTTCAGCATCGATACTTGATCAAAAAACTTATGCATATATATACAGTGTAAATAAACGGCGTTAATTGTCATAGTAATTAATCAACACGTACGTTGGGTATAGAGGCAGCGGTCCAGTGATAGGATTTGCTCATAGGGATAGCGAGATTCTGGGTTCGAATCCCAACTATGGGCATTGATAATATTACCTACAATAACTTTACCTACAGCTATTCCATTGTAGCCATGAAAAATGGGTAAATTGAGGGATCATCTGCATGAAGGCGATTTTAATGACCAGGGGTTGTCGTACAAAGTTGTTAAGTCGGCTGAACACATGTACGGAAGCAGACTTTAAACCGCACTTTAACTGTACGTGTATTATAAAATATGTAGGAGTCGAAAAATCCATACTAGTATGTTTATTTATATAGAAACCATACATAAATGATCTTCCCATTCAAAAATTAAAATGTCACATATTATTCATTTTGAAGTGTTTTGTAACCTTTATATGCACAATACCGTACGTAGGTTAAGCATTTTCAGTTTGATGTATGTACTAATGTTTCTAGAATGAATATTTGCTTTATGCGCAAGTTTAGTTAAAATTATTATTACTGAAAACGTTGCTTGGGAGCTTGACCCTAGCCATCATATTCTTTTACATGCAGGGAGTGCATCACACATTATGACAAATTATTAAGTCTAAACAAATAGATCGACATTTTCTAAATTCATGCAGATAATATTTCATTTATCTGGTATAAAAAACCCCTTCAACATAGGGCTAAAAAAGCCAGATTTATGCGAATAAAATGAAATATAACACAATACTTTAGAATGTAATTTGTAGGTCTAAAATAGTTCATCGAATATATGATAAAGAAATGCGTAATAAATAGATAAATAAAGGTTAGGTTTTAGATTAATACTTAAGCTGAATACATTCAGTTACTAAACATAGAATGATAAAGTCGCTAACGAACGACTACTCTTGGTTTTATCAATGCGTCTTCCTGAGGTATGGGTTTTATACTAGTACTCGAATATTCGGAAATGCTTGGCTGCGATCGGAGAGAACAGGCAAATTGTAAATATTGGAACACGTGAAAGTAGGTGGTATTATTTTTTTAATGATGTTAATGAACTTAATGGTCAATTAATATATATATATTTACATACAGCATTTAATTAAAAGATTTCTTTATTATTGTTAAAAATGGCCATGTAACGTTCTAGTGTTAAATTGTCACATGATTTCGCGACTTTCTGTAACAATCTATCCACTATTTTGGAAGTGAAAAGTTGTTATAAACTTTAAATTAAACAACTTTTCACTTACAACAAATGACTGAAACCATAGTAAACAGGGGTGTGTTTGATTCAATCTACTTTGAGTACTTTAAAGCACAAATGAAGCCAATTCTGTAGCTAAAGTTAAGGTCTTCAGCAAACTTATAAGTTATACCTTGAATACCTTGATTCATTGTGTATACTGTTAATGAACTGGTACATTGAAGATTAGTCTATGAATGAAGTCCATTAATAATCTCGCCAGGAATCTGCCACACTCACATGGGTGTTATTTTGGTGAGGTTTTGTAATGCGTCTGATCCAAAACTTTAATGCTGCATCAGATGAAAATCAAAATGTTGAAAAAAGCGGTTTTTAAAGTTTTGGAAGCTAGAATATCAATTCTGTAGCAAAACAACAAAATAATGGAAAACGTCATTGGCTGGTTTTTGATAGATGAAAGCAGTTCATCAAAAGAGTCCAATGACCTCCAAAAACTCAACATGTTTTACGCATCTATGGTCAAAATATCTTTTCCACCATCTTGATATCATCATACTCTACTTACACTTTTTAAAAGGCACGTGTACTTGCTGTACTCGTTAAGTTGTGATAAAGACGTATATTAGTAATGCATTTGTCTGTACTTCTGGTTAATCCCTAATGTAATTTAATCACTGATAATATATACATTGCACATTCTAAATTAGGGTTTTGATGCTGTGACAGTGCTGTGGAATTGGCCTTGACTCATTTGGTGTTTTATTCATTCTTATTTTTAGCCAGATTTTTCAACATAAATATTTGGCTTATAGTTTGAAGAAATCTGGGCGGTTGGGCAGGCATCTGGTGTCGTTAACAATTGATTTAAAGTTATTTATTTACCATATATTTCTGCCATTTATTGTCAGATCTTTATGAAACTTTATACAATAATAACAAACCATGTGATAAACAGTATTAGAAAGTAACCACAACTCAGCTTTAATATGGATTATTTCCTTATGATGGATATCTCTGTTACTTATGGTCAGATCTTGATGAAAATCAGGCTTTAATGTGGTTTCCACATTTTATTTCTTGTTAGTCAGTATTTTTTTCAGGCCATTTTGGGGCCAAATTGGGCCCCATTCCCCTCTCCAAAAAGTATATATTTTTTCCCCTTCCTTGGTAAAAAATTCCCCTGTTATTGTGTCCTAAAACTTCTGTACTTTTGTATAGCATTTTTGCTCATTCCTCAAGCATTACAGTGAAATCACAGATGAATATATGGGTTCAATAGTTGAAATTTCATATAGGTAGACAGAAATGTTACTCTGTTAGAGGATCCATGTTATCTCAAGTATTGAAAAAAATTTCCCCTAATTTCGTTTTTGTCGCTATTCTCCCCTCAAAAAGGGCCCCGCCACCCTTCCCATCAGAGTGAAAATAAACACTGATTAGTATTGTTTGTTATGTCTTTAAATTATTTGCCTGTATATTATTGTATCAGTTTTTCAGCATGGCAGAAATAGAAAGTAGAAGTCATCAAAGATTATTTGTGGGTGGTTTATTTCCTGAAGTTACCAAAGATGAACTTGAAGACAGATTTAAATCTTTTGGTGAAGTAAACAGTGTAGAGATTAAGATACGAAAGGATAATGACGGTAAGTGATTTTTTTACATGAGTGTGTTAGCTATAAGACTTTCAGGAGAATGTTCGGGTATGACCCTGTGAATTTGCTATGAAAGCAGTAGTCCAGTGATAGGATGCATGTTTAAGGGTAGTGAGATCCCATGTTTGAACCCCCACTTGGGTACTGCTGAGCAAGAAATTTACCACAAATTGCTATATGCCACCTAGTTGATAATGGGTACCTTTGAGTGTGGTTTGACTATGATGTGCCTAATTTGTAGGTCGCACATAAGTAAAGTAAAGGACTCCCCGGGGAGGTTGATATATAGATATATTTTGTACTAGTAGCCTGAAGACCAGGACATTGAATGTGCTTTTACATGAAACTTAGACTATTAAATGCAATTGTACTGATTACTTATCAGATCATGGAAAGGTTAATCCATCAACTCTTGGTAGCAAAGTTGTTCTACTAGTACATTCCAAAGTTGGCTGATGAATATGACAAGCAATGTATTAATGCAAATATTGTACGTAATTCATTATTGAATGCTCTACTTCAGGTAATTTAGGTAATTGTTACTATATTTAGCTATTAATGTTTACAAAACTAGGAATCTCTGAATGTGTTGTACACAGGTACTGGACACAATTTTCCCCTTTTTATTGTATATATGTTCTATTTTCTTTTATTTCTTTCCTTGTATTACAGGAAGTCCCATTAAAACATTTGCTTATGTTGATATGCAAACAGATGATTCTAATGTGAAGAAATGTAAGTCATATAACAATAGTTTTATGAGTTAATACAAGCACACATTAAATCAAAGTTGACGCAAATTGGCCAAAAGTTTTTACCATTCATACATGTATTGTTTTTTTCAAAAAATGAGCTCTTTAATCATAGGTTAATAATTTAAAACAATAACATAGAAAACTTGACATGTTGGTATTAGAACTAGGCCATAAACACTTGTTACATAAGTACGCTGACTTTCCCTATTCAGGTTTGTTATAAGTTAAGGTTCTGTAACCAGAAGATGTTATTAAATATTCAGTGACAATCAGATTGAATAAAAAAAAACAGGGCTCACCATTAAAGGTCCTCCTATTGCTCCTGTGGACCCATATTTGAGATTGGGCAATCTGTTACTGCTGTGATATGGTTTGGGAAAGTTGAGAATATAGCTGGCTGTCCATTTGGGCAATCTAGTTAAAAATTAGTTTTAAGTCCTGTAAATTCTTCTATGTTATATTACTTGGTGAAAATATCAAGTCATGTATAGTGGTAAGTTAATAGATGTTTTATATTTCAGTAATGAATGTATACAACAGAAGTAAATGGAAAGGATCTCTACTGAAAATACAAAAAGCTAAAGACAACTTTCTGTTGAGGTAAAAACTGACTATATCTTAAATTATTTGCTCTTTACTGTTGCAGACATTGTCATAGTAATGTTACATTCAAAGTAAAGAATTTAATTCAGTTAATGTAAATGCACCACACTCACCAAACTTAGTTTTCTATGTGTAAGTGTGATTAACATTGAGGTATGTTCATGCTGGGCTAGAATCTCTGTAATATTATTTAATTAAAACTAGAATGTAGTATTGTCAATATAAATGAATAACCGACATAAGCTATAATCGATTATTAAACTTCATAATCGATTGTCTCCCACTTCTAATAAAATCGATTATAATCGATCATCGTTTAATCGCTAGCAGGAGCAAAAAAGGAAAGAAGGGACAGAGTGCATTGCCCTCCTATTCTACTTAGAATAGCATGGGTGAAAGTTTTCAGTGTTAATTCTGATTTCAGTACTTTGAGAATAAATTACTCTGTAATTTTTATGCGATCTGTCTATTTCAGTCTTCTGAAATTAGGTTTTCACAATTTTTCATAACTTTCACTCATTGAATAGTCACTTTAAGTATTTAAACAGGAGTATATATTTTCATGTAAGTATTGCAATAAATGATATAATCTTTAGCTTGGTAATATTTCTAAAAATGTTTGTAGATTAGAGAAGGAGAGACAAGAACAAGAAGAATTAAAGAAAAAGATCAAAGAAATAAAGGAGACCAAGGATGATCTAATTAAATCAACACAAACAGTTGGTCATGATATCATTGCAAATATGAAACCAAGTGATGCTAAACCTGGAACATTAGTACCTGGACAGAAAGTAGGTTTTTATTGTAATTTATGATGTTTAATGACAATTTAAATCATATTATGTCAGTCATTGCCTTAAACCACTAGTCCAATGTCCAGGATTAGTGAAAATTTATTCAAGTCAATGAAATTCACTTATTCAATATAGTCAAGCTAGTTGATTTAGTTTGCACTTCATCTAAAGTTCCAAGGATTTCAGTAACTACTATACTTATTTAATCTTAGCTCGATTGTGAAACAAGTCATTACAACTTTGATTAATCACTTTCAACTTTAAGTCCTTTCAACTTTAAGAAACTTTATCCTGCTAGCTCAGTATTGGGGGACCTTCCTAATACTGAGCTAGCAGGATAAAGTTTCTTGCTCAAGGAAACACCCGGGTGATTTTGGATCAGATTCAAACCAACAGGGAACCTGCGATCCAATTATTTCCAACTAATATTTTTGATGCTGTGACAGGAAAGAGAATGTAGGAAAAGATTGTGACCAAAGTCTACACAGTTATATAGGCCCCAATCCTGAATGGAACTAACACAAATGAAACCAAGCACCTCTGGATTGGTAGTAAAACATGTTAACCTGGGGTTGGAACAAACATATTTAATGTACAGTACAATCTCTCTTGAACAACATCCACCAGGAGGGACTTAAGTATGTTGGTGTTTAGAGGTTGTTGCTCTGCAGAGGTTAAATTTCATTTAAAAAAACCCTAAAAATATCAAAAGTTGTTATTGTGTTGAGGATTTTTTCTATTTAGGGCTGCTCTGCAGAGGTTATTCTGTTATTTGATTGAAAGCTATTTTGCAAAAAAATTGATATCTAAGTAACACACTAAAATGCTGTACATTTATTATACTTCTCTTTTGTCTACTCAAAGTATTCACAGCTTCATGATTCAGGAGTTAATTCATTAAATGTATTTTTCAATTACAATATACTAATTTCATACATTATTTATTTTCTAACTTGTCATAGAACTGGATTGTAGGCAAGTATGGTAGAGTGTTACCTATTGTTCAAATGAAGAGAAATGGAAGAAGTAAAGTATCCTTTCATAAAATTACATTTTATCTCATGTTTTCATACATATATCATGTTTATAAGCCCTGCTAGCTAGCTCAATCTAGTCTGCTGATCGAATGGTTGTGGGTTCAATTTCCAGGGGCAGCATGCTTTTATGGAGTTTGGTCATGAAATGATTTCTACAGCCTTTCTTACTCCTGCTACTGATTTTAGTCATGTAGTGCATTGGTAAGTCATTAACATAAGTACATGTATGTGCCTAGTAACTGGTTAACAGCTAAAATCAGAGATTTAGCCGTTCCAGGAACATTGAGTAGGTTGACTGGCAGCCACCATACAGCCTACACGATGTGTTACTATATAGCGTTAAACCCAACCAAAATAAAAAATAAATGTATATTGTTTTGTAACTGGACTATTGATATGTCTAAGTATGGGTATCTGTAAAAAGAATGTTGCCCTGGAAGTTTTAGGACTAAACCTGTCTGGTGATATTTGAAGTCAGTTTTTGAGTGTGTGACCAATGCATCTCTATTTCCTAGTATTATATATTCCTATATTATTCCTATCCCTATATTTCCTTCATGATATCAGGTTGAATCTGTGCTTGTTTGGTGCACTCCTAGGTTGAAAAAATTGTTCCACATCTCCCCATATAAAATTACTTATTTTCTTATTTAATTTAATCTACTATTAACTTATTTAAAAACAATAATCTCTTGACCATTTTTATCATTTATGTAGAAAATTTGCATATATGATTGTGAAGTGTTTTTGAACAAATTTTAATGATTAGAGCTCTATATAAATATGGTACATGTATATAATTATATGTTTTATCATTTTAACCTTAACTGTTTTAAAGCCTATTAAAATAGATCCATCAAAGTATACTCATGCAGTGAGGAGAATTAAGGAAACAGATGATACAGTGAACACTAAGGTTGATCTAACTTGGGAGTTAGAGGAGAGAGATGATGAAGTGACAAAGAAACGTAAAGGAGAATTTCCTACTTGGAAATCAGGAAAGAAAAGATGTTCAGATTTTAATGAGATACAAAGTAAACTAAATGAGATAATCAGCAGATATCAGATAGATGATGGTGACAATACAGAGATAGAAATCGTACCTGTGACATCTGATAAGTCTAATGTTTGTAAAGCTGTGAGAAATGTCATAGGTAAAGTAAATCATAGTCAGATATCCAATCAGAAATCTAAGAGTTTTGGTGTGGAAACATTTGATTCAGACTCTGATAGTGATAATGATGATGTTGTTACAGTTAGAAGTAATACTGGTAATACTACTGGTATAGATTTATCTAGATTTGATTCTGATTCAGATAATGATAATAATCCTAGTCAGACTGGTAAGCTTATTCCTGTCAAAGGTAGTAATAAGACTAAAATGGTAAACCAGTCTAAAAATATCCAAAATGGAAAACAATCAACAATTGATAAAAAATCTGTTAGCCCTGTGAAAGATAACAATGCCAAAAGTGATAATCTTGAGGTTAGCAAAAGGGATGTAAATAGTGGTGTACCACCTGCTAAAATAATTGATGGAAAGAAAAAGTTAAAGGAATTTCAAGGGCTTAGGTTCCTTTCTAGTAATATGTCAAAATCTGATAGTGGGCGTGCTAATGTTACCAAAACTATAAAAGACAAGATTGGTGATGTTAATGTAAAGCCTAGGCCTGATGATCTATTAAAAGAAACTAAACCTGTTGTACCTTCTAGAAAATATGATTCCTCTGATGATGAGAATTCTGTAGAAATTTGTGGTCCCAAAGTTTTTAAACAATCTAGTGCTCTATCTAAGACAAATATTTCTCTGCCAAAACCATTTGCATCACAAAAATGGCCCCAATCAAAAACATTTGCCTCCCAGTATTTGTTAACTAATGAATTTGCTAGTGGTATTACTGATATTAGTCATAAAGTAGAAAATAAACCACTTAGTGATGCTGATGATGATGATAGTGATTTTGAATCCTTTGTTAAAAAAGAAATGTTGAAAACCAAAACAACTGGAAATAAAGAGAAATATGGTACTAACGTAAAAGAAAATGTTCCTATTCAGAAGAAAATAATTGAAGATAATACTAAAAATGCAAATAAGATGGTTGGTACTAGTGTTAACGGAACTGTGGATACAATGCCTAGCTCTAGGAGTATATTACCTGACAGTGAAAATAAAAATGAATTTAAAAATGATAACACATTTGATGATAACAGTAACGATGAAGATGATAGTGATGGTGATGATAATGATGAAAGTAGTGATAACAGTGAAGTTTGTGAAGATGATGGCAGTGATGATGATGATAGTGATGATGATGACACTTCAGATACACCTGTCAGATCTTTGAATAAAGAAAGAACTCCAAGTTCAAATGATAAAGTAGATGATGTAAAAAGTAATAATAGAATGGATAAACCTGCTCCTAAAATAATTGATGGAAAGAAAACTTTGAAGGAATTTCAAGGTATTAGATTTCTTTCTAGTAACACCGCAATAACTGATGGTGAGAATGCTAATGTTAACAGAACTGTTAAAGATAAGACCAAGGATGCTAATGTAATCAACAGTGAAAATTCTAAGCCTAGTTCTCAGAGTGGGCTAACTAATGATGAATGTGAAAAGGCTGATAATGATGAGGATAGTGAAGGCACTTATGATGATAGTAGTAATAATGTTAGTGATAATGGTGATAGTAATGATGATGGTGTAAGTGATGATGAAAATGGTAGTGATGATGATGATGATGATGATGATACTGATAATGATGACAGTTCAGATTCAGAAAGTGATTCTATAGAAACAGATAATGTGAAAAGTGTTGCTAAAGCTAACATATCTATTGCCAATAGTGACATAGTTAACACAAAAATCTTTAATGATAAAAGTAAGGCAGATTTAACAAAATCTATCAAAGATGATGTACCTGTTAATCTCTTAAATAATGCAAATGATGAAGATAACGATGTTGAAAACAATGACAATAACAGCACTGGTGATGATGACAGTAGTGATGATGATGATGAAAATGATGAGGAAAGTGTAGATGATGATGAGTCTGGTGATGATGATAGTACTGATAAAGATGAAATGAGTGTTGATGGTGATGGAGATGATGTTGATGATGATAATGATGACAATGATAATGATAGTGATTTTGAGAAGCTAGTCAGTGAGGCTGTAAAGGATATAAAGGCCACAGAAGAAACTGAAAGTTCTGATATTGACAAATCTTCATTTATAGATAAAAGTGTTATTGAAGAACCAGATGAAACAAGTGTCAACAAAACAAATAAGATTGGCCCAGGTGTTACAGAATCAAGTATAAAAGAAAATAGAAGTAACCAAAGAAGTGAGTTAAAAGATTCTGACAATGACTCTGATGAATCTGATGCTGGGTCAGAAGATTCTGACAATGATTTAGGGGAATCTGACGCTGAGTCAGAAGTTTCTAACTCTGAATCAGGAGAATCGAGTTCTGAGTCAGATGATACAAATGAAGATATTGACAGTGCATCTGAAAACCATGGTAAAAGGATAGGCACTGATACAATGTCTGACAAAGCTAATAAATTACATGATGTTAAAAAGTTTACTACATTGAAAGATCAAATACCTAAAGATAAAAATTCTCCTGTAATGAGTTCAACAATTAAAACTGTGGATGAAAGAGCTGGTATAGATCCTAATGACAGTGTAATGAATGCTAAAGAATCCAAACAAAAGGTCACTGTGTCAAGAAAACAAACAATGGTTGAATCGAGGAACAAAGAAGAAAATGATAGAAAAAGACTTGAAGCTTTAAAACAAAAACAGAAGGAGAACATGGCACAGAAATCGTTGATACAATCAGCTCTAGCTAATATTGTAAGTATGTCAGTCTGACATTATCTTGAACTTAGTTGTACATTTGTATATACAAATGTATATTGTATCATATTCTTATATTTAGGCTTGAGCTGCCCGGCTAGCTCAGTTGGTAGCACACTAGGCTACTGATAGAAGGGTCAGGGGTTCGATTCCCGAGCGGGGCATACTTTCCCACCAATGATTTTTAATTATGTAGGGCAGTTGTCAGTCACTGACGAAAGTATGGGCTTTGTAGTTGGTTAACAGCTAAATCCAGAGATTTAGCCTTTCCAGGAAGAGTGAGTAGGTTGACTGACCTCCGTTATATGACCTATACAATGTGTTGCTACGGCGTTAAATCCAACAAAAAACCCAACATTTTAGCTTGATTGTGTAGAAGTTTTAACACTAAGATTAATCACTCTCAGGTCTGCTACCTGATCTTGCAGTATTTAGGTAGTAGGATAAAGTTTCTTACTTAAAGAAACAATGAAGTAGATTTTGGATGTGATTTAAACTTGGCTATCCAATCATTGATTACCAGTCCAACATTGTAACCACTTGACCTAGACTGTATATTATTGTATGGTTGATATAACTGTGGTCTTGTGATTTATATGCTGCACTTCATATATGGAAACTTGGGTCCAATTTTGGTCTGGCAGCACATTTTAGAATGATAATCAAGTATACTGTTACCTGCAATGTTTGCATAACTACATGTATCATGTCACATGATCACAGACTACAAATAATCTTATGCTATTATATAATCATTGTTGGTTTCTCAATACAGTTGATGTCTAAATCATTAATTTTATAATCAGCAAATCATATAACCTCCTACTTGGTTTTATAGGATTGTTTTTTTAGCCAACTTCGAAAATAATGTGGGAATGTTTTATCATTTTCATTGAATCTATGAATAGATATTTCTATTGTTGATGTTCTTTTGTTCAGGATAATAGTGTTCCAGCCAACAAAAAGATTATATTTGAATCTGATGATGATGATGTACTTGCAAATGATGATAATGTTAATGATGACGATAATGATGATGATAGCAATGATGATGATGATAATGATGATGATAGCAATGATGATGATGATGATGATAATGACAGCAACTCTGACACTAACAATAACGAAGATAATAATGTGGCATTGAATACGAGACAGGTATGTTTTTTCTACCTCTAAATGAACTAAGCTGAATAAGTGCTGTATGTCCAAATGTAAGTGTTTTAAATTGTTATCATGTTACATGAAGTTTATGTTGGTAGAGTTAACAATGTTCTCTGTCCAGTTAAGCTACCTAAAAAGTTAGGTTTTATTATTTTATCAAATCAGTAGTGCTGACTTTAGTCACATGTTGTTGCCTTCTGGCAGCTTATTTCAAGGGTAAGGTAGTACTGATAAAAAAGTTTTGATTAATACTGCATGAAATAAAAAAAAACTTTCCGTAATAGTTTGATAATCTGTTTCTATAAAAGTTATGATATATTTGTATATATTTTCAGTATGGTGACGAAAGTAAATCAAAATCATTATTTGATAGTAGTGATGATGATGACGATGATGATGACGATGATGATGATGAAAGGTTTAAAATAAGACAAGAATTTGAGGGAACAGCTGGTAGTAGGGTATGTGTTAAAAGTAGTTGTCAATTAACATCAATGTATTGGATATAGAATGTTTTTCAATTTTATACTGTGAGGTAACACTTTTAGGAAGATCATGGTCAATGTTTTTTTTTATCTCAATTTAAGCATTTGTTGATTAAGAAGTTACATGATTTTGCAATAACTAATGTGGTCTTTATTGTGGAACTTTACTGTGTATATATTTGTAACTGACTTTATCTATTATAGAAATGAAAATGTTGTTATAAATAATGGTATTACTATAACTTATGTTATGTAAAATAGTGTCTATCTTTTGAGAGAAGACTGAAAACCTTATTGTTTATCAATATCCTAAAGATATTTTTAGTACATGTGCTACAAGTTTTTTCCTCATAAAATATTTAAAAAATTGTTAAACCTTAAGAGCTATAGGAAAGAATAGGAATATTTAATGCTAAATAGATATGTGTTTTAGACATCTAAGAAAAAATTAGGTACTGAAGATGGCACTGGTAACACACCATACACTTTAAAACATTCAAAGTCCAAGAATTTGAAGACAAATACTTGTTAGTAGGGATAGATGTAACAGAGGTATATTAAGCACTTTCACTTATTTCACTAATTCTGGCCTTTGAGGTGACGTGGTAGAGTTTCACTTATGACTTGTTAGCAAGCCATAGGTTTAATCCTAGTTTGGACTGTAGTATTTTACATGTAGTTACATGCAAGAAATGATAAATAAATAAATCATATATTATTACAGTTAGCAACATTACAATCCAGATATGGTAATGATGAAAGATTTAAACTTGATTCTAGATTTAGAGAATCTGATAGTGATGAAGGTAGGATATAATGATTTTAAATCTATTAATAGTTATAACTTGGACAAAAATTGACCTTTAAAGCAACTTTAACACAATGGGGCATGTTTAAAGTACTGTATTGTACAATTACTTGATTTGCATGGCTTAATCATGATCAGAGTGTTACCTTGGTTACTGGCTGAAAGAAATAGCAACATAATTGTTCACCATAACATTGCTAGATTGGCTTAAAACAGGTGAAAATGCAATTTTGTAGCTTCGAATTTGCACTCAGATGATTGTAAATTTTGTAATGATATTTCTGAGTTCCCAAGTTAAAATATAACAAAATAGAATTCTAAAATTGACATATATATACATTCTGTTCATTAATGATCTTTTGTGCTTGTTTTAGATATTTTTACACAAATATAACAGTATTGTTTCTTTTCTAAGAAAATGTCTTTATCATTTACCGGTATATGAACATTTATAATTTCATCTGATAGCTTCATTTAATGGGAGCAGTGGTCCAGTGGTAAGATGCTCACTTATCCAGGATCCAGGTTCAAACCCGATTAAGGGAACTGCTTATATCCTTGAGCTACAAATTTACTTACATTTGTTCTGAGTGTCACCTGTTTGAAGGTGATTTCAATGACCAGAGATAAACATGTAAAATTGTAAAGTCAGCTGAACATGAACCTACGGAAGCAGACACTTAACCATACTATTTCTCTTTTCAACTTTCAAATAACTTTATATTTTATCGTAAATAATGAAGGAAATTATTTTTACTCAGTCAGTATTAAAGTAAAATGTATTATATATTATAGAAGTACCTGTTATAGTTGAACCACAAGATGAGACACAACGTTCATTAAAGATATTACAATCTGTTGTTGGTATGAAAGCTATGAAAGGTGTTACATTTAATGAAAAAGCCAGGAAAAAATTCAAGTATGTTATTAACTAAATTTCTTGATATTTGTGGACTGTTTCATTTTGTTTTACTGTCATTGCCTTAAATGTTCTCAAACACTAGTTCAATCTCAAACACTAGCCAAATCTATTAGGCTATGTAGTACTGGGCAACATTATCAACTAGCCAGTCTAGATAAATTAGTAATTTCCTCTGGCTTCAATTAATTTTACTTGTTATTGGTTTTGGACTAGCTGGTTGTGGTGATGATTGTTTTATAATTTTATGTTGGTAATTTGCTATAATTGAACATTTTCAAAATAAACTTGTATAATATCAATGCATGATTCAATTGGTTTTTTATTGATCTAATATGGAGCCTACTGTTGGATAGTAACTAACCCCTTTGGGGAGTTGCCTAAGCATAATGCTACATATCATTTTGTGTCCTGGTACCCCTATATTTGATATCACACCTTTTCCTTTTGTTGTCAGAAGGGTACCAGGGAACAAAGCCATGGGTAGTGATAAGCTCAGGCAACTCACCCCCTTTCTTTAAATTGTGATATGAGTTATTCCCTCTTAAGTTATAAAAGTATGTGATGTATTTACTTGCCTTAGTTCAATAATAATAAGTTCTACTTTAATGTAATGTTCGTTTTTATTAGATACATGTTGCCAGCTTTGCATTTATCATATTTCATTCAAAGGTTATCAAGTTGTATCTTAATTTCTTATTACAATTTACTTACCAGGGAATCCAAACATGATAAATATATATGGTAAAAACTTGTGCAAAATCTAACTTAAAACTAGATATACATGTTAACTGTGTATTATACAAAATGATTGAGTAGTTTATTTAGCTCTACTGTGATTCATGGCACTGTAGGCTATGTGCATGGTTTCGAATCTAGTTTCCTGAAGGGGTTGCTGGTTCAAGCATCACCTGGGATACTTAAACTCTTACATGAAAATTGTACAGTGTTGATTTTTCTCTGTTAATAGGGTATTTTGAAAAGTAGTCGGCTAGGATAGGTGAGCACTGGCTATAGACAAATGATTTAGGTAAGCTAGGTTAGGTGAGCTGGCTTTGTAAAATGGTCATACTTTTTGTTGATTGTGTTAAACCCAATGAAAAATTAATTTATTTTCAACTAATTGTTAACAATGGTGCATATTTTATGTTTAATTTTTTACAGAGATATTGGTTCATTAAAATATGATCCAACTAAAGCTGAACATCAAGAACAATTCGAAGTAAAAAGAAAAATGGTTGAAAAATCTGATGAAAATGAATCTAAAAAGAAAAAGTAAGATTTGACATCTATGATCTGTTTTTACTGTAAATTTTCATTTTCAGGAGGCTAAATTGCAGAGTGGTTAAAATATAAGGACATTTGTCTTTTCAAATTATATCAATGAGATTTCAAAATGGCAAATGTTTGTTTAATTTTGCAATAATCAAGATAGTTTTTGTAGCAGAATTTTTACTGTGTTTTTATTTCTATTGAATTAGACGTAATGTTATGTTCACCGAGAAATACAGTTGTTAGTGTGTAGTTTTTCTGTCTGTCTAGCTGTTGTTCCCTCCATCAATGCAGTTTTTGATGTCTCTACCATAGCTTTTATTTTTACTATCTAAATTTTTATAAAACTTGGCACAAAATTCTGCTACCATTAGGCGATGGGATCACATTCCAAACCTTGGTTAAAAGGTCAGAGGTCAAGGTTACATTTAAGGTCAAACATAGATCAAGGTTCTAAATTTAGTTCTGTTTGCTTCAAGTTTCAATGAAGTTAATTCTAATTAAACTATAGCAGGACTGTGTTTATAGGCTTTGATTCAATTACTTGTGTGTTATATTTATCAGCCAATTAGGTCAGTTTGGAGACCATCTGACTTGCAAGCAGGGCATTGTGGTTTAGATCCCTGCTTCAGGTACTTTACTTTTCCCTCTGCTATTACAAAAAATTGAGTATGATTATATTACAGGAAGAAAACAGAGAAAGAAGAAGATGTTGTAGAACCAGAAATTGTTTTACCTCAAGTTAGTCAAGATAAGTTCCATCAAGTCTCTGAGTCATTAACTGATGTATTTAAGAAGAAGTCCCAGTCTGATGAGCCTCAGACTGGTTCTGGGTTTTCATTGTTGGCAACATTTGGAAAGAACCAGTCAGATGACAAATCTCAAAATGAAGGCCAGACTGGTTCTGGATTTTCCTTCCTTTCTATGTTTGGAAAGAACCAGTCTGAAGATGTGACAGAGAATACTGTTGAAGGTATGGAGTCACTATCATAGTTGGTTATTTTGTCTGATATAAGTTCATATAAAAAAAATGATTTGAAAGGTTCTATGAAATCATGCAGTTTTTTCCACAAACTTTTAAATCAAAGAGTTTTCTTGCCCAAATAAGCAGATCCAGTCCACCTATTCACTGTTCTTGAAAAGGCAAAATTGCTGGATTTAGCTATTATCCAACCACTATGTGCATACTTCATCAGTTACTGACTACTGCCTTACATGATTTAGAATCAGTGGAAGGAGGCAGAATTATTTCATAAACAAGCTCCACAAAAGTATGCACCACTCGAGAATCAAACCTACGACTCTTTAATCAGAAGACTTGTGAGTTACTGACTGAGCTAGCCAGATGGCTAGTAATGATATGTAAAATAACTTTGCACAGATGCAATCTCACTACCAGATTATCTGGTACAAACAAACTTTTTTCGGTGCTAAAAAAAGTAAACTCAAGTTATGAATAGGAACTCTTCAAGAGGTTGTATTGTCAAACGTAATTTATTTTTTTAATCTTTGCATGTATATTGAGGGTTGCCCGCAAGACTGTAGTAAGTGCATTGCATTAAGGAGCGAGTAACTACAGTTTTGTGGGCAACCCTTGATATGTATACATGTATATATTTATTGATAGTGTTAAATTTTATAATTATTTAGATGAAGCCATACCTATACCACAGACTTTGAGAACAAATCATTTATCATTAGATAATAGATTTAAAGTTATTGATGATGATGATGATGATGATGATGGTGATGTACAGCAACAATCTACTGATGATGAACAATTACCCGATAGGTAGGAGCTCTCTTGATTCTCAGCTTGTTGTATTGTTTAATTGTGTCACGTGATGCAACACTGCTCTAACTCTACTTTAGTTAATTATTTAGGACACTTGAACAGTTCTCAATCCATTTATATCTAGCAGAATGCCAACTACATGTAGGCCCTTAGAAATGTCCCTTATACTTTCAAACCTGGTCTCACTCTTTTATTTTTAGATATTTATGTATACAATGTTTTCTTTTAAATGTTAAAAAGTAATTTTAAGAAAATTCAAGTTATAGCATAAGAGACTCACTCTCCTTAAACAGATATCCTGTAGAGCGTTGTCGTACAGGCTCTCTACATTCTCCGTGGAAGGTTACGTCGAGATGAACTTTGTGTCGACCAATCAATGCGTAGCTTTCATCTAGATGAAAACACTATTAAACACATTTTGATTTCGTAATTTCTATTTTTAGACCAATGTTTGCATACTTATTTAACAGCAGTATTATTCACAGTCTGCGATTGTGCGGCTCATTTCAAATTGCGTTACTGATGTAAAAACAAGTTACGTATCATAACAATTTCGTCATGAATATCATGATGAGAAAAGGTCACCTGAACGTGACCTTCGTTTGGAAAAGGCCAGATCTAAATTAGCGAGTCGGCGAGTGTAAAGTTTTAGATTGGGTTTAAATCAGATTGTAAGAGACTTAGAGTCATAGCACGACTTTCTGATTGTATTGTGTATTGCATTGGTGTTTATAGGAACTGATTATAATAAGATTAATATTACACAATTATCAATATTATATTTCAGTAAGAAGACGGTTGCTATGGAAACAACATCAACAAATGAACAGAATATTGTCACTAAACCATCTACTTTCTTTTTCTTACCTAATGATCTTAGACTAAAAGGTATAACATGTTCATTATGTGTATAACACTGGTAGTGCTGTTTGTTAGCTTATTATAGTATTTTATTTTAGCTAGATTGTGAAACAAGTTGTTATAACTTAATAGGTTTATCACTCTCAAGTCTGCTTTCTTGTTCCCAGTTCTGAACTAGTAGGGTAGATTTTGCTGCACAAGGAAACAATGAAGTAGGTTTTTGATGTGATTTGAACTAATGTGGATCTGGCTATCCAATAATTACCTGGCGAATGTCATAACCACTTAGTAACAACCACTGCTAAAGTATTTGTTTATTTAGATTTTATACCATGTAGCAACATTTCCCTGTGTTTTATGGTCAGGAGTTTATACCATGTAGCAACATTTCCCTGTGTTTTATGGTCAGGAGTTTATACCATGTAGCAACATTTCCCTGTGTTTTATGGTCAGGAGTTTATAGTGGCCAGGTGTCCTGTTTTTTTATTTAGATTTTATACCATGTAGCAACATTTCCCTGTGTTTTATACATGTAGCAACATTTCCCTGTGTTTTATACCATGTAGCAACATTTCCCTGTATTTTATACCATGTAGCAACATTTCCCTGTATTTTATACCATGTAGCAACATTTCCCTGTGTTTTATTCCATGTAGCAACATTCCCTGTATTTTATGGTCAGGAGTTTATACCATGTAGCAACATTTCCCTGTATTTTATACCATGTAGCAACATTTCCTGTATTTTATACCATGTAGCAACATTTCCCTGTATTTTATACCATGTAGCAACATTTCCCTGTGTTTTATACCATGTAGCAACATTTCCCTGTATTTTATACCATGTAGCAACATTTCCCTGTGTTTTATACCATGTAGCAACATTTCCCTGTGTTTTATACCATGTAGCAACATTTCCCTGTGTTTTATACCATGTAGCAACATTTCCTGTGTTTTATACCATGTAGCAACATTTCCCTGTATTTTATACCATGTAGCAACATTTCCCTGTGTTTTATGGTCAGGAGTTTAAAGTGGCCAGGTGTCCTGTTTTTTTCATTGATAGTTCATGCTTAATTTTCCACATTGATTCAACAACTTATACTATTCAATGGGCTATACATCACTATTTTTAATTGTTAATGGAGGAATATTCTTATCTGTTGAAATCAGGAAATGAAATCTGATCACCAGATAAAAAGTCCATTGTATTGTTAGGAACCTAGGTCAGTGGCTCAGTTGGTAACGCACCAGGAATATCGTGTCCCGAAGGGGGGTACGGGTTTGAATCCCACTTTGGGACGTTATACCCTTCCATGAGAATTTGACAATAATGTCAATTTTCCTCCATTAATAAGATATATGGAGAAGTCTCCAGCCTTGTGGAAGGGTGGGTGAGTACTGATTATTAACAAGGGTCCAGGAAAGCTAGGTTAGGTGCGCTGGAGGCTGTAAAATGACCTAAATTGTGTTGACACGGCGTTGAACCCAATAAAAAAAAATAATATTTGGATGGCCTGTTTTTATGTTGGTTTGACACCAATTACTTATTTTCTTGAGCATGTAACTTTATCCTAATATGTACACATTTGTGTTCCAACTAGGGTTCAAGATATTTGATATAAAACGGTTAATATATAATTTAATTATTTTTTTCTGTGTAAAAAAATATTGTTTTAATATAATTGACTTTTATATAATATAAGTCATGTGTTCAGTGTGCAGTTATTGTACAATGTGCTATGTATCATTTATTTAATCTGTTATGATAATTTTGTAAATAATCTTAATTTCACTTATTGATTGATTTTTTTACAGAATCAATAGAAAAGACAAGTACAATAGTTGATAGAGAAACCTGGTTTGAGAAGAAACGTGAATTCATCACAGTAAGTTATTTTTGATATATATCTTTCCTACTGCACAACTTAATGATTCTAGTAGGGCTGCCATAAGTCACTGCAAATTGAAATAAATGCGATTGGAAATTTTCTTCAGATTCCATTTTAGAAAATTTGTTTGATTTTTGTCCCATTCATTGAATAGTATATTTTATTCCAAATGTGCATTAAATCATACTTTTCAGCTTAATACTAAAAACTCTTGCTTTTAGTCGGTCAACTTTCTGTAGACCACATTGTATCCCTGATAAATGTAGTGTCTTAAAAAAGCTTCTGCTGAAAATGAGAATTCCAAAACGTCTGAAGATTCAAACTAATAGCACAAATCAAAATTGGTTGGGTAATGGGCATCTTGCACAAACAGTTTACTTTATGAATTATACCAGATTCTACCCTATGTACCATAATTCAGCCGTTGTTGTGGTCAAATTAAGAAATTCAAATTATCTTTTTATTTCAGGGTCACAAGAAAAAGTTAAAGAATTATTTAAGGAAACATAAAGATGGTAAAAGAAGAAACAATACAAGAGGTGGTTTTAGAGGAAAACAGAATAGATGATATGATATGTTGTAGACTATATATTGTTTATATTAAAGATCTATTATGATACACCTATCTGTTTGTCTTGATTTGATGACTTTTAGTAAATGTTTGTTTTTTGTTTGGGTTAACGCCTTGTCTGCACAAATAATGTTCATTTACTGTGACTAGCTTGGTAACCCAGCTTTCCTGAACCAATGTCTGTAATCAGTTCTCACTTACTCATCCATATGGGTGACAACTATTCCATGTACCTTATGAATGAAAGAAAATTAGTATATTTCATGAAAGGATGTAACCAACCTTGTAGGGTGTTGAGCCAGGGTCCATTAGGTACACTTGATTTAAATCCCGCTGGTTGTCTACTGTACCTAAAAACCATGTCATCTTCAGTATACCAATTCAAGTTGTGAAGTGAAGCTATCACTGATATATTTCTTGCTCTAGAAAACGATGTCCCTGACAAGATTTGAACCCTTGATCTTGATAGATGGTGTTAGTATATAAAATTCTTCTGTCTTTTTTTATAAGTTGTGAAATAAATGCTTACAACTAAAACACTCAAGTTCTGTTCCTGAGTAAGAATAAATAGGAGAATATGCTCAAAATTGCTCAAGTAAACACCTTTTTATGTTTACTTTTTGGATGTATTAGAACAAAGGCAAATATCCAGTTATTACTAGATAAACGTCAACACCACTTGACATCTCGTGTGTAATTCAACACCTAGACCATTGCTTCAAAAACAAAGCTATTATATATCGGTATCTTGAAACAAGTTATATTGATAAACCATTGTGCATTTAGTCTCGTCATACAGCAGGTTAACACACTTAGTGTTAATTTCTCGCTTGACATTTTGTTATAGTCCCGGTTTTTTTTCAACTTAAAAGCTTGAATAATTTCATGGTGACTGATAGCAATTTTTTGTTCTGGTGGTCTGTAATTATACACAATCCCTGTTCAGGGTTGAATAATTACCAAGAACATTTTAGCAATGGTTAAAGCTCACATGATGTGATCTAAGCCACTTCATGAACAATGAGTAGATAGAATAACTGCCAAAATACGACTGAAACATAGTTGAAAGTGACACAATGAGGCATTAAGTAAAAGGATGCCACGTAAAACTAGCATTAAAATCTAAAACCAGGTACATTAAAGTTACACTGTGCAGACTACCTAGGTTACTTCAAAATTGTGCAATGATTTTTAGATCCAGAAAACCGTCAAAATTTAAGATGAAAAATGTCCCTATATTAATACAATTCCGCTCTTAAGAACATCGCTTTTGATGATCTTAATTACTAAACTTTACTGTAAATTCTAACAGTTAAACTTCATTCTTTGGAATGCATTTAATGTGAAATTTAATGCTTATTTATTATTGCAATTTGGCGAGGAATTCTGAGAGCCTTTGAAGATTGCTAATGTATTATACTCTGAAGTTCCGCTGTAAAAACCTTCCTGGTTGTTGCATTTTGACGGTTTTAAGTCTCAAATGCTCAATTTGAGAGAAATGTCCGCATATTAAGCTCATCACGCTATTAAGACCATCACTTTAGATGATCGTAAAGTAGAAGAACTTTATTGTATATAACATAACAGTACATACATCATTGGCATTTACTCAATCTACCATTTTCATGGTTAAATCAATTAAGTACTATAATAAAACAGGCAAAATATAATTATATTGCACCATTCTATATAATAATAATAATGATATATAAACACTTAAATGCAAACAACCATTAAAATCCAGGTAATCATATGAACACCATTCATACGGTGATAAAATATGTTTAAATGTGCAGCATTACTGGGGATGCTGGCATGTAAACCACTCTTTATTTATGAATTTAAATGTATGTCTGTTATACTCATGTGAAAATAGATTGTTTATTTTTTGTCTACAGAAGTAAACAAAACAATTTTTTCACGAATCTTAGTTATCAGTAGATTCAGAATCCGTTTTCTTTCTGAGAAGTTTTGGTGAATTCTTGGGTGAGTCTTTGTTCTTTCTTCTAAACAATGGGGAATTCATGATCTTTTGTTTTAAAGATGGCGAGCCCACGTGAGGATGTAAATCTTTATGTTTACATATAAACACAGGAATGTGGGAATGATGAAGAACAAAGTCGCTGATACTTCCCAGAAATGTACGACGTAATGTTCCTTTACCACGTGATCCACAAATGATGAAGAGTGCTTTCTCTTCGTCTGCTACAGAACAAATTACCTCCCCTGGTGTACCAGCTACGCTCTTAACCTTACCGCCAATCTGTAAAAATAAGGTTTTATAATTGAAGGTTCCGCCCATATTTATTGTTTAATTTATACAACGATCGGTTGTGCATACATTTACTTTGCTGATTTAAATCAGCTACATACTTTTGTACGCATGATCAATACAATAGAAATATGTATTTAGTTACAGAAATTATCAAACTAAATAAGCGGGGTTAACGAATGTACAACTGACAGTTGTATAACTTCAACTATACAGTGTGGAAAATTAGGCAGTCATTAGATTTGTCCCCATTTTCAATTTCTGCAAATGCAGATTGAACAATTATTCTAGTGTGGCACTATACAGTTCAGATCTGATTCTGATTGTAATAATTGAAAACTTATCAGCAAGTATAATTTAAAATGTCTTTAAATTGATCGTTGACATTTTCCAAATTAAGCATCAACTTTTCTGACACTCTGACACATTTTTGGAAGCAATAGCAGTTTGTCTGGTCTTCATTCGTACTTTGACGGGTAAAGTATGCGATAGATGTAAGGGGCATATAATGCAATCAAGACCATAAAGCAGTGTTCTAATAATGACAACATTATTGCAAATTACCAATGGAACAGAGTTGACCACCTTCGCTTTATATTACTTTACAACCATTTTTACTAAACCACTAGAAGGAACCAAAGTGTATTGCTGTTTAGAGGTCATTGATCTACAAAGGTTAAATAAAATTAACATTACATTAAAGAGAAGTGTCGAAAGCTGTGCTGTTGCCATGCAGCAGATTTGCTATGTATAGGGCCGCGCTGCAAAGTTTATACTGTATTATTAATATTGTTAATATACTAACCCCGCCATCTTTAAGTTTTTGAGCCAAAGTTTCTAAGAATTTCTTCTCTTTTTCTTCTTCGTCTTTCATCATCAGTTGTATAGATTCAACATCAGCTGTTCCTCCCAGTGCTGTAATGAAACATTTATATTAATTTATTTTAGCTGTATTGTGAAACAAGTTCTCACAACTAAAATTAATAACTTTCGAATCCGCTTTCTGGTCCCTTAGTTCTGAGCTAGTAAGACAAAGTTTCTTGCTCAAGGAAACAACGGGGAAGGCTTTGGATGGGATTCGAACCAACGAGCGAGGAGCTGGTGATACAATGATTACCAGTTCAACATCGGCCAACATATAATAAACATACTATATTTATGTACAATGTATAGCCCATGTTTTAACCTGGCAAAATAAATCTTCGTTCATTTATCAGTAAAAAGGGTACGCAAGTATAACATACAACGTAAATCATGAAACGCTCCTTCGTCCTTAATAACCGCTCCTTCTGTAGTAAACTACACCAACCATGGTCATTAAACTCTTGACCATTCCAGTATACCAACAGTCTTCAAGCCGGAGGTAAATAAGCAAGTCTCCAATTTTCAACAGAATTTTGTTCTACTATGTTGTGTCATTTTGTATCATAATCACGATACCTATATCCCGTGACATTCTGTGATTAATGTAAGTTGACTCAAAATATCGAAACAAAGAAAACCCGTAAAGAATATTTTTTTTTCTTTTAACATTTTTATTTTTCACCATTTTATGGGATAATACAATTCTAAGAAAATGTTTACTGACCGCATCATGACACCATAACGGTTAGATAGTTATCCATGTAATGTCGGTTCAAGGAATTGGTTAGTGTTAAAACACTTCTTTCATGCGACAAGTGTTTGGCATTTACACGAAAATAAAAAGAATAGGTTACAAATATTTTGTCATAAATAAAGGTATTTAGTGTGATTATTGAAGACATCAGAGAGCAAATATTGATATTTATACGTTAGAAATTTGTTTTAAAACAGAAAACAAAAACAGTACTATAGCTCGTTTAGGATAACTTGAGACAAAATACAACGATACCATTTTTATACACAGGTGGATTTAAGTTAAGTACACGTAATTATCGACTATTATCAGTGTATTTTAGATGTATTAAATTTAGTACGAGAACACACGTTCCACGCATTAAGACATGCTTAATACTTTCATTACACAAAATCAGTTGACCTCCCTATTCTATGTAATACCGGAGTCCCAAATATGTAAACAAACTGAGTCGTTTGTCTCAAGTTATCCTAAACGAGCTCTATAAAGAATATTCTATTGAGGTCAAAGCCATTGTTTAGTCTGGTGAATACAACAAGAACCCCAAACACTCAAAAATAAGTCTAAAAAATGTTTCTGACAACTTTCAAAACTAAGTCTATTTCAGTGATGATAACAATTAATTTGATGTAATGAAACTGTTCTATGTTGGATAGATGTCTAGTTTTGAAGAAAATACGTTTTTTTCTTTTTTTTCTCTCTGGTATAGGTTTAGATTTTCTTGTCTAAAATAAAGGTTTGGAAAGAAAAGAGGATTCTATTTCTAGCGTTAACACTTTTTAAGAGCAATGAGCATTCAGATGTTACAAGATCATGAAAACTATGACCTTTGATTATACGTTAAAACAATCTCAAGACTGATACGAATATAATTATTAATAATTAACAGTTTTGCAATTGTAGTTTATACTAATTTATTCTCCCAGTACGGAGTAGGATAAAATTGGTTGCCCAAGAAATCAGAGGTGGGTATTAGATGTGATACAAACTAGCATTGACTTTCAAACAATTACAATCCTAACCACTCAGACATGCCTAATGTTATAATACCCTAATCAAAACTTCTATAATTTGATATTCAAGGAAGAAAAGTAAACATATTAACATAATAAATAAATAAAAACTAAAAAAGAACGATCCACAACTCTTGAAACATCGTGTTAACTTCATTAAAATGTCATTAAAACAATATGAACACATATCAGTGTTTCAAACCATTCCTGGAGAGTTTTTGCAGTTAAACTATTTATTCTTATGAAAATTGCAACCTTGACACTTTAAGATAACAACCTATAACACCGAATTGCGCAAATAAAGTAAGATCTGTTAAGAAATAATCCCCACGGCGTGCAACAGGCAAATGAGTTCTTACATCGATGCTTACCTAACATTTAACGTATTGGTTAAACGTAATAACGAGGGCTGAATGAAACACTATTGTAACTCCCTTTATTTTCAAATGAAGTTACAATAGTCTTTGTTTCAGCCCTCGTTATCGGTCCCCAGGATGTGATTGATTCGTACTGAAGATGTAATTATCAATGAATTATTCAATCAGTTAACATAAGTAGCTTTATTTCAAATATAATCGAACATCGGTATCTCTTAATTAGTTCCATTAGAAACTTCTGATGGTATCAGAGTATACTGCCCATCTTGAGTCTACTTTAGACAAACAAGACGAGATAAAGTTATGCTTTCATTTTTTAACTTACATTTATTTCAAATACGTGTATTTAAATTTGTTCGATTTTATGCAACGCGACCTGTTTCTTTTTTATATTTTAATAAATCTGGGATCAGCAAGATTTATAATAAACCATTTTATAACTGCGACGTGTATCTGAAAGATGGCACAATATTATGTGTTAGAAAGTCGCCATTTTGTAATTTTTTGTGGCAGCCATCTTGAAAATGGCGGAACTTGGCGGAATTGTGAAAAGATAGAAACCGCCATATTATTGTTAACTTTCGAATAAGTATCTGCGTGTCGGATGAATAAATTTACTCATCGGTCCATATTGAAAAATATTCTTGGTGTGGTAAGACATGCTTTTAATTTTGAATAACATGACAACGTAAAAACTGGCAAGTATTTTCACATTTTTTACTTAGATTGCTCGCAACTCAAGTCTTAAACAACTTTTGAAACGTATCACAAAACTATCGGGGACAAATACATTTGGCCAGGCGCAGTAAAATTTAGCTCAACGATTTGAAGTTAGGATAACACCTACGCGTAAAAAAATAGTTTTATTTATTTATTTATTTGAGCTAACCCCGTGTCAACACAATTTTAGGTCATTTTACGGCGTCCAGCGCACCTAACCTAGTTTTCCTGGACCATTGTCTATAACCAGTACTCAACTACCCTTCCACAAGGCCGGAAACTTCTCCATATTATCTAATCAATGGAGGAAAATCGACATTATTGTCAAATTTTCATGGAAGGGTATAACCTCCCCGGGTGGGATTCGAAGTCGCACCCCCTCGGGGTCTCACAATATCGGACAGTCATGTTTTGTCGTGATGGAGTCATGTCAGAACAGCGCTATCAGCGCTTTGATTATATGATTAGTATTTGTTAGGAATTAATTCTGTTGCTCAGCAACTATGATCATAAATATTGTTATTTTCAGATTCAATCAAGACAGATTAGTAAAGATTACATGCTAGAAGCAAAATGTCAACAGTTAGGATGAAACTCAGGCGATCAATTGTATGCAGATAGAAAGCAGAAAGACAATTGCTTTCAAGTATGATTAAAGCCTGGTTTAGATGAGATTGAGAGACGGTTAATTGTACTTTAAAAATTGTATTGGCACAAAAACCTCGTACAAGAAATGTTTAAGAACATATTATATTTTTTTCGGCCTACTTCAGTTGGTATTAAAATGGCTTGATTAGAATAATGGCATGAAGTTCATGATATCAGAAGATTTGAAATTGACAACGTTAAAAGAGACATCAATGTTGAAAGTTATTGGTTCAATGTTTCTGAATATGCAATGATTAATCTTTGTCCTGAAAACTAGATAAGACTATTTTGTCGATTTATTTCTATCACAACTTGGAGAAGTAAGTGACATTACATGCGTACTCCTGTATAAAGCAGATACTTTTACTTAACACTACGGTTAGTATTGCACACAAATAATTCTGGCTTACAAATCGGCCACTAACACCAGTAACGTAAAGCTATAATTCTGACTTTTTTTTCCAACTGTGAAGAGTTTAGTTTTAGAATTAATGACCTTTTTTTCATTGATATGGTTAACATGAGAATGACTGAATCCGTAACTCGTCAGCTGGTCCTTAGAAATAACAATATTCCTAATGTCTACGTTGTTGACGATTAATTGTTTGTATAAAAAACTGCTGAGATATGTGAATTCTTATTTCAAAAGACAGACAATAACAAATGTAAGAGCAGTGGCTGTTTTATACCTTAGACATTATTAACAAATGAAAGTATAATATATTTATTCTATGAAAGAAAACGTGACGTAAAGTACCAGTGAAGTGTTTTACTGCTACAACTTTACGACTGTTTACAACTGCTGTTAATGTTTGTTTAGTGCAAAAGGCGCGAGCCAAAAATCAAATGTTTATATGAAACAACCGCTTCTTGGAATGCCTTTTAACGTTCACGAGAACAAGTATATAATGGGTGGTTTTGTTTATGTTTATGCCATTTATATAGCACTAAATGAGTAGATAAGTTGTTACGGAATGCAGTTAATGATGTTTTAAACAATGAGCTATTCATTGCATTATCACAATGTTGCATCGCAACACCAGTAAAAAATATCGCTAAATAAATTTATATTTTATCAGAGGAAGATGAAAGAGAGCTGAATTGATCATGTTAGTTGTGTTCGTTGTCTTTAAATCATATACGCGCAAAATTGAATCATGTGAAAGTGAACAAGAGCTCCGCTGGGCGGGGCATTATATGCAGTTCATGCTGTGTTCTATCTCATAAGAAGTCCCTGTGACCTTGACCAATGACCCTGGGATCTCAGAATAGGTGACATCCTTAACTGGAGGGCTATCCAAAGCAAAGATTTTGAGAACCTAGGGACAGCCGTGGTTTAGTTATCACCGGCACAAAGTTTTCCCATATGAACTTCCAGTGACCTTGACCCTGGGGCCTCAGAACCAAAGTTCACACCCTCGACCCAGAGTATCGATACATAAAATTGAATGATCTTAGATAAAGTTGGTTGTTAGCCAAGGTTTTTCCTCATTATTTCCTTGCGACCTTGACCTTTAACCCAGGGGCATCAAAACCAAAGGGGCATATGCTAAAATGAGCAGAGGATTCAGGAATAAACATTCAGGTCAATAGAAGCATTTCTGGCAAAATTGTTATATTTAATTTATGTATTGAATCTTTCCCAAATTTGCTGGTGTGTTCGTTTACACTCTGAAGATCATGAGCTACCCTGCTTAAAGTATACTTTAATATCATCCGCGGAGTCACTTAGAGAGAATTTCCGTTTGTAATGATAATTTATCAGTATTTATCAAACAACAGATCCTGGGTCAACTACTGTAACAATTATATTAAAGAGAAAATTCTAATTTAATTTTTTAGGAGCAGTAGTCAAGAGGTAGTACCCGCTCTTACGGATAAAAAATCTCGTATTCGAACCTCACTAATGGAACTCCTTATTTAATTGAGCAAGCAATTAATCTGCGATTGCTTTACTCGACCCAGGTGTTAATGGGTATCGGCGACGGTGGTATAATTTATTTGCGCAAATAATTGTACTCTGCTATGGGGAGTATAAGACTACCTAGGGATGTTGATAGATAGATAAAAAATCCAAATGACCTGGGGTAATAACTGTGAAGTCGCCGAACGTGCCCAAGCATAAAACTTAGACTATAAATTATATTCAGTGTTAACTTGGTCTATATGATACATAGGTCTGTCATTTAATGACAATAAAACAATCCCAATGTTTCTTACAAAACAAGACATTGAAGTAATATGATAGAGAAATAATGATCACATATAAATGACTTTGGACAACAGCCACATGCTATCATACTAGGATCACAACATTGAAGACGTACTCATCAATTCCATCCCTGAAATTCTACACGCTAAAAGTACATGAAACAAAAAAAATCATGTAAAATAAGACAATAATGCTATTTGCTGTCCATAGAACTTCTAATGGAAATTCTTTGTATAGTTTGACATGGTGTCTAGAAAGGTAATTAATTTGATTTGAGCTTTTCTATTGTAGAGAGTCATTTTTGTGACATCTTGTTATTTGTAATCTCATTCCGTGTTTAACGTTTTTAAACGATACCAGACTCTAGCAAAATAGAGATAAGCAACATAGCGGGAACAGCAACAGTCAAAACACAGTCACCTTCCACACAGCCAAAAACAAAGAGGGAGAAATTTAGATTTTAAACTTGTGGTATAAAAGGACGCCCAAACAAATAACAAAATTAAGCACCTAAGTGGTCTCCTCCATAGAACGGACAGCGGCAAAACAATTGCCATTGGGGGCAATAAACTAGTTTCTAGGGTGCAACAAATTAATAATAATACTAATTTTATTTTGGTAACAATGACATGACACATGGCATGCAAATGGTAAATATCACATTATGTAAAATGTCATACGTCATTCACATCAATACTTTGATGACACATTGTGGTCCCCAAACTTCATACTTGCCCAAAACAGGTACATGTAAGAATAACAACATCGCGAATGACAGTTGCTTGAGACAGTAATGAAGAAGTACATGTTTCCTGATCGGAATTAAATGAACATACAAAAATAAAATCATAAATGTGGCTAAGTTTTGTGTTCACGTAGATTTTACGCTGTTCAAATTAAATCATTAAGGCGGTCAACTCATCTAAACAAAATTTCTGAACAGTTTTCTCTATCAATACTAATCTTCATGTCGATGATTTATCCAATACGGAGTAAATTGACATCGAAGTCGTACTTTCATGGAAGGGATTATGAATTGCAGTATTATTTTCAACAAAAGTGCCATTTAAACTGTCTAGCATGAACTTATTGATAGACTTGTATGAAGACTTATATGACTATCACAACAGAAAGTTAATCACATCTATTAATTGGACAAATCATTTACAGTTTTATCAACATGAGATCTCATGTTATTTATCTAGATAATAACAACGACGTCTCCAGAGAAAATACCTTCCTACGTCGTATGTTATAAGTAGGCTTTGGTGATTACTTCACAAAGACTCAATTATAAACTTTCTGGAGATGAACATGTATCAGCCTTTGTAAATACAATACTGCAAAATATTAATTAAATAAGCTGTAATGGAGAAATTGGCCTTCAATTGAACTTGAGAAAAAGCTTTAGCCATTTTTTAGTAATATGCCTTAAATCATCAAGTTATATGTATTTATAGTGTTTTGACTGAAAACCAGACCGGCCGCCTATGATTTTAGCGGTGGAAAAAAAAAATAATTTGGTATACTCATTCAAATTAATTCATATTATTTTATTAAATACATCACTCCACTCGTCGCTATGTTTTATTCTACAACAAAACTTATAGACAACTGTATTTAATTTCTTAAATTTATTATGAATTCTGTGGTCAACAGTCAAGCATGGGTTATTGCAACACAAGCGTTCAGGATTCATTTACAGGTAGTGTTTCTTTTACTCTCACCTTACTCCAGCTCACCTTACCCAGCTTTTGTGGACCATTGTCAGAGAATGTCTGTTATATGGCAGACAACTTTTCCATGTACCTAATGAAAGGAGGAAATTCAACATACTTTCATTTTTTCATGGAGGACTGTAACCAACCTTAGTGGGATTCGAACTAGGACCCCCTTAGGTACACTTGCTTCAACATCCTGTCCGTAGCCAACTGCACCACGAAACCAATAGTCGTTATCCTACCATAAATTACTCAGCCATGTACCGTGGGTCATTTGGTTAGGAAAATTTCGTCACCATGAAAAATTAATGAGGCAGTTTCACTAGCTTCGCATGGAAACCACTGCGGAAAACTAGCCAACGAAATTACGAAACCATTTTTTGAAAATGAACATTTGCGTTGGTTTCTATTTTAAGTAAGAAAACCCAAATATGACGCCATTGTTATTAAAGAGCATTTAATTGTAAAATCCGAGTTCATTGGTAAAGATTGGTCTCCCCTGCCTGATGCATATTCATGAAAATGAGATTTTGCCAGTCAAATTGCCCTCAGTACGTATCGGAAGAAAGTACTGTGGTTGCCGACGATGCATGAAACCATGTCACCTTCAGTATATCAATTTGGGTGGTGAACTGAAGCAATCACTAATACATTTCTTCACGAAAAATCGATCCCTAAAAGTTTTAGACATTTGACCACTTGATCTTGATAGATGAAGTTAGTACAGTAAATACTTAGTTATTTTTTATTTAATATGAAACAATTTCTTACTACTAAATCACTTGAGTTTTGTTCCTGATCAAGTAGAATAGAGTTTCTTGCTCAAGGTAACAATTATGTATGTATTGGATACGATTTGAACGAAGTCACAGATGGGTATCCAGTTATTACTAGTCAAACGTCGACACCACTTGATATCAGTGGAATAAAACTACTGGATCATTGCTTCAATGTAACATTTTGTGTTGACAAAGCTATTATATAGTTGGGTCATGAAACAAGTTATAATTATAAACCTTAGTATAAACCAAGTATAAGTAAGTTTCTTACTTGACATATTGATAGCATCATTACTATGTGATCAAATTGACTTTGCCAGAATTCAACTGTTCACGTTTTTTACCTGAAGTACAAATAAACTCACCAATCACAATGAAAATATTTCTATAAAGAAAGCTGGATTTACTCCGTATTTCGTACCTGTAAGCAATAATATGTAACAAACTTTGTTTGTACTGCCTGCGCATAGACGGAAAACCCCACAAATTTGAGATCCGCATTAGGTCCATCTAATTTGGTGATGGATGTTTCCTCTTCCACGTAGTTTGTTCACTCGGTACTAAATCTTTCTATCATATGTATGTTACATTTCCAGACAAGACATACCCAAATACATCTCATATTCGTTGAGTTAGGTCATGAAAATTTTCTTATGGACATTCTACCTTCCACTGATGCTTTAAAAAATTAAGTTGTCAACTAATGACGCAAGGATAGGAGTAAGTTCATGTAATGTCACTCCCCTTTGCTACATAGCTAGCCAAGAGGATACTTTGTATTAGTATAGAGTATGAATGTTTGTGTGATATTAAACACTTAACTGTTTGAGATCTAGATTAAAGGCTATACTATTAAAATCCCTTTTGAGTCTGTATTTATATACAATTCCTTTCCAGGGTCGGATACTTACTAAGAGCAATGCAGTACTGCCTACTGGTTAAAGCTCACATGAAGTGATCTAAGCCGCTCCGGGAACAAAGAGATAATCGAATTACCACAACAATACGACTGCAACATTGTTGAAAAGTGACATAAAGAAGCTTAAGTAAAAGGACTCCACAACAAACTTGCATTAAATAAAAAATCAGGTACATTTAAGCTCCCCCTTTTTAACATTATGCAATTTGACGATTTTTAAAGCTCCAATGCATAGGTTGAGGTGCAAAAAGGTTTCAATATTAAGCTATTTTGATGATTTTAATAACTAAACTTAACTTTAATATGTTACAATAATAATCATTCTTCGGAATGCTATTGATGTGAAATTTTAATGCTTATTTATCATTGCAATTTGGCAAGCAATGTTGAGAGCCTCTTGAAAATTACTTGTTACATATAAAGTGAAGTTATGCTGTAAAAACCAACTTGGTTATTGCATTTTGACAATTTTAAGTCACAAATACTGATTATGTGAAAAATATCCCCGTATTAAGGCCACCAATTTTGATGCTCGTAATTTTGAAGAAGCTTACTGTATATACATAAATGGCACGTACCCAATTTACCAGTTTTATTGTTAAATCAACATTAAGTACCTTAATATAACAGACAAGACAGGATTGTATTGCACCATTCTATATAATTATAATGATATATTAACACTTAAATGCAAACAATCGATAAAATCCAGGTAATCATATGAACAACATTCATACGGTGATAAAATATATTTAAATTTTCAACATTACTGGGGATGCTGGCATGTAAACCACTCTTTATTTATGTATTTAAATGTATGTCTGTTATACTCATGTCAAAATAGATTGTTTATTTTTTGTTTACAGAAGTAAACAAAACATTTTTTTCATGAATCTTAGTTATCAGTAGATTCAGAATCCGTTTTCTTTCTGAGAAGTTTTGGTGAATTCTTTGGTGAGTCTTTGTTCTTTCTTCTAAACAATGGGGAATTCATGATCTTCTGTTTTAAAGATGGCGAGCCCACGTGAGGATGTAAATCTTTATGTTTACATATAAAGACAGGAATGTGGGAATGATGAAGAACAAAGTCGCTGATACTTCCTAGAAATGTACGACGTAATGTTCCTTTACCACGTGAGCCACAAATGATGAAGAGTGCTTTCTCTTCGTCTGCTACAGAACAAATTACCTCCCCTGGTGTACCAGCTACACTCTTGACCTTACCGCCAATCTGTAAAAATAAGGTTTTATGATTAAAGGTTTCGCCCATATTTATTGTTTAATTTATACAACGGTCGATTGTGCATACATTCACTTTGCTGATTTAAATCAGCTTCATACGTTTGTACGCATGATCAATACAATAGAAATATGTATTTAGTTACAGAAATTATCAAACGATCTAAATCAGCGGGGTTAACGAATGTACAACTGACAATTGTATAACTTCAACTAAACAGTGTGGAAAATAGGCAGTTATTAGATTTGTCCCCATTTTCAATTTCTGCTAATGCAGATTGAACAATTATTCTAGTGTGGCACTATACAGTTCAGGTCTGATTCTGATTGTAATAATTGAAAACTTATCCACATGTATCAGCAAGTATAATTTAAAATGTCTTTAAATTGATCGATTACATTTTCCAAATTAAGCATCAACTTTTCTGACACTCTGACACATTTTTGAAAGCAATAGCAGTTTGTCTGGTCTTCAGTCGTACTTTTACGGGTAAAGTATGCGATAGATGTAAGGGGCATATAATGCAATCAAGACAATAAAGCAGTGTTCTAATAATGACAACATTATTGCAAATTACCAATGGAACAGAGTTGGCCACCTTCGCTTTATATTACTTTACAACCATTTTTTACAAAACCACTAGAAGGAACCAAAGCGATTGCTGTTTAGAGGTCATTGATCTACAAAGGTTAAATAAAATTAACATTATATTAAAGAGAAATGTCGAAAGCTGTGCTGTTGTCGTGCAGCAGATTTGCTATGTATAGGGCCGCGCTGCAAAGTTTATTCTGTATTATTAATATTGTTAATATACTAACCCCGCCATCTTTAAGTTTTTGAGCCAAAGTTTCTAAGAATTTCTTCTTTTTTTCTTCTTCTTCTTTCATCATCAGTTGTATAGATTCAACATCAGCTGTACCTCCTAGAGCTGAAATGATATATTTATGTTAATTTATTATAGCTGTATTGTGAAACAAGTTCTCACAACTAAAATTAATCACTTTCGAGTCCGCTTTCTAGTCCTTTAGTTCTGAGCTAGTAAGACAAAGTTTCTTGCTCAAGGAAACAACGGGGAAGGCTTTGGATGGGATTCGAACGAACGAGGAGCTGGTGATACAATGATTACCAGTCCAACATTGGCCACGCCCACTGATATATAAATATACTATATTTATGTACAATGTATAGCCCATGTTTTAACTTGGCAAAATAAATCTTCGTTCATTTATCAGTAAAAAGGGTACGCAAGTATAACATATAACGTAAATCATGAAACGCTCCTACATCCTCAATAACCGCTCCTTCTGTAATAAACTACACCAATCATGGTCATTAAACTCTGGCCATTCCAGTATACCAACAGTCTTCAAGTCGGCGGTAAATAAGCAAGTCTCAAATTTTCAACAGAATTTTGTTCTACTATGTTGTGTCATTTTGTATCATAATCACGATACCTATTATCCCGTGACATTCTGTGATTAATTTGAGTTGGCTCAAAATTTCAAAACAAAGAAATCACGTCAAAGA
Source organism: Mactra quadrangularis (assembly GCA_025267735.1). Taxonomy (NCBI): domain Eukaryota; kingdom Metazoa; phylum Mollusca; class Bivalvia; order Venerida; family Mactridae; genus Mactra; species Mactra quadrangularis. The sequence goes on from CM046302.1 coordinate 47,276,087, forward strand.
ATATTTTTTTACTTTTAACATTTTTATTTTCACCATTTTATGGGATAACACAATTCTAAGAAAATGTTTACTGATCGCATTATGACACCATAACGATATTTATTCATGTAATGTCGGTTCTAGGGATTGTTAGTGTTAAAACACTTCTTTCATGCGACAAGTGTTTGGCATTTACACGAAAATAGAAAAAATAGGCTATATATATATTGTCATAAATAAAGGTATTTAGAGTAGTTTTTGAAGACATCAGAGAGCAAATATTGATATTTATACGTTAGAAATTCGTTTTAAAACAGTAAACAAAAACATTATTATAAAGAATATTCTATTGGAGTCAAAGCCATTGTTTAGTCTGGTGAATACAACAAGAACCCCAAACACTCAAAATAAGTCTTAAAATGTTTTTGACCACTTTCACAACTATGTCTATTTAAGTGATGATAACAATTAATTTGATGTAATGAAACTGTTCTATGTTGGATAGATGTCTAGTTTTGAAGAAAATACATTTTTTCTTTTTTTTTTCCTCTGGTATAGGTTTAGATTTTCTTGTCTAAAATAAAGGTTTGGAAAGAAAAGAGGATTCTATTTCTAGCGTTAACACTTTTCAAGAGCAATGAACATTCAGATGTTACAAGATCATATTATACGTTAAAACAATCTCAAGACTGATACGAATATAATTGTTAATAATTAACAGTATTGCAATTGTAGTTTATACTAATTTATTCTCCCAGTACGGAGTAGGATAAAATTGGCTGCCCAAGAAATCAGAGGTGGGTATGAGATGTGATACAAACTAGCATTGAATTTCAAACAATTACAATCCTAACCTCTCAGACATGCCTAATGTTATAATACCCTAATCAAAACTTCTAGAAATTGATATTCAAGGAAGAAAAGTAAACATAAGTTAACATAATAAATAAATAAAAACTAAAAAAGAACGATCCACAACTCTTGAAACTTCATGTTAGCTTCATTAAAATGTCATAAAAACAATATGAACACATATCAGTGTTTCAAACCATTCCTGGAGAGTTTTTGCAGTTAAACTATTTATTCTTATGAAAATTGCAACCTTGACACTTTAAGATAACAACCTATAACACCGAATTGCGCAAATAAAGTAAGATCTGTTAAGAAATAATCCCCACGGCGTGCAACATGCAAATGAGTTCTTACATCGATGCTTACCTAACATTTAACGTATTGGTTAAACGTAATAACGAGGGCTGAATGAAACACTATTGTAACTCCCTTTATTTTCAAATGCAGTTACAATAGTCTTTGTTTCAGCCCTCGATATCGGTCCCCAGGATGTGATTGATTCGTACTGAAGATGTAATTATCAATGATTTCAATCAGTTAACATAAGTAGCTTTATTTCAAATATAATCGAACATCGGTATCTCTTAATTAGTTCCATTAGAAACTTTTGATGGTATCAGAGTATACTGATTAGAAAACTGGTTCCATTAAAACACTAGAGCTGAATAAACTGTTTTATATTTACGTGGCAAAAGTATTATTTGTATACGTGAACACATTCAAGAGTTGTAACTGCGCACGATCCGCGAATAGGCATTGGCATTTAAGAGGTAGCAAAGGCACCTAAGATACTGATTTCTTTATTGTCAATATTATCGTTTAGAAAGCTCCAAAATAAACAGTCTTGTCATGCTAATAACTTTCGTTGCCCATCTTGAGTCTACTTTAGGCAAACAAGACGAGATAAAGTTATGCTTTCATTTTTTAACTTATATTTATTTCAAATACGTGTATTTAAATTTGTTCGATTTAATGCAACGCGACCTGTTTCTTTTTTTATATTTTAATAAATCTGGGATCAGCAAGATTTATAATAAACCATTTTATAACTGCGACGTGTATCTTAAAGATGGTACAATATTATGTGTTAGAAAGTCGCCATTTTGTAATTTTTTGTGGCAGCCATCTTGAAAATGGCGGAACTTGGGGGAATTGTGAAAAGATAGAAACCGCCATATTATTGTTAACTTTCGAATAAGTATCTGCGTGTCGGATAAATAAATTTACTCATCGGTCCATATTGAAAAATATTCTTGGTGTTGTAAGACATGCTTTTATTGTTGAATAACATGACATTGTAAAAACTCTGGCAAATAGTTTCACATTTTTTACTTAGATTGCTCGCAACTCAAGTCTAAAACAACTTTTGAAACGTATCACAAAACTATCGGGGACAAATACATTTGGCCAGGCGCAGTAAAATTTAGCTCAACGATTTGAAGTTAGGATAACACCTACGCGTAAAAAATAGTTTTATTTATTTATTTATTTGAGCTAACCCCGTGTCAACACAATTTTAGGTCATTTTACGGCGTCTAGCGCACCTAACCTAGTTTTCCTGGACCATTGTCTATAACCAGTACTCAACTACCCTTCCACAAGGCCGGAAACTTCTCTATATTATCTAATCAATGGAGGAAAATCGACATTATTGTCAAATTTTCATGGAAGGGTATAACCTCCCCGGGTGGGAATCGAAGTCGCACCCCCTCGGGCACGAGTATCCAAATCCCGGCGCGCAACCAATTGCGCTATCGACCCGGGTTGTAAAAAATAGTCTCACAATATCGGACAGTAATGTTTTGTCGTGATGGAGTCATGTCAGAACAGCGCTATCAGCGCTTTGATTATATGATTAGTATTTGTTAGGAATTAATTCTGTTGCTCAGCAACTATGATCATAAATATTGTTATTTTCAGATTCAATCAAGACAGATTAGTAAAGATTACATGCTAGAAGCAAAATGTCAACAGTTAGGATGAAACTCAGACGATCAATTGTATGCAGATAGAAAGCAGAAAGACAATTGCTTTCAAGTATGATTAAAGCTTGGTTTCGATGAGATTGAGAGACGGTTAATTGTACTTTAAAAATTGTATTGGCACAAAAACCTCGTACATGAAAGTTTTTAGAACATATTATATTTTTTCGGAAAGCCTTCTTCACTTGGTATTAAAATAGCTTGATTAGAATAATGGCATGAAGTTCATGATATCAGAAGATTTGAAATTGACAACATTAAAAGATACATCAATGTTTAAAATTAATGGTTCAATGTTTCTGAATATGCAATGATCAATCTTTGTGCTAAAACACTTGCCCGAGGGGGTGCGGGTTCGAATCCCACCCGGGGAGGTAATACCATTCCATTAATTAGATAATATGGAAAAGTTTCCGGCCTTGTGGAACGGTGTGTGAGTACTGGTTATAAACAATGGTCCAGGAGAGCTATGTTAGGTGCGCTGGACGCCGTAAAATGACATAAAAATGTGTTGACATGGCGTTAAATCCAGTAAAAAATGTCCAAAATGTCCTGAAAACAAGATCAGACCATCCTGTAGATTTATTTCTATCACAACTCGGAGAAGTAAGTGACATCAATTGCGTACTCCTGTATAAAGCAGATACTTTTACTTAACACTACGGTTAGTATTGTCCCAAAATAATTCTGGCTTACAAATCGGCCTGTACCACCAGTTACGTCAAGCTATAATTCTGACTCTTTTTCCAACTGTGAAGAGTTTGGTTTTAGAAGTAATGAGCGGTTTGTTTTTCATTGAGTTGGTTTACATGATAATGACTGAATCCGTAACTCGTCGGCTGGTTCTTAGAATTAGCAACATTCCTAATGTCTACGTTGTTGACGATTAATTATTTGTATAAAAACTGCTGAGATATGTGAATTCTTATTTTAAAAGACAGACAATAACAAATGTTAGAGCAGTTGCTGTTTAATACCTTAGACATTATAAACAAATGAAAGTATCATAGATTTATTCTATGAGAGAAAACGTGACGTAAAGTACCAGTGAAGTGTTTTACCGGTAAAACTTTACGACTGTTTACAACTGCTGTAAATGTTTGTTTAGTGCAACAGGCGCAAGCCAAAAATCAAATGTTTATAAGAAACAACCGCTTCTTGGAATGCCTTTTAACGTTCACGAGAACAAGTATATAATGGGTGGTTTTGTTTATGTTTAGGACATTTATATAGCATTGAATGAGTAGATAAGTTGTTACGGAATGCAGTTAATGATGTTTTAAACAATGAGCTATTCATTGCATTATCACAATGTTGCATCGCAACACCAGCAAAAAAATATCGCTAAATAAATTAATATTTATCAGAGGAAGATGAAAGAGAGCTGAATTGATCATGTAAGTTTTGTTTGTTGTCTTTAAATCATATACGCACAACATTAAATCATCTGAAAGTGAAAACTGAGCAGAGGAATCAGAAAAAAACATTCAGGTCAATAGAAGCATTTCTGGCAAAATTGTTATAGTTAATTTATGTATTGAATCTTTCCCAATTTTGCTGGTGTGTTCGTTTGCATTCTGAAGATCATGTGCTACCATGCTTAAAGTATACTTTGATATCGTCTGCGGAGTCACTTAGGGAGAATTTCCGTTTGTAATGATAATTTATCAGTATTTATCAAACAACAGATCCTGGGTCAACTATTGTAACAATTATTTTAGAAAAAAATCCATTTTTTAGGAGCAGTAGTCAAGAGGTAGTACCCGCGCTTACGGATAAAAAATCTCGTATACGGACCTCACTGAAAGGACTCCTTATTTAATTGAGCAAGCAATTAATCTGCGATTGCTTCACTCGACCCAGGTGTTAATGGGTACCTGCGACGGTAATATAATTTCGTTGCGCCAATATTTTGACTGTGCTATGGAGAGTATAAGACTACTCAGGGATGTTGATAGATAGGTAAAAATATCCTAATGACCTGGGGTAATAACTGTCAAGTCGGCGAACGTGCCCAAGCATAAAACTTAGACTATAAATTACATTTAATGTTTTACTTGGTCTATAATTATGATACATGAGTCTGTCATTAAATGACAATAATAATAAGTATATCCCAATGTTTCTTATAAAACAAGACATTGAAGTAATATGATAGAGAAATAATAATCATATATAAATGAGTTTGGACAACAGCTACATGCTATCATAAAAGGATCACAACATCAAAGACGTACTCATCAATCCCATCCCTGAAATTCTACACGCTAAAAGTACATGAAACAAAAAAAAATCATGTAAAATGAGACAATAATGCTATTTGCTGTCTATAGAACTTCTAATGGAGATACTTTGTATAGTTTGACATTATGTCTAGAAAGGTAATTAATTTGATTTGAGTTTTTCTATTGTAGAGAGTCATTCTCGCGACATCTTGAGATTTTCTGATCTCGTTTTGTGTTTTAACGTTTTAAAAAATACCAGATTGATACCTTATAGCAAAAGAGTTTTAAAAGATATCTTTGATACGTGATAGAAAAAGGGAGTTTTAAAAGATATCTTTGATACGTGATAGAAAAAGTGAGTTTTAAAAGATATCTTTGATACGTGATAGAAAAAGGGAGTTTTAAAAGATATCTTTGATACGTGATAGAAAAAGGGAGTTTTAAAAGATATCTTTGATACGTGATAGAAAAGGGGAGTTTTAAAAGATATCTTTGATACGTGATAGAAAAAGGGAGTTTTATAAGATATCTTTGATACGTGATAGAAAAAGGGAGTTTTAAAAGATATCTTTGATACGTGATAGAAAAAGGGAGTTTTAAAAGATATCTTTGATACGTGATAGAAAAAGGGAGTTTTAAAAGATATCTTTGATACGTGATAGAAAAAGGGAGTTTTAAAAGATATCTTTGATACGTGATAGAAAAAGGGAGTTTTAAAAGATATCTTTGTTACGTGATAGAAAAAGGGAGTTTTAAAAGATATCTTTGATACGTGATACAAAAAGGGAGTTTTATGAGATATCGTTAATACGTGATAGAAAAAGGGTGTTTTAAAAAATATCTTTGGAACGTGACAGAAAAAGGGAGTTTTAAAAGATATCGTTAATACGTGATAGATAAAGGCAGTTTTAAAAGATATCGGGAACAGCAACAGTCAAAACATGCAGACATTCCACACAGTCAAAAATGAAGATATAGACGTTTAAACTTATGTTATCAAAGAACGCAAAAACAAATAACAAAAAAATACACTTAAGAGATTTCCTTCTTGGCACGGATAGTGGCAAAACAATTGCCTATGGGGGTAATAAACTAGTTTCTAGGGTTAACCAACTTAATCATAACAATTATTTTATTTTGGGTAACAATTACATGACATATGTCATGCAAATGGTGAATATCAAGAGTATGTAAAATGTCATGTACATCAATACCGGGGATGACACAAAAATTTCCATTGTGGTCTCCAAACTTCACACTTGCTGCAAACAGGTACATGTAAGAATAACGATATTATGAATGACAGTTGCTTGAGACAGTAGTGAAGAAGTACATGTTTTCTGATTACAATAAAATGAACATATAAAAATAAAATCACATATGTGGCTAAATTTTGTGTTCACATAGATTTTACACTGTTCAAATTAATTCATTAAGGCGGTCAACTCATCTGAACAGTTTTCTCTGTCAAAACTAATCTTCAAGTCGATGATTTATCCAATACGGAGTAAATTGACATCGAAGTCGTACTTTCATGGAAGGGATTATAAATAGCGGTATCATTTGCTACAAAAATGCCTTTAAAACTGTCTAGCATGAACTTACTGATAGACTTAATATATGACCATCGCAACAAAAAGTTAATTACATCTATTAATTGGACAAATCATTTACAGTTTATCAACAAGATATCTTATGTTATTTATCAAGATAATGAAAACGACGTCTCCATAGAAATACCGTTCTACGTCGTATGTTATAATTAGGCTTTGGAGATTATTTCACAAAGACTCAATTATAAACTTTCTGGAGATGAACATGTATCAGCATTTGTAAATACAATACTGCAATATATTAATTAAATAAGCTGTAATGGGGGAAATTGGCCTTCAATTGAACTTGAGAAAAAGCTTTAGCCATTTTTTAGTAATATGCTTTATATCATCAAGTTAATCTTCAAGTGATCTAAACTAGACCGGCCGCCTATGATTTTAGCGGTGGGAAAGAAAACATAAAAAAATGAAATCGCTTTACACCACATGGGACTATGGGATGAAGCAATATACAAAGTATTAGGCTGCTGCATGTTATAGTTGCTGAGAAAACTGCGACGAAAATTTTGTAACGAACGCACGCACGCACGGACAAGGGTAAAACAGTATACCCCCTCTTCTTCGAAGCGGGGGTATAATAATTTGGTACGGTCTCATTTAAATTAATTCATATTATGTTATTAAATACATCACTCCACTCGTCGCTATGTTTTATTCTACATCAAAACTAATAGACAAATGTATGTAATTTTTTAAATTCAATATGAATTTTGCGGTCTACAGTCAAGCATGGATTATTGCAACACAAGCGTTCAGGTTACTTTCATTTACAGGTAGTGTTTCTTTTACTCTTACCTTACTCCAGCTCACCTTACCCAGCTTTTGTGGTCCATTGTCAGAGAATGTCTGTTATATGGCAGACAACTTTTCCATGTGCCTAATGAAAGGAGGAAATTCAACATACTTTCATCTTTTCATGGAGGACTGTAACCAACCTTAGTGGGATTCGAACTAGGACCCCCTTAGGTACACTTGCTTTACAATCCTGTACGTAGCCTACTGACCACGAAACCAATAGTCGTTATTCTACCATAAATTACTCCGCCATGCTGCGTTATGTACCGTGGGCCATTTGGTTAGGAAAATTTCGTCATCATGAAAAATGAATGAGGCAGTTTCACTAGCTTCGCAAGGAAACCACTGCGGAAAACTAGCCAACAAAATTTCGAAAATGAACATTTGCGTTGGTTTCTATTTTAAGTAAGAAAACCCAAATATGACGCCATTGTTATTAAAGAGCATTTAATTGTAAAATCCGAGTTCATTGGAAAAGATTGGTCTCCCCAGCCTGATGCATATTCATGAAAACGAGATTTTGCCTGTCAAATTGCCCTCAGTACGTAACGGAAGAAAGTACTGTGGTTGCCGACGATGCACGAAACTGAAGCAATCACTGATACATTTCTTCACGAAAAAAAACGATCCCTAAAAGTTTTAGACCTTTGACCACTTGATCTTGATGGATGAAGTTAGTACAGTAAATACTTAAAAAATTATTTGTTGTGAAACAATTTCTTACTATTAAACCACTTGAGTTTTGTTCCTGATCAAGTAGAAAAGAGTTTCTTGCTCAAGGTAACAATTATGTATGTTTTAGATGTGATTTGAACAAAGTCAAAGATGGGTATCTTTTTATTACTAGACAAACGTCGACACCACTTGACTTCTGTGGAATTAAACTACTGGATCATTGCTTCAATGTGACATTTAGTGTTGACAAAGCTATTATATAGTTGGGTCATGAAACATGTTATATTTATAAACCTTAGTATAAACCAAGTATAAGTAAGTTTCTTGCTAGACATATTGATAGCATCATTACTATGTGATCAAATTGACTATGCCAGAATTCAACTGTTCACGTTTTTCCCTGAAGTACAAATAAATTCACCAATCACAATGAAACTATTTATATAAAGAAAGCTGGATTTGATCCGTATTTCGTACTTGTAAGCAATAATATGTAACAAACATTGTTTGTACTGCCTGCGCATAGACGGAAAAACCCACAAATTTGAGATCCGAATTAGGTCTATCTAATTTGGTGATGGATGTTTCCTCTTCCACGCAGTTTGTTCACTCGGTACTAAATCTTTCTATCATATGTATGTTACATTTCCAGACAAGACGTACCCAAATACATCTCATATTCGTTGAGTTAGGTCATGAAGATTTTCTTATGGACATTCTACCTTCCACTGATGCTTTAAAAAACTAAGTTGTCAACCAATGACGCAAGGATAGGAGTAAGTTCATGTACTTATGGTGGTCAGTAATGTCACTCCCCTTTGCTACATAGCTAGCCAAGAGGATACTTTGTATTAGTATAGAGTATGAATGTTTGTGTGATATTAAACACTTAACTGTTAGAGTTCTAGATTTAAGGCTATACTATTAAAATCCCTTTTGAGTCTGTATTTATATACAATTCTTGTTCAGGGTCGGATTCTTACTATGAGCAGTGCAGTACTGCCTACTGGTTAAAGCTCACATGAAGTGATCTAAGCCTCTCCGGAAACAATGAGATAATCGAATTATCACCAAAATACGACTGCAGCATTGTTGAAAAGTGACATAAAGAAGCTTAAGTAAAAGGACTCCACAAAGAACTTGCATTAAATAAAAATCAGGTACATTTAAGCTTCCCCTTTTTAACATTATGCAATTTGACGATTTCTAAAGCTCCAATGCATAGGTTGAGGTGCAAAAAGGTTTCAATATTAAGCTATTTTGATGATTTTAATAACTAAACTTAACTTGAATATGTTACAATAATAATCATTCTTCGGAATGCTATTGATGTGAAATTTTAATGCTTATTTATCATTGCAATTTGGCAAGCAATGTTGAGAGCCTCTTGAAAATTACTTGTTACATATAAAGTGAAGTTATGCTGTTAAAAACAACTTGGTTATTGCATTTTGACAGTTTTAAGTCACAAATACTGATTTTGTGAAAAATATCCCCGTATTAAGGTCACCAATTTTGATGCTCGTAATTTAGAAGAAGCTTACTGTATATACATAAATGGCACGTACCCAATTTACCAGTTTTATTGTTAAATCAACATTAAGTACCTTAATATAACAGACAAGACAGGATTGTATTGCACCATTCTATATAATTATAATGATATATTAACACTTAAATGCAAACAATCAATAAAATCCAGGTAATCATATGAACACCATTCATACAGTGATAAAATATATTTAAATTTTCAACATTACTGGGGATGCTGGCATGTAAACCACTCTTTATTTATGTATTTAAATGTATGTCTGTTGTACTCATGTCAAAATAGATTGTTTATTTTTTGTCTACAGAAGTAAACAAAACATTTTTTTCATGAATCTTAGTTATCAGTAGATTCAGAATCAGTTTTCTTTCTGAGAAGTTTTGGTGAATTCTTTGGTGAGTCTTTGTTCTTTCTTCTAAACAATGGGGAATTCATGATCTTCTGTTTTAAAGATGGCGAGCCCACGTGAGGATGTAAATCTTTATGTTTACATATAAACACAGGAATGTGGGAATGATGAAGAACAAAGTCGCTGATACTTCCCAGAAATGTACGACGTAATGTTCCTTTACCACGTGATCCACAAATGATAAAGAGTGCTTTCTCTTCGTCTGCTACAGAACATATTACCTCCCCTGGTGTACCTGCTACGCTCTTGACCTTACCGCCAATCTGTAAAAATAAGGTTTTATAATTGAAGGTTCCGCCCATATTTATTGTTTAATTTATACAACGGTCGGTTGTGCATACATTTACTTTGCTGATTTTATTCAGCTACATACTTTTGTACGCATGATCAATAAAATAGAAATATGTATTTAGTTACAGAAATTATCAAACTATCTAAATCAGCGGGGTTAACAAATGTACAACTGACAATTGTATAACTTCAACTAAACAGTGTGGAAAATAGGCAGTTATTAGATTTGTCCCCATTATCAATATCTGCAAATGCAGATTGAACAATTATTCTAGTGTGGCACTATACAGTTCAGATCTGATTCTGATTGTAATAATTGAAAACTTATCCACGTGTATCTGTAAGTAAAACTAAAAATGTCCAAATTAAGCATCAACTTTTCTGACACTCTGACACATTTTTGGAAGCAATAGCAGTTTGTCTGGTCTTCATCCGTACTTTTACGGGTAAAGTATGCGATAGATGTAAGGGGCATATAATGCAGTCAAGACAATAAAGCAGTGTTCTAATAATGACAACATTATTGCAAATTACCAATGGAACAGAGTTGACCACCTTCGCTTTATATTACTTTACAACCATTTTTTACAAAACCACTAGAAGGAACCAAAGTGTATTGCTGTTTAGAGGTCATTGATCTACAAAGGTTAAATAAAATTAACATTACATTAAAGAGAAATGTCGAAAGCTGTGCTGTTGCCATGCAGCAGATTTGCTATGTATAGGGCCGCGCTGCAAAGTTTATACTGTATTATTAATATTGTTAATATACTAACCCCGCCATCTTTAAGTTTTTGAGCCAAAGTTTCTAAGAATTTCTTCTCTTTTTCTTCTTCTTCTTTCATCATCAGTTGTATAGATTCAACATCAGCTGTACCTCCTAGAGCTGAAATGATATATTTATGTTAATTTATTATAGCTGTATTGTGAAACAAGTTCTCACAACTAAAATTAATCACTTTCGAGTCCGCTTTCTGGTCCTTTAGTTCTGAGCTACTAAGACAAAGTTTCTTGCTCAAGGAAACAACGGGGAAGGCTTTGGATGGGATTCGAACTAACGAGAAGCTGGTGATACAATGATTACCAGTCCAACATTGGCCACGCCCACTGATATATAAACATACTATATTTATGTACAATGTATAGCCCATGTTTTAACCTGGCAAAATAAATCTTCGTTCATTTATCAATAAAAAGGGTACGCAAGTATAACATACAACGTAAATCATGAAACGTTCAAACATCCTCAATAACCGCTCCTTCTGTAGTAAACTACACCAACCATGGTCATTAAACTCTGACCATTCCAGTATACCAACAGTCTTCAAGTCGGCGGTAAATAAGCAAGTTTCCAATTTTCAACAGAATTTTTGTTCTACTATGTTGTGTCATTTTGTATCATAATCACGATACCTTTATCCCGTGACATTCTGTGATTAATGTGAGTTGACTCAAAATATCAAAACAAAGAAATCCCGTTAAAGATTTTTTTTCTTTTAACATTTTTATTTTTCACCATTTTATGGGATAATACAATTCTAAGAAAATGTTTACTGATCGCATCATGACACCATAACGGTTAGATATTTATCCATGTAATGTCGGTTCAAGGAATTGGTTAGTGTTAAAACACTTCTTTCATGCGACAAGTGTTTGGCATTTACACGAAAATTAAAAAAATAGGCTATATATATATATTGTCATAAATAAAGGTATTTAGTGTGATTATTGAAGACATCAGAGAGCAAATATTGATATTTATACGTTAGAAATTTGTTTTAAAACAGAAAACAAAAACAGTATTATAAAGAATATTCTATTGAGGTCAAAGCCATTGTTTAGTCTGATGAATACAACAAGAACCCCAAACACTCAAACATAAGTCTAAAAAATGTTTCTGACCACTTTCACAACTAAGTCTATTTCAGTGATGATAACAATTAATTTGATGTAATGAAATTGTTTAGTTTTGAAGAAAATACTTTTTTTCTTTTTTTTCTCTGGTAAAGGTTTAAAGGTTTTCTTGTCTAAAATAAAGGTTTGGAAAGAAAGGAGGATTCTATTTCTAACGTTAACACTTTTTAAGAGCAATGAGCATTCAGATGTTACAATATCATGAGAACTATGACCTTTGGTTATACGTTAAAACAATCTCAAGACTGATACAAATATAATTATTAATAATTAACAGTATTACAAATGTAGTTTATACTAATTCATTCCCCCAGTACTGAGTAGGATAAAATTGGTTGCCCAAGAAATCAGAGGTGGGTATTAGATGTGATAGAAACTAGCACAGACTTTCAAACAATTACAATTCTAACCACTCAGACATGCCTTCAAGGAAGAAAAGTAAACATATTAACATAATAAATAAAAAAAACTATAAGAGAACGATCCACAACTCTTGAAACATCGTGTTAGCTTCATTAAAATGTCATTAAAACAATATGAACACATATCAGTGTTTCTAACCATTCCTGGAGAGTCTTTGCAGTTAAAATAATTATTCTTATGAATATTGCAACCTTGACACTTCAGATAACAACCTATAACACCGAATTGCGCAAATAAATTAAGACCTGTTAAGAAATAATCCCCACGGCGTGCAACAGGCAAATGAGTTCTTACATCGATGCTTACCTAACATTTAACGTTTTGGTTAAACGTAATATCGAGGGTTGAATGAAACACTATTATAACTTCCTTTATTTTCAAATGAAGTTACAATAGTCTTTGTTTCAGCCCTCGGTATCAGTCTCCGGAAATAACCTGTGATTGATTCATACTCAATGTGTAATTATCAATGATTTCAATCAGTTAACATAAGTAGCTTTATTTCAAATATAATCGAACTTTGGTATCTCCTAATTAGTTCCATTAGAAACTTCTGATGGTATCTGAATATAAAGATTAGAAAACTGGTTCCATTAAAACACTAGAGCTGAATAATTTGTTTTATATTTACGTGGCAAAAGTATTATTTGTATACGTGAACACCCTCAAGAGTTTAAAACGCTTAAATTCTCTCGAAATCGAAGTTAAACCTAACTTGAGTCTACATTTAGCTACACAAGAAGGGAGGAAGTAATGCTTTCATGTTCAAACATATTTCAAATATTTAAAATTTGTTCAATTTTATGCAACGCAACCTGTTTCTTATTTTTATTTTATTTTAATGAATATGGAATCAGCAAGACATATAACAAACTATTTGATAACTGCTACGTGTATCTAATAGACGGTACAATATTGTGTAGCAGAAAATTGCCATTTTGTGGGTTTTTTGAGGCGGCCATCTAAAGAAATGACAGAACTTACGATTGTGAAAAGAGAGAAACCGCCATATTAACCTTCGAATAATTATCGGCGTGTCGGATAAATAAATTTACTCATCGGTCCATATTGCAAAATATTTTAGCGTGGTAAGACAGGCCTTAGAACTTTGTTTAAATGACGTGACAACGTAAAATACTGGCAAGTAGTTTCAAACTTTTGACATAGGTTGCTCGCAGCTCGGGTCTAAAAAACCACAACTTATGAAACGCATTACACAAATATCGCGGACAAATACATTTCGTTCATTCAGCCAGACGCAGTAAAATTTAGCACAACGATTTTAAGTTAGGATAACACCTACGGGTAAAAAATAGTCTTACAAAATTGGACAGTACTGTTTTGCCCTGATGAAGTCATGTTATAACAGCGCTATCAGCGCTTCGATTATATAATTAGTATTTGTTAGGAATTATTTCTAGTGTTATCTTGGTGCGCACACAAACAAGAACTGCTACAGATTCAATCAAGAGAGATTAGTAAAGATTGCATGCTAGAAGCAAAATGTCAACAGTTAGGATGAAACTCAGACGATCAATTGTATGCAGATAGAAAGCAGAAAGACAATTGCTTTCATGTATGATTAAAGCTTGGTTTCGATGAGATTGAGAGACGGTTAATTGTACTTTAAAAATTGTATTGGCACAAACGCCTCATACAAGAAAGTTTAAAGAACATTTTATTTTTTCGGACAACCTACTTCAGTTGGTATTAAAATAGCTTGATTAAAATGTCGGCATGGAGTACACGATATCAGAAGAGTTGAAATTGACAACATTAAAAGAGACATCAAAGTTAAAAGTTAATGGTTCAATGTTTCTGAATATGCAATGATCAACCTTTGTCCTGAAGAAAGTCTAGAACAGACCATCCTGTTTACTTATGTCAATAATGCTTTCATCATACCATATAAAAGTAAGTGACATCACATGTATAGCCATGTATAAAGCAAATACTTTTACTCAACTTTACAGTCAGTTTATAGTAATTTATTTTAGCTCGATTGTGAAACAATGTATTACAACTTAGATTAATCACTTTCGATTCCGCTTCCTGGTCCCCCAGTACTGAGCTGGTAGGCTAAAGTTTCTTGCTCAAGGGCACAACGAACTAGGTTTTGGATGGGATTCGAATCAACGCAGGACGGACAATCTTGTGATTACCAGTCCATCGTCGTAACCACTCGACCACGCCTGCTTCTTAACCTAACATAACAATTAGTATTACTCACAAGATTTCTGGCTTACAAACCATCTCCTCTCACCAGTTACGACTTACGAAAATGTTTGTGAAGACAACAGTAACGCAGTAACAGTAGTAAATCTTTACTGCTAGAATTTTCGGAAGTAACAGCAGTAAGTCTTCACTGCTAGAAAATTACTGCTGTTACTTCGTTACTGCTGTCTTCACATACATCTTACGACAAGGATTTGTTCTTACTACTTTTCAATCGGGGAAAGTAGACCTAAACACCGCGAGTAATTTGGCTTAAGAAGCAATTGACGGTTTTTTGTTGAGATGGTTTACATCAAAATAGCTTAATCTGTAACTCCTCAGCTGGTCCTTAGAATTAACAATGTATGAGATGTCTACTTTGTTGACGATAAATTGTGTGTATAAATTATTGCTGAAATAAATGACCTCTTATTTCAAAAGACAGACAATAACAATTGTTTAAGCAGTTGCTGTTTTATAGACATTATAAGATTTATTCTAAGAGAGAAAACGTGACGTAAAGTACCAGTGAAGTGTTTTACCGGTAAAACTTTACGACCGTTTACAACTTCTGTAAATGTTTGTTTAGTGCAACAGGCGCGAGCCAAAAATCAAATGTTTATAAGAAAAAACCGCTTCTTGGAATTACATTCAGCGTTTGTGAGAATACATCTATTTTGTGTTTTTTATGATTCAGATTATAGCAATTGGTAGATAAGTTGATGGTACGAAGTGCAGTAAATGATATTTTAAACAATGAGCTATTCATTAGACTTCTGAATGTACGGTAATACGGTATAGACCGACCAATTAAGCAAACGTCAACTTTATAAACAATATATTGTAAAACACTTTTATCTGGACCCATAGAGAAGAAATAGTAGCATGACGCGCGCTCAGGGATTTTGAAGCCCATGAGGGGCACGAGTAATTCCTTGAGCATAAAAAGTACTAGCGATTGCATCGCTCGGGTGTAAATGAGTACCGGCGGCGGTGGTATAATTCCGTTGCGTCAATATTTCGGCTGTACTAAGTGGAGAAAAAGACTCGCCAGGAAGATTGATAAATAAATACCAGTAGTCTAATGACCAGTGGTAATAGATGTTAAGTCGATGAACGTGAATAACCATGAAACTTAGACTATAAATTATATTTACTGTTTTACTATGCTCAGGCTACATGATACATGAGTCTGTCATTAAATGATAATTATAATATCCCAATGTTTCTAATAAAACAAGACAGTGAAGTAATATGATAGAGAAATAATGATCATATATAAATGAGTTTGGACAACAGCCACATGCTATAATACCAGGATCACAACATTGAAGACGTACTCATCAATTCCATTCCTGAAATTCTACACGCTAAAAGTACATGAAACAAAAAAATCATGTAAAATGAGACAATAATGCTATTTGCTGTCTACAGAAATTCTAATGGAGATTTCTTGTATAGTTTGACATCATGTCTATAAAGGTAATTAATTTGATTTGAGTTTTTCTATTGTATAGAGTCATTCTTGTGACATCTTGTGATTTCTGATCTCATTCCGTGTTTTAACGTTTTAAAATGATACCAGACTCTAGCAAAACAGAGATAAGCCACATAGTGGGAACAGCAACAGTCAAAACACAATCACCTTCCACACAGCCAAACACAAAGAGGGAGATATTTAGATGTTTAAACTTGTGGTATAAAAGGACGCACAAACAAATAACAAAATAAAGCACCCAAGAGATTTCCTCTTTGGAATGGACAGCGGCAAAGTCATTGCCATTGGGGATAATAAACTAGTTTCTAGGGTGCACTAACTTAATAATGGTACTAATTTTATTTTGGTAACAATGACATGACACATGGCATGCAAATGGTAAATACCACAGTATGTAAAATGTCATACGTCATTCACATCAATACCGAGGATGACACATAAAAAAGATAAATCTCTTAATTCCATTGTGGTCCCCAAACCTCATACTTGCCTAAAACAGGTACATATAAGAATAACAACATCGCGAATGACAGTAGCTTGAGACAGAAATGAAGAACTACATGTTTCCTGATTGAAATTAAATGAACATACAGCAATAAAATCATAAATGTGGCCAAGTTTTGTGTTCACATAGATTTTACGCTGTTCAAATTAAATCATTAAGGCGGTCAACTCATCTAAACAAAATTTCTGAACATTTTTCTCTATTAATACTAATCTTCAAATCGATGATTTATCCAATACGGAGTAAATTGACATCGAAAGCGTATTTTCATAGAAGGGATTATGAATAGCAGTATTATTTGCTATGACATTACTCTGTAAACTGTCTAGTATGAGCTTACTGATAGACTTAGAAGACCATCACAACAGACAGTTAATCACATCTATTAATTGGACAAATCATTTACAGTTTATCAACAAGAGATCTCATGTTATTTATCAAGATAATAAAAGCGACGTCTCTAGAGAAATTCCTTTCTACGTCGTATGTTATAAGTAGGCTTTCGGGAGATTATTCCACAAAGACGCAATTATAAACTTTCTGGAAACGTACATGAATCAGCATTTGCAAATGGAATAGGGTAAAATATTAATTAAATAGGCTATAACGTAGAAATTGGTCTTTAATTGAACTTGTGTAAAAGTTCGAGCTTTTTTAGTTATATGTTTTATATGTATTTATAGGGTTTTCACTCGAAAGTTCGAAACCGTTCCGGCCGCATATGATTTTAGCGGTCGGAAAGAAAAATTAATCAACTTAACCAAATTAATTCATATCATTGCATTTATACGTCACTCGTTATCTGATTTTTAACACCTATTCTCCATAAGCACTTCAATCGGCTGGAAATGACCAGACTCAAAATTAATTTTTTCTGGTATGTTTACTAAGAGATAACAAAATCTGGCGCACGTTTTGAAAGTTGGAAAATGGTTACCATGGCAACAGGCTTTTAAAAAAATCAAAACTCGTCGCTATGTTTTATTCTACAACATGTTCTGAGCATGGGTTATTGCAACACAAGCATGTGATTACTTTCATTTGAAGGTAGCGTTACGTACATTACCCTCCGAGTGTTTTTTTCGAGAGGGGTATGACTTCGGATGAAACGTTGAAATATAATTTTTATTTTGGTTTAACGCCGAAACAACACTTGTATACAGTCAACCTACTCACCGTTCCTGGAAAGGTTTAAATCTTCTTGATTTAGCTGTTAACCAGTTACTGGGCGCTTACTTTCATCAGTAACTTACAAAGATCTGCCCTATATGATTTAGAATAAGTGCTGGGAGGGATAATACACTCAACTTCGCGAAAGAATGTCCCGCCCTGGAATCGTACCCGCGTCCCCGTTCAGTAGACTTGTGTTACAGACTGAAAACCATATCAAGGGAGTAAGATAGAAAACTACATGTATGGAAAGCCAAATTACACCCTACTGATGACAACTACTTTTCCTTTGTCCTCCGTCGGTATATTGTGGCTTTCCATACCATAATATACAATGTAACAGACTTACGTCCAACCATGTAGGCGTGTCTCTCCGGTACGTGTAACAATATTACATAGTGATTAGGTTTGTGAAGGTGATCCATGTACCCTGAAAATATACAGATTTCATAACATAGTTTTGTTTTATCTAAATTTTATTTAAACATATCTAACTTTTGTTTTGTATCGTTGTAGTATAGTGCGTACATATTGACCCCGACCTGACCTTTCACATTTACATCTAATAATTATCTACACATATCCCGACGAAAGTGAGTACCACGCCTATTCTACACTTCGGCAGCGATCGTAAAATTATACAAGTGTATTTGTGTGTTTTAGCTCATAATCCTCACGATCAATGTGTAAACGTGCATTAATTCTACATTCGTATTCAATGTAATGAATATTCTTGCATAAAGGTCAGGTCGGGGTCAATATGTTCGCACTATACCATCCTCGGTAATGCAGGGTATTTTCGTCAACGATATTATATTTATATCGTGTGACTACCGTGGGTTACCGACGATGTAGTAGAACATACCTGGCATCATAATTTATGTGTTTTTTTTGTTGCCTTTGAACTGTCTATTTCAAACCAAATGATAAATGATATGCTATGTTACGCTGTGTTGTGCAATGTTTTGATATGCGATATGATGCGATGTCATGCCATGCCAAGCTGTGCAATGCTTTGCTTTGCTGTGTATTGAAACCATGTTCGGTTTGGATGCCAACAATTCAAGCATACATGTATGTTGTAACACAAACCAATATCATTAAATCATATAATCAAATCGTCCATACTTCAAACAATTATCCCTAAAGAAATTGGATGACGACAGATGATTATTGTAGAATGACGATGACCTGTGCCATATTAGGAAATCAAAGCTAATCCATCTACAGAAATATCTTCAGTACTATCAAGACATAAAACATAGTCATCTCTCTACGACAGATCAATACAATAAAATGACCAGTGGCGAAATAATTATAATTAACTCCAATAACAGATTGTTTGGAATAAATTGGTATGACAAATAGTAATAGAGCACATAATTCTAACAGTGGTCATATGATACGGTTAATTATAACTCTGTAACCGACTTCAAAATTGTGGCGTTCTTATTTTAAGGATAAAAAAATGATGAAGTATATTTATGTTAATCTTAACATCTCGAACAAATCATTTATGAACGTAAAATACGGTCGGATTTTTTTAAAATCGATGGTCTTTATAGCGTTATGGTCTAAATAAAGGGCCATGCTTCCTCTCAAATTGAGCATTATGGACTCCGAGGTCGTCAAACGTCGCATGATTTTGAAATAACAAAAGTGCTATTTATTGTGGAACTTTACTGCAATTGAGATAAAAATCTCTCCCCAAATTTTCTTCTAAATTTTATAATTTTCTCTTCATCAGAGTAAATTTAATTTAACGTTAGAAAATTGAATCATGAGACACAGCGTGGTTCCCTCGTCAAGATAAAGTGTAGAGAAATTGAATTATTGTCTTCAAAATTAAATTAATTCTGTTTTCCATTCGAACTAACTACGCCCTAGGCTTAAACCGTGATGCAATTATGACCAGTAAAAAAGTAAACATTAACTGCGTCTCTGTAAAAGGTCAAATTGAGGTCATCATGTAAATTAATACATACATACATACATCTTTATTGGCAAATAACGGCATTTACATATGCCTTTGGCCATTTACAATACTCATAAGACCACACATTCAAATATATATATATATCAAATACAATATTCAATATAATGAAACAGTTAAACAATATTGTAACAAAACAATACAATATATATATTATAAACAGTAATTAAATATTAAGACCTCGATTCCTGATAGATAGAGCTTCTTTCATTATAAATTTTGCCATACTTAAGATGTTATTTTTTGTCTTGGATTTCATAACATAAATAAATTTGTCAACAGTAGGCCAGGAACAGTTACGAAAGCATTTGGATCTACTGGGGGAATATCTACTACAACAGAAAAGAAAATGTTACTCAGATTCGACTGAATTTTGGGTACACAATTTACACAAGCGTTGGCTACGTCCAATACCTGCGATTCTACCGTTTTCAATTTCCAATTTATGATTACTAAGTCTAAATTTTGAAAGATGAATTCGTAAACTGTTATTAGTAATAATGCTTAAACATTTTTCAAATTCAAACTCTGTTTTAAATTTACAGTAATAGTGAAGTTTCGGCATCGCAGATATTGAAGTTCGCCACTCTTGTATAAATTGATTATAATGTATTATTTAAAAGGTGCTTCCATTTCAATAAATACATATCATAATTGTATGAATTTTATTGGATGGTGTCGCACAGAGCTAACAATCAGTTGCAGCATTTTGGATTGGATCTCATGAACAAAACCAAGCCACTCCGATTCAAAATACTGAAAAATATTATGCGGATTACTTGGGCAATATCTTATAATCACATGCAGTTCTAGACAGCGTTAATATATTCTAAAATCAGAATGTTGCGGACTTTAAATCTGTAATCAGCATTTGACAATAAAGGTCACATGATACGCCGCACATTCTAGTAAAAACCGCAAACTCCTATAAAAGCACATATTTCTTTATTATTTTTTTTTACAAGAGAGTAGCGTAATGATCAGCATTTTTTTCAATTTCAGTAACACCGTCCCGTCAGAACTTTGGTATTATCACGTGAAACTAAGTAATACCTTTTTACACTGAGTTTAACGCCGTGTCAACACAATTAAGGTTATTTTACGGAGACCAAGCGCACCTAACCTAGCTCTCCTGGACCATTGTCTTGTACTCACCTACCCTTCCACAAGGCTAGCAACGTCTTCATATAGCTTATTAATGGAGGAAAAATAGAATTATTGTCAAATTTTCATGGAAGGATATAATCTCCCCGGGTGGGATTCAAATCCGTTCCCCCGTCGGGACACTAGATTCGAAATGCCGACGTGCTACAGACTCGAGTCTAAGTGATATCACAGACATGATAAATGATAACATAAATACAAAACATGACTATTAATCTTAAGCCTCCTTATACAAACATTTATGTCTAGGAAATCAAGATTAATTTCACCAAGAAATGACAGCATTGTCTTCGATTAGTTCTGTTACTGCTATTATATTCTTTGTCTGTGATACTAAACATATTTTCTCTGTCATGTGATATTGTATACAGAAAACAGATATTGTCTCGTTTAAAAAACCAGTGTAATAGAAAACTATACAATGTAATTTTAACAATACGAATAGCTCTTAGAGAAAACATAATTTCAAATACATTGTATGTATTCCATTTTAAAATTTCCAGACAAAT
This sequence comes from Mactra quadrangularis, assembly GCA_025267735.1. Lineage (NCBI taxonomy): Eukaryota > Metazoa > Mollusca > Bivalvia > Venerida > Mactridae > Mactra > Mactra quadrangularis. The sequence goes on from CM046302.1 coordinate 47,297,847, forward strand.
ATTAAAACGCTTATTACAAAGTATACAGAGTAATATCTATATAACTTCTCAGTTACTTGTTATTGATATTTTTTCGTTTAAGTATAGTAGTAATGAATATAACGGAGACTTAGTACTGAACGTCGTTTTAAATTAGTGGTCCATTTATCAAGATCTTAGTTTCGAATATGCAAATATTGGGGAATGATTTAGCGATTGTTTTTTGCAATACGGCCTGTTTTAATCATTAAGGAATAGACAGATAACCGTACTCTACAAAAATAAACTCTTAGATCTTTTGGTAAAATATCAATAAAATTTTCGTACACGAAAAGTGTTTTAAATAAGGTGTTGACATATTGTCGGTTTTATCAAGAACAAAACATGAACAGATTCAATGCTGGAATAGAGGATAGACATTATCTTATTCACGACAGGGTAAGTAATGGGTCTGTATTCATTTAAAGTAAATGTAGATAAATATACATGACCTAATCTATATACGACATGTACAACTTTATAATTATAATATGCATGGGCACTCTCCCTATCTGATTAATTTAACTTAAATAATGCACTGTCATGTTTCAGTGATTTAGTGCAACTGCAGCCATATTTATCACTACTAAGTATACTGTAAACCAAGAAATCGTTTCGCCATTTTCACTTTAACCTTCGCGGTCGTAGTATTTCCGTTAAATATTATCTTCGCTAGTTAGATGTTTGCTGTACAGTCGCAAAACATTTATGTTTTGGCAAATCAATTAATGTCAGCATAAATATGTATATACGTACACATGACCCCTATGTTCAAATTAGTTATATGTGGATAAATTAAAAAGAAAAAATGTCGGTTCTTATCAATTTCACTCTGACAGTTTGGCAATAAATCATCAAAGATGACAAAGACTTGAAAAAGGTCGGAGCGATGATTATTTCCCGATTTTCGCGGCAGGTGTGAGTACACGAAAGTCTAAAGCTGCGTAACAATCCGTCAACTACAAATAGCGAAACATTGTATACGCGAAAGTGTCTCGGTTTACAGTAAATGTATAAATATATGTAAATAAACTATATGGGAAAAACTTAAGTAAGTAAAACTTTAGCCTGGATTCCTAGTAAAACTTGATAAATAACTGACCTATCTTGACCGTATGACCGCTGACATTTATATTATCTTTATCATTGTTAGTTGATTGACCCATGGATTTTACGAAATTGCTCAACTTAATCTAAAGCTGATATGTCAATTAATATTATTGTAACAATTTATTTACGCTAGATTTTATCACGGTGTTGTGTATGGTAATATTACATGGTAAATAAATTGAACAATTTACATTGTATTTAGAGAAATAACCGAGCTAGAGAGGGATGAAGTCTGAACCATGTTATACATGCCAGAGCAGAATCACTTAGTCTAGAGCGTATATAATTAATCTGACGAAGTTTTACTGCACAAAAATACTTATTCGCATGATTAAACGAACGCTAAACTACACTATAGACAAGAATTATAACAACAATAAAGCCTGCTAAAAATAGGAGCAGTGGTCCAGTGGTAGAACGCACGCTTAGGGATAAAGAGGCACCGGGTTCGAACCCCCACTAGGGGCACTGCTAATTACCTTCAGCAAGAAATTTATCAACAATTGTTCCATTCCACCCGGATGTAATTGGGTACTGTGAGGGATCACCTACCTGAATGTGATTTAAATGATCAGGGGTTATAACACGAGAGATTAAAGTTGCCTGAAAAAAGTGTATGGAACCGTACTTTAGACCGCACTTCAACTTTTTTTAACTTTTAGATTTAAAAAATCGCGAAACAATATTTGAGCATACAAAATGCAACTCCAGCTTTCTACGATGGAATGTCTAAGAGTGTTGATTTTGTACTCATATATGCGTGCATCAATGACATTTTGGATCTTAAATACATAAACCTTAAATACATTATGCGAATCTAACTTGGGCTTTTGAGAAATATACTCACAATATATAAACTGACAACATGAGCTATCTTGTTACATAACATACTTAGATAATATCTTCTGAATTTAAATACACATTTAAACATCATATTTTTGTAGAATATTAGCTCTTTTGATAAGGTATCTCAGAGAAGCGATAGTTGGTTTTCATGACAATTTGCAATGAATGCATTATATACAAGTTTTATAGTACAATAAGACTCTGCTTTATAGACCACCGTCGTTCTTGGAATATCATGCCGTATTTGTACGATTTTTAAGTCCTTAATGCTTATGTTGCGATGATTAAGGTCCCAATTTTATTGGGGGTAATGTGCTGTTTAATGTGCTATAAAAACATTTCGATGGGCCGTGATAGCTTTCCTTAATGGGGGTAAATAAAGAATATATCTTTCTATAAAAAGACCCACTTTAAATTATATGCTGATAAGTCTGTTACAATCCATGTTTCGTTATTAAGGCCGGCTCGCTATAAAGGTCAAATGAGGTCGGTCCGCAAGCTGGTCTTCATACAAGAGCTTTACTGTACGCGTGATCAACATTATAATAAACAGACAGTTTCAAGAATGACCAGTACGGACATTGTGTATTTATTAGATGTATTTAGTTTTATGGCCAATAAACGTCATACAAAGTTTGCCAAAGAAAATATTTATAAAGACATAATGATAAACAGATGAAAGACGAAATGTACTCATATTGTTATCTTCAATGTAACCATACATGTTAGGAGACTCTGTAGCATGAAATGAGAACATACATGTATAACTGTATACAGTACGACCTCGACATAGAGGCCCTCAGCCTCTACAGAATAAATCTTTAACACAACAACAGTGTTTTATTATATTTATTGTATTGTTTTAGTGTATTTTAATCGAATTTTACCTCAGCAGATCAACAACCCCTGAACAGTAACAGATTTTAGTATCTCCCAGTTTGTGTTGTTCAAGACACGTTATACCGTATTACAGTGGCATTTTGTATAAGTAGGTGAAAAAGATTGCGGAGCTTTATGTACATTTTATAACACGAAACATGATATAACATGAAATGTCAATGGTGCATGAATACTTTCACATAATTGAAGAATTTAAAGTAGAATAAAAGGAGGCATACTTAAAATAGAAAGAAAACTCCACAAATGTTGAAGAGAATTAATCCAATACATGTACTTTTAATATCAATTATAAACTTGAGATCAGTTTAGTTATAATTTGTCGTATTATCAAGGGTCTTACGACTGATTTAGTCGTAAATCCTTCTATATTGTTATGTTAATTCGTCGTAAGATTTTTGATAAAAGCATGTTCTTGTTGCTTAATGTGAGAAGAAAACGATCCCTTAATGAACATCAATTTTAATTTTGATTGTCTTAGTAATGGATCTTTATTGTAATAATATTTCAATGAAATATCGATCATTTTTTGCAAAACATACAGGGTAAAATATATAAGTCAATATGTCCCAGATGTAGTACAAATTACCACAGTAAAGTACAACAATATTATAGTACATTTGTACAACTATATACATGTATATCATACTTACAGTGAAACGCATAATCCGCATGTTCACTTCCGTCCATAGAAATAACTACAGGATGCTTATCTTCGTGTGCCATAGTCGAAATATACAAAACAAAAAATAAACACGTCGAACTTTTACTCTATAGAGATTAAACTATGAATGTAAACATGTATGCTGTGGATATTCAACACCGCTTGGACTTTGTTAAAACTTAGTTATACACACTGAACTTAAGAGATAATGGAAATAATGTTGAGGTCAACATTCAACTTTAAACCATACACACACTGTAAACCTGATCATAATAGCTCTCCTTTACGTCTCCAATTGATAGTTGGTTCACTATACCAGTCCTTTAACACTACATTAATGACTTGCACACTATTTCTATATTTAAAATGCTAATGTATTCAACTTTACTTAAAAATGATCGTCTCTCTTTGAACAATATAATATTATATATACTGTATACATGTCCATTAACACTGTATGACTTGCACACTATTTTTGTATTTTAATGTTAATGTATTCAACTTCACTATAAAAGATATCGTCTTGCTGTGAACAGTATAATTATTATATTATATAAAATGTATACTATACAACACAGTGGAGTTGTTTGACTAATATAACCATGCAGAATAATTCCCTAAGTAAAAACCCCCACTAAAGTAACGACCATAAAATAGTGAGATCTAGATCTCTTATAACGAGTAAAACAGGTATAAATGAAAAAAACTCCAGCTAGCTAATACTGTCTCGTATAAAACATTTTCCTAAATTCTCTTCTAAAGTTATATGATCCTGAACATTCTATCAAAGATTACGTATATCTACAACATTGTATAGATAGTTTTTTGCTACCATTTCTATTCCAACATCAACACAATTTTTTACAACCATAAAATCATAAGAAAAAAATCTCAACTTATGTACAACGTGCTTCCAGCAAAACTCATAGACGCTGATTGATAGGTTATACAGAGTTTCTCATAGTCTATGCTATCATTGTGCTTTACATTGCTAGAGCAGGGAAATTGTTCGTATCAAGTGTAATATTCATGTTCCCTAGCGAGTTTTCTTCTTTAAATATCCATTTTTCTACTGATCTGATATATAATATCAACCATAGTAATTTATTCTCCTAGTACTTATTAACTGACTCCTGGTAAAAATCAATTTATTGAAATATTAAGAAGTGCGAAAACTTAGTGTTTGAGAATAAAGCTGTAACCAACATATACTGTGAAATCTAGAGCTGGGTATCGCCAGCTAGTTTGTATTACGATACGTATCACGATAGTAGCATTGTGTCACGTTATGCATCACGATTGTTTGTATGTTATATGTCAAATGGTTGGAACGAGACAAAAGCAAGCAAGCAACTTTCCAAACTTGTAGTTAATATTGTGCTAGTATTGACTGTTCAATTATGTCAAAATTGAGGGTGAAAGTTCCCTTAAAAAGAGCACCTTTCTAGAGATATAACAATACATAGTGTACCATTATTAGAACGTGAAGTTGACATCTAACACAAAAAATGTATTCAGTCTTCATTTGAGCATGAAAAGTTACTATCGTCATGTATCGATAGTTTGTGGTACTATCACGATACACTATCGCCATGCTAATATCACGATATATCGATGCATCGAGAATATCGCCCCAACACTAGTGAAAAAATCAACTCCACAATATATAAAATTGCAATTTGTCTCACATTTATAATGAGTTTCTTGTCAGAGTATTAAGGTGATAGGTTGCTCGAGATTGATTATAACATGTAATTAATCAATTATTATTAAATGTTACTACATTTACTCCTTTTTTATTGTGTCCCCTTGATCTTCGATGTATAGAATGATGTTTTCTGTCACGAGACGAGTCGTGCATGTATGGTGCTTGAAGAAGACAAAAGAGTATTTGTATTCATGATCAACCGAGGGCGTGGTAATTTCCGCAATAATTAAGTTCCGTATGACTTATATAGAAGACAGTATACAACTACATGTATTTACACGTGATAAAAATGTGCGAAAGTAGTTGTCCCCGAAAATAACAGACGTTTTAAGGACACCAATGTGCACTTCCGGTTTATAAGAGTTATGGTACATGTAGATATATAGATGCGAGTTTTCGTGATATAAGTCTATTAATGTCTTCGGCCATATCACGTTGGAAACAAAGATTCCGATCATCGAAGTAAGCAACGTCGAGCCCGGATAGTTCTTCGATTACCAAATTTTCAAATCGGATGCCAAAATCACACGACATTGTAACGTAACATATATTATTTTTATTATCATGAACTTTATGACGGCTACGCCTGGCAATCGCCAAGTCGGCTTCTGAGGCTAGCAACTCCATGAACGTGCTTCATCCTGCACACAGTGTTTTATTGTTGTTTTTTGACTCATAGATTGACTTTAATGCAGAGATTATGTCACTTTTTATTTTGAATTTGTATGAGTTTTTCATAATTCCGTTGGAATAACATTCTTCATCTGTTGGTCTTCTAAAATTCTCAGAAATGTTTATCGCTCTTACCATCTCTTATTCTCGTACCCCGAGGTTATCAAGATTCTAGCCAGTATAGAGAATCCTACCAGACTCTGGGTACGAGAATGGCCATCTATCAACTAGGCTTAGGACCGACTGAGGGTTGTTTTATGAGTTGATGACCTCCGAGGTGCGTTCAATAATGCGAGCGCTCGGGGCGACATCAAGCGCCCGCGTTCTGAACGCTCGCGTGCGCCCGCGGTACAGCTCGAGAGGTGTTTCGCTTAGAAATTGTTCTATAAATAGTTTTCATTTTATATGAGTTACCTCCCTTTATCTAAAATATTGTTTTATAATGAATGTATACTTGTATATCGTAAAGAATAAAGCTTATATACGTATATAACAAAACTCAGGCAAATGTGACTTCATATCCAAATTAATTTTCTTTTCTTACTTATTCAAACATGTTTCGCCAGACGGCTCATCAGTGATTACTTATTAGTTAATACATTATTATTATTATTTCTATTTAAATTATGTTGTTATACATTTTATATACAATACCCACCAAAAGTGCGGAGTCATTTTCACTTTGCAGGCCTACTATAGCTCTAAATAGCTTTCGTCTAAAATTTTAAAACTGATTATTTAAAAAAAATTACTTTAATTTTTGTTTATCACTTAACTTATAACTGAGTCTACAAAAATAGCAAATAAAATACATTATAGAAAAATACACAATTACAGTTAATTGTATCACTGTGATTTACGTTTGATAAAAATGTGAAAGATGTCGTGTATCAGTAGAAATAATCCCCCACCCGCTTTTTTAAATAATGTGTTGTTTGACGTCATCTTGGATTTCACAGCGAGCGCTCGCAGTCGTTCAATAGCCTAACAATTCACGAGGCGGGCGCTCGCTCGAGCGCTCGCATAGTTGAACACACCTCAGGTGACCATAAATAACAAAAACTATCATAGAATATTAGTTTGAATGTATAAGTCACTGACGTTAGTAATAATATTTATGCGTTTTAAAACAAGTTTTATTTCTGTAGGCCTACGTGTAATTTTTATAACACCCTACTGAACACTTTCTTTCTATTGACGATATACATATCCCATTTCTGATGATGTCAATGTTCCGTCTCAATGAGCTATAAGTAGTATATCATGGACCCTATATGTTTATACCGGGTCCTTAATATACATGTGAGTCAGTTTGATTACGACATGACAAGAACTTCTGTGATGCTTTTCACAAAAATTCTTACGAAAAAAATCTTCGTAAGTCAAAAGCAAGAAACATTAATAATACGCTCATTTTTTTGACTTATCAATTCTAAATATTACACAAATTGTGTAGAATTGTGTATACTTTTTGAATATCATATCATAGTTATGCTTATTATCTGTCTGACTTTAAAGTGCTAATTATACAGTACCTACCAAAAGTTTGGAAACATTTTCACTTTGTAGGCCAACTGAATAGCTTTTATCTAATATTTGATATCTGTTTATTTTGAAATGCCTTTTGGTTTTGCTTTATTCTTTGGTTATTATTATAATTATAACTGAGACTTCAAAAATAGCATAATAGCTAAGTTATGGATAATAATTACAATAAACTTAGTTTTGGGGGCTTTAGGATGTCAGATGCTGAATCTTATAAATATGTTGCGTTCATGAAGCTTGTTTTCGTTTTATCACAATAAATAAAGATTCTACAAAAATAATCATCCAAATTCTAGAATAATAGTAAATTTCTTTTGTCTCCAAACTTTTGGTGGGTACTGTATGAAACTGACTTACGAATATTTTTTTCGTAAGATTTTTTGTAAAAAGGACCACTGGTCTCCTAGATCATTACAGGCCGCTTTTTTCAAAATGTTTTGCTAACTTCAGCGACGTGCTTTCTTAACATTTCTTTGTTAATCTGATGTGAAATTAACAATATCAACACGGATAAGCTGGATACCTAAGGCTACTACGTGACATATGACAAGTCCGTCTGTCATGTCAGTACGTCAGAACATTGATTTCTGTATGTTTTCTGTCAATTCCAAATTGTTTCTCTTTTACCCATACATTACATTCCAAACATTTTGATTGACATCACGTACTTCAGTATCACCGATTTTAACAATAGAAAAGACGTATACATGTACTTTAATTGTATCATTGGTTCTAAAAACATGCAGTACCCACCAAAAGTTTGGAGACAAAAGAAATTTACTATTATTCTAGAATTTTGATGATTATTTTTGTAGAATCTTTATTTTTAATATGTTTAGGTATGGTTTGTGATAAAACGAAAACAAGCTTCATGAACGCAACATATTTATAAGATTCAGCATCTGATATCCTAAAGCCCCCAAAACCAAGTTTATTGTAATTATTATCCATAACTTAGCTATTATGCTATTTTTGAAGTCTCAGTTATTATTATATAACCAAAGAATAAAGCAAAACTAAAAAAAGCATTTCAAAATAAATAGATATCCAATATTAGATAAAAGCTATTCAGTTGGCCTACAAAGAGAAAATGTCTCCAAACTTTAGGTGGGTACTGTATAAGATGCGTTCAACATATTTCCTTTGTCAATTTTATAATGAAAAAGGCTGTCAAATATATCCTAGTTAGGGTCCCTTGCCAGCATAACCACGTCAAATGTTCATTCCATTACAAATTCCAAGTACCAAGTTTGTAGAATTATTATATCATTTTTTATTATATTCATTATTCAAGCAATGGAAACACATTTCTATAAGTACATTTCATTTTTTGAGTTGCAACAAAAGTTATCAATCAGCCTCCAAAACTAAGGTCAATGTATCTCAATGAACCAATATCAAGTTTGAGATATTTTTGTTATTTCATATTAAAAAAATAAAGTTCATTTACAATAATTTGCTTTTACAACTTTTTAAGTTTCATTGAGTAGCTTGTTAACTGTAAATGTGCGAAGGAACTTCCTTCTTTCTTTGCTTCCTTGCTTGATTCCTTCTTGCTTGCTTGCTTGCTTCCTTTCTTCCTCACCCACACCCTCCCTCCCTCTTTCTTTTTTCTTTCTTTCTTTCTTTTCTTCTTTTCGTTTTTTCTTTCCTACCTTCTTTCATTCATTATTGACATCAATCATGAGACAGGTACTTCACGTTATCAACGTAAACGAGATTGTTATGAATTTTGTAGAAAATGATAAGCTAGATGTTAGTCATCTCTCTCACACAGTCACAGAGATGGTCGCACGATTTACCTAAAACAATTTCAATTTTTTATGGTAAAACAGGGATTCTATATAAAATCCCTTGATAAAACGAACGTAAAAATTTACCAGGCTACATAAAAATATTTATAACCGTACTTTATTCATGTGGCGCCGGAAAATACACATTTCATCAGATTACCTCCCTTGGCTACTCTTCTTTGTTTACCGAATTCTCCATTACCTTACGAGGGACTTTGATGCCCAATATTTTACAAAATCCTGGCTTATGCGACCTTAAATTTCATTCAGGTACAGTTTGATATATAACATTTATGATATTATACTGGATGGCAAACCGACCATCGTCAATTTTCTAAAATAACTGCAATATCTCACATTGACTTACTCTGGGCAAGTTGCTGCTTGTCATGTCAAAAGTTGACAAAACAACAACGATGCTTCCACTTTAGTCTAAGTGTGCTAGATCTGTTATTTCATGTAACAAAATACTTAGTAATTTGGGTCACTTGTACAAAAATGGAACACAAGTATGTATTGTCAAATTTCTTCTTTTATTTGGGCTGTGACCTCTTAACCCTGCTGTTAATTTTCATCATCATCCGGTTTTGTTTGGTACAGGCCGTTGATTATTCCTTTGGCAAGGCCTTTCTGTCTCGTCTGTATGGAAGTCTTCCTTTCCAAGTCTGGCGGTCCTGAGGGTTGCTGTCATCCATTTGAAGTTCTGGTCAATCATACTTGACCTGGTCATCCCAGGTTAATTTTGGTCTGCCTTGGCCACAGTGTGCTGTGATGTTCATATTTATGACTTGGGAGGTCCAGTTTGTGCTGCTTTCTACATGATCAAGCCATCTCAGCTTGCTTGTTTGGTGAAAGCCAGCAATATTTCTGATGTTGAGCTGAGAAAGGAGCTGCCCAAGTTTGTCACAGCAGGTCTATCCTATCATGACTCTGTTATTTTGCTGCAGTTGTCTAAAGGTGGTAGAAGTTATAGCCCAAGTTTCTGACCCATAAACTTAAAGCATGATGCTTCTCACTCATGTATGCAGAGAACACTTGACTCCTGGTAGTTATTGGCAAGTGCTTGTTGGTGAGAATGGGGAGGAGTTCTGTGGACTTTGTTTAGGCTGAGTTGTTATGGCCGCATTTTCTCATCTCCTTCTGCAGATAGACTAGAGTATCTCCATAGTAGCAGATGTCTTCTACTGTTTAGATTGTCTCATCTTTGCTTGCACTTCTGTCAACAGTTTGATGTCTATGAGTCTGGCAAAGCCTGTGCAGCGAAGACATCTGAAGTTGGGATTTGGTCTTAGTGGACCCTAAATTCCACTGCACTTCTTGTGAACCCAGCTGGAGCAGTTTAAGCATAATGTGGCATTGCTGGCAATCCCACTGAGACACACAGCGCATGGATGCTTTCCTGATTTCCTGAGGGAGTTGAGTTTGGACATTGCACATTTTCTTATTTTTCTTTCAGATAAAATAGTCTGATACAGAAAAATGGGTCCTAAAGCTGTTACCTTCACAGAGGAAGACAGAGGTATTTTGACAAATTATATGTTTACTCATTTTAAAATCAACTATGTATATACTTTTTATAGATCTATACAAAGTGCCGTAATGTCTTCAATTTTACTACTGTGTAAATTGAAAACTTTGTTAGAAAGAAGTCAAGATAATTGGCTATGGAATTTTTCTGTATTGAAAAAATTGACTTAATTGATTGTAAAAATCTGACTGCTGATAGATGATTTTGTTTCTAGCAATGAACTGTACATGTGATAGACATAATTATGTTATTTAGTATAGGAAATTAGGATATGAAAGTGGTTGTCCAAATAGATCAATTTAGCAGCTGCTAGCACTATACTTGTTTGCAGAAATTTGGTTGCCCAAAAGTAATTTTTGGTTGCTCAAACTAGAAATTGGTTGTCCTGGGCAACCTTGACACCCTCTAATTTCATACACTGTGCATGTATCCAGTTTTGTGAGTGATACAAATTATTCCAAATTCTAACAGCATGCCTACTTTGTTTACTAGGATTGCATTGTTGTAACTGGACCCTAGCCTAACTAGGTAATGTGTAAACATAGAATACACATGTGTCATATTTTGTTATTTCAGCTATAGTTAGCAAATTGAACACATTATTAGATCAGCTACATGTATCAGATAAAATCAAGACAGTAGCTGATATTGGTGCTGGAGTGTTTGTTACATTATTTGAAGGTCTATGTGGAGAACAATTACCAGGTCAGTTTTGTTATATATTTGTCAGATATGTGAGAATCAAAACTTACTGGCTGGTCCATTGACAAGAGATCATTAAAATCTTGTTTGCAACCAAAAGTATTCAATTTTTAAAGCAAGCCACCAAGCTCGTGTTTATTGGAAGAATTTAGTTGAATATGTTAAGTGTAAAATACAATTGTAATTTTATGCATCTGAGAGCTTAGAATGTTGTATTCCTGTTACAGATACTGCTTGTCTATGGACAGTAGGGATAAAATTATGCCCTTGCTTGTTGAAACAATTTGCCTAATTTGGTCGGTACACATTGAAAACATATTTTATTAAAATTTACCTGTCTACAATTAGGATATGAAAGTGGTTGTCCAAACAGGTCATTTAGCAGCAAGCATTATATCTTGTTAATAGAATTTTGGTTGCTGGAAAGAAATGATTGGTTACTCAAACTAAGAAATGGTTGTCAGGGACAACCTGACACCCACTAATTTTGTGGTTTTATTTACTTACATTTCCTTTATTTTACAATATCAGGTATTATTCGATCATCAAGTACAAGAGAAGATGAGATACATAATTTACAAACAGTGATAGATTCATTAGCTGGTGAAGTATTACATACATCATTGACACATATAAGTGGTGCTGACATCATTGATGGTAGTAGAGAAGCTATAAATAACTTGACAGAAATATTCTCTGGATTGTTAGAATATATGTTAAATAAGATTGAAAGTGATGTCTCTATAGATAATGGTGAGATTATTCTTATGTTTTTGGGGGTATGATACAGCACTTGTACTCACATGTCTCCAAGCTAGCTTTTATGGCGACTTGGTAGATTGTCTGCTTACAACTTAAGAGGTTGTGGGTTTGAATCTTCGTTTAGACCATGGATTTTTATCAGGTTTCAGCAACACATCGTAAAGGTCATAGATTAGTTCAATACTTATGATATTAACTTAACTGCTTTAGTTAAGCTATTGTGATTGTTTTTTGTCTGTCAGCAAAGCCTACAAAGTTTAATTTATGTACAGTTATAAATTTTGTTTTGGAAGTCTTAAAATCTCTTGTCTGAAACCTAGATCAAAGAGTTATCACTTAACCTTATTTTAAAAAACACAAGTCAATTTTCACTGGCTGTGTCAAGGCATGTATTATCTACAAATCTCTATACAAATCTATACAGTTGATAATTCATCATTTTCTTGTACATTTATTTATAGATGATGATCAAGATTTAACGACAGAGGATCCAGATTTAATTACATCACAGCAGATTGATGAAATATTAGATGCTGAATTAAGAAGAGAACGTTTAGTACATGAAGCTAGTGGTATTAAAAATGGTGGACCTACTGCTAGATGGGTAGAAGAGTATGTAGTTTTATGCCAGATATTTCAACAAAAAATTTGGCTTTTAGTTTGGTGAAACCTTTCGAGTGGGCATCATTAATAGTTGCATTAAAGTTTTTTATTTACCATATGCTTTTGCCATTTATTGTCAGACCCAGCTTTAATGTGTTTCCACGTTATATTTCTTGGGTATGATTTATTTCAGGATATATAGTCACATGGGCCTTAAAATGTAAACAAACTCTCATTTATTTTATCTAAGTCTTGCAGAAGCTGAATTTTAGGAAGAAACATAGTATAAAACAACTGTTACGTTTGTTACTCCTAAAATGTCCACATTAGTCTGTCAGTTGTAATTGTTTACCCTGACTCCTCTGCACAAATTATTTTGCACCTAGTTCACCACTCAATTTAATTTAGTGCAGAAGATTTGGAGCTAACAGTCAAAATTACAGGATCGAATTGATTTATTTGTAGGAATTTTTTTGGGGAAATAAAGGTGGTAGTAATTCTATTTGATGTCGTTTTAATGCTATTATTTGTCTGGAAAGAGAAATTGGAGCAAACATTTTTTTTCTTTCGTGATAAGTTGTTGTTGTAGTTATGTTAGGACTGAAGTCTGCTACCATAGATATTATATGATAACTGCTGATCATTAAAATAAAGTTCACCCAGGTGATCTTCACAGTACATGCTTATATATATTGGAATTGAAAGTATTGCAAGTAAGTTTCTTGCTCAAAGAAAATAGCAGTACCAATAGTGGGATGTGATCTCTGGGCCCTCATCCTAGGGCCTATTGCTAGAACATAGTTGGGTCAGAATTGGGTCATAAGTTATATTTATACATCTTTGATTCTTGCATATTTCTCATCTAGAAAACTTCAAAAGATCAAATAGATCAAAAGTAACATCAAGAATGAAACAAAACTGATGACATATATTTTATAAAATGATGTTATATTACTTTATAAACCTTCATTAAACCTGATTCTATCTTTGTTACAATTAGGCCAGAGAGACCAAAGTCAGATAAACAACAAGAAGACATTGATTTAACTGTAGAAGATTTAACCCTAGCTCCAAATAAAGGTATGTATAAATAGTGATTGATTTAACTGTAGAAGATTTAACCCTAGCTCCAAATAAAGGTATGTATAAATAGTGATTTTTTTAGGACTTAGAATAGGGCAGAGAGACTTAGGAAAGGGGCAGATTAATCAGATGGTTTATGTTTGGATGGATTTATTTCTGCCTAAGGGGGTATGAAAAGGGCATGAGTAGGCAAATAAGGGAAGGTGCATTACAGAGATAATATTTTAAAGAATTTATTTCTGCCTAGGGAGAAGCAAAAAGGGCAAGGAGAATGATCTGTAATATAAACTATAAGGTTTTATTGATATTCCACATATTAAGATATTTCATACAAATTGACAAGTTTCTAGTATGGCCCATAACTATAACACTTGATAAATCTGGGTAGTGCTTATGAAATCTTGATGTGAAGACTGTCATAATTACATGAGTACAATACTGTACATACTGTACAATCAGTACCTTAAGCGCCATGAGCCAGTCATAGGATGCTAGCTTAGGGATCAAGAGGTCCTGGGTTCTAATTCCACTAGGGGTGCTGATAATTTCCTTGAACAAGAAATTAACCTACAATTGTTCCACTCCACCCAGGTGCAAATGGGCACTGTGATGGATCAACTGTCTGAAGGAGATTTAAATGATCAGGAGTTATTGTACAAGATTGTTAAGTTGGCTGAATATGTTTCACTATAGAAGCAGACTTTAAATCACAATGTTGATTTTCTAGGTACAGTTGATACAACAGCTGACTTGATTAGAGAAAGTGAAGAAATAGAAAGAAGATTGATTGAAGAAAGAAAGATATTAGAAGCAACAAGACTACAGAGAGAAAGACTTGCTGAAAGGAGAGATACTAGAGAGATTGAGAAAACTAACAACAAACCTCCAAAACCTCAAACTTCTGTACCACAAGAAAATGGAAGAAAGTCACCAGTCACAGAAAAACCTAAACCTTCTGAAGGTAATTAATGTCTTAGATTGATATGTACAGTAGGTGCTAAAAGCTTTTAAATCTATCAGTCAGTTGGGCCAATAAAGACAGAAAACTTTTCTGTCTTAATAAGAACTTGCCAGTCTGAATGTTAATATTAAGATTGTAAAGTTGGCATTTTGGTTTAAACTATATCCATCAAAGTTGTTTTATGGGAGGCTACTGTATAAATCATATCTTTTCTGCAAAATTAAAGATTAGAATGTAATTTTTCCTGGATAGTGTTCTTGAAAATTTTGATTTTCATTCACTTCATGTGGGACTTAGATTAAGAGATTATTGGGCATTGTGTCTGACATAATAGGACAGATTGTCAGACCTTTACAAATTGTATTAGTAACTAACTGTATGACTTTACTGTAGTTGTTGTATTGATGTATGAAAAATGTATGTTAAAAATTCAATTATTTGTCTGTAGCAAAAGCAAATGAATAGGAATATTGCATACTGAGGTCTAAACAACAAGGATGGTTTTGGATGGTATTCCAACCTAGACCGAGCTGGCTGTCTAATGATTACCAGTTTAGTGTCTTAACCGCTTGGCCACCCCTTCATATACCCAAAAGTAAATTGTTAATACATTAATATAATCAATGTTTGTAATTTATTATATCAAGGTTTAGTGAAAGAAAGAGAAAGTAGAGCTGATATAATACGACGATTAGAGAATGATCCAAGATATAAATATATGTTACCACCATCAGTAAGTCAGACACAGAGAAATGACGAGGAAGATGATGAAACGTTTCAACATTTACAGAATATGGTAGAAGAGACTGCCGCTATGGCTAGAGCTGCTGTAGATTGTAGTCCTTCACGTGCTAAATCTATGTTAGAAACATTAGAATCTGTTCACTCACACAGAATGTAAGTTATTTGAAACTTGAAACTTTATTTTTAGGTTAAAGAGATAAGGACCTGTATTATCAATGGTTCTTCACCACTGTTTTAGTTTTATCTCCTTCCATGTCATATTGTTAAATTATCACTACAGTTGATACAGTAATATGCTGCCCTTTTCCTTCATTTTTTGTCCAAGGGCGTGGTTGGGGTAGTCTTAGAATTTTTTGTTTGAGGAAATTTAATGACACTAACTTATTTGTACTTTTTTATTATACCCCCGCTTCGAAGAAGAGGGGGGTATACTGTTTTACCCTTGTCCGTCCGTCCGTTACAAAATTTCCGTCGCAGTTTTCTCAGCAACTATAACATGCAGCAGCCTAATACTTTGCATATTGCTTCATCCCATGGTCCCATGTGGTGTAAAGTGATTTTATGCTCCTTGCTCATCTACTTCCTGTTTGTCGCATACTTTTAGGTTTTTGCGGGGGTATCACTAGTGAGCATTAGCTCACAGATTTACTTGTTTATGTATGCATATGTATGTATTTATTGGAGACATTTAGATACATGTATCCTTTGGATTTGTCCATGTTTTTTTCTGTCAAAGAAATAGAATGAATCATCTGATACACTTAATCAAGCATCTGTGATTGTATATTTTATACTGTGTACTCTGTTACTTATTGGAATATAAAATATATTGTTACCGGATTGCTTATATGAGTTTAATTTGATATTTTTAACTGTTTTCTGAGTGAATTGTTGACCAGTCAATAGTTTTGACTATTTCCCATGCATGCTCTGACGGCATGCGATGTTATTCCAACTGTTTCTGTACTGATATAAGGGGAAGAAACTGCTACGGGATTTAAGGCTTAGATTTTCGAATGCATCAAGTGTCCATCAATGTTGATTTAGCAGAGGTGAACATGTCAAGTACTGTTAAAATAATAATTGTTTAGGTAATAAAATAGTTATTTTATGTGTGATTTGGGAACAGTCAACTGTTGTCCCTTAGTGTCAGGAATAGTGTTTTAAACTGTTTCACAGTTCAAAACACTATTCCCTGCACCTCGGGCCAACAGTTTGACTGTTCTTAAATAACATAAAATAACTATATAATGTGTAATACTACATTGGTGGTTGAAAGTTGCTCTCGAAAAACGTTGCTTAGTGCAATGGTTTAAATAATGAAACTAGTTTGGGGAGTTTAGAGTTGTTTCATACTGGTAATGGTTGCTTAGGAGATATGCTTAAACATGATTCACTGTACATGAGTCACATGTCTATAGTTGATTGTGTTTGTTTTTTATCAGAAATGCTGCATCAGGGAGATCACCAACAAAGACAGATATGATATCAAGACAGGCAAGATCTAGAAGAGATAGAGCTAATGTTAATACAAGAACTAATAAACGTGTCTCACCGTCAGCTAGAAGAGTGAGTCCTAAACCATCTGAACTACTTAGTGATACAGAGGTGAGACTACTTTTAGATTTCATTTTTACAAAGTTGCAAAAGTTAAAATGCTGTTTTAAGTCACTTAATTCACTTTTAAGCCAGTGACCCTCGCAGTGGGTGGAGTAGAACACAAGGAAATTAACAGAGCCCAACTTAGGGTTCCAACTTAGGACCTCATGATCCCTAAGTGTGTGTCCTTTTACTGACCCTTTGCTTCTATAACATGCATTATAAATGATATTGATTTAGATATATCTCTATAAAGTGTATTAAGCTTTAACTCACATTTTATGAAAAAATATTTGTTTGACTTACATTTTATATTTGGTCTAACAAGCCATCTTTTTAAATTTTCTCTAGCACAAACCTGATATGATGTTATATAATAAGGGTCAAAATTATCAATTTATCAACTAGCTTGACTGTATGGAACAAGTAAATTTTACTAGCTTTAATCATTTTCACTTATCCTGGGCTTTGGGCTTAAGGGTTAAAGCGATTACTGTCTAAAATTCTATTTACTACAATGCATGGGTGAAAGTTTTCAGTATTGATACTGGTTTAAGTATTTTGAGAATGAAATACTTTGTATGATTAATATGAAATCTGTTTTTTTTCGTTAGGATGAAACTAGGTTTCAAGTATTTTCCAAACTTTCAACTGCCATGAGTAGTTGAAAGTTTTGAAATTCTGAAACAAGTAGTTGATTTATTGTTGTCAAATATTCTCTATTGTTATATATTTTAGCTTACACCAAGTAAAGCCAAGAGGAAAGTATCATTTCTTGTAGAAAGATCTCTCACTGATTCAAGTCCCAGTGCTGGACAACCTAGTCCACTTAGGTAGGTAACTTATATAAGTTGTATACAGTGCCATCCATAATTACCTTTACACTTTCATATTATATTTGTTGTATTTATGTAATTGAAAAATGTATTTACGGGCAATAAAATAAGTTTAAACTAAACTACACTTTCATAAATGTTTGATTTTGTTTTTTAATTTTTACCATTACTTGAGAATTAATACTGTAACTTCTGATACAATTACTTATAAAACAATTTCCATTTTATCAAGTATCATTACTCCTCTTTAAAATGTTACAATCTATTTTAAACATCCTACTATGAGAAAATTCTAATCTAGTCTAATAGCATCAATGAAATCCCGGTATTTTTACAAGTGTAAAGGTATTTTTGGATGGCAATGTATATGTGTTAGTTTTAATCATTACTTCTAACCCAGATGTTTCATAGTAAAGCCAAAAACAAATACAAGAACTTATGAGCTAGTTTGTGCTGTTTTAAGGACAGTTTTGTATAAGAATTATTAAAACATAAAGTTTCAAGTTGCCATGAACCGACTTTATCAGGACACTCTGTAACAAGTCAGACTCTTGTTTTAGTGATATCTGAACAAACAATAAAAACAATACTGATCACATGATTTCATAAATTGAGAAATGAAAAAGCTTGTATCATGATTAAAAAGTTTTGTGTAGTACATGTATACAAAAAGTAATTTTCAAATACATTAAAACACACATGTTTAATGTTTTCAGGGGTAGATCAAGTGATGGAGGTACAAGAAGAACACCCAGTGGTAGTTATCTTTCCTTTCAAGATATTAGTAGTGATAAAGAAAACACAAGTTATGAAGACAGGCTTAGAAAACAGTAAGAAATATTTTATCTTAAGGTTTTAATGATTCTGTCTGGTGTTTTACCAATACAAGCACATAAGTCTACTGATAGTAGAGTCATTCTCTTCCCTCCTTTTAAATTAATGAACAGTTTAATCCAGAGATTTAGACTTTCCTGAAACAGTGAGTATGTGGACTGACTGCTGTAATATGACCCATACAATGTGTTGCTACAGCATTAATCCCAACAAAAAAATAAAATTAAAATTGTTGATGAAACAGCACCTTTTTGTCTAAGCACTGTATTGTTTCTATAGACACAACATGACTCTACATAACATGTACATGAAACAATAACATTGTTCAGCAACATAAAAGAATTAACATATGATATAAAACTTGATACAAATCAGTAGTTACATGTAGATGCAATAACTTAAAGATTAACAGAAGCCAGCAAGTTTTATTATAACATTTAATTACATGTACATATACTTACAGGTACCAGAATGCATTATGTGATTTAACTGACGAGGGTTCACCTGATAGATTTAAAACTGCTGCAGAATATAGAAGAACTAAATATAAGGAATTATCAAGTAGACCTAAAGCTTTATGTACATTAGGTGATACACAGAAAATGGTACAACAAGAAAAACAGACAGGAAAGAAAAAAATAGGAGTATGTACTTGATTTTTCTGATTTAAACTTGATCTAAAATTCATGTGTTCGCTAATTTTCTTACCTTATTTACATCTGAAACTCTTGCTGTGCAAACAGTGCAAGTCATGTTTAGCTTATCATTATTGTTATTATATTCATGATACAATTTGCAAGCAAATTGCCCAATCACAGCCCATGAATAACAGGCACCATCAAATAGCGTGGAAATTCTGATTCAATGAAAAGAAATTACAAAATTTCAATGTATGTTTAATCTTCCCAAAAGCTCTGCATTTATTGGTCAACACAAATATCATCTAAATGTAACCCCATTGTACGATGTCAGGAGATCCTCTGATAATAATCTATAGAAAATCTGTTTATGAAGCTAATGCAAAATGTGTTTTTAATTTTGTGTTGTATGTTAGCAATATCAACTTACTATGTTAGAAGGTCTAGTCAAAGGGTGTACTCAGATTTAGATATGAAGAGGTCCTTTGATCTCATCAGAGTCACTATGAATTCCCTGAGGCATGAAATATATATGTGAGTGCTTTATATAAATGGGTACGAGAAGGGTTTCCTGCTTGTTGTGCATTTGATTATCAATGGTTATTGTACAGGGCTTAGGTAGTAAGTGTTTTGGGAAGGGGTCAAGGGCTTTAGTAAAACATTTTTGGAAATTCTACACCATTCCATTGATTGAGAGACAAGTCTAAGGTGGATATTAAACTTGGAGAAAATGCATGATTATAAAGATATTTCAAAAAGGGAAGGAGCTCTTAGACAGCCCCTGTTATATAATAAAAAGGTCATGAAATGTATATGATTGTAAAGTTAGCTTAACATGTATATGAAAATGAAGCACAATATAACCTTTCTGTGTTGATGCGCCGTAAAACTCAACTAAGTAAACAAACGAAAATGAAACCAAGTATAAACATGTATAAATATTTCTGTTCACAGTTTCTACAGAAGATTTATAGAGAAGATTTAGATGAGATGTTAGATGAAGCTGATTATTTGATGAATAAAAATAGACAAGCTGCAAGAGACATGGTTGGTTTATATCTCTTATCTTATTTATTTATAGTGTCAACACATTTTGGTTATTTTATAGCATCCAGTGCACCTAATCTAGATTTCCTGGACCCTTGTCTAAAAACCAGTACTTGCCTACCTTTCCACAAAGCTGGAAACCTCTCCATATACGTTATTATTGGAGGAAAATTGACATTATTGTCAAATTTTCATGGAAGTGTATAACACGGGTGGAATTGCAACACATTCCCCCTTAGAGGCACTAGTTTCGAAATCTCTTATCTTATATAGTGCCATCCAAAATTACCAAAACATAATTGAACTTTATTTTAAATATTTTTGTATTTGTATTGTTATGGTAGATTGTTACATCTAAAATGAAAGTTATGATTGTTCATAAAATTGTATCTGTAGTGCAAGTACATGTATCGAAAGACATCATTTTATTGCATAGGGTTAAGTAATCTAAGCTTTCTTCTTGTACACAAAACCCCATCTTGTATTTTCATTCTATCGTACAAATATATGATTTTGATAACTCAAAATATTGGTCTTTATTTGGATGGCTTGATATCCCTCGCGATATTTACTATGTATCTATTGTTTTCAGGAAAAAGAATATCAGAAAAAGATACTGACAGGAGTAAAATCTAAACCCTCTGAAGATAAGAAAGGTATATAAAACTCTTAGTATTTCCTCTAATGTGTATTATATTATTCTATATGTGACTCTTGTCCATTATTGTAATTACTTGAAAATAAGTAGATATTAAAAAGAGTTTAGTTAAAGAGCAAGTTATAATCAATTGTTGTACCGTCCATTAGTGATTATATGATATGATATCCTAGCTTATATAATATAATGCAGCTTCGTAGACCTTTGGCAAAAAGTTCAGATTTTTAATTTCCAGGCAGTATCACAGAAAAAGAGTTACAGTTATGTAGTTGTTCAATGATCATGGGTTCAAATATTTATTGTTACTTTGCTTATCAAATGAATGGATTTCCTTGACTGAATGTTTGAACTTTTATAGCATAATAAGATTATTTCAAGTTTTCAACATTTAAATTTCAAGTTTTGATTAAACAATTTATATGGCTCGTAACTACAAAATCTGGTTCAGGAAAAATTGGACCAGTCTAAACACTGTCAGAATTCATATTGCATTATTAACCAGTTAATATCCGTTAACTGTTACACCCCTTAAGTTTACATAACTTCAACCTATGCAAGTTATCACTTTAAATTTCCTATGAAATTTTGCTATGTAACATGTCAATGGGATTGCTTATCAAAGCAGCTGAATTTTGTTTACCTTAGCGCCTTGAATAGATGAACATGCTGTCCATGGTGTGTATATGTGTGTATTTGGTATACCTGAGAAACTCCTTACATTATGTAGTACAGTTTGTTATTTATTTTATTAATACTTTGATGCCAGGGCCATCAGTTTTAAAGAAAACAACAAAGAAAGTCCAACCTAAAGCTGTGAGTAGTAAAGTAAAGAAAACATCGTCAAGTGGAAGTCTTATGAAACCACAGAAAAAAACTTGTAAGTTTTTTTTTAGTTTTTTTTATTTGGCTTAATGCGGTGCCAACGCAAATCATAATCATTTAATGGTGCTCAGTTTATTCAACCTAGCTTTACTAAGCCATAAGATATACATGTATTACCAATGTGAGTGGAAGACTGTCTATTTATAGTAACACAGTATTGTACTTCTATTTATATGGACAAGACAAATGTAGCACATGAGTTTTGATGGATTGATTTCTGTATACTGTTAAAACTGTATTGAGTGTCTATTCTTTAGTTTCCTAGTTACCTCCCTTTTGGTCCTTTTATAAATCAACTTAAAGGGATATAACATACTCCTTTTTTAGCTCGACTTTATGAAGTAATGTAGAGCTCTCCTACTCACCCCGGTGTCCGCGTCCTTGTCCACATTTCTGATTAAAGTTTTTGTGCAGTAAAATACTTTCTTCTATATCTTTGTTATTTCTTAAGATATTAACTTCAAACTTTAAATATATGTTCCTTACTATCAGCCACATTTCATGTGACAAGGGGCCACTTTCACTAAACAACTTAAGTTCATTTTTAAACTTAAGTTGTTGCTTAAATCTAGTTTTTATCTTATCACTGTTTCACACAAAAAACTTAAGTCGATATTGAAACATAAACTTAAGACAAAACTTAAGTCACCTAGGGAGGTGACTTAAGTCAAAAACAGACAACTTAAGTCAGAAATTTCAATATGGCTGCGCCCAATGTTGTAATTCAGAGATGTCATTTGAGTAGGCCGCAAATAATTAGAATATATTTAACCCATTAGAAGTGTTTGATGACCATTACTTAATAAATATGTACAGGTTACCCAGACCAGCAAGTTACTGCAAGGCCATTTCGTGCGACCCACAAGCAGGTCACATAGTTAGTCAGTTTACATGAAAGATCTTGTTGCATTAAAGTTCTATGCTACTGGCACAGAATTCAAATGGCATGACTCATAGAATGAATGGCATTCAAATACAAATATGTATCACTATTTTTATGAAGAGGCAAACAAATAAAAATGCGTTTAAAGACGATTAAAGCTATCCTACAACAAAATTCAGGGTTGAATGCAAAATAAAAGCAAACAAATTAAATTATGTATCAGTGAATGTTAAAAAGCAACGAAATGCAGAATTTAAATAAGAAAATATTGATTTACCTTTTCAGTGATAAACTCATAAATCCAGTTATTTGGCTGCTTTCTAATTGGTCATGAAAACTTTGCCTGCACAGTGATTTTGTTTTGTGTTTCAGGCTCTACATACATGTATATATTACACTAACCTCTTTTTGCTTTACTTTCGTTCCCTGCTTGCACAAAGATAACACGAGAACATCGTGTATTGATATTTAATGTGTTTGTATGATGTGTATATAAGTCATTGCTAAAAGATTGTACATGTATTACAGCGTGCTATTGACGGTTTACACATTACCAGTTTAAAATTGACAGATTTAACAGCGTAGCTTTGAAACATTGATAAAGTCAAAACTTAAGACCAGACTTAAGTCAGGAACATATAAGATTGTCGTAAGTTTTTTCGAGAAACTGACTTAGTAAAAACTTAAGTTCCACACAACTTTTAACTTAAGTCCAAGCTTAAGTCTTGACTTTTGAAATAACTTAAGATTTTTTGTGAAAGTGGCCCCTGGTCCATAACTCCAAACACATTTTTTTAAGAATTATCTCCCCTTGAACTGATTGAAGTTTTTGTGCACAGATTAAAGTTTTTGTGCAGTAAAATACTTTCGTCTGTATCTTTGTTATTTCTTAAGATGTTAACTTCAAACTTTAAATACATGTTCCTTTCTATCATCCACATCTCATGTGACATGGTCCATAACTCCGAATGCATTTTTTTCAGAATAATCTCCCCTTGAACTTAGAGTTTTCTTTAAAAAATGTTTGTTTTTACTGCAACTGTTTTATTTCATTAGGTATTGATTTCAAACTTTAAATATATGTTCCTTATTATCAACCACATCTCATGTGACAAGGTTCATAACTCCGTATACATTATTTTCAAAGTTATCCCCCTTGAAATTAGAGTTTTCTTTAAAAAATGTTTGTTTTTACTGCAACTGTTTTATTACTTTAGGTATTGACTTCAAAGTTTAGATATATGTTCCTTATTATCAACCACATCTCATGTGACAAGATTCATAACTCCTTATACATTTGTTCAGAGTAATCCCCCTTGAACTTATAGTTTTCTATTTTTTTTTTTTTTTCTTTGAATTTGTTAAGGTTATACAATGTATTTTCAAATTTTAAAATATGTATGTTCCTTATCATCAACCACATCTCCTGTGACAAACACTTACTAAGTCCAGCATGCTGTCTCCTCTGACAGCTCTTGTTTATCTAAATTTGCACCTTGGGAACGCTTCTTGTTCCTGTGTCTACCACTGGTTTCGTTGAAAGACGGTATGACTAAAACCCATAGTTGAAAATTCTGGGTGAAATCATGCAGACATTGGCGAAATGGAGATCAAATTGTTTTGATATATATGTTTTACAACCAACTAACTATTTTTAGTAACATAATATCATATTTCTATTTAAAGAAACATAATATCATATTTCTATTTATAGTAACATATCATATTTCTATTTATAGTAACACAATAACATATTTCTATTTATAGTAACATAATATCATATTTCTATTTATAGTAACATAATATCATATTTCTATTTATAGTAACACAATATCATATTTTCATTTATAATAACATAATATCATATTTCTATTTATAGTAACATAATATCATATTTCTTTTTATAGTAACATATCATATTTCTATTTATAGTAACATAATATCATATTTCTATTTATAGTAACACAATATCATATTTCTATTTATAGTAACATGATATCATATTTCTATTTATAGTAACAATAAAGGATGATGAAGATATATTACCAATGTTATTAGAAGAGTTTCCACATTTACATCTGTCTTTACATACCTGGCATGAATTGTGGCGTAAAGGTATTCATCAAATTGAACAAATCACAAGGTCTCATCAGGAAGTTAGGAGAAAGAAATCTCATGCTCAGAATCAGGTATATGTATGAGCATCTTTCTTAGGATATAATTGCCATTTTAAACATATTTTCATTAAGGCAACAACAAGTTGATCATTTGTTCTATGGATTGGCTCGCACCATAATTTTGATGGTTCTTACCAAAATTTTTTTTATTTCCTCGCTTGCTCATAAAACTTTGTCAAAACACTATATAAAGCAAATGAATTAAGATTTTTTTTAAATTTTTTCTTCGCTCACTCGCCCAATTTTTTTCCAGAAAAAACACATAATCAACTTGTTGTGGCCTAATAGCTTCAATTGAGTCCAATTTTATAAAAACATCAACTACCTCATAGACTTATATGTCATATATGAGACAATCTTTTATGATGAATAATTCTAATATATTAATGATATAATTTTATTTAACAAGTTTACTCATTAATAAATGTTAAATTGAGTTAAATCTTAGATTAGTGTGTAAGTTAAAACACACCAGTGAAATGCTGATAGTCAAATATCAGCCTGCTCAAATGGATGCCTTATGCCTATAGAGCTTTAATTTAAAGGTATTACTCATATATATTATGTTTTACATGGGCTGGAGTCCTTATAGCAATAAAGGTTATTGTTGTTGTTGTTGTTGTTATTGAATGTTGTTTATTTTATTAAAGTTAGAGGAAGCTGAGAAAAGACAAGAAATTTTGGTGAATATAATGAAGAAAGAATTAGAACATAGTCAGAGATTGGTAAAGTTTTTGTCTTGTTTATTAGAAAACGACTGTATGTTTAATTGGTGATTAATGTATGGATGTATATATACCACATAATAATTTATTTTAGCTTGATTGTGAAACAAGTTCTTACAACTTAAAATAATCCTATGCGAGTCCTCTTCCTGGTCCTCTAGTACTGAACTAGAAGGATACAGTAAAGTTTCTTGCTCAAAGACACAATGGGGTATGTATTTGATGGGATTCAAACCAACACAGAGCTGGCTATCCAATGATTACCAGTCCAAAGTCTTAACCACTTGGTCACACCAACTCCAAATATGTTATGGAAGAAAATCTACGTTGACAGTGCTATCGAATCATTATTTTGTCCTGCACTGATCACAATAGTCATGTTGTATTGGCACAGTGTATGTACCTATCAATAAAGAACATAACTCTTCAATTTTTTGGTAGGTCCTATTAGTTGGATTTCTTGGATTTTACCCTACTCTTCAGTGGGTATTTGCTAAAATCAATTTTGGATAACTTCTTATCTAATCCATTAATATTAATTGTTTGAATATTAGGGCAAGTTCTGATTGGGTAAAGAAATTAATATCTGTATTACTTTACCTTGATGAATATTTTTATAATCTTTACATAGAAATTTAATGATAAAATCTGAGTATTCCAATGGCAAGTACATGTTTACTAATTGGATCTTCTCAGACTTTATCAAGGAAAGATAACTGACAAGTATTGCTCATTGATTTAATATGTTTGTATTAACAGAAAGAGATAAAGGAGCGTCAAGCAAGTGCTGTAACATCACGTAATAAAATACATGAACGTAGAATGCAGTCAGCTAGATCTAGACATTACTATGATGAATATCAAGTCAGAATGAGATCTAAAATGTTGAAGAGAAGAACTAGAGAAGAAATGGTGGGTTAACTAATAAAACACTCAAAATCAAAGCCTTTCAGCTTGCTCAGTTGGTAGCATGACAGTCTACTGATCAAAGGGTTGTGAGTTGGATTCCGAACACTTTCGTGGAGTTTAGTCATAAAATGATTTCTATGGCCATTCTCTCTCCTACCACTTATTCTTAATCATGTAGGGCAGTTGTCAGTCACTGATGGAAGTATGTGCCTAGTATCTTGTTCATAGCATAATCCTGAGATTAAACCTTTCCAAGGACAGTGAGTTGGTTTACTGACCACCTTGATATGTGTTGCTACAGCTTTAAACCCAACAAAAAAACAAACCAAAAAAACTTCCATTAAATAAGGTATTAATTTATATTGAAGATGTATTAAAGTGGATACATTGCACAGTAGGCTACTTGCAGGATTTAGAATCTGGTGTCCTTTAGGGGGTCACTGGTTCCAGTCTCACTCAAGCTGGTTTGAGCCTTCCATTAAAATAAACAATAATGTTGGTATTCCATATTAATTTAAAAGTAGTAATACCATGTATAGAGATGTTGTTCGCATTGAAGAAGGATGGGTGAGTACTGGTTAGTGACAGAGATCCAGAAAAGCTATGTTAGGAAATTCTATTATGACATTAAACCCAATAAAAGAAAAAGAATTTTTAAATTAATGAGAAGAATAATTTCAAAAGACCTTAATCCTAGAACAATGCTGTAAACTAGCATTTAACAAGTAAAGTATCACAGGTTTTACATGCAACATATTTTTATGTCCCTTGACTCAAGCATAGTGTTTCTTAGTGGGCACAAATGATAACTGTTAACAAATAAACTATCATTTAGTGACTCAATTTTAGTTGGACTACTCAGAGAATAGTAGAACGTGTCAATTTATGTGGAAAACCTTCTTTGAAGAATGATCCTTAACATAAGATTAATGAAGTACATGTTTTTTATGTGTCTTGTTCCTTTTTTGCCTCCTTGCTGTTTTCTGAGTTCTAGATTAATCACAATTGTGTACATTCCAAATTTGGTTAGATGTATTATTTTGTGTTTCTAATGTTGCAGGTTTTCAAGAAGTTGTTTAAAGATGGTCTTGAAATACAGAAAGAAAGAATTAAGGAGTTAAGAAAATATGCCAAGGAACAAAGAGAAAGTCAAGCTAAGGCACAACGTAATGAAATAGAATCAATGGAGAACTAGTATCCTTTATATATTTGTAATTATTATGTTCTAATAATGATACATGTTATGTTGGTAAGGGCTGTCATTGATAGAAAAGTTTGTATCGATATATAGAAAGGCAAGTATTGGTGAAATAATTTTTACTGATACTGTATATCCAGTCAGACAAAGAGTGTAATAGAAGCCGCTAGAACTCCAGTATATATGAAGTATATAATGCCCTCATGATATTATGCATGCTGTTAAATGTTGTTTCAGACATTAAACAAACTCTATTTTCTTGTTTTTATAGTTAACAGAAAGCATGAAAACTGAGAAATATAAAAAAAAGTCCTATAGTTTATAGCTATATAAAAACTGGATAGATTTTTGTTTTTTTCTTTCTTGTCTGCTTATGCTTTTAATTTTTAGGAGTCTGCATTTGTAAAATCAATCACAAGTTTCGTTTATCCAGCTCTATACTCTGTAACTAATAGCAGTTTCTTGACAAAGACATGTTGGGACGGTATTCGTCGCATTCAGTGATAGGTCTAGCTTAAATTGAAATGGTGAGAAAGCGATAAATTTTATATGCAAAGAAAAACTTAGTTGTCCATTATAGTTTATTATATTATATGAACACTAATGTTACATAAGTTTTTGAGACTTGATTCATTTTAAGCTGAAATGATATAACTATGCACTTCAAATAAAATATCTTGTTTTAGCAACATGTCTGTATGACCCTTAACCATGTCTTTAGTTATCGTGATCAATTCCAAATGTTGGCTGAGAATATTTCTAAGGAAAAGAAAGAACTAAATGTAAGGGAAAAAGCTCAACAAAAGGTCAGTATTATTAAACCATTGGTTTTTTTTTCAAATAAACAATTATTGTCTTTTAATTGACCCAATCCGGAATTCAAATTTATGGGTTTTTTGTCTGTGCATGGCCAGTACTAACAAAGTTTTCTACACATTATTGCTAAATAGCACAAACTATGGAATAAATCCTATTGTTCTTTGTATACATGCTTTCATTGTAATGGTAAAAGTTTGTTTGTACCGGAGGGGGAAACCCAAATATTTGAATTCCGGATATAGTCTATTATTGGAACTCTTTTACATAAGTTCTAATTTTGTAATTTAACTATAATAGCTTCCTTAAGAAATACAAAATAATTTGTTTATTTCTTTTGACTAGTCTTGTGCATAAAATAAGTGAAACTGTATTATATAATGACTATGGACAGTTTTCATTTTATTAGTTGTTACATGTATGAGTTGTAAGGTGACAAAGTGTACTTAATATATTTTCTTACCAGGCTTAAACTATACTAATGTCTTGTGACTAAGCATTAGCTACATTTTATGGACTAGCTATTGGATGATGAAGGTCTTATCCAAATCATAATCTATAGTTCCTTGTTCAAGAACTTTAAACCTTTTCTCAATCCACATTTAAGAAAGGCAGCTGACACAAAATTTATTAGTTTAAGATGTAACAACCATTGCCAAAGCTGTGTGAAAAAATGTTGAAGGTTTAAACTTTATTTCGATGATAAATGTAATTTCTTTTGTAAAAGTTTTTTCTCCTTTTGGTTGCATGGATGAAAGTAATCAGTATTGATATTGAATTCAGTATTTTTAAGAATAAATATCTGTATATTATTTATATGAAAACTGTCTATTTCAGTATTTTACCAGTAGGTTTTTCAGTATTTTCAAAACTTTCAACTTCCAGCCATGTGGTTGTTTGCTCCAGTTTTCTGTAATGGTATCTTTGATTTACATGTATGTAATTTTTTCAGGCTTTGGGAACAATGAAGAAAGATTTACGTAAAAAAATGGAACATGAAATCAAATATTTACAGGAACAGTTAGTGCGTGATGATGATGATGTATATTTTAGACAACTAGATGCTGATAGAGTTATACATGATCTTAAAATGGCCAAATATCAAGTCAGAGTGTAATGTAAAGACATGTATATACTACGTCCTGGATATTATTCAATTATTTATTTATGTACAAATTGTAAAATTGATATTATGTATTTAGATTTACTTAGTTGT
This sequence comes from Mactra quadrangularis, assembly GCA_025267735.1. Lineage (NCBI taxonomy): Eukaryota > Metazoa > Mollusca > Bivalvia > Venerida > Mactridae > Mactra > Mactra quadrangularis. The sequence continues at coordinate 47,327,901 of CM046302.1, forward strand.
TGGGAATTCGAGACTTAAAAGATGACATTATTTATTTTGAAATTTAAATATATGTATTTACATGTATGCATTTAGATTCTATTATGCAAATTGAAATACTTTGTAAGTAAAAAGTTCACTTTTTTGGACTGATATACTAGAGATATAAAATTTGTCTATTGTATTTTATATTATCACATTGGACATACTGCCATCCTCATGTTTTAATACACAATATGAAAATATTTGACTTACAAATTAAAACATTGAAGTCATTTCCACTGTATGTTTTTTATAGTTTGTTTTTAAGTTGGAAGTAATTTCAAGGCATTTACCTGAAATAATAATAATTATAATACTAATTTTATTTCGGTAACAATGACATGGCACATGGCATACAAATTGTGACAATCACAGTATGTAAAATGCCATGTGTCATGTACATCAATACCAGGAGTGACACACAAAGGAGATAAATCTCTTACCTCCATTGTGGTCCCTGATTGGTCCATGTATTTGTATAACTTCATGTTTACATTTGTGATGTCTGAAATTTCTTATCATGTATATAACTGTAGTCATTATCTGTGATATTTGTGTTTGCACTTACTTTGTTAGACATTGTTAGTTCACTGCTACTGCTGGGGTTTGATGTCGACATCTTGGTTACTAAGACATCCTAAGTTAACAGCCATGAAAACGTGATATATATTAATTAGGATTTCTTTTAGCGTTAATAACATAAAGCTATATCTAAGCATTTACTATTGATGAAATTATTATTTTTTATATGAGCTATGTCAAAATGACTAAATCCAGACTGTGCAGTCCATGTTTTCTGTCTTTTCTGTACACAGCTTGATATAGACTGATCAGTGTTTATTTTTATATTTTGATCAACAGTATGTATAAATCAAACGGAACAGAACACATTATTTATTCAAGTAACGTACACATTCCTATCTTGTTACAAACTCATAATCTACAAAATGTATTATCAGCCATGCAACACCAAACATCCGGGTAATTTTTAAAGACCTTTCAGACACTGATATCATCGGCAACTAGTCTTCATAATTATTTTGATGTATTCTAATTCTGTCAATATGTATCAATTATCAATATAGATCTACATGGGGCATATTGGAATAATATTACATTTTATTTATACTTAATCACAGTATAGACGGGGTTAAATGACTTTATGATTAATACACAGAAGTTTATGAGATTAAAGCATTGAAGACTTTAATATCTTTTATTCCAAACCTGCTCTATTTTGTTCAAAGTATCGATTTAAGTACCGGTACCAAAACGAAACGGTATTTACCGGAATATTTCGAAACGATACCGATACTGATCTGTATTTATACTGTTGCTGTTCCTTATATATTTTTAATCTGTTTTTATCAAATTTTAAATACTCGGTGACTGACGAAATATATTTGTTTCTTAGTGTTGTTAATACATGTACAGTGTATATACGATGTTTTTGTTTTGTCTTGTCAGGTCGTCTTTGTTTTAATTTACTATCATTGTTTAATTTTGTGTGTAGTTTGAGCGATATATTTCACAGTATGACATGCAAATTTGTTTTGGTATGGTACTTGCACCACAAACCCTGGTACTGTATCATGAGTCTTTGGGCATAGCTACTTATGACACATTGAAGTAATAGAGTTAAATGAATGAATATTTTGAATCAATGCTGACTTCATCAATATACTATACAACATGTATTAAAGTCCAGACTCTATTCTACAAACACTATTATGATAAAAAATAAATTCAAGTTCATTCTGTAATTTTCTTTTCAAACTTTTCATTATTATATTGTTTTCATTAGACTTTTTTGCTAGAAATTATGTTTGGAATAAGATAGATTTAACCATGTGAGCCAAAACATATTTCAGTTTGGCATAGCAACAAGTATTATGTCATTTACTTAGCTCACATGTTGAAATTAAAATGTTTTTATTCCATAAATGATGAATTTTGGTTACTTTCATGTCTATACCTGAATTCTGTATATGATATTTTTCTACTGATATATAGCGCAATTTTATTTACGCTCTATGATGATGTCATTTTGGTGTTATATTTTCACTTCAATTAAAGATCAGATTTTATATTTTTATTGTATATTTTCATTAAAAATACTTCATTTCACTGTAAAAAATAATGATAATAATGATGATAATAACCACCTTATTTTATGTGGAAAACATTTTTGACTAATACATGCACAAATTTTCAATATGGTCCACAGTAAAGCATGTCTCGCTGAAACAATTTTTGTTGAAATTACAATTACTTGTTTAACATTTTTAGTAAACATAAGTTTTTTTTTTCTTTTATCATGTTGCTACGATTTGAATTTTATTGTATACACAGTCTATTTATCAGTTTATAGCTCGTCAGCATTGACTTGACTCAATGTTTACAATTATTCATAATAAAAAGTCAAATTTTAGGTTTTATCTTGTCTGAGTTCTTTTTTCCCACAATAATCTGTTCTTTACTGGTTATTTAACAATGATACTGGGCAGCACTCAGTATGGATTGATTAAATCCTTTTTTTCAAGAGTTCAAACCTTTTTATTTCATAGTTTTGTAATCGGCACAACTGGTTCAGTGCAAAGTATTTTTGCTGGAAGACAACCATTATATTTAATTATATTTTATTAGCCGGATTTTTCAACAAAAATGTCTAGTGTCTAACAATTGCGTTAAAGTTTTCAATTAAGCATATATTTCTGCCATTTATTATCTTTACGAAACTTCATACAATGATAGCTTACCATGTGTTGAACAGAATTAGACAGTAACCACAACTCTACCTGGCTTTATTATTAATTATTTCCCTTTGTAATGTTTGCGTTAAAGTTTTTAAATCCGGCTTTAATGTGGTTTCCACATCACATTTCTTGTATAATATATAAATTATAAATTAGATTTACTTATAATTTGGGTATTTTTGTGTAGTTCATTCTGACCCTGTGTGTGATATGTTTCATGTGTTTCTCTTCTTATTGTTTCATATATAGTTATGTTCACTGTAAGAGATACTTAATATCTTGTTACATTAATTTGTATTTCAATGGCTTAATGGAAAAAAATGGTGACTCCAATCTGCACAATATTGAGGAGAGCAAAATAAATTGATTATTCTTTTTTCTGGTAGTATTACTTGTATGTCCTTATACTTCAGTAGATATTTTCATGCTTATAAATAATTTGAGGTTTGCCTGCAAGACTTTAGTAAGTACATTGCATTTTAGAGCGAGTTACTACAGTTTTGCAGGCAACCCTCAAATTAAGTATTTAAGTAATAACTTGTACAAATTATGTAATTAGTATTTCAAAAGCCAAATATAAAACACATTTTGGCAAAAGTAAGTCACAACAATTTTCCGTCAAGCTGTCGAACACGAAAAAACACAGAGAGAAGATGCAGGCTAGCAGTGATCACTAAATAATGTGATAAATATATTAGCTATGACATGGTTCTCTTAGACCCATGATTAGTTCTCAACTGACTTATGTTTTGTAATAAATAAAATCATTTATATTTTATCCTTCGTTCCTTAATATATTTAGTTGCAAAGTATGTCTTGTGTATATGATTTGAGATCTACGAGCATGTGGCTGTTTTGAATTAATGATGTTTATATGAGTTTTTATGTAAACTAAATCTGTAGTACTCAGAAGGACATTTTCACTAGTTACTAAAAAGTTCAATACAATTTATCATTCAAGAGTCGCTGTTTACATTACTCAACAACAACAAAACAACAGCAAATAATTTTAAGTAATTTATTTTAAATGTGTAAATAAATGTACAATATTTAGTTTTGATAACAAGATGTCATGTCTTATAATATATAGTACCCAACAAAAGTTTGGAGACAAAAGAAATTTACTACAATTCTTGAAGTTCGATGATTATTTTTGTAGAACCACTATTTTTAATATATTTGAGTATTGTTTGTAATAACGTGGAATCAAATTTCATGAATGCAACATATTTATACAATTCAGCAACAAACAACTTAAAGCCCCCAAAACAATGTTAAAGGTAATTATTTTCCATAACATAGCTTTTATGCTTATTTTGAGGTCTTAGTTATATTTATATTGATAACCAAAAAATAATTTAAAAAAACTAACAAGCATTTACAAGTAGACAGTTATCAAACTTTAGATAAAAGCTATTGAATAGGCCTACAAAATGAAAATGTCTCCAAACTTTTGGTGGGTACTGTAATATATAAGATAACTGCATCTCTCCAAACTTAAACCATGTTTACAAACCAAAGTCAATCATAAAGTTTTTACATTTAAATGCCTCTTTGAATAGTTAATTGTTAAGAGAAACACTACTTGATCATTTAAGATTGTCTTAATGTCATTAAACAAAATGTGAATTATAACATGACAATATTAGTGAACCTGAGAATATTTAAGAACCTTTTAATGTAAAGAAGTCATTCATTTTTACTTGACATAGAAACTTCAAAGAAAGTTCACTTTACATTATGGCTGATACTTGATTTACAATTTGTATATCAAAAATGCTCTTATATTTATGTATTTACTATCAAAATGTACATTTCTATTTCATAATCAAAATTTGAATACTCAGATCAAATAAAGTTGAATGTCTTTTGATATATGCGCATGCCCAAATACATGTAAAATAATGGAAACCAAACATTAAAATGGTGTGTTAGTAGGACGACTTTCTAAGTACTTCTTGATTCTTGGTAAGGATTCTATTGTTTCTCTATTCTTAGCAAGGATTGGGTAAGACTTGACAGCTTCTTGTAGTTTACAGTTTTCAATAATGCTGTATAAAGCTAAATCAGCCACAGTTAGCTGAAGGAAAGAAAGTATTATATATAATTTAGATATGATAGTATTGTTTTTATATGCAAAACATGATGGGCATACCATATGACCAAATGCTTCAAATTGATATAAATAAATTGCGGTTTTTATTTTGTTTCTTTACTTTTTGTCGTTTGCAATGAACCACTATTGATGACTTAAATAGGTATAAACATTCAATAAAGTGTTTAGATCTTCAACAGCAAATGCAAAATTTTCAAAACCAATCAATTATTTTCTGATTTTTCAACTTGATTCGTGGCCCCTATTTTATCCAATTTTAAGCGTATTCCAGGTTCAAATATTGGTAAGATCAGTCACTGAGAAGAACTACCAAACCTAGGAATAAGATCTTGTAAATGTTTTAAGGAAAGTTCACAAGTTTCCCTATTCGATGGTCAATACGTATAAAATAATCAAAGAATTGTTTGGGTAAATTTGAGGTGATTTAATTGTTTTATCTAAATAGCTTTAAAGTGATTGTAATAAGGTTTAAGTTTAACTCATGATTGTTTGAGTAGTTTCCCTTGGAATTCATTTCACCAATCATTTCGAACTCCTCGGCCATTTACAACCAATAACCTTTGATGTATTTAGATGCCATATTGAAACTACCTTTTTGCCACATGTCCAAACTATTATACTTTTACCGATGTCAAAGTAAACAAATCCACGATATTTTAGTCAATGATTAATGTCCCTGTTTAAGTCCATAAATTTGAAATACTCGATAACGCTGAACAATTATTGTCACCTATATAAGATGTAAACATGTTTTTACAAAGCCTTGTGTGTTACGACAAGAATTATTTTGCATAACCCGTACTTGCTTTGCATGTGCTTAGCCTCGCGTTAGTTGCAAAAACCCTATATTCTTGATGGACCGCCCACAAATCCTTCAGGATTCAGGATGCAACCCTAACAAATAAGCAAAACCATGTACAATAAAAGACAAATAATCAATTATATTACACTAGTTGTGTGGTAGATTAAGTTCTAACTGGCGCATGTATACATTTAACTTAATCCCAACACACAGGTGACAGACTCAATTTTTCTTATTATAGTATACATAGAGAAATGGTCTCTAACGCCTGTTCAACAGTTGTAGTTTTCAACTCGTCACCAAGCTCACAAAAACGACCCGATCGTCAAATCGTTTCACTATCTGTTCTAGAAAGGATTATTATGCACAAAAATACTTTTTATTTGTAGAAAATCGATCAACAATTAATGAACTTTTATGAAATGGTCCAATATATCCCCAAAGGCCTTAAAATTCGTTCTATGTCAAACAAGTCGTCCATATAGAACGTATAGTGAAACGGACTATTTCGTCCGCTATGAGCAAATAAAACAAAAACTACCATGAAATCTATATACATTCAATAAATTAATCCATTATATACTATAATAAGGAAAAATTGAGTCTGTCACCTGTGTTCCATCATGTTTAATAAGTTCGATATACTCATGGAACAGATCTTACTGTAAACAGTATAAACCTGCTAGTGTTTGTTAACCTTACTATACAGCTAGTGATACACCCAATGCATTTCAGGGGGGGGGGGTCCTGGATTTTTTTCTAGGGGGTAAGGTCTAAATTTGAATGGCAGAATTACAAAGCAAATTGAATATACAAGCTTCAAAACCATTAGATTGATGTTAAACATAATGACAAGCCCGAGACAAATTCCTTTATGCTACTTAAAATGGTTTATAGTTATAAAATAAACTCGTCAACGAGAAATTTTGGACATTTCATTAGCTTGGCCGAAATAAAAAGACAGATAGTTGAAATAAACGATGTAGAATAATGACATTAAATCCAACTTATGATATATTATACATACCGAAGATCCGACAGCAAAACCTTTTGATCCAGTGAGTTTCATGAGTGTTTCCAAATATTTAAACTGTGTTGGGACAGTTTCTTCTGAATATTTCTTCTCTTGTTCTTTCTAAAATTCATCAAACACACAATATTCTGATAACATATAATTTTCATAATACATGCATCATAAGACAATTAAATTCCATGATACAATGTTTTAGTTTTGGAGCGGCGTGGCCGAGTGGTTAAGACGCTGGACTTATAATCATAGAACAGCCAGCTTGCCTTATTTCAAATCCCATTGAAAACCACCCCTAGTTGTTTCCTTAAGCTAGAAACTTTATGCTACTGGCTCAGTCCTGGGAAGCGGAATTGCAATCGAGCAAAAATGAATTAGTACTAAGTTAACAATGTTTTAGAGTCATGTATGATGATTTCACTGGCACTAAAGTCCTTATAATCGTTCAAGAAAGTTTCAATAATAATATTTTGTCCACGAACATAATTAAAACGTGGCCCCATACACATTATCATATACGAGCTGTAAGTATGCTTTTATTAGGGAAAGGGCGCGATCCGGACTATACATAGGAAAGCGCTAATTTATGATCATAAGTCAGGGACTTTGGTCCTAGTGGATAAATTCTCAAGTTTATAGATTGTTTAATAAGGTGGCTAATTTCTGCCACCAAACAAACCACACAACAGACACATTAATAAACGGTGGTTAATTATTTTGGTTAAGTAATAACAAGTTATAACTAGTTAGATAGCCACTTACCAGATAACGATAATTTGGTTAACCCTTTACTGCTCAATCCCGCATTTTTACGTGTCTAGACCCCCCTCCAAAATGGCTGCCACAGCCTTGAAAATGATGTTTTTAACTGGAATAAGTGAATTTCACTTTAGGATAGTTGTCCCCAAAAAATGAGCTTTTTATCGCGCGCCTCACTCACAAAAAGATGTCTCAGGGGGGTTCCGAAGGGGAGATGTGCCCCCCTTTGTTGCTGGGGTTTGAAGGGGGTGCAGCGCCCCTCATCGCCAGAAAAAAATCGGAGTCATTGAGTGCAGAGAAATGGCGCCAAATGCTGATAAGAAAACACGTTTTCAGTATCTGAAAAGACCTGGCACTTTAAACTTCAATTTTGAAAAATATTACTGTTTGAAGTGCAAATGTGGGATGGAAAAATTGCGAAAATTGCATTTTTTGCCGTTTTTGCTCCGCCCCAGCGGGATCGGGGCTCAACTTGGTTTTTCTGAAAGACATTCACCCAGGTAATAGCTTGGCCAAGTTGCATATCTGTATGATAATTAGTAATGAAATTAGAGCATCTTGAAATAGCCCTTGCGCGTAATGGTGAAAAAATGGCTACTTTTCACACATGTCGCAACCAGTAAAGGGTTAACCATTTATCACTTATCGAAAATTGGTTGCTAATAAGTGGTTATCTAATTACATAACTAATTATCCACTTAAATAGCTTGTTAATTGTGTAGAATGCACAACTGTCAAATGACTAAACAACTTCTGTCATAGAGGGCACATGAACATTCATTCATGAAGGAAGTACTAATTTTTTAAGTGAATGACCGAGAACGTAGGCGCCATGATGTCATTTGGCATTGTCATATTAATTATCAGTAATTGAAAGATTTCATACCTTTTCCTCTTCATTTTTGTTAAAGTTTATGGTAATAAATGGAGCAAAAAGATCTAACAAGTTATCTAGTATTTGATCAACTATAGCCATGTTTCTGTTTCCACTTCCGTACAAATCTGAAATAAACAATAATACCATGATAATGGATGAATGTTATAGGTAAAATACGCAATGGAATGTCCAGAGTTTATTTTCACTTATTAAAAGTTAAAGCTCGGTTTGAAGTCAGCTTCTATGTACATATTTAGCCAACTTTACAATTTTGTACAATAACTCTTGGTCATTGAAATCACATTCACAGTACACATTCACACTTGAAGGTGGAGTGGAACAACTGTAGATAAATTGCTTGCTCAAGGAAATAAACAATGCCCCAAGAGGTGTTCGAACCCGGGATCTTTCGATCTCTAAGCGAGCAACCTACCACTAGACCACTGCCCCGATAACTTTTAGGGTAAAGAGGACAGGGTCATCTTTAATAGAAAAATTGAGACCAAAATTGGAGGGGGAATTTTCCTTTATTGTCATTTTCAAAGATAATATCTATGCTTTAATCTACAATTTTTAAGACTGTTTTTTTTGTTTCTAATATTTATCGTTAAAATTAACATTATCGAAATTTTAACGATACATATTAGATACAAATTATGTAATATATAATCTTAAGTTAGTTAATATAAGTTTTTTATTATAATGAATAATTTCAGCAGGACTATATTATTATACTGTATGACCAGAGGATTAAGGTCAAGGCTTTAGTGTATTGGTCCGTAATAAATAAATATTCTAGCTGATCTTATTGATTTATTATCTACAATGTCAATATATTATCTAGTATTCACTGTAAAGTACATTAAAATGTCTTAAAGTATTTTAGCAAATATAATATATGTCTTAACAAGATCAACTGTTTACTATGCTCAAAGTTAAGCTCTTGAATAAAGTACACACTTGTTAATGAATCCTAGATAAAAAATAGAACATTTTTTCATCCGCAAACAACATTAGTAAAATTTAGAACATTTTGACGCTAGATTTTAAATCAGAACATGATCTAACAACATTTTTGTTCTAATTTTTGTAATTACATTTTTTTCAACGCCGTATTGCTATATTGCTAAAGTTCAATTTCGGGTCAAACATACATTGAGCTTTGAGGCGTCTTTTGAAAGGTGTTGAGTTTTTATAAGATATACAATATTATGTTCTATAAAACGACACGATGGTCTTTTATTTTTATTATTTTTTCGAGGTGGGTAAAGATATTTTATTGGTGATTATGGCCAGGGTGTCATAATAGCCAGATTTTGTTTTACAAATAACAGGGTATAAAGTCACGTGATCTTCAGGTTGTAAACTACATTTTATATCTTGTTTTACGCCAAATTGTTTCAGCAGTTAAAAATAGAAACAGATTTAAATAGTGTATAAAATGACTCCTACAATTCTATGTCCCAAAATGGCATTAAAATATAAATTGTAAATGTTAAACGTGTATTCTCAGCACAAATTAATTTTGCACATGATATTGTTTATCGTTCGATACATACTCGTATTTTGTTTATCGTTCGATACATACTCGTATTTTGTTTATCGTTCGATACATACTCGTATTTTGTTTATCGTTCGATACATACTCGTATTTTGTTTATCGTTCGATACATACTCGTATTTTGTTTATCGTTCGATACATACTCGTATTTTGTTCGAAGGATTTAAAGCTAAAGACCAAACCTCAGTTGGTTAGTTTGGGCATTTCGTGAATGTACAGTAATGCCCCAGTCACATAAAATCATTGCGGACCCGTACGTGCAGACAGCCGTAGGCCATGGCAACCCTTTCGTATCTATATAAAGGTGACGTTACACTCATGGCACAAAACAACACACCCGTACGGAGCTGTAGCTGGAAGATGTGCACGTTTAATCCATACTCGGCCACGATTTTGTTTACGATTTGACTTTGAAACTAATACGTGTATCCAGGACTCATCTCATGGACCCTCGTAAAACGAAGCAGTCCGTATGGGTACGCAAGATTTCGCACGGGTTTGTTGCGGGGCTTGATCGAACGGTGCCTGTAGGTCCTTACGGCTATTTCTATGCTGATGGGACTGTAGCATTAGTAATAATCTTTTTGCACTAACTCATGTCATTCAAACTATTGTCTTGAAAGAAAAAACAGATATTTGCTTACTTCATAAGTTGTTGTATTCACAATTGTTAAATGCGTAACTCGCGTTGGCAATATCATTTACGTGACCAAATCATCACAAATGCAACGATTTGAAAAAAAAGTTAACAGTCGGAATGACTCAAAGTTTTTCATCCAGGAAAATTGCAAAAAAGTATTACACCGTTTTTTACTCCAAACCGTAGCATTAATGATGTCATAGTCACGTGGTATTGTCATCGTGAAGCTATAAACTATACGTTGTACACTTCTCTGAACGATACCTTCATAGCGGAGTGTTACTGTATATATAATTGTAATCGAACTCTCCCAAGCAAGAATAAATTGCATATAATATTAGAATAGACAAACGTGAAACTAAGCTACATCCCTCTATATTTCGCTATAGTTGGGTTAATTTTGCACGGACACATCTAATCACCAGTAAACTACATGAGGCAACTTATGTTGCTATTCAGAACTAAAAAAAATCTAAAATTTTCAACCTGAATGGTAGTATATTATGAAAAAATATTTAAACTATACATGGGTCGTTTACTACATTATTCCTGAACGAGGTTGTTAAAATGAAATGGTTTCTGATACCATACTGAACTGAATTACCCCAAAATTTAATATGTTGGTTAAAAATGTATTGAAACAAAATATATGTGACACATTGGATAAATTGGACAGCCCAAAAAAGATTTTATTTTTTCAAAATGAACTTAAATGACACGTAACCAATGTGGTTTATACGTTCATTACAGCCACATAAAAACAACAATTTAGAGGTCGTCCAATACGTATTAATAACTTAGATAAAATATTTTTTTCTGGCGTAGTGCGAAACTCAAATACTCGTAATCAATCCGTTTTTACAAACAATAAAACAAAATAGCTAGATTCGAACTTACGACCCTAAAATATAAACACAGTAGTAACCTAGGGTTTATCTTGCTGTTCCAACGAAATTGTTTCTGATAAAAGAATATCTGCATGAATCCTACCACTGACCACTTGCCGTATTGATTGTTTTTATTATTATTATATACTATCATTATATACCAAATTTGTATAGCGCTCCTTTCATATTGAATATACGTTCAAAAACTGTCAGTGGCGCATTCATTTACCTAGCTAATTTAAATACCCACTACATTAAGTGCTTACGTTCGATAACAACAGATATCCGTATTTATGTAAGGGGGTTACAGAACAAATATCAAGTACTTAAATCAGTAGGGTTAATGTATATGCTTCTTAGAGCTAAATAAAATATAACAATATTGCAGATTTAAAGTAACAACTTTATTTAGCGCCCCTAACTTTCACGTAGAATGTAAGTACGTTAAAATAGCGGTCATCATTATCATTTTTCTACACTTTCTATAAACATTTTATGATACAGTACCCACAAAAAGTTTGGAGACAAAAATGACTTTTTTAATTTCAACGATTTTTACCGTAGAACCATTTTTAAATAAATTTTATATGGTTGATCATTAAATGAAAACTAATTGCTTGAATTCGTCATATTTATAATGTTCAGCATCTTACATCCAAAACCAAGTTAAATGTAATACTTTTTTATACCATAGATTTTTAGCTACTTCGGGAGACTCAACTGCAAATAGTACCATAACAAAAAAATAAGCAAACCTTGAAATCATTTTAAAAGTAAACAGTAATCAAATTTTTGATATAACCTATGCAGTAGTCTTACAAAGTGATAAATGTCTCTAAACTTTTGGTGGGTACTGTATATTTTGTATACATGACTTAGCTATTTTTTCACCGAGTTTTCATAAATTATTTATAATGAGGGCAAATTTTACGATACTCGGTGTATACCTACAATTTATAAATTTTACAACTTTTTAGTAAAAAGGAATCTCTCACATAAAATCGCAATAACGTGATTCGTGTTCTTAATCTTAACTTCTAAAATATTACAGTTAACATAAGAAGGGTTTTGATTGGATGGCGGCACAGTAACACCAATAGTAAGATGGTGTAAGATCTTTGCCTCGTGCACTTTCTTTATATTAATAAAACATGTTTCAATTTAAACAAACGAATGAAACTCAAAAACAAGCAACATTTTATTAAGCGTTAAAAAGGACCACAATGGAAATAGAGAATAGTTCTTTTTTGTTCTTTCGTTTTGTTTTTACATGGGGTTTCCCCATGTTTAGTATTGGACTGTGGCAAATCCACATCAAAATTTGTCGCGGACGATTACATTCGGTTGTGCGCGTGCAAATAAAGGGATATTATATTACATTACGCGTTAACAAGCAGACGACAAGAAGCACGTGTATATCGTATCTAGTTTATGTAAGGTAAAGGTCCCTTGTATGGCTTCCATGATACTCTAGCCATATACTCTACCAAAACCCATGTCTGACAGCGCTATCGGCGCTTTGATTATGCTTAGTATTGAGAAGCATGTCATTGTATTTTTCTTAATTGCAATTTTGCATGTCAAGTTATCTGTTAAATCATGATCTTATTAATTAGAACAATATTTTAAATTCATATTATGTCACATTATATTTTTAATTGTACAATTATGTGTAGCCTAATGCTGAAATAAATCTATCTATTTAAAACAATTAACTGGATGCTCCGAGTATTTCAATACAGAACATTAAATGTCTGTAGTGGATTGGGTCCTAGTCGGTCACCTACGTTTGAAACTGAGACCTGGACAACATGTATTGACTTGAAAAGAAAATGTTGATGCGTTAGTTAATGTATAATCATTTTTTGTTGAGGTTTAACGCCGTAGTTCGACAGTGTATAGGTCATATCATGACGGTCAGTCAACCCACATACCGTTCATGGAAATGTTAAATCTCTAAATTTAGCTGTTAACCAGAAAACATGTATACTTTCAGGTCATGAAAATTGCCTAATAGTTGCTATTAATATAATTTATGGATATACACTGTCTTCCATCATTTTTTATTTTATTCATTTTCATGTAGTGAAAAAAAACCCATTTCTATTGAAACTTTTCAATTTTTTGAGATGTAGCAAAAGTTATCTATCAGCCTCCCAAACAATGTTCCATGTATTTCGATGAACCAATATAAAGTTCGAGATATTTTTGTAATTTCATATCCATAAGAAAAATGTTCTGATTTAAAAAAGCAAAATTAAAAATCATTCAACAATGAACTGCTTTTACAACATTCTGAAATCCATTAAGTACAATCTAAATTGTGAATGTGTTAGGGGTATAACGGTTAACCAATATATCGGTTAATATTGCAATACGACTTCTGACGGTTTTTAACCGGTTCGTTTTTCTCTGAACCGATGTTTCTAGTTATGTTCCATACTGATTGTTTTAATCAGAGTCTGAAATTTAGATGTTTGATTCAATGTTAAAATGTGTTCGGTAACTTGAAATATTTTTCGTAAAGTGAAAGAATAATTATCTTTGAAAGTCCATTCAAAACCTTTATTCTAACTTATTCAAATATTTGCGTAATACGTGCAGATCATTTGGAAATACATATATCTATGTAAAATGTTGATAAAATTAAGACGATGCACGTGCATTAATTTATGCTATGCATGTATGCGCAAAGAACAATATGTATTGCAATATATTGCAATACGGTTTTTACCGTATTGTTACACCCCTAAAATGTGTGAAGAAAGTTTTGAAGGTCACTGTATGTGATACACATGTATTACTTACTGAACTCTCTGGCCAGAAATCTGTTTATTGTCATACTTTGAGAAATCTGAAACTTTCCATCAACTTCTAGAACTGGCATGGCACATTGTGGCATCTCTGAAAGAAAGATGTATCATTGTTTGGGTTGACTCACATGGTTTTATCATTTCATTGCAACACTAAATGAGCAACAAACATATAAAGATTATAGTGCTCAGCATATTATCAAAAATCTTACGATAATTTAACAATACAACGAGCCCCATATGCACTAGCAGAAAAAGAAACATTTTTCTTGCTATCATTTTAATGTATGTCATATAATATATTAGTTTAAACAATATTTATTCATCAATAAGAACATATACAATAGTATGAACATGAAAACAGTGAGGATATAAGAGATAGCGTAGCTAATTTTAAACTTCTCTCCTCAGACATTTTAAGGGAAAGAGATACTTGTGGATTTAAAACCGCTTTTCGATCTTAACACTCCACGTTTCCCTTTAAAATACAACATATTTGTACCGGTTGTAACTGGAAATATTGTATTGATATTGAATATATAGAAAACGAAAAAAAAATATACAAACAAAAAACTAGAAAACAGAAAGAAAAGAAAAAAAACCATTATGACATGAGAATAGGAAGATATGATGCAGTTAAGTTCTAGGTGAATATAATATAATATAATATAATATAATATAATATAATATAATATAATATAATATAATATAATATAATATAATATAATATAATATAATATAATATAATATAATATAATATAATATAATATAATATAATATAATATAATATAATATAATATAATATAATATAATATAATATAATATAATATAATATAATATAATATAATATAATATAATATAATATAATATAATATAATATAATATAATATAATATAATATAATATAATATAATATAATATAATATAATATAATATAATATAATATAATATAATATAATATAATATAATATAATATAATATAATATAATATAATATAATATAATATAATATAATATAATATAATATAATATAATATAATATAATAGTGATCAATATACAGTACAGTGTCTCCATAAAGACATTAGGCAAAGTTCTGTGAGAATAAACATATTCTCTTTTACCAAAGAAAGGCTCATCTGAGCAAACTTCATATTCAGAACTTATTACTTCATATACATTTGTCTAAGACCATTACTCATCATCCATTCCACAAGACCGGCAAACTCTCTATTTACATTATCAATTTGAAAATTGATATCATCGTCAGTTTCATAACCGCGCCAAGTTGTTCAGTTCAATTAAACGTTCCAATAGCTAAAACGTCTCTAATGGTTATTTTCAATTGAGTAATTCATGCTAGAAAAATTTACAACATTGTCAGAATATTTAACCTATACTCTTATCATTCATGATTGTATTATTGTATTTGCATAAAATGTCATATGGAGAGTGAACAAAATCAATTAACAATACTACGAACAAAAAAACCCAACAGAACTTACTTGGTTTAAGGTCCGGCCATTGACTAAATTCAATTCTTACATCTTCGTATGGTTTCCCAGCTGCAGCAAATAGCAACCTAGCAACCTCACCTCTTCCTTTGCCATTAAAATAAGTTAGTTTATAACTAGGCATATTTAAATATTTGAAAATAAGCAATTTTTACTTTTATACGATCCAGCTATCATGAGTTGCAATACCGTGACTGACTTCTACTTTCTTCGTGTCTTATATATATATACAATGTTCATACCCCGAGCGAACTAATACTTGTATTGAAATACTATTTTTTGACCTGCCATTTGTTTACATAGGCATTAATGTTTGCTAATATTTAAGTGACCACTCTGTTGAGTTTGTATAATGTTCAAACATTGCATTAAAATTGTATTCTAGATAGTGACATTCGCTCTTCAATAGTTTGTCGTATTCTAGTTTCTGACTTAGTGTTTCAATATAAAGAACCATTACGTGATCCATGGTCTTTTGCTAGAACATACAATACGGTAATCGGTGATTGATCTTAAAATCATGGAATGGAAATTTACCAAATAAAATGACGAAGTCACTTTGTTATGAAAGTGACACAGAATGTCTGTAGTGTACATACTATAGACATAAATAAGAGTTTCATTTAAGGGTGATGTTTGAACACCTTTTGGGAAGTATTAAGGTCAAATGAAAGTAGGGCTGTCAGTCTGTCACGATATACCAGTACATTGCTTTACGCAGCTGCGGCAATATGTACCGCGGTACGAATTTAACGTACCGGTATTTGGGCGATATTTTTTATTTCATTGGAAAAATCTTTGCGAAATAAAAGTAGCAAAAAGTCAGTTTTCCATTGTTTATTTAATCCAAGCTTAACATACAAGAGTTTAACCGACTGAGGCGCATTCGATTTTTATACGGAACTTGCGCAAAATATGTTCTTGAATAGAACCCTTCGTGACAGGAAGTTGTTAAACAAGCATGGTGTCCAGCGGCTTGATTGCTATGATGTTTTGCAGCAAAGGGGGTGATCATTTCCTTCAACAATGCATCTTTCTCATATGCAAAACATACACCACAGTCCTAAATGACTGTATGGACTTAGTGAGACTAGATTCAAGTAGTTGCATGTAAGATTTGCAATGCTTCTTTTGAATACAGCATAGGCAAAACGAATCTATAAACCCACAATATATCGTGGTACGTATCGCAACACGGTGCTAGCGTATTGCAATATATCGCTATACGCTTCTGGCGTATCATGACAGCCCTAAATGAAATGTGATGTTTTGACACCTATGGGGAAATGTTAATTAACAGTAGCATCATGTTACACTGTTCAAGATACCAAATTACACAATCACATACATTGTATATAAATATAAACAAATGTTTAAATAAGTCAGAAATGAACTGTGAAAAATGTAGGTCCAATAAACTTGAAATATAAGAAATCAATAAAAACCATACAAAAATAAAATAGGCGGTGGTGGTTAGCCCTCAGGAAACACAAAATACACTCACTAAAATAACTTCAAAAAGGACTTTCAGGCAGTTCGGTTAGTTCTATGGTGGCACCATATAACATAATGAATGATGATGTTTTCTTTAGTATCGTGTAATTGTAACTATTTATGGAAGAGTTTTTTTACTTATTATCATTATAATTAATATTATTATAATTAGTCTTTTTGTCCAACACCATTGAAAATGTACTTTAGAAATAGGCAAAGTCAAATCAAAAAGTTTAAGTGTAATGTCTTGACGTTTCATCAAGCTACCATGACCATTTTCTGTGTGGTATTTGAGTGAGAAAGTAGACAACACGTCGCTCTATTCCAGAGGGTCGTTGACCAATATTTGGCAGTACCAAGTATATGTATTCGGTACTGGTATGTTCTTTTGCCAAGCTCTACACGATTGTAAGAGATATACCTGCAGAAATATTCTGTAAAGACTAATATTCAATTCCATGGCGAGGTAATTTTTGCTTTTAAGTTATGCCTCAGTCCCATAAAATCGTGGCTTGTTGCGGATCCGTGCGTGCAGACAGTAGTAGGCCGTGGGAAGTCTTGCGTATTAAGGTGACGGTTGGCACATGGCATAAAACAACATCCCCGTACGGAGCCGTAGCTGGAAGATATGCAAGTTTAATTCATACTCGGCCACGATAGTGTTCGCGATTTGACTTTGAAATTGATACGTGTATCAATGGCTCATCTCACGGACTCTGGTAAAAAACGTAACCGTTGAGTAGGTACGGGTACGCAAGATTTCGTTCGAGTAGAGCTTGGTCGCACGGCGCCCGTATGGTGCCCTCACGGCTATTTTTATGTTTATGGGACTGTAGCATTACTGTCTAAATATTTAAATGATTATCTCTTAACACAATGAAAATACCGAATCGTCGGTTTGGAATTACGACGACTGTTACAGACTATGAAGACTTGATTTCAGGTACTGGTTGATCCAAAGGTCTATGGTTAGGTGGACTGTCCATTACTTATAGCTATGACTGTCCATAATGGGCGTAAAACAATACACAATTACTAAATTATCATTCTTAGTGATATTCGTTCAATGACTAATTGGGGTAGATTAATTTTTTTGGTTCATCTTTTTCTGTGGGGGACATAACTCCGGAATATTATGGTACAGCTTTAAGATATTTGATCATTATAAAGACAAATTTAATTGTTTTGTACTTTTCATCGTAATATATCCTTTAATCTTATGAAAACTTGTTATTTTACCGATGGTTGGAAAATTTCCTAAATATATTCATTCATCCGTATTTAAGACAATTAGACTCTTATTTTGTCAGATTCGCCAAGTAAAAAAATATTCACCTAAAGTCCTTTTGGATAACATGAGACAATGTTTATATGAAATACCGTTGGCTTGCCCGGCTAGCTCAGTTGGTTGCGCACAAGTCTGCTGATCGAGAGGTCGTAGGTTCGATTCCCAGGACGGGACATGCTTTCCTGGTGCTTGCTCATGAAATTATTTATATGGCCATTCTTCCTTCTATCGTTGATTATTAATCATGGAGGTCAGTTGTCAGTCACTGACAAAATTATCTTCCTAGTACATTAACAGCTAAATCCAGAGATTTGGCCTTCACAGGAACCGTGAATAGATTGACTGACAGCCGTTATATAAGCTATGCAATTGTGTTGCTACGGCGTTAATCCCAACAAACAACACAGAATATCGTAAAAAATTGTATTAGTTATCCTAAATGATCATTATCTACTGCTAAACTGCTAATGATCAAGTTAAATAAACCATGTTGCTAATTGATGTTTTAGTCAATGTTGCCATAGTGATCAGATATTAAATCATGACGACATAAATGAATCAATAAACACAATACATCCTCGCAAAAGATATTACAGGTCGTATTCTAGGTCATGCTTGTTTTTGTACTTTAAACAATGGACTTGCCCACTGAATAGGTGAATAAGCTGATGTATGAACAGCATTTTACTGATTTAAACATACTATTTTGATAGTTAACGTTTATTTTAAATAGTGTATATGCATATTGTAAATTTTATATTATGATATGTTCATAAATTAAGAGAAAACTAAGTAACTATAAAATTGTAAAAACAGTTCACCCCTAAATATTAGTATGTAATGAAACTTGCTGTGTTTACATACGCAATGTTTACGTGGACGGCCTGTATATGAAAAAATGAAAATATAAATAGTTCTCAGGGGTTGATAATGCTGCGCTTTTAAAGACAAAAAGGTATTGAATTTCGAGTTTTAGTAATACGTCTGGCTGTGAAGGTAGTTTCAACTTGAAAAGATGCTGTGATTTTAATATTGTTTGGAGGCTTCCTAAGCGATACGACATCTACGATACATTTTCACGATATATCGGTTTCGGTCCTAGTTATAACGCAACATTAAAGCTGCGAATTTAGTTAATGACTATGTCACTTATAAATAACTGTTTCTCTTTTACACATGTACTATGTTATCCCTTGTAGATTTAACTTATACGAAGTACAACTGTGATATAAATTTAAACTAACAAAACAATCTCTACAATAAATCTATTAAAAGCCAATTCCTATTTAATATTATAGAGTAATTTCCTTATTTTACAAATATTGTAGTAATTACGTACGTAGGTTATGTTTTCATGATGTCAGTGAAAACTACCAATATTTGTACACCAAAGCCATGTATAGACCAGTATGTAAACTCAATTAAACATTACCCCGTGGCTCACGTGTTCATTATTATTGTAAAATACAAGTTTTACAAACAATAAAACAATTTACAATTAATTATACAATTTTTTCTAGTCTTATATTGCAACTTTTTTGAAACTGGTACTCATTCATATATTGATAATGGTAATTGTCTGGTAATACAAACAGGTAACCGACAAAACACGGCGTCGACGAGTCCATTCACTCACCCCTATTATTTGACTTTTCGACATCCATTAAAATTTTGTTTATCATGTGACGTCAAATGCATCGTTTTGATCGGCTATATGTAACCGGTGTCGACTACAAAATGCTCAAATCTTGATAATTGTGTATATCGCCGTTCAGGAACGGTGATTGTCTGGTTCCCAGTCGTACTTTGACAGGTAAAAAGTGGCAAGGGCAGGTAATCAAGACTAGAACGGTGATAACCAGATGTAAAGGGAGACTGCTCATGTATATAAAGTTCAAACTCTTTAAGAATTACTCCCCTTTAATAATCAAATAAATCCGATGTTAAAGAATGAGTATAAATTATAAATTTATATATACACACGGAAGAGCCCTAACATTTTTCTTGTACCGGGACGGCATTTAATTGCCGTCACTGCCTTATTTGTATATGAATATATATTTATATATGTTGCTTCAAATCTGGTGGAAAAATTGACGTTAATTTCGCCCGATATTGTTGGAAGAGCGTCTGTACAGATATCCATTTTGGATGCTGGCGTTGGTGGCGTAGCAACAGTATCTAAGTGGGCGGACCATATCGGAATGGTGAATCACTCCCAAGTCCGCTTCTACGTGTCCGAGTACTGAAACAGTAGGATAAGTTTCTGCTTAAAGAATGTCGGCTCGCTCTTTTATAACCTTCCTAAACCAAATAGTTGCAAGATAACAAAGTCATTATTAGATTTTTTATATCATACAACTGTAAGGTAAAAGTAAGTTATAACTTTAATAAAATATAGATATAATATTATCACTGGTTACAAAAGAAGAAGAATTATTCACGCATGTTGTTTACCGGCAAGATTTGTATTTGATTGATTGATTTGACAAGGTTTGACTAAGAGTTAATGAAATAGATATAAAATTAAGTTATTTAGATAAACTCAAAGTGTAATACTGACCTAACTTATCAAAATAACCAATTCTAAATTTACATCTAATTTAGGCGGCAAAATTACCAACTGATCTCTATGAAGACAAAGACTGGACTGACAAGAAAATGAGAGAGTCAAATACCTTTACAGTTCAATGATTTCAATAAAACCAGATAACTCTAATTAAATTGATCACTTAACGTTTAAAATAATGTAGAACAGGGGACACGACTGCAGTAAATCTTAACACTAATTTTAACAAGATTGACAGATATACCTCCCTTATATAAATAAACTATTTAACAGAATTTCACCCTGTTACAAACAGAAAGGCAATTTTTCAGAATTATCTCCCATTGAACTTAGAGCTTTCTTGAAAAATACTTGTTTGTACTACAACTGGTTTATGAATATAGCGACCATGCACCTTTAATATTAGGCTTGTCACGCATGAATACTGTTACCAATTTTAATACAGGGACAGAGACCGAGCGTATTAGTTGGAAATCTGAAGAGCGAGAGTGTTATAGAGCTGGTTTAATCGAGAAACTACCACAAATAAATGAATTAATGACAGGAGATAATATCAATGAGCTAGTAAAATCGTTTACAAAAATCATCCGAGAAGTTTCCGACCCTCTGTTTGTTAAACACGTGACTAAATACCCGAGGTTTCAATCCAATAACAAAAGTGATGATACTAAATGGTTCGACAATGAATGCCGTAACGCAAAACTATTGTACAAAAATGCATTGCGTATATTCAATAATTCTCGCTCAGAAGTAAATAGAACTGAACTTTGTCGATTGAAAACCGCCTACAAAAATTTAATTAAAAAGAAACAAAGAATCTATCGCTTTAATCGATGTAAAAATTTTGAATCGTTAAAGAAATCAAGACCTCGCGACTTTTGGAGGTATTTTAAAACACAACAACATACCAGCGCGACAAACGTACCTCTTGATGAATTTAAAAACTATTTCGAGTCAATGTTTGCGGATGTGAATCGCACTTATCACGAAAATTCCGAGCATTTCAACAATTCGCATGACTTTGATAACAACGAATCGTTATACGAGAACCTAAACGTACCGATAACGTATGATGAAGTCCGTAAGGCCATACAAAAAATGAAAACTAATAAATCACCCGGAGAAGATAAGTTATTGAATGAGTATTTTATAGAAGCTAGTGACATTTTAGCCGGTCATTTAACGGAAATTTTCAATAAGATTCTCGACCAAGGCGTATATCCAGAGGCTTGGACCCGCGGTGTTATTATACCATTATTTAAGAAGGGAGGTAACTACTACGATGTGTCTGGGTACAGGGGGATAACTCTTCTGAGTAATTTTGGTAAATTATTTTCATGTATATTAAATAAACGCATATCTGACTGGGCGGAACAAAACGTGGCTATATCAGACGCACAGTTTGGTTTCAGGCCTGGTAGATCCACCATAGATGCTGTTTTTATCTTACAGTCGTTATTCGTTAATACAAAAACTAATAGGAGAGAACAAAAGGCTATACTGTAGTTTTATTGATCTTAAACGTTGTTTTGATTCAATTTATCGACATGCCTTATGGTGGAAACTTCATAAATATGGTTTAAATGGGAAAATTTTGCGGATTATTCGAAATATGTACCAGTCTGTCAAATCATGCGTTAAATATTGTGATAACTACTCAGATTATTTTGATATTTCCGTCGGTCTTCGCCAGGGTGAAATTTTATCACGCATATTATTTTCTCTCTTTGTCGAAGATTTAGAATTGTTTTTACAAAGTAGAATAGAGAGTGGCTTAACTTTAAATGATATTTGTATTATATTACTTTTGTTCGCAGATGACATGGTCATTCTCGGTCTGACCCCCGAAGATTTACAACTATCATTAGATAAATTACACGAGTATTGCTCTACATGGGGGTTAGAAGTTAACGTACAAAAAACCAAAATAGTTGTTTTTCGAAAACGAGGTAGTGTAAATTTACATGAACGATGGAGCTATGGAAATGAAAATATTGAAATTGTCGACAATTTTAATTATCTGGGGGTAACACTTAATTACAAGGGAAGTTTCGATCTAAATACTCAAACATTGTACGGGAAGGGTTTAAAAGCCATGAATGTTTTGATATCAAACCTCAAACGGTATGAGACCAAGCCAAAGGTGGCTTTACAATTATTTGATGCTTTTGTTTCTTCCGTCATAACGTTCGGTTGCGAAATATGGGGTTTTACTAAGTCTAAGCAACTCGAGACATTACATTTGAAATTTTGTAAAACAATACTAGGCGTTAAACAAACGAGTTGTAATGTAAGTGTCTATGGCGAACTAGGTCGTTTCCCACTACATATAAACCGATTCGTCCGAATTTTAAAATATTGGTATAAATTATGTTATAGTGATAACATTATTATTAAATCTATTGTTGAATCATCGCTTGATGACGTAAATAAAGGCCACGTTAATTGGTTTAGCAATGTAAAAAAATTATTAGAAAAATATGGATTTCTACATATTTGGCATAATCCATATTCTATAAATATCAAACAGTTTATACCCATATTCAAACAGAGGCTTTTTGACGCGTTTTTACAATCATGGTACAGTAAAAAAGAATCCAGTAGTTCTCTAAAACTCTACAATTCTATTAAAGACTCTTTTTGTTTGGAAACATACTTGAATACAATTATATCTCGAAAATATAGAACATATCTCACAAAACTACGTATATCTGGCCTTAATTTAAGAATTCAGACAGGTCGTTACTCAAACACCAGAGTCGAACGAAATCAGCGATTTTGCCAAATTTGTAATTCAATAGACGTCGAAGACGAGTTTCATTTTATTTTTAAGTGTCCTATGTATGACCATATTCGAAAAGATTACATAAAGAAGTTTTATAGAACTAAACCGAGTATGTTCAAATTCATTAATCTTTTAAACAGTAGTAATAAATCAGAATTAATTTCTCTTGCGAAATATATAGAAGAAGCTCTAATAATTCGAAATAATGTATTAACCTAAATCAATTACTTTAAATAAATGTAAATATATTACAAAGTTACATATTATAATAGTTTTGTTTTGATACTTTCCTATTACATCAATACTTGATGTGTATATTGGCATTGTCTATATGTTGTATTTATCTTTTGATTTAAATGTAATATAATCAGACATTTCTCTGATATTATGTCTCTATGTTTGTCATTGTCATTGTATTATCTTGTTCACCCGTGTCATTGTAATTTTGTCATGTCTTGTATTATTGTAATATTTTCACGTCATTGAAATTTTGTGATGTTGTCTTATCATGTTATGATCGTTTTGATTGTGATGTAAGCATTGTATTGTTATAATTGTTAAACACTAGAAACTGTATAGTTTTTGTGAATAAATGTATGTTCTGTTCTGTTCTGTTCTGTCTTTACGTGTGGACTTAAACTTTATATATAGAGTCAACTGCCTATGCTCGGTCACTACCAACGCTTGGTCATCCCATCTAAATTTCAGTAAATAAAAATGGAAACCTCGTGATTTTTGTCTATTTTAAGGGCTATCTGTCAAACACTCGCGAAAACCAAAAATTATGATCATCTAAACTCTCGATTGTTTTTGCATACGAAATATGCGTATAGCACCTGTTATTGCTAGACAATCGTGTTTGAATAGCTCCTTCTTTAATTTTAATAATTAGGAAAACTAATTCATGGGTGAAAGTTAGAAATCTTGAGAATCCTAAAAAAATTGCGCCCCGGGATATCTCCGTAAAAATCGTCAGCAAGCACCTGCAATGATGAATCGTTACTAAAAATCAGTGATTCATTTTGAAGCTGGAAAACATGAGTCCATGCAACTCACATATTTTAAAACAACGAGTCCCTACCTAAGGACAATGAGTCCGAAGATTTTGTTCGCTAAAACATGTCCTTCAAATGATGAATGATTTTGAAACAATCAACATTCATTTAAAATTATTGTATACTGCAAATGAAAGCATCTGTCAGTGACTTGGTGTCTTTAATTAACAAATAAGTGTATTGAAATCACTTGAAAGGTTATAACATAATATCCCTATAATTAAGATTACCCGTTTCTTTAGATTTTAATTGTTCTCAAATAATTAAGTTTAAGTTGCAATAAATAACTAAAGAAAACACTCGCAGTCACTAATCTAAACATCAAATTGTCCATCACGTGTCACCATGGAAATTTGTCAAAATATGATATCTTAGGACAGATTTAGGGATGTAGAAAATGGCTTCATTTAAGTTGCTTCAGATGGCCTCCGGACTTCTGGACCCCTTAACAACGACATTACATTTGACCCGCCGACCGGCTCGGAGTCCCAGTGGACCTGATTTTGGTCAAATTTTGATTTCAAATTTCACACCCAAAACTATCGGAACTTAAGATGGCTATATGATATATGATATCAAGTGGCGACAGTCGATTGAAAGTATTTATTGGTTGTTTCATTTGTATTTTGTAATGTTTAACGTAAAATTCGTCTGCTAATATCGACTGTTCCATCTTTTTTTATTCAGCTTGCAAGTTTTTATATTTATTTAAAACAAAATGTTTAAATTTTGATTAAAAAAGTCTTCATAATCTTCCGACCTCATCATTTAAAAAAAAAATTCATGTAAGGGACGGTGATATGATTTTTTCTGGGAATTCGTTCTTACATACGACATCACATTTTTATCGAACCTGCATCATTTATGTACGTCGTAGTACGTAGATCTTCGGTCGGTATTCCATTCATACGGGAGTGTGACGTGAACGTTAGTGTGAGCGTGAAACTTGATCCTGAGACGTGAGTTCCATTCCATTCATTTGGTTAACGTGGTCATTAATTCTAGTTGGGTTAACCATTCAAGCCAGGAATGTTGAGAGAGTCATGGGTAATTACAACAGAATTGTCATAAGCATGTTTGCAAAAACTGCAACACTGGAATTAACATTGTTTTGCAACTGAAATTAAATTTTGCTCGGTTTATCTTTCAAGCCAGGAAAGTTGAGAGTGTACTCCTTTAGAGACTGGTCGTACAGAATATAGAATTTTCTAATTGCTTCAACATGTTTTTCTCCTGTTGCATCTAGCATAGACAGATGCCTTGTTTTTGTCAAATTTTACTGCAGCCAAAAACTAGGAAATATTTCAATAGTTTATAAACTTATTATAACATTTTTTATCCACATTCGCCGGTATATTGTATTAGCTTTTTTATGAATTCTCTGCACAAATCATTTTTGCAAACAATCTACATGTAGTCTACAGCTCGAATAAATTTTTGTGCAAAGGATTTGATGCTAATGGACAAACCACACGTTGAATCAATTAGTATGTCGGGTCAAATAACGCGCCGCACAGTTATTGTATACGCTTCTTGGAGTCATACAAACTATTTGTTCACAGAGAGATTGTCCTGACGCATTTTTCGGCGTAGCTGTCTAAGCTGGATTTGACCTACATTTCTGTATAATGACGTCTGTCTGGGGATTTCGGAAATCCGCCGTTCTATTGGATGATTTTATAAGCACTGAGAATGACGTACGGGGGAAACAGAGAAAACCCCCTCTTCGATTGGATGGCCCTGACACGCGCGAAAAAATAAAGGCCACACTATTGTAATGCAATGTTTTACGAAATTTTGCTTCGTTCGTAGATAATTTTTTTTTTTTGGGTAGACTTCTATTGCTTTCCAAAGTGTTTTTTTATTTTGTAATAATAAAAAGTTACGTGTCAAACACAATATTTTATGGGTAAAATGAATTACGTCTCTAGATGTGAACCGGTTTCTAGAAAAAAGTCTGACATATAACCCAATAATTATTAAATTAGCCTCACTACGTCCAGTTTCCGGGGTTTACACTTTGAGAGTCACAGCTCCACATATACACCAGTTCATTGTTATTGTTATGATGTCTATAAATAGTAACAAGGAGCTGATAAATACTACAGGTAACCGTTCGCTGGTTGGCAAGAAATGATAGCGAGTAAATACAATGAAAACACAGTAATTTTAAAATTGCAATTACTAAGTCATTTTTCATCAAACAATTTTGCATTTTATATCACTAGAAAGGTCTTGAAATTTATATTATGAATATCTAAAAATTATTTGTCAAAAAGAATTGTTTTTTGTTGGCGAGTGTTTTAATGATCTGCCCTATGAAACATTTAATATTCATAGCTCGAAGAGTTGTGTTTAATCAATTTAATCGTGCGGTTAAAGTGCTATAGGGTATCAGTATTTTTTGTGAGCCACAAAATAAGAAATCTAGATGAATCGGTCTAGTAAACGCAGTTGTACCCCTTGTATATAA
The DNA here is from genome assembly GCA_025267735.1 of Mactra quadrangularis. Taxonomy (NCBI): domain Eukaryota; kingdom Metazoa; phylum Mollusca; class Bivalvia; order Venerida; family Mactridae; genus Mactra; species Mactra quadrangularis. The sequence continues at coordinate 47,355,334 of CM046302.1, forward strand.
GTATATTAAAGGTATGTTGGAAAAATCAAAGGGAGGTAACTTGACAATTCCCTGTGGTTATCAGTGTACGGCAATTGCATTGGCTGTCATATTGTTTACGGTAGGCAATCATGTGCCAAGTCTGCGAAACTGGTCTGCAAATGTTGTTGATGAAGTGATGATGCGTGGTCACAACTTGTATGAGCAAATACTAACGGAATCTGGCAATCCATCACCACGTCAAAAAATAGGTTTTAACATTAGTGGTCCTATGTAAATGGCTCTTCTGTGACCTTTGACCTTTTCCTTAGGTGAGCACCCAGGGCCCTTTGGGCCCTCTTGTTTTTAAATCGACGCCGTTTGTCTTTTTTAAAGACATTTCTTGTTTCATCTCATTAGTTGTTGATAGACCCTAATAATAGAAAACTAAACACGAGGCTATTTCCAGGCTGTTTAATTTATAAAAAAGTGTTAATTTATTTGACAAAACTAGTTGCTATAAACGTCCGATCTATATTTCTCATTTTTTCGCCAATATTCTTGTTCCTTAATTCATTATAAATTTACTCTTATTTATGTGAGCTCGATTGTAAAATCAAAGCGCTGAAGACACTGAATTTGTTCGGGTTTAAAAGGTAAAATGAGATTTCCGGCTTCAACTACGTTTGTACACAAAGGACAGTTCAGTGATAGGTAGAACATCATTGCTACGGTTCCAAACACTTCAAAAATCGACCTATAAATACAGCAGGTAAACCGGTCAGGCGAACACATTTTTAAGTTCTCATTTTTTATGCACATTTACTCTACTGCATCTGTATGTAAAATAAATGAAGTCCATTATTCAGACATCATTCAAAGTCATCAACTACAGGGTGTCCCAAAAGTAAGGTAACACTTTGAAATCTCTATATTTTTGCTTTCTATTCTACTATTTAGATGAACAATACACCATTTTAAAGGGTAAACTATGAAGTTTTTATATTTTGTAAAATCGGCACTACAAATTGTAATGTTTTGACTTAATGACGTCATTTCCGAAATAATGTATTTTTTCAAAATGGCGCGTTTGACGCCAGATCTGCGCATCTCAGTGAAGAAAAATATCATGAAAATAAAAGTGTTACTGATGTTCAAAGGACATTTAAGTATCTATATAAGAAATATATTGCGAGCAGAAAACGTTGACAAAATTGTGAGCAAGTTTCAACATATCGGATTGTTTGCTGATGCCCTGAAATCCGGTCGACCAAGAACAAGCAGAAGTAATGAAAATGTGAGTTCTCTTCAGGATTTGTTAAGTGAGAGTCATAAAACTTCGCGGAGACCATATTCTAATGAGATATTCTGAAAACATTTGTCCTCACAATAGTTAGATATGACCTGAAACTGTTTTCATACAAAATTCAAATCATGCAGAAACTATCCATTACTGATCAAACGCAGAGACTTGACTTTTGCCGCTGGTCTGCTGACAATTACGTAAATGCATTTCGCAATGTTTGGTTTAGTGACGATTTAAACCCAAACCCCAGGACATCAACATGTTATTGAGTAACATCAAATGAAAAGTTAGTAAAATCAACAAGGAAACACACGGCAGTGTCATTGACAATTGCATAGTGGAAGTTCAGGGAGGGACGAAAATGAATGGGGCCACTTGGATAACGTCATAAATTACTAAAATGACGTCCAAGTGTGAATTAGGTATTTTCAGTATTTTGTTTATAAAAAACGTTAGTTTAACTTTAGGGTATCAGTTATTTCTGCATAAAATAGTTTCATACTTTTTCTGTAAATGTACTCATTTTTAAATGTATCAGATAACATTTAATATTATATATCAATGATTGAAAGTGTTACCTTTCTTTTGGGACACAAGCTGATGTAACATCTCTACTGAACATCTGGCACTAACGAAAGGTCGTTACTGAATAGTTGATACCATTCTATTACATAATACGATGTAAAGATTTTTGCTGAGACACTTAACTCACAAGCTGTTATATATACATTGTACGCTTCAGTATGACCGATTAACAAGTGTATTTCAGGAATTATTGCGCTTGTCATAGCAGACGATCATTTTGAATTACTCTATACTTATATACTGAGGGACTACTTCTTGATTCGGCACATTTTCAAAATCAGAGAGGGTCTGAAATACGGTAGATATATTTGTTCAGGACTGACGTCCCGAACAAATAACAAGTTACTTCAACTTAGATTTCTCAATTTCGAATCTGCTTCCTGGTTCCCCAGTATCTGAGCTAGTACGATGAAGTTTCTTGCTCAAGATCCCAGGTTAGGTTTTGGATGGGTTTCAAACCAACGCAGGGCTGGCGATCAAATGATTACCAGTCAAACGTCGTGACCAATCAACCACTCGACCACGCCTGGTTTTTGTAATTTATTTACGAATTCGTTCTTTAATGTTTATTTTTAAAAGGAAAATTTCAATGTAGATTTCTGCTGATCTGCTGTGAAAATGTTCCCCGTATCTTCGATGCTCTGTTTTCGTGTCAACAGGGACTTTCGGGAGCTTTTCCAGACCCCTAAGATCTTGGTCTAAAACATTTAGTTTCGGTCAAGCAATTTGCTTAGCCTAGCGGAATGTTCGAATTCCGTTGAATTAAATAAATGTTACCATATTCACATATTTGTGTCGGTTCGTGTGACATTTTTTGAAATTTTGAGAGCTTAGTTTTATATTATGTTTAGTAATACTTTTACAAATGCGTAAATTAAAAATATACATGCACATAATTCATGTTCTAAAAATAGAAACAAAACACGCGGTTCCCTTTTTGGAAGGATTTTTTCAAAAAATTTCTTTTCTATGTCAGCGCTCTTTGCGAAATTTGAAAAAGAACGAACAACACCTAACACTGAATGAGTTAATGCGCCCAAGAAAATAGTGCAGTAGAAAAATATGAATACTATCAAACGTAGATGAATTGGGAAAATAATTCAAGCAAATACTTGAAAGTATTATATTTAATGTTTCTTTACATTAATCAAACATTATTCATACTGTGAACGGAGATTGGTTATTTTGTATTATTGCGCAATATTTTTTCTGCCACTATATATATACATCTTTATTGCCTCCAAGATAGTTGAAGATTTACAGTTTATAGTATAATGGAACATAGAAAATTCAAATAATAATGATAATAATAATAATAATAAATATGTACAAACATTGACTTACATGAGTAGATTATTACAATAAGTGAAAATGAACATTATATGTACATGTACAGCAGTATAAAGAATATAAATGATCTTGAAACAATTACCTAATAAAATATGTATCAGACATCTTGTCAGTTTCAGATACATCTTTATATTATATAATGAATATTTTTGTCATTGTTTTAGCATTGTAAATCGAAAGCGAAATATATTACTATGCTTTAATGACGAAAATATCCCATTGTCCTGAAAGAACATCAAGTGTCATAGTTCAATGCATTAATCATGTATCTAGTTGAAAATTGAGAACGTAAAGCGATTGCCAGATGTCAATGAATGGCTGAATGAATGACCGTTGTAGATTTTCCATCATTATGTAAGCAGATCTGATTTATACACAAGTATTGGGAGTATTTAATACAGTACAATACAATACAATACAATACAATACGATACGATACGATACGATACGATACGATACGATACGATACGATACGATACGATACGATACGATACGATACGATACGATACGATGCGATGCGATGCGATACGATACGATACGATACGATACGATACGATACTATACGATACGATACAATACAATACAATACAATACAATACAATACAATACAATACAATACAATACGATACAATACGGTACAATACGGTACAATACGGTACAAAACGATACAATACGATACAATACGGTACAATACGGTACAATACGGTACAGTACGGTACAATACGATACAATACGGTACGGTACGGTACGGTACAATACGGTACAAAACAATACGGTATGGTACGGTACAATACGGTACGGTACGGTACAGTACGGTACAATACGGTACGGTACGGTACGGTTCAGTACAGTACGGTACGGTACGGTACGGTACAGTACGGTACGGTACAATACGGTACGGTACGGTACGGTACAGTACGGTACGGTACAGTACAGTACAGTACAGTACCGTACAGTACGGTACGGTACCGTACAGTACAGTACAGTACAGTACAGTACGGTACCGTACAGTATAGTACAGTACGGTACCGTACAGTACAGTCCCGTACATTACAGTACAGTACGGTACAGTACAGTACAGTACAGTACGGTACCGTACCGTACAGTACAGTACAATACGGTACAGTACAGTACAGTACGGTACCGTACCGTACAGTACCGTACCGTACCGTACAGTACAGTACAGTACGGTACAGTACAGTACGGTACAGTACAGTACCGTACCGTACAGTACAGTACAGTACAGTACAGTACAGTACAGTACAGTACAGTACAGTACAGTACAGTACAGTACAGTACAGTACAGTACAGTACAGTACAGTACAGTACAGTACAGTACAGTACAGTACAGTACAGTACAGTACAGTACAGTACAGTACAGTACAGTACAGTACAGTACAGTACAGTACAGTACAGTACAGTACAGTACAGTACAGTACAGTACAGTACAGTACAGTACAGTACAGTATCGTACCGTACCGTACCGTACCGTACCGTACAGTACTGTACAGTACAGTACAGTACAGTACAGTACAGTACAGTACAGTACAGTACAGTACAGTACAGTACCGTACCGTACCGTACCGTACAGTACCGTACAGTACAGTACAGTACAGTACAGTACAGTACAGTACAGTACAGTACAGTACAGTACAGTACAGTACAGTACAGTACAGTACAGTACAGTACAGTACAGTACAGTACAGTACAGTACAGTACAGTACAGTACAGTACAGTACAGTACAGTACAGTACAGTACAGTACAGTACAGTACAGTACAGTACAGTACAGTACAGTACAGTACAGTACAGTACAGTACAAAAGTTCTTTATTCAGCATAATCTATATACAGATTATTGCCTTAAACAAGGCGAACACGAACATGAGAGAAGAACATGACAATACATGAAACACAAATAAATGCAATTAATTGAAGGTTAATATTGAATGAATTCACTAAATGTATTAGCTATGCAGCATAATGATATTGGACAGTAAATGCAATTCGAACGAAATATAGTCATTTATGATGTATGTATCATATTAAAAGCAATTATGAATGCTAACAAAAAGTAATGTTTTAACAACAACCTGCAAGATAACCAGAGCTATATACCCTGTATCCAAAGATCAAAATAAATAAGTCCAAGGAAGAAAGACTTCGACATATTTTATCTTTAAATGTGCATGATTAATGTATCACATCAATGATGAATAAATGACCAAATACAAATAAATACAAATACAAATTTTATTGTCGGTTTGTAAAAAACAATAATAAACATAAGCTATGTATAGCTTTTGACCGACTAACACAGAAGAATATTACATATTAATACACTTACATGAACTAAACATAAGCTACTAACACAGAGAAATTACATATTACAAAAACATATATATATATTTATAAAACATACACAATAAAAAAGATTTTAAGACAAATACTATTTAAATCTTAGATATTCACTAGTTAAAAAGTACACATGTATATTGGTTTTAGTTTTTAAACCTAGTTATATTCTTATCATAATTAAAAATATATAAATTATTGATTAAATATATCACAGCTTTTAATTTATTAAATAAATGTGAGTTTAATACTTTAAAAATTTACAGAAAAAATAAATATAAATATTTTACTTTAAAATTTGATAAAAAAATAACTTGTTAATCACAGTGTGCTACTTAAATGTAAAGAAGACAAATATGTTGTTATTTTATTTGTGCATAAACTTTAACCAATAAATGATAAAATAGTTGACAATAATTAATAACAATGAAAATTGAAGGGACAGACTATCTGTCAGATTTAAATTAAAGTCTTACAAAGCAAGCAATATAATAAGTAAATTTTTGAATATCCAAGCAAAGTTTTAGAATAATATTTTATGCGAAGTATCAAAGCTACAAGTATCTGTAAACATAAATAATATAAGCTAGCTACTAAAGCAATGAATAAATAACTAATCTCAAAAACATGCTATAAGTATGGTACCATCATTAAATAGTAGCTATGAACAAAAGGAACCAGAACAGCTATCTCCATCCCATGCATCAACTAAACTTTTAAATTGACTCAAGTTTGCTTCCCTTCTGAAGTGTTGTGGTAATGAATTCCACAGCTTAGGTGCATGTGAACGGAAAGAGTTGCTGCCATAAGCAGTGGTCCTCACCTGTGGTAGTTTTACAGTGTGACGATACCTAAAAGAATAATGATTCTGTTTAAAAACAACAATATCATGTAAGTAAGAGGGGCCTTGTTTGTAGAGTATTTTATGGGTTTGTAAAGCCATTTGCCTCAAGCGTCTTAGTTTCAAAGTTGGCATTGTAGATTTTTGCAGCAGGGTATCATAATCTGAAATATAGTCATCATAAATGAATCTAAGAGCACGTTCTTGTAACTTTTCTAATTTTTAGTGTACTTTTCACCACAGAAATGCCAGGTTAATGGGCAGTAATTAAAATTTGACACAATAAAAGAGTGATAAATATTTAACTTGCCCAGTTTACATAAATTATTTCCAATACGCTTCAGAACATTTAGTTGTCGGGATGCTTTTTTACATATATTTGAAACATGAGAATGAAAATTTAATTTGAAATCGATAGTGACATCTAGAAGTTTAATCTCTTCTTCACAAGGAATGCTGTTATTTTCAATGTTAAAATGAAGGTCTAATTTTTGGGGTTTGGAACCAACGGCAATGGATTGAAACTTACTTGGGTTGGCTTGCATATGATTATTGGAGAACCACTGTATAAGAGAATGACTGTCTGTCTCTAGATTTGCTTTAACTGTCTCAATATCATGATGAGCAGCTGACGGAGTATTATCGTCTGCATAATTATATAATTCACAATTGGAAATAAAATGGAAAGTATCATTTAAAAATATATTAAAAAGTATTGGCCCGAGTATGGATCCCTGTGGAACGCCCTTGTAAATTTCTTTAAAGCTGCTGCCAAAAGAGCTTAATTCTGCATTTTGTTTTCTGTTGGTTAAGTAACTCTCAATTGACCTTACGCCAGAATACCTATGCTCCGCCCACCGATACACGTGGTACATTGTCCGACATTATCAGGGATTAATATATGTCCTTTACCATTAACTATGTTTTGAAAGTAACAGGTTCAAATGCATGCTATTTACATACTTGTCATCCGATTTTGATAAACTTAATATTTTTGAAAAGGGAATTGTCTCATCTATCAAGTGATACATTATTTATGAATATCCATTCATAAATATTCAAATTAAATGCGAGTCCATTTGCTCCAACAAAAAAAAATATACACACAAAGAATGAGCAAGTTGAAAGAATACACTTAAATTTGAACGTTGGTAATAGTCGTTTTTGAATGTACGGATTTTAAACAGTAAAACATGCAAAAAATATTACATTACGTTAGCTATCAAATGATGTAGAGTTAATTAAAATATATGAGAAATAAAAAAGTTAAGGGGTGGATATTAGGGGCTATCTAGACGGAGTTGTGTTCAAATACATGCATATCATTTACGAGGTATCAAATTTCCTAAATATTAATTTGTCTGACAATGGCATTGTCATAACTTTTAAATGATTCCCTTTTTTATAATATCCATTGATATATATTAAAAATAAAGGTAGGTTCATTTGCTCCAACAAAAACATTATATGCGCAAAAATTGTCAAAAAACGCATCTCACATTGAACGTTTGTAGAAATCCTTTATAAATCAGAAAACTGTTGGATACACACGAAAACAACTTTATATACATGTAATCCTTAAAATGGTGTATAGGTGATAAAATATGCTGAGAAATAAAAAGTTAAGGGTAGGTCCAAATATCCAAATAGCCAAAGCACCCTCGGAAACGCCATGAAATTTTAATTTTAGAAGCAACAATTTGTGAGGAAGACAATCAAATGCCTTAGATAAGTCCATTAGTATAGATGCCACATATTTATTTTCATCTAAGGATCTTTTCCAATCTTCTATTATTTTAAGCAAGGTGCTTTGACATCCATAATTAGGTTGAAAGGCAGATAAAATGTATTAAAATGACAGGAGAAGAAATCTGAGAGTTGTGAGTGTATAGCTCTCTCAAACAGTTTTGAGAGAGTAGGTAATATGCTCACTGGGCGATAATTACCTTTATCCAGTGTGCTATTTTTCTTGTGAATAGGAACGACTTGCGCCACCTTCAGATTGTCTGGGAACACTGACTGTAAAAAACTTTGGTTAATGATATTAGTCAACGGGGCAACAATAGATGGCTTGGCTAATTTGATTAATTTAGATGAAATTCCATCGGCGCTAGTGGCCTTTTTACAACTCAATTTATTTATTTCCTTGCTAACAAAATTAAAATCAACAGGATAAAAATATAAGTCAGGGACATCTGCCTTATTTTGTTCTATTTTAACTAGACTAGGGTGATTTTCATCAATAGGGATAGAGTGATTTCCAATGTCTTTAGCAACGTTTACAAAATAGTCATTAAAAATTTCACATACCTCTGATTGGTCATTAATTAATGAGTTATTTTCACATAATATTTTGTCTTTGTGAACAAGACTTCCTTTGTTGGTGAGAAAAGGTTTTACAGTGGGCCAAAATGATTTGTTTTTACATCCTCCGGCACATCTGTCCAAGAAATACTTGTTCATAGATTTTCTTTTGAGAGATGTTACATAATTACGTTGCTTTCTAAAGTTTTCCCAGTTTTTTGAATTTTTATTTTTATTATACTTATTTTGCATCATTCTCTTTTTGTAAATTGCGTTTTTTTTTTTTGGGAAAAGTCCATATTTGGCATGATTTTTTTTTGCATTTGGTACATAATAATTCAAATCTCATAAAAAGTCAAATATTCTCCATTCTGTGTTTTTTATTCTTAAATGTAAGAGTATTATTATTGAGAGCCCGAGCTGTATAGATACATTATGTGTAGGGGTAATAGGTTCAAGTCTTAAATTCAAATGTACTTACCTTGCTGCACTCTTTTTTCTTTTGGCTAACAATTTATGTTTGATTGGCTATAGAGTCCCTAGACGATGGGAATTTCGAAGAAGGGACACTTAGTGTGGTTTAGTAAGTATGTCGGAAGATAGAATACATCAGAGTTACTGATTTTCATCTGCTATGATTCATTTCATCGTTGAACTTATTCGTCTCCTCACGTAAAAGACGGATTATGACAGTTTCTGTACTACTTCAAGACGAAGTGTTGGCGGAATTGAGATTATTTATAATTATATAAATAGTACAACTAGCAGATTAAAACGAATAAATACTTTAATATCTTGATCGATCGTCATTCTGTTAGGATTTTAGAAAAGACAATCATTCAAACAGAAAATTGATTGGTTAGTTTTATCAACTCTGTTAATTCTTATTTTAATACAAAATCGTCACCAAATCGCACCTGATCCTACGGTGTTTGATTGTTATTCTTATTATTATCATCGTATTGTAGCACTTTGCAATCATACCATTATTCAATTCCTTCATTATCCTATAAATCTAAATGCATGTAAACAACAATTAATGGGACCTGGTTGCGTTTACGAGGCATGACATATTAAGTATATGCTAAATTCATTCGTAATGTCTATATTTGAGATTCAAAGCTTGTAGATTTTAACAAATTGTTTTAATATAATCAGTTCATTATTTTCAGTTGCAAGTAATGAAAGTAATACATTTTAAAAATAGATAATGTAAACGTTACTAACCACCATACTCTTGCAAGACTTGCAATGCATGATAAACACACTGTCCAACAAATCGGTGAATTACAAACCTATTGTAAGACAGTTAGAGAATGTCAAGCATATTGTAAGGTGGACATCGTTTGTCAAAAGCCATTTTAAGCGATTTTCGAACTGTTTAATGCAGGAACTGTTGTCACTCTACCAACTCACTATAACTGACTGGTCCGTGCACTACAATTCATGTAATACTTTGTGTAACTGCCTGGATTATTTACACACATTCAAAGTTGTAAACCAAATATTGAGCTAAGGGTATTTTATCTCATACTAGTAATACATTTGCCTTATCACCTTATCTTTAAGACGGGCATCATTGTTTGCATTGCAATTTTGCAGTTTTTGTTATTCAAAATAAATAACGCTCGCATCCAAACTTTGATAATTGACCTAAAGAGAGATGAGATTTCGATTAAATCTAATTACTTTACACTGATATCCTCTAAGAGTTACATCCTTCTCACTTATTATTCATTATTCGCTGATACACTGCATTGTATTTTCAAAAACATACTAAACTGTACACGTGCAGTAATGAAGAAAAAGTAAGGTAATTGTGCATAATAGGAAAACACAAATGATTGGCAAAAATAAAAAAAAGAATGGGCCAAGAGTGAAACAAACAACATTCAAACCAATTCGAACCTACGCCAGAAAAAACAATGTTTCATGGTCAAGAGTCATACCGTTTACGTTATTTAGAGTTATATAGAGTCCATCAAGGAAACACGTTGGTCATCTATTACTCTAGTAGTTTTTTGGTTTAAAGTAGAATACCCATAATACACATATCAAGGAATAAACTTTTTGCTGCTTTCTATATAATCAGGATCACAAGCTAGATTCACTGGCAAACTTTTTACCGTCAAATAAATTTTTATAACATTTTTTTGAAAATTGAGTTATGAGTAAGAATCACACTAAAAATTGGAAGGGGTATATGTCTTTAAAATGTTGAAATGAATTACTTAATCAAATAATTTTCATAAGTGTTGTTTAATAAAATTCACAATACTTCAATGAATGCAAATACATCAACTTTAATAACTTTACCTTGGTATTTTTACACATATAACAAGTTAATCATAGGCAGACCCAACAGAAAATGTGACGATTTTCACCGGCTTTAAAAACTACAAGTCTGTATCCCTAGCTTTTGACTATGAAAACAGTTTCTGCACTCCAAATTACACATTTAATAATTTACCTTATACCGTATGGCAATGAATAAAACAAAGAAAAACAACTTTCACCACAGATAACTAAACAAAAAGCCATTTTAATACATCGACCCCCCTTTTGAAAAAATGTCAAAACTCTAGTGACCATTATAATATGAAGAAAACACTTCTTTACAGTATATATTTTATTTTTGAACGCCATTATTGACCATTAATGATAAAATAATGGTATTTTATGGTCTATTTGCTTTAATCATCAACAACTTATTGATTACGAATTTGTTAGGGGACGAATCAGTTAGGGGACGAATCTTTTCGTCCATTGTTTGAATTGGATTTTTAAACTTCCGGTTTAAACTTTTTACACGAATTCTATCTATTTTCTCAAATAATTTGGAGAATTGATAATCTTATGAGGTAATATAAGAAATGTATTAATAGTATTTGAAAAATGAGGCATTTGCACAATAAAAAAAAGTATATCCGATCTTTATCGATTGATAACGACACCGACGAAAACCTCTTCCGTAATTTGTCGACATGACCCGACATCGCCCGAAGTTTGACAGCAGCTATTATGGGTATTCTGCCTTAAGTTTGTGTCGCTAATATCAACCCTAAATTTCTACTTTAAGAAAAAAGGTTTCGTTAATTCCACTTAAAAATATTTAATGAGATACTCATAATAACGGCCAAAATATTCGAGACAATCAATTTATGAGAGCGTTCGTGAAACCGAGGCAGATTATATTGGACGTAATAAGTGATTATGTTTTAATAGGACTTTATTAGTTCTTGTTATATATGTATGTTTTTACGTACGATGTTATACTAACTATTTTGACTGTAGTATTGTGCGTAAAGTTTGACCCCGACCTGAACTTTATGCAAGAATATTCATTACATTGAATACCTTTGTTTGTTTGGGTTTTACGGCGCACCAACACAAAAAGGTCATATCGCGCCGAAAACACATTGAATACGAATGTAGTATTAATGCTTGATTACACCGTGGTCATGAAGATAATGAGTTAAAACTTTACGCACACACATCTATAATTTTACAATCGCTGCCGAAGTGTAGAATAGGCGTGGTGTTGACTTTCGTCGGGATATGTGTAGATAATTATTAGATGCAAATGTGAAATGTCAGGTCGGGGTCAATATTTACGCACTATATATTGTAGTATATTAAACTTATGTTACAGATAAAGTTTATAGTGTTCCGTTATGACTACTTTAGTGGTACCATGATCCATGAATCTCGAAGAACTTATGACCCACTTTAAACTCACACCAAGTGTCAGACAGTTAAGCACTTGTTACGATTAGAACATTCTTCAATTATAACCAAACATACAGGATAAAGGTTCTTATATTATATTAAATATATCCGTCAACTTTCATCATCAAATAAAACACATGTAACACATGTACTTAAAAACATTTGCTTAAATGTTACAAGGCAATGAAAGGGACGAAAAGAACAAACAAAACGAATGTAGCGGATGACATAGGCATATTAAAGTTTTATAATGTTTCCAAGATATCTAGAGAAATTAAAACACGGAATAACAAAACAAAAAGTAATAATTTCGCTATAGCAGTCCATTTATGATTTTAAAGTAAATCAAATCAATATTAGAAAAACTTTGACATATATTTTAAAGTTCAGCTATATCGACTGTTAAAAGCCAGATGGGGTTGCGAGCCATTCAGTAGCAGTTGACTTATTCTGGCATTCGTTACATTTTATAACTACATGTAGATCATATTGTATCAGTAGTGTATCAGCGACGTGTACAATTGGGAAAATGATCACTTTTTTTAGTTTCAAACTAAAATAGTTTTATTGGTATATTTGTTGTTATCAACAATTTTCATCACTAAATTTCAAACATTATATTGCTCTAGGTATATCTCATTAGCATATTCTCTGTTATCATCACTTTTGATCACTTTTTGTTTCATAAAGTTTAAAGAATTATATTACTCTAGGTATATTGTTACATAAGTTTTTCAAACCTTACAGAAAATAAAAATTTTGAAAAGTGTATGTAAGGATTGGTAAAAAGATGATTAACTGATACAAGTCAAAATTTAACAGTTTTATTTTGAAAATGCTTAAGGTAATGAAACAAAGTTAAACTGATGCAGTGGTTTGATAAAAACTAGTCAATACACTATTCTGTCTTTTATGTTAGCTCATTACCTTTTGCTTCAGGGAAAATGATTATATTGATAAATATCACAAACACATTTTATATAAATTAAAAATCTGGTCACCTCGATGGAGTGAAAGTTTATTTTAAAAATGCTTAAGGTAATGAAACAAAACTAAAATGATGCAGTTATGTGATAAAAAACTAGTCAATACACTATTCTGTCTTTTTGTTTGCTTGTTATCTTTCAAAAAAAGAAAGCAAGATTGGTCTACTGATACCAAAATAGTTGTGTTCTTTATTATTTGTATGAATGTTAATACACTATGATTTCATCTATTACTTAATTTATAATTAGAAAATGATATGAAAATAAGGCAGTTGTGTGTGAAGTTTTAAACAGAATGTATTCATGCAAACAAGTTACAAAAAAAACCCAAATACCTTCCAGCAAAAACAAAGACAATTTTCATGATTGAAATATAGATAAATAAATCTGGTTTTATATCACCCCAATCATTATCACTATAAAAGCTCAGCAGAATCCAGTATTCATCAATACTAATCATATTAGGCTAAATCTGGAAAATGTAAGTACAACTTTCTTTATATATATATATATTATTATATATTTATTTGTTTAAAAATTAATCTATGCTTTATTATAAGTCTTGTTTTATTTGACTTTTTCATAATATTTTTGTATCAAAAATGAAGATAAGTATTAATTTTGAAAATTCGAACAGAAATTTAATATCAATTGACTTGTTAGTATTGTTTATCTTTTTAGAAAATATAATGTGTCAAGTCAAAAGTCTGTCTAATCTTTGTTGTAGACAAATCTATAAAACATTAAAGAGAAAATCTGTAGTAGAAGTTCATAACTTTTTATGTGTTTATTCTACCAATATTTTAAAATTGATTAATCAGCAGTCAGAATTTGAAAATATTGATCAAATATGAGACCAATTTGATGTGGAAGAATATTTGAAAGAATTAATTTTACAAAGAAACTTTAAAGAATCCCACTCATTTAATTTTAATAACCTTGAATCATTATGTATAGACACTTTGATTCAAAGGTGTAGTTATTTAAATTCACATCAATTGGAAATTTTATTAGAAAAAAAAACTCCTGTATTAATTATTCTATTGTTAAGATCTTCATTTAATAGCTCAAGTTGGTTAAAAATTTAAAAGCAAATTATCCAAGCAAATAACCCAAATTTTCTTCTTTAATATTTTAAGAATGTCTTACACACTGTCAATAAACGACAACATAACATTAATATTGGAGAATGAAGCTCTGTTAGAAGACAAGATCATATACATCATAAAAAAATCAGTGAGACAGCAGAAAATAGGCTTAACTACTAACATAATACAAAACATAGTGGATCTAATGGGAGAAATTAGTCAAATCATTGAAAGGTAAATAATTTTCTTCAAATATTTATTTGAATATAAATCCAGATTCTACATAAAACTTGCAATGCAAGGTGGAATTGTTTTTTTCTCAGTTTAGTTTACTTGATGAATGAATTTAAGCTTGTTATTTAAAAGAAATATGAGTAAAATAATTACTAAATTAACACTTGTTTTTTTTAATATCATTAAATTGAAAAAAGAAAATATTGAAACAGTTCTTAAATATTTCACATTTAGTTTGAAATAAGATTTTGGGTAGAAAAATAAAAGATGAAACAATTACAATCATCTTCTCTCATTAAAATCAATTTTGATTTGTCTTTCAGATTTGGTGATGGATCACTAGCTATTAATAAGAGCTACAAGCTTTCTGATCAGATCTATCTTAACATTAACACTTGTGGGAATGGTATGAGGATTGATGTAAGGAGGTACTGTCGAATAAATGGGAACCTGACTCCAATGAGAGTTGGAGTTAATGTTGATGCAAATCATTTCACTCTACTTATGAATGGCTTGATTGACATGTTGGAGGTAATTTAATTCTTCTAATAACATTAAAAATAATTATCAAGACATTGTTGAATATGATGATGTTATTCAAGATAATGAAATTATTAATAAAAATAATATTAAAACAAAAATAATTCTTTTTGTAGAATGTTTTTTTTTTTTTATTGAAAATTGTTTTTATGCTAATTAAATATTATTATTCTTTGTGATTGTAGAAAGCTCAAACAATATAGACACATGAAGAAGAAGCTTATGAAGAATCAGAATGCAAAAATAAAATGAATGAATTTTTATTGTACTTTAATCATAATAATAAAGATAAGAAATCATGAAAATATTTTCATCTTTTTGTTTTCTATGATAACATCAGAGGAAAATGCAAAGTCTGATATTCATTGATGAACTCTGAATAATGATATGAATTTTGTTCACTGTTAAGAATTTATATCAATATTCAGAGAATATCATTGATTAACTGAGTTTGCATTTTCATCTGAAGTTGAAGAATAACAATGTTGATTTTTTCCTCTCTTTTTGAAATACTATAAGTATTTAAGTTAAGAAAATTCAATATCTGAGGGAGGGAGGGAGAGAGAGATTATTCTTCTTAACAAGAGTCAGTTATTCACAGAGAGAGAGAGAGAGAGAGAGAGAGAGAGAGAGAGAGAGAAAGCCTTACTCTTTTCTTCTAGCAATAAATATATTATATCTCATAGTCATTTTGTTTTACCCACGAAGTTTATTGTGGTAAACAGAATCTATACACACATTAACTGCTGAAGGTAGACTACTCATGGTCAATAAAATTTGCCAGGATCATTCAAAATTAACATTTGTTAAACAGTAACTATCGTTACTATACATACGTAACTATGAAAGGGAGAATACTCATGGTGAATAAAATTTTCATTTCAGTTGCAAATATCAGATTCGCTTAATGTGATAGGAGGAATGAAATAGCATTGCTCAACACAGAGCGTTGCAACAAAGGCTCACTGAGACATTCTTTACTGTTATGTCTTTCTTTTTATTGTTTCTGTCATAATTCGTAAGTCAGTCGTTCATTTTCAACAATGAATAGATCTTGTGAAGTAGTACACTGTATTATACATGGATAATTATAGTAATAAAATCATAACGAACCAAGTGGGTTTTTGACATTAATGTAGGATTTAGGAGAAAGAACAACTAGAGTATCTGTAATGTTTCCAAACTCGGGATATGTTCAGTAGAAATTACAATACTTCCATGGTCAAACTCATTTAACACAATGATATGTAATGTATCCATCAACCGATCGGTCTCATAACTATCTTCCCGCATATATCGACAAGTTAATGCCCTACTGCCAGTTAACACGCATTGGTGTTGGTTTATTTCTATAGAACCCACAGATCCTATGACAACGAATAGTTATTATCGCCGGTCCTGACCGGCGATATAGACAATCATCAAGATTTGAGTATTTTGTAGGCGACACCGGTTGCCCTAAGCCAATCAAAACGATGCATTTAAGGTCACATGACGATTAAATGGCCGTCGACATGTCAAATTAGGGGTGCGTGAATGGACTCGTCGTCCGCCATTTTTTTTGTCGGGTTACCTGTTTGTACTTTCAGAAAATGATACTATCAATATATGTGAACACGTACCAATTACACGAAAGTTGCAATATAAGACCAGAAAAAAGCAGAACTATTTTTTTTACGTTTTTCTTGTTAAAACTAGTGTTTGTTAGAAAAAATGTAAACTTAACTTCCCTACTTTCGGACGAGTCTATAAATTCAGTATCAAGTTCTGCACAATGAATCAAACGCACTATATTCCAGGAATTCTATAAATAACCTTCACGTGAAACGACCTAAGACACTGGCGCATACTGTGTGAGAAGCAAACTCCCCGCAGCAGTTATTTCCCTTTATTAAATCAATAAGTGTGTAAAATGAAGTGAACAGCGTAATTTTACGCAAAGTAAATGTTTTAAAATGGATTATTATACTTATTTTAGTAATTTAATATAATAAATATTATATAAATAAGTATCATATACCATATTTTTATTATAAACACCGAAGATTTGACGCAAATATCATCATATTAAGAAGGGTAAGGTGACCAGCTCATGAACAGCAGCTCATTCCCGACCGTGTGCACTTTCTGGTATAATTTGTTTATGAATTAAACAATTCTGATTCATGATGATATAGTTCTATTTAAGATATCTTTTTTCTTACACAATACTTGTAAATTAACCATATTTCAGTTAATTCAATATTATATTTTGCTACATTACGCCTAACGTATTTTAGGCATACCGTTATTGCCCGTTTGAATTTAAACATTCGTCACATGGTACTAGTAACGTCACGTGATTCATGTGAAGGCAGTGGTTAAGTAGCAACGCGTGACGTAACCGTTGTGATGAGTTTGCGTGAGAAGATGTAATACACGGCTAAACGGCGATTTCAAGCATTTTTGGAAATGCTAATACTTGTAATACAAATACAATCATCTTCGTTCGACTCATTACAGCTATTACACAGTTCGTATAGAGTGATTAAACAATTTACTTAAACGAAAAATTAAAATATCGAATACTTAATTTTAAGTCACCGAGAATTTATAGACATTCTAGATCTATTTGAACTTTATTAAAAGCGAAAAAATATTGATGCAATACGAATTAAAGGAAAAAATTCATTAAATTGATAGAAGTATAGTAATAACATTTTCGTTAAAACAGAGTTATAAACTCCCCAGAATTACTTGAATGAATGAGCATGCGCACTCATACTCCTAGTCTGGTTCTCGATGATTACAAAAGAGTAAGTACAGTAAGAGCGGGTAATCCAGACTATCAAATTCCATGCACCGCTTATTTCCTTTTATTCAATCCATAACATTGGACGAGTGTTTGAACCCGTTTTCCGATATTTTTCTTAAGTTCTGAGTGTTAGTTGTGCAGAATCAGTTTACATAGAGCGTAACGCCTGTATAACTTGTTTACTGCATTTTCTATGACAAAAAGAGAATGAAATTAAAGTTTAACATTTGTTTGTTGTATTCCTTTTGCATGCATTAGCTCACTTATCAAATTTCATTTGTATTTTACGGTTTGAAGATAATAGATCGAAATTAACTTCTACCCAATGAGAATGTCGATGATGAACTTAAGCTCAAATTTTGTCATTGTTTCCATATTAGTGATAGTAAGTATAGGGATTGTCTGTTTATGTGCAGTATTGATTTATCTCTTGAGGAGAAACTGTAACAAAGACTACATAATTTTTGATGGGCATAAGGTATTTTTGAAAGACTTATACAAGAACGAGAATAATGACGCAAGCTCATTTAGAAATGTTTAATGCGGACGAGGAAATAACTTTCATTTCTACTCAAAAACAAAACGAAAATCGGAAAGTTAATTTACAACTAGAAAATGATCACCGAATTTCTGTTTTTCGGAATAAAATCGCAAAAACCGTTGTAAATATAAGATCTGGTACTAGATCAATAACAATCTCAGAGCAAGTTTTTATTACACTGTGTAACTTGAAAGAAACTGTTTTGCTCTGTACTTCTTTTGTAAATGGGGGTAGTTCCGGAGACTATTAGTTCTTACTTACAAGAAATATATAACACCCTAGCACGTGGAGGATCTTATACGAGTGCAAAAAAGCTATATCAAGTTGTGAAAAAAGAAGGAAAATTCCAAATAGGATTAAACAGAATAAGACAATGGCTAGCATCAAGAGATGAATATACTCTTAATAAATAAGTCAAAAGAAAATTTAAAAGAAGGAGAACGATTGTATCCGGTATTGATAGTCAGTGGGGACTCGATCTAGCAACAACTTCTAATATTGCAAAATTTAATAAAAATGTTAAATATCTTCTTTTCGTTATTGATGTGTTTTCTAAGTTTCTTTTCATACAACCCTTAAAATCAAAATCAGCGAATGAAGTATTGCAAGGATTTAAAAAAATTTTGAAACAAGGAAGGACTCCAGAAACAATTTATTTCGATAAAGGAACTGAATTTCAAAATAGAAGTTTTCTTTCATATTTACGAAATAATCACATTCGATACTTTTCAACTCAAAATGAAGATATCAAAGTGTCAGTCTGCGAACGCGTTATTCAAACAATTAAATCAAAATTATTTCGTATGTTTCAAAAACAAAGATCATACAAGTTCATTGATAAATTACAAGATATTGTTATGAGCTATAATTCTACTCCTCATTCGTCTTTAGTCAATGGTAAATTTTCACCCAAAGATGTGAATAAAACGAATGAAGCTTTTATTTGGAACGAAATGTATTACAAAGAAACAAATAAAAACAAAATAAACCATAAGCTCGATACAAAATTTAAGTTTAAACTTGGAGATCTTGTAAGATTATCTTACAAAGCTCGAACATTCCAACGAGGCTATTTGCAGAAATGGACTACCGAGTTGTTCAAAATATCAAAGAGAACAATTGAAGACAACATAAAAATTTATGAAGTGGAAGATTTGATGAATGAGCGTGTGCTATCAAGTTTTTATGAACAAGAATTACAGAAAATAGATAAAAAATCGAATGACTTATATATTATAGAAAAAATATTACGTCGACGTAAAAGAGCTGGAAGCGTTCAATATTTAGTAAAATTCGAGGGGTATGGTGAAAAATTTAATACTTGGATCAATCAGTCTGATGTTGAAACTGTTCAAACAAGAAAATGAAGTTTTACATAATAGTGAATAGTGATCAGAATAGTCATTATTACCCAAATAACACTTCGTACAGATTCAAATGCAAACTTGGTCAACGTTTATATTTTGATAAAACTTGTCAAGTTGCATTGGCAGAAATAACATTAAATGAGCAAACCAGTAATGAAAAAGTATGTTTATTCATTTACTCAAATCTATGTGATGAAACCATTGTTGATGGAGAGAAATCTGCTTTACTTAGGAGAGTTGTTGTACATAAAAACGAAAACACCACATTTTTTCCATTTTATTATATTCCAGTTGTTAGGTCAGACATTAGTGAAATTGATTTTGAAATCAGAACTGAACAAAAAACGTTAGCAAAATTTTTATCATACCCAATAACGTTAGTGCTTCATTTCAAAAGTTAAAATAGAAACACTGAGTTATTATGGATAGTAAAAAATTATACATTCCTAATACAGAAAAATGGATAGAGTTTTTTCAAAGAAACGAAAAGAAATCGGATAAGATTATTTCAAGTGATAATGAAATGAAATCAAACTTATTCTCTGATGGTGAAACTAGTAACTTATACATTATTCCTATTGAAAAAAGAAAAGAAGAGGTAAAGCAAATCGAACGTTCAAGAAAAGACAGTAAAATTGAATTAGTTTCTCCAAGTCAACAAACCCTAGAACAGGTAAAAAGCGAGATAAATAGAACAAAAATGAAAGCTTTAAAAAGAAATAGGAAAACGTTGGGAAAATCAAAGACTAAAGAGAAATCTAAGAAGCAACACGGACAAAACAGACATAAGATAGAAAGAAGGGGTGAAAAAAAGAAGAAACAGAAGATTAGATCTAGCAAGGAGAAGAATATTTTTGTTTAAATGGCTGCGTTAAATCCCGAGTTTTTCATCGAAGCTTTACCAAGCGAATTATCTTTATTTGATTTAAAACCCACACAGACTGCCGTAGAAAAAATTTATTATCACCAAATTCAACCCATCAGTCAGATAACGGATTCTTCACCGATTCAATTCTCAGTGAAAGGACAAAATGGATTGGAATATATTGATACTCGAAATAGTTTTATGAGTGTCAAGGCAAAAATTATACATTCTGATGATACAAAACTTACAAATACAGAACTATGTGGACCTATTAATCTACTGGCTCACTCTCTATTTGAACAAGTGGATGTTACCATTCAAGGAAAATTCGTGACTTCATCTACCGGGCATTATCCATACAAATCGATGATTCACACTTTACTTAATTATGGTAATTGCTCTAGTTCAAAGCTTGCTCCTCAGATGTTTTATAAAGATACTGCACGTTTTGTAGATGATGACGACATAAAAACTGGACACAACGAAGGATTGAAAACACGTTCTAAATTTTTCAGTGAAAGTAAAACTGTACATATGATTGCACCTATTAATCATGATTTATTTGATTTAAGTAGATACATTATAAATAATGTAACCTTGGATGTAAAATTCTATCGTTCAAAACCAGAATTTTATCTTATGTCAGATTCATTAACTCCGAATTACAAGATAAAAATTGAAGAAATGGTGTTGCATATATGTAAGGTTCAGATCAATCCGGCAGTTATTTACGCGCAAAGTTTAGCTCTGGAGAAATCAAATGCAAAATACCCGTTCACAAAATCTGAAATTCGAATGATAGCAATATCACAAGGACAGGTTAGTTTTAATATCGATGCTATTGGGATGGGAACAAAACCAAACAGATTAGTTATTGGTTTTGTTGAAGGTCAGTCTGTGGCAGGAAGCTTTAATAAATCTCCTTGGAATTTTCAGACATTTGATTTATCTGATATAAATGTAACAGTAGATAATATTCCAGCTTTAGGAAATCCAATCAGAGTGAAATTTGATCAAACTAGAGGAAATGACTGTACAGAAGCTTATCATTGGTTGAGTAAGTCTACTGGTAAATGGTTATCAGACAAGGAGAACTTGTTGGACTGGGAAGACTTCGCAAACGGCTTTGCGTTATACACTTTTGATTTAGAACCTACATTTAAGGAAAGAGGATTTCTTTCTCTTGTGAAGCAAGGAATTGTGAGAATAACTGCTAATTTCTCAAAACCGTTACCTGTTCCGGTTACCTGTGTAATTTATTCCGACAGTTTTGGATTATTCGAGATTAATAGTTCAAGAGATATTATTGTGTATCAGTAAAATTAAAATGAATATTAGTAAACACTATAATACTTTACAGATTGGAGATTGTAAAGTTTAACCATTTTTGTTTTTTTTTACTTGTGTGTATATATTATTTCAAGTGACGATGAAGTTTAACGTATTCAAATAGCTTTATGTATTTCCTTTCAATTGTGTATATTATTAAATAATGCATATATGTGATTGTTGAATGTAAATTAGAATAATTTGTATTTTTAATCATTATTATATATCAATATCTTACATAATAAATGTTATCAAAGTATTACCTTTTTCTAGTTAATACCTTTTTAGAATTAAAAACAATGGCATGGTATGAAAGAGAATCGTTGATAAAATTCGAAAACCCATGTACCATATCTATTGTTGGACCTTCAGGCAGTGGTAAAACACTTTTCGTGAAAAGACTATTAGAACAAGCTGATGGAATGTTTACCAACAAATTTGTCAAAATACATTATCACTATTCTGCTTGGCAACATATGTACGATGAAATGATGAAATCCATTCCAAATATAAGTTTTACTGAAGGCATTCCTTCATTAGATGAGATTAAAAGTCACGCCAGTGAAAAACAAACATGTATTGTTTTAGATGATTTAGCGAGTCAAATATATTCAAATCCAAAGATGGAAGAGTTGTGGACAATTCATTCACACCATTCTAAAATTACTGTAATATTACTAATTCATAATCTGTTTCCTAAATTTCCATCAGCAAGAACTATAAGTTTAAACACAAAATACTATATTCTGTTAAGAAATCATAGAGATTTGCAACAATATCAATTCTTTGCGAGACAAATCTATCCGAATAAAAGTAAATTCTTTTTAGAAGCTTTTCATTCTGCAACTAGTAAACGTTGGGGGTATCTTGTTGTTGATCTTCACAATTTGTCTCATCAAGAGTACCGTTTACGAACAAAAATATTTCCTAACGAGGAAAGTGTAATCTTTCTTCCGTCGAGTTTGGATATTTAATATGAAGGATATTTTAAAAGTAGAATCACTTTTTCTTCATTATTTATGTAAGTTGGATCACAAGAGAGTCAAATCTGTTTTAAGAAATCTTACACACTCCCAAGCGAAAGCTATTTCGGGGGTTATATTTAATACATTGCGAGGTAGAATCGAGCTCACACGGAAGGAAATAGATTCTTTGAAGAAATACAATTCAAACTGGAAACAAATTGTAAAAAAAACAACACCTTTGTCATCAAAACGAAAGCTATTATGTAAAAGGAGTAAAGAGGTTATTCATATTATCAAAAATTCGCTTCAGTGGATACCAGTGCAGACTAAGTAAAATCAATAATGAAAGAATTGATTTTAGTATCAAAAGATAAATTCGCCTCGGTAATGGACAGACGTAACCCTGAAATGTTGACTAAATCTTCACAAACAGAAACAGTGGATAGAAATTTTACACAAATTGAATCTTTACGACAGGAAGGTGATTCAGTGGAAACATTTCCAGACATTAAAAACGATGAAACATTGCAAGTCGTACGATCTCCACCGGATTTTATCAGGAAGAAAAGAAAAAACAAAATAAAATGGTTACCATATTAATAAATGTTTATTATCATTTAATATCTACATACATTTTTCAATAAAACCTGTGAACAGTTTTATTATCATTGATTATGTATATATATTTTCAATACAAAGAAAAACAACAATGTGAACATTTATTTTGTTTTTCAAATATTTATATGATTTATGTGAAATAATATTTGTATGTAACTCAAAGCTAAATTTTATTGAATAAATAACAAGATTATTCTCAGTGTTGATTATCGTTGTTTTCATTTCATTAAGGAAAGATATACAAATAAAACTTGATTGTGTTGAATCGGAAATACAGTAAAGTATCGCTATTAAGACCACATTGGTTAATACAAAATCATTCAATTTTGTGATCTATTTGATCTCATGATTTTTTAGCAAACGCGTTTAGAGCTATCGCAAATATACATTCTCTCGTTTTAAGCACAAAAATTGATAAATAGAGAGGATAGTAGCACCTTATTCTGTATACACAGAGATAAATAATCAAATAGTTTTTTTATTAACAGGTTTTAAAACCATATCAAGCGGGAGTGTGTGTATTCCGTCATCACATACCATTCTTTTTATATAAAAATAAACAAATGCCCGTTTATCTTGCTGATATGAATAAAGTAAGTTGTCAAAAACCGAGATACCAGAGTTTTTTGCAAGCACAGGAGCTTTGTTTGTTAAAACATCGTGGAATTCTTTAGATGGGTCTATAAAATATTTATTAATTCCTTTTAAACTGTATTTAATTTGGGAATTTTCGAAAGATTTAATCACGTAAGATTTGGAGCATAAACCGATCATGAATGATTTGTCTTGTCTAGCTTCCATTTCAATTTTCATGATCCCCATTTCTCTACTATCGTATTTCTTATGGTTAGAGCAACACTCTCGGGTGAGCCATACATCATCTTCTCCAACATTAGGGTGAAAATCATCATTACAATTTTCATACAAATTTCGTTCAAATATTGATCTCATGTTATGTTTTATTACCTCTTTAATACTGTCACCAGACAACGCAAAATATGCAGAATCTGTATCAACTTCTATGTATTCGAAGTCTCTCCGTTCTATAAACTTATCCATAAAATCGTAGTAAAAACCTAACATATGGATTTTGGCATAATTTAAAATGGCAATACCTAATTGAATTGGATGATTAATTTTGATCTTTGATTTTAAAAATTCCGTCTCAAAATAATTTTTATCTATCTCATTTAAGTTTATAAATCTAGGATTGTTTACTGCCATGCAAGATTGTTGAAAACCTTTAAGATATTTAGCATTTCGATGTCTTTCTTTATTCATTATTGTTCCACCGAAAGCCGCATTTCCAATTAATTTCATTAACAAAGCCATTATATTCAACTTAGACTGTTTATCGCCTTCCCGCCGGCTAGTTGTTACTTGTTGACCAAATTGTTTGAAGCAATTCATTCTGCTATATTCTATTACCTGATAAACATTAGAAATGATTAACCCGTGTTGAATATACCATTTTAACAATGATGTGAATAATAAAATTTTTTCCGCCGACATTCCGCCGACTAAAAGTCGTTTTGAGGTTTTTGGTAATTTCATGTTTTCAGCGTGATCTTGCATATGTTTACCTATTTTTTCGAAAGGAATTTCTGAAGTGCAAAATATCGGACTCATTTCTTTGAAATATTCGTAAGGGTTGAGATTGGTGTTTGGTTTAATTAAGCTTTCATCCCAAGACTCGGGGACTTTTATATCACATTCAACAAACCCGAATAACTCGTCATTTATTATAGCCTTGATTATTTCCTCTTTAGTAACATCTTTTGGGTTGTTTTTGTAAAAAGCCGGCATTCTTTTATTAACAAAATTTCTCATTTCTAAGTTTGATTTTAAACGTTCTCTGTATTCACATTCCCAAATAAAATTGACTTTGTAACCCTGAGATTCAATGAAACATATTCTATCCATAGTTTTATTATATCTTTCTTTCTGTTGCTCCTCGTTCTTACATTTTAAATTAGGGTGACCATGCCAATAGTCTCCTAAAAATCCAAACACCTCTTTTTTCTCAATATCAATTCCATCTACCAAAAACGGACCTATTCTAAATTCCCTACCAGTATTCATTTTATGTTGTATTGTTTTATTTTCGGAGTAAATTAGCCAGTCCATCCAATCATACATTGAAAAAACAATATGTTTGTTCGTAATAGGCATAAACCCGTTCTCAGATTTTCTTCTAACATACCGTCCTACTGGCATATCTTGACAGAGAGCCCAAAGATACAAACTGTTAGCATCATACCCGTAAATTGAACGACAAACTTGACTCGAATCTTGACGAATAAACGTCTCACCAACGACATGCTTTCTGGTGAAAATAATGCTAGCTCCCCCTGTTAAATTATTCATGAAAGTATGATATAAATCTTCATCATATTTGTCAAGTAACGAAAACGAGGCTCCGGATTTCAAACCGCAATCATAAAGCATTTTTCTTGCAATCCCTTGGATAGATATAAAATCTTTAAATACATCTAGACTTTTGTCAAAAAAGAATTTTTGAAAGGTTTCAATACCTTCAACCATAGGGCCGACGTCTAACTCGGCATAGTACTGGAGAAAGTCTCGCAAATTTTTCATTTTCTTTTTTTCCCAAACTTGTTTTAAATATTCATAGTTTTGTTGAATACTAGATAAAGGGATTGTATCGATTTGAAGCATTTGAAGAGCTTCTTCATCAGTTTTATGCTCTTGTTGTATAAGTCTTTCGTACTTTACTCGAATTTTGTTTTCTAAAACATTACATCTTTTCAAGCTCGAATAAAAACATTCAATTGACGGAAGGGATGTTTCATCAAGTTTTAATACATTGGTTATGTATTCATACGGGAAAAAAAACTTCCTATTAGATACATTAAACGTTACCAAAAATGAATCATATGAAGTACCAGGAGGTAAATAATTCATCAAATCCAAAAATCTAAGTTTGTCATTACTAATACAAATATAATTATTATTTTTCTTCACTATAAATTTATTGACTTTAGTCAAATGTAATTTTAGATGAGTAGCTAATTTTGATTTAATTAGATTTAAATCATATTTACCGGAATTGAAACCTATTACCGGAAGTTGTGTACAGTATTTTTCAAATTCGTTTCGCACATATTTGATATTTTTCCTCATTTGTTGTTTCATTTTTAAATATTTGTCTTCAAGAAAAGATTTATCTACACCCTTACCCCCACACTCATCATCATCATCATCATCATCATCATCATCATCATCATCATCATCACCATCATTTATTTGTGTATTCAATTGGTGAGATGATTGATTATTATCATCATTATCATCATCATAATCATCATTATTATTATCATCATCATCATCATCATCATCACACATATGATTATTCCAATTATTATATTCTACTGAGTTAATCTTACTTGTCTCACTAACGTTTTTTAAAAATTTAACATAAACATTTTCTTTTGATATTGCATGCAAAAACTCAGAAGATGGTGGATCATATTCTTCAGTTTCCATTGCTTCGTGAGACGTAGAGCTAAAATCCTCATCATCATCATCATGATCATCATCATTATCATTAGCCATCTCATTTTCAGTTACGTAATTTGTTTCACCCCTCGCTAAATCATTTATATCATTTAAAGCCCATTTTTCTTCTAATTGAGTCAAACCATCAAATACAAATCGCCAGCGTTCATGTGCAAGTTTTTCAATACAGTTAGAGATATCATACAAATATTTAATCATTTCATTCATCAACTCGTCTAAATTTTCATTAAAAATAAATTTTTCTTTATTATATCCTGGAACGTTACTACACAAACAAACACAAATTGGAACATGTGAACTTATCTTTTTTAAATTACTTTGATTTATATTTTCGTGCGAATAAGTGGAGATTGGGACCAAGATAGACTCTAAATCAAAAACAGAAAACCATGGGAATACTCTTAATTCTTCAGGAACTGAAATATTTAATTCCTCCAATTTCTTAAAAATAGTTTTTTGTTGTCTAAAATACCCGCCTTGAAAGTTTAAGTTTTGCTTTTTCTTGTTGCATGACTTTTTGTGTTGATTTAATCTACATGATAAAGGAAATAGTTTTTGACAATCATCACACTTGAATTTATGAATATAGGATTTTAATTTTGTAATGTAACTTAAATGATTTTCATAAACATTTAAATACATTGTATTTTTACCGTTATTTTGTTTTTGTCTTGATTTATAAAATGAAGTAATACTCTCGTCAATATTTAGAGAAAAAATATTTATATTTAGATCAAAGCAAACTTCAACATGACTCATATTATTGATAGAAATATTGGTAGAACGTAGTTTTTCAGTTTTACAATACAACAGCCAGCGAGAATGTAATTGTTTTGCTAATTTTTCAATGAAAATATTTCGAGATTGATGATATGCTATGCATCTAAACATACATAAGTCATCATCATATAACTTTTTATTGTTTGGATTTCTATCGAATGGGATAATATATTTATTTCTATGAATAAACCTGGGTAATTTTTTACCACATCCTAAAGGGAAAGAAGTACGATAGACTGTATACAACACATTTGTAATCATTACGGGTTTGAATTTCGTGTCTGGTCTTTGACGCATAACATGACTTAAAATATCTAATTGATTTAACTGATTTGCGAAATTGTCAATCCCTTCTCGGTTACTTATAACGATTGGAAGGTCAAACACTGTTTCATTGTAATAAGGTGCAAAATAACGATATCTGTTTGTATCGACATTTACAAGAATTATTCCAAAAGAAATATTAACTTTAAATGTAAAATCAAGTTTTGAATAAATTTCCTCCAACTGTTGAATTAGATCTTGAAGTGTTATGTTGTTAGATGTAGGAAAATTGAATCTAATTTCGTTTGTTAATTCAGTCTGTTTTTGTTTGAGAATTAAATGTCTATGTTGTTCATAAGTCAATTTTAATTCGTTATTGACACTTCCGTCTTCTTTTTCCCATGGTGGTGGTATTTCCGAACTATTCCATGGAATATTCTGAAAATTTTGAGAATTCACGTCGGATTGATGATGTACAAACACTCTATGATTATACAACTCATAATGCGAGTCGAAGGGTTTGTTACATGTTCGACAGTGTAATTTACACGACTCCTCCTCAACTTGAAAATCACGACTCCCCCCTGGGCGTACGTGTCTTGTTTTATTCTGATGTTCTATCAATTGTGTTGCATTAGGAAACTCATTTTTACATTCTGTACATGTAAATACAGACTGAAGTAAATTAGAAGGAGTAGTTCTATCCTCTCTTCCACGGAATTTCTCGCACTTTTTTTCATGACGTTTCCGATTTGTATACAACGTGAACTTTTTACCACACTTCTTACAACTGGTGATGTCTTTCTTAGAAACTTTCTCCTGTACACAATACTTTTCTTTTTTTACTTCATCATATTTTACCCTTTTGTGTTCTTGAACCGGAACATTTCTGAAAACAAATTATAAATTATTTACTCTTAATATGTTTTTTTTGTTTGTTTTGTTTTTTAAAAATCTTATTAGATATCAAATATTTTTACTTTTTATGTATAAACTCAATTACAATTATTATAGTAGTCAATTAATATTCAATTAATTAAACAATAATAAAGTCATTACATAATCAATCATCTAATTATAGATTAAATCTCTCTTCTAGAAAAATAAGATTTCATCAAACTCACGTTTTAATGTCTGTATCATCTATGCACTCATGTCCATCATATTCCTCTTGACAGTGAAATTTTTTGGCACAGTTCAAACAAAACAAAACCATTATAAAGCTTTCAGTTCATTAAATTCCAAAACAATTTGGTTATATGTATTCTTGTTAACTTCGACTGACTATTTGTCAATTTTAATACATCGATCTATTTCGTAAATTTCATTTATATAGATTCAGTTTTTACATTCACCCTTAAGCAAGTTTCTGTCCACATATAACTTAAGTTTCATTCAGGTGTTTGATAGTTATCTTTTAAACGTTCCATCATGTTATAATCATGTATCATATACATGTGATATTTACCCAATACAGATACCTAAAGCAATATTTCGTTTGAAACTTATGAAACAATATACCTAAAATAATATAATGCTTTAAATTTTATGAAACAAAAAGTGATCAAAAGTGATGATAAGAGAGAATACGCTAATGAGATATACCTAGAGCAATATAATGTTTGAAATTTAGTGATGAAAATTGTTGATAACAACAAATATACCAATAAAACTATTTTAGTTTGAAACTAAAAAAGTGATCATTTTCCCAATTGTACACGTCGCTGATACACTACTTGTATCGTTTCCAGTTTTTCTTAGTTTTGTGATATTAAAAAAATGATATATTCTAATCTCTATAAGCTATCTAAATTAAGTAATTTAGTAATTTGTATCGATAGTAGTTCGTAGATGTGAGAGGTGGTGAAAAAACTATGTTTAAATAACTAAACTATATGTTCTAAATATTAAATAAAATAACAGTAAGCAAGCAAAACTTATAGACTTCTAAAAACATTTCAAAACAGATTAAACAATTCTCAGTCAGATGGGGCTTTAATAATTAAATGTAAAATACAGGTTTTGTCTGTTGACATAATGGTATATTTAGATGAAAAGCCACCATGAAGCAATTCACTTTTGAAGTTAATTGAATAGCCGTTTTTACAAAATTAAAATAGCTGTAAGCTATCGTCTGGCATTAAACAGTTGATATCAAATTTCATAATTATGTACATGACCAAAACATAAAAAATAAAATCTATGAAATAACATTATTTGAATGCAAATGACAGATATGTTGATTTAACAGAGAACATCTGATATATGTATATAGCTTGGATTTACGTTTTGAAAATAACAGTCTTGATTTGAGAAATCTGCAGGCAATATGGAATTAAGCAATCACTTCAAACATATAATGGCCCGAGAGGTGGATTTTCAATAAATTTGTTCCTAATGTGTTTGGGTCTATTGTACATTAATCAAAATACATTAAATGGGGATTATTTAACAAACGCGATATCAACACAAGACTGTCCTAGTATAGAGTTTTGAAACGATAAAATAACATATAATACGGATAATATTGTTGTGTTGTACACCGTGTTCATGTGAACATGAATGTATCTACAGTAATGATTGTTGTCTAGATTCATCTTATAGGCGTCCGGCTAGCTCAGTCGGTAGCGCACAAGTCTACTGATCGAGGGGTCGTGGGTTCGATTCCCTGGCGGGGCATACTTTCATGGAGCTTGGTCATGAAATAATTTATACGGCCATTCTCCCTCCTACCACTGATTCTAAATCATGTAGGGCAGTAGTCAATCACTGGCGAAAGTATGAGCTCAGTAGTTAACAGCTAAATCTAGAGATTTAGCCTTTCCAGGAACAGTGAGTAGGTGAGCTGACTGCCGTGATATAACCTATAATGTGCTGCAACGCTGTTAAAGCAAACTAACAAACAAACAAGATTCTTCAAGTGGAGCAAGTCGCCGTGAAGGATATTCTGTTTGCAATGATAGTTATGTTAGAAATGAGTATTACTTGGCAAGCAAACCGATGGGCAAGGAAAACACATTATCAAATTTTGTTGATGGAATGGTGATTCAATTTATAGATGGTAACCCATGTGAAATATATACTGCAAATACAAGTTACAAATTAGCATTAAAAGGTTCAATTTTAGTTGCGATAAACTGTTACATATATATTAATATGTTCTGTGCACAATGTATAAGTCAAATTTCAAAACATAGCATGCTGTTGTACTTTTAAGTTGGAATTCATCCGTTTATGGGGGGACACATGAGTCTGAGTCCACACTATTCATTTAAAGCATTTATTCATGTGAAAACAAATGAATTATTCAGTACGTGTGGCCCAATAAATTAAAGTGTAGATATAACTCACTTGTTTTATATAGATAATAACAATACTCTAGGTATATTTACCCATCCCTATTTTGACAGTTAAACTATTCTTTTATTAAATTGACGCGCCAAGTTAAATACTTCACTAAAATACCGCTTGTTATTTACAACCTATTATAGTCAAAACAATGAAGCATAAACCCTTATAAATTAAGTTATTCTTAACTATATAGAAACATATGTCATTAAGTACATAGAACGGTCATTTGTAGAAGAACGAAGTAACCACTCAGACCACGCCAACACAGACATAGAAAGAAAACAAAGTTTATATTTGCATGTTCTTAAACAAAGATGTTAATTATTACATAAAGTAAGTCTGACATCTCTCCTAGTAAAATAAATCTTGTGATGTTTATGTTCTACTCCAATCAGGCATCATTATGTCTGATAATAAAGGACATTTTATAATTAATGTAAGAACCTACTTCAAGTATTATCATAAAAACAGGATATTTTTTATTTAAATGTACCATACTACTTGTGACACAATTACACTAATTTGTAACCTTTTGACTCCGTCTTTATACAATACCATGTTCTCCTTGACGCAACGTCTGCAAAAATAAATGAAATACTTAAATGTCTGAACTGCCTTTTTGAAGTGGTTTATCTCAGCAACCTATTCGCATACTTATTAATTAGACATGCATATAAACCCAGTAGAGTTATAGTAGAAACCATAACCTAATCACATACATTTACAAGCGCTTGTTTTGTCAAACATTTATATTCTTTTAAAGATGGGATTTATAATTCCATTTTTGTCTCTTCTGAGTGTTATATATGGACTGTCAATAGAGACAGGCAATATAACATTACATGATAATTATAAAATACTACAAGCTTTAAATGGACGTATGGAAGACATGAAAGGTAAGAGTTAAACTGTTCTTTTGTGTCTAATGATAATTAAGATAATGTTTGGTAGAGTTACTTTATGTGATTCAGCTATCATATTAAAGTGATATAGATGTATATAATTCCCTAAGAGTTAAACTGTTCTTTTGTGTCTAATGATAATTAAGATAATGTTTGGTAGAGTTACTTTATGTGATTCAGCTGTCATATTAAAGTGATATAGATGTATATGTTTCTTTCTAGCAAACCATGATGATACAATTATTAAATACATGCATGAAAGTAGCATTAGATAGAATAATAATAAGTAAGTCACTTGAGATGAATGTTTCATTGTGTGTAATTGTTCCTTATGTTAATATTAAACATGAATATTTAAGAAAGCTTACCTCAAACATTCGTCCATCAATTATAATATCAAAGTCAACTCATCTTAGCATATATTATGATCAATACAAGCACTGATGATAAGTTGGCTGACATAAGTTTAAACGTATAACATTTTTATTACACATAAAATAAATACAGTTAAACCCCTCTAAATGGAGAGGAGAGGTTTCGGGAATAGAGGGGTTTACATTTTGACTATAAGATTTAATTTTGTGTTTAATGGTAGACCTACATTGATCTTGCATTAAGTGTTTGTGATCAGTACCTGGTAGTGCATGTATTTCAAAATAAAATATTGACTTGAACAAACATTAGTAGATATATATGTCTTGTACATAATACCAGTCTTGTCTGATATTTCATACAGACAATCTTTGAGGGTGTGACTAAGTGGTTGAGGTATTTGACTAGTAATCATTAATGAGCTGTTCATGTTGTGTTTTATTTTTTTCTTCAAATGAAACATAATTCTTTCAATTAGCATTATTTTATGACTCAATTATGAAACAATTAAAATGCATACAATTTATTGTTATTGTACACCAATTAAACACTAGAGGTTGTCAACCAATTACATAAGCCCTACAAATTATTATTGGCAATGTATGTTTGCTACAGATTTATATAATTTAGGTCTAAATGCAATATGTAAAAGGATTAAATCCTTAATTATTTATTTGACAAATCTTGTCTGGTCTCTGGAATAGAGGGGTTCCGGAATAGAGAGGGTGTTTTGTTACATAGATAAACCGGAAAACAATTTGGAACTTGAGAAAAATCCGTTTACAGAGAATTTCGAATGGTTTCCGGTTTAGAGGGATTCCATTGGAATTTTGTATGGAACAAAGTTGATTTTGCTTTCAGAACAACTCATCATCATGTGAATTAGAATTGTGCAATATACGTATCAAGTAAGAAACTAAAACACTTTAATATAACCATATTATTAGAAGACAAATCAGTACATTTGCATGACTGTTACATTAATATAATTTTGTATGTATATTGCCTGTATAGCTTGAATGTATATTGCTTGTAATTATTTTCAGATAATCTCAACAATCTGTTTGATGTGGTTTCTAATATAGAGGAAGTATTTGGTAAGTATTAACTCGACATACATATAGTTATATATAAATTGACTCACCAATACAAACTTTTCTTTAGCAGTAGGCATACGGTCCAGCAAAATGATGAAATAGCTTTTTCTGACAGAATGAAAGTGTACTTGAGCGAAATGAATTTTAGCAACAATGGTAAAATATGCAGTCTGTTTTATAATTATGCATAAGATATCCTAAATTCCTATCACCATTATGACGTCAAATAACGAATTTTATTGAATATGAAAAAAAAAGGTAGCCTTAAATGTTTGTTGTCCACTCACAATCTTAAAGTCACTGGACCAACAGCTATGTTAGTAGACTTGGTCCACGGACAACTGGATAAATTCAAAGGCTGTATTATAAATAATATATGTATACATATATATATATATATATATATATATATATATATATATATATATATATATATATATATATATATATATATATATATATTTAGACATACGACCACCTACGGGGCCCATATATAAGACCGACTTGTGAGGCATTATTTCACATAGTCAGTTTCGATATATGCCACTATGTACGCAAAAAATGAACATTATCAAAACATAGACCTAAGGGGTACTTACTAAAATACATCAAATATATATTTAATTTCTAAATAGGTGACTTCAATATGACAAGAAATGTAGTACCCCATAAAAATTATACACATTAATGGGGCATATACCATTCACTATTAAAACCGCCTTATGCACACTATTTTAGAAGGGTACCCTACACCCCCCTACATCATTTAAAAGGTGCTAGAATTGCGAGGCTTGATATATGCCCCTTACGAAATATCGACCCCACAAGTATGGTTTCAAATAGACCGATACCCCGTAGATGGACATATGTATTAGTATATATATATATATATATATATATATATATATATATATATATATATTCAATTTGCTTGGTATTTTTGTGTGATCAGTTAAAGTTTTCACTTAAAGAACATCTACCCCTTAACCGTTAAGACAATTTTGTCAAAAGTGTCACAAAATTCCTGGAATTAAGGTGTTTTTTTTTTCAAGTTGTTCAAGAAATTAAATTACGTAAACCACGTCAGTCCCTTGACACAATGAAAATATCTTTTTCTAAAATGGCATGGAGTTTCCCAATTTGGCAAGTGACATCACCCTAAAACCTTCTACAAATGCATAGCAATCATTAGTAGAAAAATTTGCATCGCTTCAGGAGACACAATATTTTAATTTAGAGTGGCTCAAGGGAATGCTTAAAATCGTCTTCTCTAAACGCGGAAGGTCCAGAGCTTCTAGCGAGATATAACCTTACTGTGTTGATGCGCCGTAAAATTAAAACAAACAAAAGTCAAGAACTTCTTTAATTCTGATGTTACATTACCTGAATGTCCTATACAAAGATTGTACAAATACTACACCTATTGTCACAACTGGAGAATATAATTCTAACTCAAAGTTTTGGGATCACATGTTGATATCATTTATTCATTCATATGTATGTGACCATGCATGAGATATCTACATAGTACACAGTTGTCAGTCATACCACTTGCTGGCGAGGATAGAAATGTGTGACTACGTGACATTTTACATTGTGCATTTGTTATATACCTGAAACTAGGATATATCTTTTTAATTCATTTAAGGGATGACTTTACTTAAGATATATTTATTTGTATTGCCACATATGTGTTTTACAAGATCATGTAACCAAACTGTATTTTCAACCAGTGGACGAAAAGAACAATAATGTGCCTAGTATTGTCTTCTATTTGTACATTCATATATTTTAGATTGTGGCAAACCTACATTATTAAATGGACATTTTGATGGAAATTCAACTTATGCACACAGTATTATGGTAGCATCTTGTAACGAAGGTTACATTGTTCATGGTAACGGTTATATCACGTGTACAGCTGATGGTGTGTGGACTAAATTACCTGAATGTACACCTTGTAAGTAAAAAATTAATAGACCTTATATTTCAGTATAATATCTCTCACTTAGTTGTTGATAAATAAATATGATTGTTAATGCATATCAAAACTAGCAGAACAATGTTTAAAAAGTCCATGCTTATCAGAACTAAGTTCAAGTGTAAACCGAAAACAATGATCAAAGCTTATCAGACCTATGTTCAAATGTGAATTGATGTAAAACTCTATGCCTATCAGACCTTTGTTCAAATGTAAATCGATGTAAAACTCCATGCTTATCAGACCTTGTTCAAATGTTACCTATGTAATGGTTCATGCTTATCAGACCTTTGTTCAAATGTTAACCTATGTAATGGTCCATGCTTATTTTAACATTGTTTAAATATAAATCATTGTAATTGTTTAAATACTAAAACAAAATACAAAACATATTTTTGTATGACGTACTGAAATATTAAAATCTAACGCTAAAAAGTTCTTTATTAACAATTCTTACATAGTCAAGGATTACATGCGTTTTACTGTGTAAGCATAAGTCCGACATTCTACAGTTCCGCGGTCCGCGTCCCTGTACGCGAATTTTTGCTTAACAAGAATGTAATTGGGAGCTAAAGATATTTGTGAAAAATAATTGAAACTGATATGGAAGACGAGACAAATTATGATGTCATTCCAAGCGACCACAAAGCACGTCTATAAAAAGGATATGTGGAATTAAGCGGATTAGCACTGAAGATTGACAAAATTGTCTATTTTATTGAGCAATCATGCTTCCTAACATAAGCCAGTAGTGAAACGTCACACTTTCTGAAAAAAGCTAAACTTTTTCTAAAAAAAATTGTATAAATCACTAACAATTGAAATATCACAACTAATTAGATTTCACGCTTATATAAATATTATATACGTACGACTTTAACAAAAATATGGAATATCCCTCACGGACGTAAACAATACGGACGCGTACACGAACATGGACGACGGAGCACGGAACTATGGAATAGAGCTATGGCCGTAGAGTGTGCTACACAATATCAGACGGTTATACGCACATCAATGTTCGTGCTTTTTTTGCATGTATCATTCGATTATAATAGAAAACTTAGTTTGTTTCTTTATTACAATTCACGCATTGTTTAATGTATATGTTTAGTGGCTAATGAAAAAATAATAAACTTCAAATATTACAGATTGCAAGTCTCCATCAGTACCTAATTCCAGACAATACAATGAAGATAAGAAGTATCCATTGGGATCAGAAGTTACCATTCAATGTAATCATGGATATGAGATATATGAATTTATAACTTCAACCGAGATGACATGTGTAGAGTCAAATTTGTGGAGTAAGAATGTAAAATGTAACCGAATTGGTAAGAACATGTTTAACCCATGTATTTATATAAACTGAATACACATATAACTTTGTGTTTGTCAACTGACAAACTTGAATAATTTCACGATGACCCACGGTGAAATCCATTGCCTTCAATAATTTTGATATTGCCCTCTGCATGGAGTCAAGTTGTATTAGTTATATGAATATTCATTGTGTATTACAATGAGATCCTATTTCAAATCCTGCTGACGCAATCAAAGTTAAACATTTCCAATATTATACACCAATAAATGTAACTGTCCCGGAGTTAATAAAACACAACACAAACTGAAGATGATAACCTTTATTCTACGGAGGTAGCCACTGACTCTCTTAACATGATTTTCTCAGGGTATATAAAGGGTTTCACTGATGAACCCAATCTTACTATCAGTGATAATTAATGCACTAATAGACATGATACATATCATTATTACTGATAATTAAAAAAAATACATAATATAGCTAAGACATGTTTGCATTATGAATTACAAGTTCGAGTGCAACTTCCATATTTGTAAGCGAAACGTATCAATTTCTGTCTGAGAAGTAAATGAACGTTAATTAATATAAACAGTGGCATCGGGATAGTAATGTTAAAACCCTTCTGGTAATATAATGTAACAGATCATTTATGATTAACAAAAAACTACTATTAATTGATAGGATAATTATTGAATAAACATATACTACAATTTTGTTTCTGGGAAATATCATAAACTAGTGCTAATTCATAAGATTATTACAGACAGGATGCGTTCATTACGCCATATAACACGAAGTCAATAGGAAACTTGTTTGATGAGCTAATTAAATCACTCGTGCTAAAGCACTCGTGATTTAATCATACAAAACGCGTGCCTATATTTAAATAATCGGTAAAATATAGACAACTATAAGTTATTCTGTATTATATACTTGTGTTTAGTGTTTTTGTTTCTGATTTGTCTAAATTTATCGTAGATGCGTGTCTTAAAAAGGTGTATTTTCTTTAGTTACAAGACAAGCATTAGTCTGTTTGAAAACGTTTAATATATGTATGCACCATTTTACTATAATAAATAAATTTAACTTCTATGTGTCGGTATGGATTAATGTGTGTGTTTGAGTAGGCAATAGGTTTAGCCTAACTAAGACGTTTTGTCCGGTATTGTGCAATTAGTGTAATATGGGTTTATGATCTTGAGTGGGTCAATACCAGCTGCCAGCTGATAAAATTATCAGTTCGGGAAATCACTTTCATATTCTTATTTCTCAGACTGCGGTTCACAGTGTGAATTACCATTAACTTAATTTGGTTGATCATGTCTGACACAGTATGTTATGTGTATGTCGGAAGTAACCAATAAACTCTATTAATTTAACATTTTCAGGATGTGAGTCTCCAAGAGTATATAACTCTAGACATTACAATGAGGATATGATATATCGTACGGGTACTGAACTAACTATACAATGTAATCAAGGATATAAGATACCTACACATATGTCTAGTGTGATGACTTGTATAGAACCTGATGTATGGTCACCAACAATTGTAAAATGTGAACGATATGGTAAATATAATATATACATTACATGATAATATCAATTTACTCACTGGCACCAGAGTCTATAACTGATAATGAATAATATGTACGCCCCAATCTAAGTGACATTGTATGCATATGTACTACCTTAGAAATATCATAATGAAAATATAGAGTACAGTTATAACTCGTTATAATGTATACTGGTCCGTTTATTAATTATGTAAGTTGACGACGTACTAACTTTTCGTTATGTGTTGAGTAAATAGATGCCTTGATAATAATCTGACCAATTTTCATCATCTTACACAAAGGCGATAAAAAGTTATTCCATATCATCTTACCCTGCGTTTTTTTTTCGTTCGAGTATATTTGTTGATATCTTATATATGAAACAAATCTAAATCCTTCCAGAAAAAACAATACCATTCTCTGAAAATTGTCATGGCGATTAAAAATAGATTACCTAATTTCGAACCTCAACTGTATTTGGCTATTTGTTAGCTGTTACATGACTTTATGAGCAGAATACAGGAATAGTTACCTGCCATGTGCTTCTTTTGCAATAACATATTTTTAAACAATATTTGATGGGTTGTACTGACAGAGCGGAAAAAGTTAATAAGGATTTCCTGAAAAATATTCACCATCACAAAATATTCATTCTAATTACCTGTTTCTTGCACATTATTCTCGTTTGACAGCTGTAGTTGGGTCTGTTGTTAACCAAACATTTGTGCACACGAGTTGATGACGTCATACGCATTTACGTTGCAAATTAAACGAAATTTTTATGAAAAGTTCGAGAACAGGTGTTTATACGATAAAATGCGAGGAAATAATTTAATCAGTTTTTAGATGTATTTATTTACTTTAGATTAAATGATATATTCGGTTTTTTTTCTTGGATGTATGGTATTTGTCATAATTGTATAAATTTTCAAAGCAATAAGTTATGCCGTGTTTTACCTAAATGTATCGATAAGATAAAATATTACTACTACAATTTCAGATTGTGGTATACTATCACCAGTACCTAATGGAAGATACAACAGTAATGATACACTGTATAACACAACACTAACAGTAATATGTGATGATGGTTTTGTAAAAGTAGGATCTGAACCAAGTTACTGTGATGAAAATGGTCAGTGGGTTGGTGGACAACGTTGTTCGCAGCGTAAGTTTGTTTCATATTCACAATACGTACTCAACTATGTTTTAATTGTATATAAACGGTACCCACCAAAACATCGGATGTATTTTGACTTTGTAAGCCATAAATTGCAAATTTGAAAACCGCTTATTTTAAAATACTTTTATTTTTTGCTTTTTGTCATAGGAAATAATTACATTGATCATGAGTTTTGAGATTATGGTATATCATATGGATATAATGCACGCCATAAAATGACCAAAA
This sequence comes from Mactra quadrangularis, assembly GCA_025267735.1. Classification (NCBI taxonomy): domain Eukaryota; kingdom Metazoa; phylum Mollusca; class Bivalvia; order Venerida; family Mactridae; genus Mactra; species Mactra quadrangularis. Next base: position 47,395,662 of record CM046302.1, read on the forward strand.
TGTGTTTACACGGCTTTAGACCCAGTAATAATGAACAAGTAAATAAAATAGATATAATGCATTCATGCTTTGGATTCATTTTGTCACTAACAATACTAATTATATGAAAAATAGGCCTACAAAAACAATAATTGAATTTTAATAATTATTATATTAAATTTCATTAGTCTCCAAATTTTGTTTGACACAGTATTATGTCAATGATTTGTATAAGAATTTCTTCACTTTCTGATCTGCGGTACAAATGTGTGTATTGAAGAACAAGCAAATGATTATTTAACATTGTTATGACACATGACAACTATTATATATCAATTATGAAAGATGGTTGTTTGTTGGTTTCTTTTTATTTGGTTTAACACCGTAGCAATACATACTAAAGGTCATATAATGGCGGTCACTCTTCTTGGAAAGGCTAAATATCTTGATTTTGTTGTTAACCAACTACTAGGCACTTAATTTCTTCAGTTTTCAATTATAAAAGATGTGCAAACATAATCTGTCTATTTTTGGATTCATTTTAAGCAAGTTTTAAGCAATTACATTCATTGTCCATGGAAACATTAAATTTGTTAAATATATCAATATCTAATGTTAATTTTCCAGGTATATGTATACAAGTAGATGACAAGTCTACAGAATGTTTCCTTAAACTATTTGATATCCAACCAAGGTTTGGTGATGGGCAATACACATTGTATGACATCGATGAAGAAACTTGTATAACACGTTGTTTACATGTAGGTACTCAATGTGATTATATCACAACATATGAAAGTCACTGTGAACTTCACAAAGAAATTAGTACAGAAACTAGTTTTAAAAGTACAGGAATTAATACTATTATAAGAGAAAATAAGTTAGCCTCTTTAAGTAATTCTTTTTTCAATCCAGAATATGATTACGATGAATTATATGGCTAATTTGATTAAAATTGAGACTATACAGTCAACATAGGTTAGGGCTAACCCTAAGTCTGTAAATAGGAATCAATATATAAAATAAACCAAAGTATGAACAAACAAAGTACATATTCATCACTTGGTTTCTTTAGATATTTTCAATATTAATGTTACTGAATATATATCCCTACATTGCCTCAGTTCAAATGTCAAATGTCATATGCATGTACAATAAGTATCAATAAACATATAGTAATACTTTGACTTGTTTTCCTTTTTGTTTTTGTAACCATTATCTCACCCACTTTGTATTATATTTGACCAATTTGTTAAAAACTAAACCTTAGTATTATAAGATATAACTTTAAAGGGATATACAGACAAAAGACTGCAAAAAAACATAGACCCAAGTTTAGTCTTTAAAACAGTATTTAGAACGTAAGAAATCACTCATTAATAACATTTGTCGCTTACAGCATTCAATTAAACGAATTAAACATGTGACATACTCATTTTTATAAAACAAAAATAGAACACTGAGGAAATCACCAAGCTATTTATATATTTGTTTTATGTCGTACTTGCTGAAATTAAACATTTTCATTGGTCGCTTCTTGTCTATCAACATTCTTAGGCGGTTAGGATATCTTTTTAATAGATCAAGAGCAGTCAAAGGACAGCCCGCTCGACTTTTCGGGTGTTTTGTTCCTGACAGGGCTTATCTTTAAACAAAAATAATTTCAATACAGGACCTAAGAAAGGAATAAATCAGTCAAACATTAATTACCAATTCATATTTGTAAAATATAAAAGGGGCAAAACTCTTAAAACATTCATCCATAGTAACGTCCCTTCGAAGTTAATAAGACAGAGTACCAATGACCTTCAAAGTTAAATAGACAGAGTATCAATGAATACCTACTTTCATTTAAATATATTTATAAGGAACTATCAATATTTCAATTTAAACAAATTTCAACATTAAAGTAAGGGGAAAAAAACTCCGAAAAATAATCAAGAGTTATGTCCCTTTGTAATTGTGTACACGTTGTACTAATGAATAAGCATACTAACTGTCATTTAAATATCTTAATGAGTATTGAAAATATTTCAGTTTTAAGAAATATAACCCTAATTTGAAAAAAATGAAAAGGGACAAAACTCAAAAATAATTCATCAAGAGTTACATCTCTTTGTAGTCCAGTGATTGTAGTACTGATGAAAAAGCACACATGTACTAACGTTCTATCGAACAAAATATATTCAGTTTGGGCAAACTTTAATCTTAAATATTAAAGTATAAAAGGGAAATAACTCGGAAAGTAATTCATCCAGAGTTATATCCCATTATAGTTCGATAAATGAAGAACTAATGAAAAAAACATTTCAACTTTCATCGAATATATTTGAAAGTACTAAAAATATCCCATTAGAAAACATATAATCTAAAATGTTCAAGAATAAAAACTAAACTAAACTATTTTATTTAATGAAACGCCTATTTCTATTAAAATATTCAATGGCGTTTTACAGTAAAACAATAAATAGACATAGAAATGAACAACAGTAAAATAATATGTACAAGTATAAAACATATGTAAAATGAATGTCTTAGATAACATAATAAAATTACAAGTACATAATCAATGATGTTAAAAATATTATAAAATATTTCTGCAAGTTTATACATGTATATCTAGGTAAAAACAAATGCTAAAATGATAAGAACCCTATTGTGTCACAGTATCTAATTTAACAATCAATTTTCTGTTTAAAACAGTGAATAAAAGTCACTAAAATAATAAGTTTTGACATTTTTCTTAAAAACCTCCAAGGAAGGTGCCTGACGTATATACAGTGGTAATTTATTCCACAGAGTTGGACCCACAGTACTAAAACTCCTATCATTAAAAGTTTTCCGTTTGTTAAAAGGAACAGCAAAGCAATATTCCATATTGTTAACAGATCTAAGATTTGTTCTTTTTGGTACAGGTTTGTGTAAAAGTTCCAATAAATAATCAGGTGCTTTTCCAACGGAACAGTTATACATTGTGCACAGTAATTTGAAATTAATTCTGGCTTTGATGGGCAGCCAATGTAATTCAAAGAGCGAATCTTTGGAACTGTCATATTTTCCACGTAATAAAACAAGTTTAGCGCACATATTTTGGATACGCTGCATTTTCTGTATGTCACATTTTGAAATACCAAACAGAATGGCGTTGCAATAGTCTAAATGTGAGATCACTAATGAAAGAACTAAAATTTTAGTAGCTTCCTTGGTAAGATATTTCCGAATATTTTTAATTCTTAAATAGTTTAACATAGCACTTGTACATTTGTTTTTAACATGTGTTGTAAATTTTAGGTATTGATCTAAATATGCACCTAAATATCTTATAACATTGACACTTGGAATAACGTCACTAGCAATGACAATCTCTCTAGTAGAGCATTTACTAAGTTGAGTTTTACTGCCAAACATAATAAATTCTGTCTTAGTAGTGTTTCATCCGCAAAGCCATAGACAGATATGGTTGGTGGAATCACATCAAACAGTGTTCCAGCGTACGTGAGGTAAAGCCATGGACCAAGGCAGCTGCCCTGTGGCACATTGCATTCCAGAGATCGGGCAGTGGATAGAGTAGAATTAATACTAACGCGACAACTACGAGGTCGCAGATAAGACTTAATCCATGACAACGCTATACTATTTACTCCGTACTGACTTTGTAATACATCCAGTAGAATACTGTGGTCTACGGTATCAAAGGCGGCACTAAGATAGATTGCAATTAATGCCGTTACCTCTTGTTTTTCCATGCCATCTAGAAGGTCATTGACTAGTCTCAGCAACGCTGTTTCACAAGAATGGTACCGTCTATACGCGGATTGATTTTTTGGTAGTAAACTGTGGTTATTAACATGGCTGTTAAGTCTGAAAAGAACAGCTTTTTCTATTACCTTGGAGAGAAATGACAAGTTACTCACAGGTCTGTAGTTTGACAACTGTAACTCTAACCCAGATTTTTTTTAGCAAAGGTCTTACAATAGCCTCTTTCCATTGTGTTGGGAACACACCATTTGATAGAGAGAGGTTTACAAGCTTGGTGATAATGGGTAGAAGCTCATTAAGATGTGACTTCAATATATGTGTTGGTATTAAGTCCAGCTCACATGATTTGGTATTAAGTTCATTGATAAGAGATTTAACTTCTGTCTCTGTAAGATCTTCGAAGTTATTTAACGATGGCACATTCTTAAACTGTGGTTTAAAACTAGGAAAATCTTGAAGTGTTTCACGAATTTTAGAGATTTTGTCCATAAAAAAGTCTGCAAACTTTTCAGCTAGCTCACCATCATTTGTACTTTGAGGCATTGGATTTTCAGCTTTCGTTCCAGTCAATTCTGAAATAATACCATACAGCTTTTTAGAATCACCTTTAGCATTGACAATTTTATCACTGATAACTAGTTTTTTCTCAGAATTAATTTCTTGGCAATATTTGTTGCGTACTTCTTTAAATTCCTGGAATTGTTCTGGATTTTTGTATTTTCTCCAAATTCTTTCTTTTTTCCGAACACTCCGCTTTAGTTCCAATATAGACTCGTTGAACCATGGTTTAGCAGTTCTAAATATCCTGGTCTGTTCTTTTGTTGGAGCATGCTTATCGACAACAGTCTTAATTTCATATTCAAACAGGTTTACAAAAGTATTGATGTCATCACAATCAACTGAAATTTTAGCTAAATCATCGGAAAATTCTGAGTTGGATATGCCTCTCCAGTTTCTATATTTTACAACTTTGCTAGTGATATTCTCTTTTTCCACTTTAATGGTTACATTGACAACACAATGGTCTGAGAGAAAAGGTCCTGGTTCACATTTAAGCACACATACACCATTTGTTGCTTCTGTAATAACTAAGTCTAAACAGTTACCACCAGTGTGCGTACTAAAGGTTACATGTTGCTCTAAGCCCATAGCGTGAAGACAATTCTGGAAGTTTGTTGATCCAGCACTATTGTTATTAAGATGAATGTTAAAATCTCCCATAATTAACAAGTTACTGTACGTAGGCATAATGTTTTCAATAAAATTTGAAAAGTCATTCACAAATTGGTCACATGTTGCTAAGGATGGGGGTCTGTATATACCAACTACATGTACTGTTATGCTTTTGAAGATTAGATTCCAAATTCCAAATTCAAAACTGTGCTTTGTTCCATGTTCAATCTTTCTCATTTTAATTTCCGTTTTACATGTTAATGATATTCCGCCTCCTTTTTTATTTTTGCGGTTAGCAACACTCATTTAGAACAAAGGGGCACTCAAGAATAAAGGGGCATAACTCAAACAATAATTTATAAATAATTTATCCACAGTTACCTCCCTTTACAGTTGTGTAGATATAGTAACGATAATTAAGTATACAAACTTTAAGTCAAATATCTTGATTAGTTTAAAAGATATTCCTTATGCCTCAGTCCCATAAAATCGTGGCTTGTTACGGACCCGTACGTGCAGACAATCTTAGGCCGTGGGAAGCCTTGTGTATCACGGTTACGGTACGCATATGGTACAAAACAACACACCTGCACTGAGCTGTAGCTGGAAGATATGCATGATTAATCCATATTCGGCCACGATTTTGTTCAAGATTTGACTCTGAAACTGATACGTGTATCCTGGGCTCATCTCAGGGATCCTGGTAAAAACGTAACAGTCCGTACGGGTACGCAAGACTTCGTAGGGGTCCTTGCGGAGCTTGATCGCACGGTGCCTGTACGGTGCCCTCACGGCCAATTTTGTGTTTTACAGGAACAATTTAAACATCAAACTTTGCAAATTTTTTAAGTATAAAAGCGCAATTACTCCAAGAATAATTCATCCACAGTTATGTCCCTTCATAGTCGTGTAGATATTGTACTGACAAATAAGATTACAAACTTTAAGTAAAATATCTTGAACAGTATTGAAGATATTCTACATAGGAAACACTTTAACCTCATATTTTGCAATTTTTTAAGTATAAAAGGGCAATTTCTCCAAAAATAATTCATCCTCAGTTATGTCTCTTCATAGTCGTGTAGATATTGTACTGACAAATAAGATTACAAACTTTAAGTAAAATATCTTGAACAGTATTGAAGATATTCTACATAGGAAACACTTTAACCTCATATTTTGCAATTTTTTAAGTATAAAAGGGCAATTTCTCCAAAAATAATTCATCCTCAGTTATGTCTCTTCATAGTTGTGTAGATATTGTACTGACAAATAAGATTACAAACTTTAAGTAAAATATCTTGAACAGTATTGAAGATATTCTACATAGGAAACACTTTAACCTCATATTTTGCAATTTTTAAGTATAAAAGAGCAATAATTAAATAATAATTTATCCAGAATTATCCCCTTTCATTGTTTATATAGCCCCACTCAGTAAGTATACCAACTTTCAATAAAATAACTTGGATAGTGTTGAAGATATAAGAGTTTCAAAAAACTTTAACCTGAAACCTACGCCAACGCCGTTGCGATAGTGATAGCAATAGCTTTCATTTTCTTCGGAAAGTCGAGCTAGAAATGTACTTTTTAGTAATAAAAAAAGTTTTATGAAAATTTCAGTTGCTAGGGAATAAATGAATTAATTTTTCTATTTCGTACAATTATGTAGCATGGTATAAGATTTTTGTGTATTTTTGGTTAAGAAAATCTAATGAATATATTGAGGCTGATAAATAAACAAATTGACGAATTCATTTATTTGAATGAAAGCCAATGGCATAATTATGAGCACAGTCTTGCGAAAATGGGTCTGAGTGACATTATTGGCGATTTTAAGATTTTTACGTGATATGAAAGCTGAATATTTAGTCTTTTCATTGATACCAAACATTTGTGTATCGTATGTGTACTTTATTTTTATAATGAATTTAGTGACGTCAGGTATAATATCCGTGACGTCGACGTGTGTCCATTTTGACTTTACTTTATAGACAGTTGTATATAAAGTATATGCTGTCCATATAGTCACTTTCATGGTTCTAGTAAATTTATGTTGAGAAATTTTACATGTTTACAAATATCTTAGCTCTTAATACACTATTTAAAACAATAAAATAATTAACAAATTTTAAGTTCAACTATTTTATTGAACATTTATCATTTTTATCAATTATCCTGATTCAGTTCAAGGGACAGAACTGATATTGCAACACCGGTCTGACATATGGCATTACTGATTTCCTAAATAATGTACGTATATCATGGCTAAGTTCATCAGCATATTGTTCATCTGGCATTTTGACATCATCAAAGTTGTAATGTAGGATCTCTGAGAATGTTTATCTTCTCTTTTTCCGTGTCCCCTGATACCTTGTACACAGTGAGAATACCAGACTCCAGCACAGAAAACCTGAAGTACTGCTATTTCCTGAAATATACATATCGTAACTTTAAAATATTACTGTGACATATACAATAACATGATTATGCAAGAGAATTTTAGAAACAAAATAATGATTGCCTATGTCATATACATGTACATTATCAAGGCATATAATGCCAATCAAAATAATATCTAAAATATAAGTTTAAATAGATTTAAGTTCAACCAGACATGTTATTCCCTTGTATGTATAGAATTATAAGAGAGAATTTGACAGACTATGTGCCACTACACTTCATTCCTGGTTCTTATCACATGCATTAACACGATTTAAACAAATCTGGCTAAAACATGAAACTATTAACTAGAGCTGTGAGGTTGTTCGTTCACTTGCCTTGTAACCCGCGGTACAAGATCAAATCCTGGTCGTGACAGCAATTTTCTCTCAAAACACTGACATCAATATCAGATTTCCTCGATATAGTAGTTGCCGGCTTTTAGAAGGGATATATGTACTGATGACAGTATGGACATGAAAACAGGTCAGGAAAACTGGTTGAAGAAATGTTGCAGCATGGTTTATTCTACTCTTTTATAAAAGTAAATAAAACTAATGATTAGATATATATATAACCTTTATTAATGTACTTAATCCGACACGTATGTTACATGATTAAAATGAACATGTTATGTAAATTCAAATACAGTAAAGTCCATTTCTAAATAATCATATGAATAAACTTCAAAACAGTATTGTCCATTTTAAATATTAATAAATCTTGAAACACAAATTTCAGTCTCTATCACGTTTCAAGAATTAAACGCCAACTCCAAGCCCAATAAGCAAAGCATAAAAGCAAAACAAAATGCAAATAACAAATACAGTCCATTCGCGTTCGCTCAAAACGCGTTCGCTCGTAATTACGGTTTTGCTCGAGATCGTATCTTGGTCCCGATCGAATTTACTCTAAACTTCATTTAAAAAAGATGCGATAACTCAAAATGCGTTTACTCGTATTTTACGTTAACTCGAGCTGGATTTCGAGTCCCGTCAATGATAAAATCACTTGAAAATTACGCGCTGGCTCAAAGTATTGATTATTGAAAATTTTCGCACCTTTCACGGCCAGGTATCATTATCCGATAAATAGCCTTTTGTTTGACGTGTCACTCGCCATTGAAAACTTATCAAATTAAATCAAACTGTGATAATGTAGAAGCCAAGATCTGTTTTATCTTGTTTAATTTAAACGTGTCATTACGTGTAATTAACTGAATTTTACATCTTACCTACCTGTGCTGGTACAGCATATTAAATCGAACCTTATGTACGAACCAGTACGTCGTACGTCAAGAAATGTTAGTTAAATAAAAGCAAGATTGAACAAAATGTGTATTTTTTATATTTTAATTCCAGATAAAATAACACATTCTTCACAAAAAAATCGCGTACATATAAGTAAAGATTTATTCACAACAAGGACGATAGCAAAAACAAAATGAGTTTCAAAGTGCTTGTATATGTATTCTACATAAAACAAAGAAAGGTTAAATTGAGGACATTGACATCATCAAGTTTAACAAAATGAACAATTTTTATGTTATGTTAAATGCACTTAACAAGAACACATTTAAAATTAGGAAAAATAACACCATTGAATTATTACATGTCTTTTATTCAAACTCAAATCTACATCAACATCTAATATTGTGACAGCGTGAGACGACGCCATTCGGAACAACCTCGGCGATCATCTACGAAGATATACCTCGGAAATCAGACGTAGAAGGATTACAACCAAGTTATAAGGTCCGGCGATAGTCACTTTTATGTCAACATTTTATAATAACATTGTTTCACGCTTTATCACATCGTTTCATTCGTACAATATCTCACGAGTCGTATTTCTGTGTAGTTCAGACTATATTACCGCAGAAACCAAAATTCCTAGATCTACTTTTTCACCTTATGTTATTCGAGGTTTATATGCGTAGAAGATCGCCGAGGTTGTTCCGAATGAGACGACGCCTTTAAAGTGAATATCACGATGTGAAAAAATTACAAAAAACAAGATGGCGGATCTGTTATACGTTAACTCGAGATCGCGTTCGCTCGAGCATTTTTTGAAGTCCCGTCCGATTTCGAGCGAACGCGAATGGACTGTAAATAAAAGTTACACTTACGTAACTTAACTCAAAAGTACTCTGAAATTTATGAAGAATTTCAAATATATAAATACATGAAACAAAAATGTATTACATAATATATAGAACCAACCCATTTATAACTGACCCTACAAAATAATTATATTCCAGAACAACATACAGTACTGCTGTTAACTGGAAAAAATCCCTAAAGGTTTCACATACCACCTTTAAAGGGACCCCACTTCAAAGAAATAGATACTTTCTTTAAGAAGAGAAAACCCAACCCACACAAGTAGTCATAATACACAAAAGAATATATATGTAAATAATATTGTACATAAATGAATGAATGAATCAACTCAATACAAAGCTAATGTAAATTTCATTTGGCTTTTAATAAATGCGCAACTGTATTTATAAAAAATAACCTCAGTCTGCGTGTTCCCTCGTGGTTAAGGTGTAAACCCCCGTCTAAAAAGGCAAATAATTCTCTGATAGGTTTGCCGTACTTGAAAAACGGACGATACGAACAAATAAATTTTATATTTCTTTTCAAACATAGTTGTTTAAGTTTGAAATTTACAGATTTCACTTTATCACCATTTACAGCATGGTCTATAGGTCTTGGTAAAATGCTGCTTACAATTAACTTTGTATTGGAAACAGTTTTTATTAAAGAGAACAATTCATTAAACATAGACAATATTTCAGTGTCAGTAAATTTTGATATATTGTTTGTTCCAACATGTAAAATTGTGAATTTTGATGACAATAAATCTGGGTTCTGTGAAATTCTTTTAATTAAACCAGCAATATTGATTCCAGGAAAGGGAATGACCCTAGTAAAGTCTATCTTGTCGACGTATTTTGCCATTGAATCCGATAAAATAGAAACTTGAATGGCTGTAAAACAAAAAAACACAAAAATTCAAAATTGAACCTTATCATTTAAACATTTTTTGTAAAATTTGTAATTTATCCTTCCAATTTAATTCTAAATATAATTTATAACAATCTGATTTCCAATCACCCATTAATTGAATATGTTCTGGTAGTATATTGTTTTGAAAGGCTAAAGTAGCAAATCCTCTCCTAAAAGAATGTGTGGAAAAATCTTTAGAATTTAAACCTATAGAATCAATACAGCTACGTAATCTTTTCTGAAATAAATGATAAGTGATGCACCTTCCATTTGAAAGTGTGAAGAGTGCACCATGTTTATTATCTAAATTTAATTTTTCAACTTTTTCATAAGCTAAGACAGGGCACCATTTATTTGACAATCTAATTAAAGGTGAAATTAGTTCTCTCTCTCCAAATTGTATTGTTTTTGACCAATTGAATTTTACTAGTAAATAATTTTCATGTTTTTCAATACTACTTTTGTGTAAAAATTTACCATTTTCTACATCATACTTGCTTGTTGGAACTAAATTTGATTTTCTAGCAAAAAGAAAGCAAACAAAAATAAACACCAATAAACAACATCATTATGATTTGAAAAATTCAGTACATCATGAATATTAGATAAAATGTCCAATGATATAGGTGCAGCTCTTTTTATTGTGTGTGGATTAAGCCTAGCTATTCCACGTAAACATAAATTTATTAAATAGTTATTAATATGAGAAGTGTCATAACCTAACATAGAATGCATTGTCTTTAAGCCAGAAATATAATTTCTAATACTATCTACAGATTTAAAACTTCTACTCAGAAATTGCGCATATAGTTGCAAAGTTTGAGTAGAAGCTGGTAAAAAAGTCAATCTAAAATATAAACAAAATACAATAAAACTTTCCCATTGTATAATCAACCTTTAGCAAAAGCAGCTAAAGTGGCTCTTTTAGCCTCTTCACTCAAAAGCTTCAGATTCAAGTCTGAAATAAGAATTGGATTTACCAATCATGTATAAACTTAAACAAATTATCATCTACAACATATTCACTAAGAGATGACATATTTTTGGTTAGAGAGTAAAATTGATCTATATAAATTGAATCAAGATGCCACCTTGACAAGGCATCCGGTATTCTATTGTTATGCCCTTCTATGTGTTTTGCCTTTATTTGAAATTCGTTTAAAGATGAAATAGAACAAATTTCTCTTAAACATTGCTGTAAAAACTGACACCGAGCTTTCCCTGTATTAATAACTATACAGGCGGCTATGTTATCACACATGATAAGAATCTTTTTGCCTCTTAATTTTTTGCACCACAATTTTATACAAATAACTATTGAAAGAAGTTCTAATCCACTGATATGGATATTCTTATCTAATATAAATTTTGGGAATTTAGAATGAAAATAAGAGGAACCTAATATACCCCCGCAACCTGTAAGACAGCTATCAGAAGAAAATATTTCATCTACCTTTGACCATTCCCCATAATTTATCAATGAAATTCCATTATAAAGTGGTAAAAATTTATTCCACCAGATTAAATCTTTTTGAACATCTATTGGGATGTTGACAGTTTCATTTGGTGTTGCATAACAGTCTCTGAGCCAATTTAAGATTCTATTTATGAAAACTCTGCTTGATCTTACACAGGCCCCTACAAATTTAAGTTTTCCCAACAATTGTTGAATTTCTTTCAAAGTTGCTTGTTCTTTTTGTAACCAAATATTTAAAAGATTGATAATTTCTTTTAACCTTTGAGGTGTTACTTGCATTGTCATTTCAATGCTATCAAATAAAATACCTAAGAAAACCATTGAAGTGGAAGGTGGATTTGCCTTGTCTATTGCTTCTGTTAAACCACTCCTAATAAATAAATTTCTTAAAATATTAAAGGCGAAAAAGGCTTCATCCTTTCTTTCAGCCCCTGCGAAATCATCTAAGTAATTTAATACTGCGATTCCGTAATTAGACATTATAAAGGCATATAAATTGGTGACCCTTTGACAAATGTGAGCAGCCGACCTCAAACCCATTGAAAGCATAGTGTCGAAAAATAAGTGTTTCTTTATGGTGGCTGATTTATGCCATGTCGCATTGTTGTCCCGCGGGGCGCCACACGAAAACACAAAAATACGACAAAATGGTCTTTTTGTCGTTTCATCGTCCCGCGAGGCGCCATGCAAAAACACAATCATACGACATTCTAATCATTTGTCGTGTTTTCGCCTGAGGAAGCACAATACAACAATGTATTTTTACGACAAAATTTTTACAAAGGTACGACACATTTCCGTGGTGTGTTTTTGCCTTAATTTTGTCGCATCTTTGTGTTTTCGTCTCACAACCCGCGGGACGAAGATACGACAAACAGACATTTGTCGTATGATTGTGTTTTCGTGTGGCGCCTCGCAGGACAAAGATACAACAGATCTACTTTGTCGTATAATTGTGTTTTCGCTTTTTCGCCTTCCGCTCACACATGCGTACATCTTCAATAGTCTTCTGCGCATGTGTGAGCGGAAGGCGAAAGAGCTAAATTACAATCATGCAACAGATGAATCTGTCGTATCGTTGTCCCGCGAGGCGCCACACGAAAACACAATCATACGACAAATGTCTGTTTGTCGTATCATCGTCCCGCGGTTTGTGAGACGAAAACACAAAGATGCGACAAAATTAAGGCAAAAACACGACACGGAAATGTGTCGTACCTTTGTAAAAATTTTGTCGTACAAATACATTGTTGTATTGTGCTTCCTCGGGCGAAAACACGACAAATGATTAAAATGTCGTATGATTGTGTTTTTGCATGGCGCCTCGCGGGACGATGATACGACAAAAAGACCATTTTGTCGTATTTTTGTGTTTTCGTGTGGCGCCCCGCGGGACAACAATGCGACACGGCATAAATCAGCCACCATAGTTTCTTCCAATTAAATGCAACTAAATTATAATTTGATGGACAAATACTAATTTGTTTATATGCCTTACTAAGATCTAATTTATACATAAGACAACTTTTTCCTTTACTTTTAATAATCTGTATGAAATCATCAATTTTTGGAAATATTAAATTTACTTGTTCTCCTAGATACATATCCTTTTCAATACTATTATTGGCTGAATTACCCTTTTTTGGATAACTTAAATCTAAAATAATTCTTCTTTCTTCTGAGTTACTTTTTGGGACAGTGTTCAAAGGTGAAATTTTTATATTCTCTGTAAAAGGGTTACAATGAAAAGGACCTATGATAGCACCATAACAAGCTTCTTTTTTAAGGTAAGAAGCTATCGCCTCGGGATATTGCTTAGCACCCTTATGATTTTTAACCATTTTTGAAGATGACTGATACTCATTGTCTTGAATGTTATTAAATGAATCATTTGTACCTATGGGAAATCCAAATTTTATCAAATCAAGCACTTGTAAATCAAAATAATTAAAAAATTTCAATAAACCTTTTTAATAATCTGTGTCTATTTTGTTGTTAACTGGAATTTTGCATTCTTGAAAGTTAATTTTTTTAGATCTTTTGACTAAATTATGTATTTCCACTTTATTTAATGTATGAACTTTTAAAATGTTTTAGTGTTAGAACAAATTTTACAATTTTTGCTGTGTTTACATAAACAATTTTCTTTGAGATTCTCTTGTGAAAAAGTTCTTTTGTTTTTAAAGCAAAAGGACGGCAAAAATATGTCGCTTAATGATTCATTTTTTAAAACAAGATCTTTAGTTAGTCATACAGACAAATTAGGACATGCGGAAGAACATTCTGGGTGTGCCAATTCTTTTTTATCTTTCTGCCAACATGTGGCACAGATGTGTTTGGCATATCTCATTTTTCCTTTGTGTACCAACATATGAGAAGAGGTATTCTGGCATTTGTTTCTTTGATATTTTTTACAGAACCAAACTTTTTCCATATCAACAGATTCTGATTGTATGCCTGATTTAAACTTATTTAGAGAAAAGTTTTCATTAACTTTTGTTTTGGTTTTGTATCTAGATAAAACAGCATTTTCAACAAATTGCACATCATCATTCCAATTTTTGTTTCCCAGCTCTATTTCTCTTAAAATAGCAGCATACAAATTTCTAATAACAGAGAAATCATAAGCACTATTAAGATACATCAATCTTTTTAATAATTTAATTCTGCCCTCTTTTTCACATTTTGAAGTTTTAGGGTTTGAAATAATCTCTAATTCTCCTGCCACGAATAGATTAAAATCAAGCTTATTAAATTCAACTGATTGACTAACAAAATCAAATCTAAGTTGTGAATGGGGGTATTTCTGCGTTTTTTAACTAAATCAGACGATTTGGCTTTGATTCCAGATTTTTTATAAGATCTACTTTTACTTTTCTTTTTCTTACTAGATCTAGAACTATAAGAATCACTATCATCACTGACACTGTCTGAGCTACTAGATTCAGATGATTCCGAACTTGTACTTTGACTGCTATCATCATCACTATCACTGAACTAACAAGCCCAGTTTTTTAAGCTCGCACTTAGCTCTTTTTCTAAGTTTAGAGTCCTTTCTTAATGTGGTAATGTCAATAAATTTACCTTCTTGCTTCTTAATTGTCTTCTCTTTTTTCAATCTACTTTTGGTTTCAAGCTCTTCAATCCTATTCTGGCTGTTCTGAATTCTTTGTTCTAACAAACTTATTTCGTTTCTTTCCAATAACTCTCTTTCTTTCATCTCCAACATTTCCAACTTCTTCCTCAGCTCGTCTCGTTTGTTTACATCCGGTGAAACCGGAAGTTCTTGTTCCAAGTCTCCAAAACGCTTGAAATCTCGTTTAAGAGGCACTTCAAGGGGAATGGTATCTTGTTTGCCCGATTCATTCAAGACTTTATAGTTTATTTCCCTTCTTGATCTTTCAGACCTCCTTTCTGCCATAATTGTCACAGTAAACGTTGACAACAACACAAAAATTCAATACAAAATAAGAAATTGAAAATAAAAGTTTTAATAATACTGCTGTAAGAGCCTCCAAATTATTTTCACTATGAGTTACATGTTGATACAAAATAGTCCTTCTTAATGTAAATAAATCAAATTCAGGCTACAGTCACAGTCTTCGAAGAGTATTCTCAGGTTAAACTTCTACAATTTATACACAAAATTCTTTGACAATACTGTCTTATACATCTATCGACGTCGACGTGTCGAAATTGACTGTGCCGAATTCCCGCAAAAATTCAACAAATTTGATGCGGATTAATTTTCTTAACGGTATGTGAACAGACCAATCAAAAAACATAACAATGATCACATGACTTTTCTGATGGACAAATGAAAAAACTCGTTTCATAATTAAAAGGTTTTGTGTAGTAAACAAAACCCGATACATGGTTTAAATCCCCAACATCGAACTGATAAATTTTTAGATCATTGAATTTGGTGTCGAGTTTAAATACCATATTCTTATCAGGGTAAAGAATCTCCCATTATAGTAACATTTCCAATTTCTCCACGTCCCAGGATAGCGTACGGCTATATTGACGATCTATTGAGGACATCTTCTAACTGACTAAAGATTTCCCGTCTGTGTATAAATACATATGCTATTTTTAGACATTTCATTTTATTTTTAAATCACCGGGAATTAACTGTCTAAAATATCTACTGAATAAGTTCCCTTCACAAAAAGGGACTCACAATGGGGGAGTTTATGTCGTAAATATCTCGATTTTAGTCACGATTATGCGATCGATTTTTAAGCTTCGGAGCGCATAATTTTTGTATGTATGGTTTTCCTTTGACGGGTGTTTAATCATTATTTATTTTTCCACAAACAGGAGCTGCGTCCCCCCCCATTTATGTTTAGCATTACTAAGCTTTAACATAAAATGATATCTTTTATTAAGAAGATCGACGATTTAAAAATGGGATTTTATCAACTATTCACGGAATATCTATTATACTCAACGGAACTTGTTTTAGCATTACGCGTATGACCGTGTCTGGTATTTTCGTATTTTTTAGACAAAATTAAACAAATCTGGATAAAACTTCGCTAAAATTCTAGTAACAGTATGACAAGCAACATATTGCATCATAAAATAACCTATCTTTCACATACAATACGTACGAAGACTTTGAAACAGATAATCCCGGCAACTATTACCCTAACCATGAACATTCTCAACTAAAGTTTACCTCTTTTAAGCCCCTCGTGTTTACAGAACGTATGACGTCTTGAGTTGACACAATTTTTAGACGGGCCGATTCGCTTTGAAACAGGTTTCTCATTTTCAAATGTGTTGATATTTCGATGTATGAGAAAAACTTAAAAAAATCACGGGTACTGCGCGCATACTTGTAACGTCTAGACTCTAGGACTAAGTCATCTAATGGGTATAAGTCTCCATATATGATGTTATGTACTATCAAAATTCTGACCAAAAATAACCGCGTAAAAATAGAGCCATTAATAATCATATTATTAACCTCAATGAGCATATAAATCTGTATCGAACGAACATCATTTCAGTTGTCAGTCGGATTCTAAAGAAATCCCTAGCTCAATCTACCAGCACAATGTCAATCCATATTTCATCTCGACAAAAAACCACACATATATATAGCTTTACATATATAAAGGCAACTACATACTGGTACAATCACATAAAAGTGGGAAATGCATCATAGTTTAGTCACAAAAGTTTCACAAAACATCGTCAAAACATTCACTCCAAGCAATATTTCAGTGCAAGTCGCCGACATCACTCATCAGTTTTGTGTGCGATTTTCAACGCAAATCAATATTTACATACAAATGCAGTTCAATGTATTATTAAATGGTAGTATAGTTCTATTACATTAACCTGTCACAACTTGAATAATTACACGGTCACTGAATGTGTTATTATTTAACCTCTTTTAAAACATTGAGCCACAAATCCATATTTATTATTAATAATCTAACTATACATTCTACGATTTTGAATATCGGGGAAATAACAAGTTCGAAAGGGTTATAAATAAAAGATTCAGTGACCGTGTAATTATTCAAGTTGTGACAGTTTAATGTAATAGAACTATAAATGCATTTAAGATCTTACCTCTGATTCGTCTGCAAAAAATTCTAAACTCCTCACAACGGTTACGTCGCGCGTTGCTACTTTAACCACTGCCGTATTATAAATCACGTGACGCAAGTAGTACCATGTGACTAATATTTAATTAAGCCTAAAATGCGTTACGCGTAATGTAGCGAAAATAACATTGAAAGATGAAAAAATGTTGTTAATTACAAGTACTGCCAAAGAAATAAGATAAATCAAATAGAAATATGTCATTATGTACCAAAATTGTTTAATTCATGAATTAAATACATCGGACAGTGAGCAGGTCGGGAATGAGCCGAGTTGTCCACCCAATAGGGCCCTTGGTCCACATGATGCTTTTGGTGAGAAATCTTAAGTATTTATGATAAAATTATATGTATATGATACTGAATAATATAACATTGATATATTAAATGACTAAAATAGTACAATTATCCATTTGATATTTACTTTGTGTAACATTATTATAGATTCTAACATAGGCACGTGCGTTTTCACTCTTTATTTAATGTGACGTCATCTATGCTTTATTATTCAACAAAATATAGCTCGTGACGGCTGTTGAAATTTTACTCCCCACGTTAAATGCGCAAAGCCGAAAATGGCGCCCGAGTTTATAAGGGTTGACTTTTACAATTTGGTTTCTATTCTATAATTAAGATTTTAATATTTTTTGTTCGGAATAAGAAACACCTATCTGTGAGAATTGTGTAAATAAATGCTATTTTCGGCCTTTGCACTGGGGTGGATTTCAACAGCATGGCGTTCTGACAGTTAAAAATAGTTCTGTCAATATATCTTTTCTACGGATGTATTTTACGATGTTAGAATCGAAATAACTCACAGTTGTCTATATTTTGTTGTCTAATAAAATATAGGCACTCGTTTGATGCGCTTATTAAATCACTCGTGCTAAAGCACTCGTGATTTAATCATACGCGCATCACAACTCGTGCCTATATTTTATTAGACAACAAAATATAGACAACTGTAAGTTATTTCTTAATTACCGGTGTCAGGGTACAATTAATCTTGTGATTTTCACAAATTGTTTATTCAAACTATTTAAATTTCCCTTTATGCACTTTGAACATCATACTTTACTAAAAGAAGACTAAATTTGTTGAAAAAATTAAATTGTAAAAGAAAAAATGAAAAAAACGTTTTATGGCTCTCTGATGGACGAATTTACTTGAATGTGGTGGCAGTGGTTATTGATTTGATAAACGGGAATAACCGCTGCGGGAAGTTTGCTAAATTTCACTGCAAATTACAGAAGAAGAGCTCAACGTTGCTAGATAAATATTGTGTGTATACGACCTTGATCATCGACCTAGATCTATTCCGGATTGAATCAATTTTGCGCAACTTTTGATGTCAATTATGCCGTTACGCTTCAATGTCATTAAGACCCAAAATCGCAAGACGCAGCTTATATACATTTGCATCGCTTTGTCATGTGTATGTGGAATATTTAAAAGTTTGTTTGATAAATTTTCGTCATTTATTGTCCATTTTATGGACGCGTAAACGCAAAGGTCGCCGCAAAATACGTCACGCGCCATTTCGCGGCACAAAGTCACCAAGACTACGTTTTAATAATTTTGAACACCAAAACCTAAAAGACGAAACTTTAAATGATATGTGTACTTAATTTGAGCAAGATCGACGGAAAGTCGAAAATTAATTGGTAAAGTGTGGAGCTACCTTAAAACTTGTCAAAATCGTATGATTTTTGTAATAACCATAGTTTTGTTCATGGTTGAACTTTTCTGTAAAAATTGTTACTACTTTATTCGACGTTTGTGAGTAGTGTAGGGTGCTAGAATGGTACCCGAAAAAAAAAATGATCTATAGTACCCGAAAAAAAAATAAAAATGATCTATAGTACCCGAAAATAGAGAAAAAATATTTATGGTACCGAACCGAAATGAAACAAATTTTGAGGAGAAAATCAAAATTTGAGAGAGAGAAGAGGTACCATTCAAAAAGTAAAACTTTTTTTGTAGCACCCTGTGTGTTTGTGTTGTTCTGTAGTAAAATGTCAAGTGATCAGAAAATTAGGATTGACCTACATTAAAAACGGATTGACCTACATTAAAACGTATATCCAATGGGAAGCCAGTTTACATATTTTGAGTTCGTGTTGGTTTGTGTATGGACTTAGTTTTATTAGACTGAATTGTAGATTATGTTTTTATGAATTTTATTGACATGATGAGATTATATTCTTTCGAAAAAGATGGGTGGCCCTGAAAAGGGCCGTTGGTTTATAACTTTAGAGTTATTTAGACATCGCTGGTGCTTTCGGGTTTGATGTCTGGTCTTTCATTCGGTGTGCTGACTGTTGCGGGTTCATTGAATTGTTGTCTAACCCGTTGCTGTAGTTCTTCTAGTTGTCTAGCCTGCTGCTGTAGTTGTTCTTGTCTAGCCTGCTGCTGCTGTTGTTGTCTAGCCTGCTGGCGTTGTTTTTTAAATTGTCCAAGACAATACTCACAGCCACATTCGTTATTTTGCACACGCTGCATCCACCATTGAAAGTCTAGTTCTTGCTGTCTTTCTACAAGACGACTAGCTCTCTCTTCCTCCTGTCTCATACTTTCTAATTCCATCACTGCTAAAGCCACATTTTGTTCACGCTTTTCTTTTTCACAGGTCTGTTGATCCACCCAACGGCGGACACTATACCAAGTTCTAGCTTCTTTAGCTCTCAACATTCTAATTTTCTAAGTTGGTTCACAAGGCTGTCCATGATGATCACTGTTCGGTGTCGAAAAGTGGTGTGAAGTGACCTACTCAGGGCGCGACGTTATATAGCGTCAGCGCGAACGTGAGAGAGAGCACGTCTTTGGACGTTCGGTCGAGTGATTAATTTGTGTTTGTTGGTAGGTCTTTATGGACTGATTGCCACTTAAGTATTCATACAAATCCACTCAAAATCACAACAACTCATCTTTAGGTTTATCATTTTTATTTTATAACATCAAACAAGATAGAACACATGTAACAGAAACATAGAACAAGAAATAAAGCAAAAACAGAGATGAAACACAACAACAACATATTATTTACATACATCTATCCATAATACCAACCAAAATGAACTCTGTTTCTACATCGCATTATCTCATGAAACCAGTCTTTATCGTAACTGCCTGCTTCACAACAACATATTTGTCCTGTTTTATTCAATTGATAGGCTTGATTATAATAGCTCCAGTAATGTTGAGCAAACCAATCGCGAACATACACATCGTTTTTATCAAATCTCATGTCAAATCGTGTTTGAATCACTTCATTTAAATCACAACCACGAGATAAAAAGTCTAAAGCAAAAATACAATATAACCCACACACGGGTTTAAAAACACCTTGTAGTCTAACTTTATTCCAATAGTAAATTTTGAAATGTCTCTTTAAGAAACATAGAATATCTTCCAACGGCGGAAGTCCGTACGAATCAAAGTAAATAGCTGTAGATCCTTTCAAGTAGATAGCAACCCAATGTTCACCAGGTTGATCTGAATTATGTGTATTCACGATGAAAGCTCTCACACCATTCTCTAGAGATAATTCATCTTTAGCGCATACACGTCCATGTAATGTTTTTAATAAGGGTGAATGGTCCAACACATATTGAAGTTCATTAGTCTCCATAACACCACACTTTCTTCACACGTTCTGACCATAGAGTCACCCAGTCACAAGATAATTCTGACCGATGGCTTTCAAATTCAGATACAAACTGAACCCACAAACGTCGGGCATCTCCCTTTTCTTCTTTGGATAAAGAATGAAGATGAGGATACCATTTTTCTATTACTCTGTAAATGTTTAATTCAAGTAGAGCTTTTTCAATATACAGATCTGTCCATTCATCTGTTGTAGAATACAAACATAACGGATGGTTGATCTGACTTGGGTGATCTACAATGCACCCGTAGCAATCCTCTTTCACTTTTTGATATATCAATGATTGTAATTCTTCTACGACATGATGATTTAAATTGTCCTTTAAAAACTCAGTCCGTGAGCTTTCACAACACGGAAAAGTAAACAGTTCTATTTCAAATTGTTGTCCTTCACTGATTTCAATTTCATCACACATCATGTCTTCACTCATCTTCAATATTCTAGAATCACTTCTCTGTACGAATTGATTTCAATCTGATTGTCGTATTCAGCATACACAATAACGTTGATAGCTGCACCAAGGGCTCGAGAGAAATGAAACTCTAAACGTAGATTTCCTGTCTTTATAGGATGAAGCTGTCCTTCTTCTGCACCTTGATCTGCCTTCAAATCTATACCCCACAGTGTATAGCCGTTTCTGTAATCGTTCAAACTAATACCCATGGATCTATTGACTCCAAGGGAGCCCGTGGCTTGATACAAGGACATGTAGGAACGTAAACATTCTCCGCTCGCAAAGTTGGGTTGAAAGGCTTTGTTGTGTATAATTTTACCATCAATACTGACTTCCAGTTGATTCAAATTAAAATGTTGGAAATTGAAAGGGTTTCTTTCAGGATCTCCATTCATATCTCCATTGCTCACCATACCAATGATCAATCGTTTTGGCAGTTGTCCTTGAAAAAGATGATCTTCAATCTTGGATCGTTGACCTCCAGGAATCGTGAATGTTTTGACTTCAGCTCGTTTGATCGGAATTTTCATATTATGTTGAGCAATCTGCTGATTGAGCTGTGTAGCTACGATGGGTAGTAAATCCACGGTTCGCACATTGAATCCAGCTTGTGTAAACTGAACTTTGCCAGTAGATGTGCCAATCAAACAAAAGTTGGCTGAAGCTCTGTTTAAGCGTAAACGTATTTCAACACCATTGGGAATATATTTTTCTTGCATGACCAAATCTAAATGAAGTCGTCCACAGAGTTCTAACGTACGACTTTGATGTATCTGTAGTCTTCGGTGAACATAACCTTTGTTTTCTCCATTATGTACTCGGGTATTCATCTGGCCTGCCGTATCTTCAGCCCATAGCTCCAATCCTTGTAATTGAGTTTGTTTACATCCTTTGGTGTAGGAAAGTAAGTTTTCTATGTACGCGCGATACGCATACGTATCGGCATTACTGGTAATCAGTTTATTGTTCAAGTAGACATCAATACTGCTGAATAAACTGTGAAAGAAATTGTTGACAGGAGCCACTTCTGCATCATTTTCTAAATTATCTCCATTTTCTTGTACCACTTTGACTTTTAAATACAAGTACGATTGATTTAAATCTGTCCACTTTTCTGTCTGTGCAGGAATCACAAATTCAATAGGTGCGTTGTTATCCAAAGTAGATATAGGGTAATGTTCAGTCCATTGACCCTCTTGCATGGCTGTCATGGTAGGTGGAACAAATCCTACATCCAATTCTGTCTTACTGCATTCGCATGAACCGTGTTGCATCATTTTTGATCAAATATGTCGTGAGGTCTTGACTTCTTGACACTTGAACGTCTAGCTTTAGAATGAACTCTTTTCTTTGGGTGTGTGGGTTTTGTACGTTTGGCAGGAACAACAGCTTTGAGTTATTGTTCACCCATGTTTTTAAGCATGTTAGCCCCACGTTTTCTCACCACTTCTTTAGGTTTGGAGCCTGTCATTAAATCTTGCACAGCCCCTTTTCCTTGACGAACCACTTCATGTTTTAAGGTTTTCATTCCAGTTTTGAACAAGGGTTGTAGTAGAGGCATGACATTTTTCATAGCTTTTTTAAACACGGATCCTAAACCATGTCCATATTGACGAGCTTGACCTTTGTAAATGGGTATCATTGTTTCTGTCGAATATGAACTTTTACCATCGACTTCCCGTGCACAAAATGAATGTGTTTGCCTGTGTCTCCCCTTATATTTATATGAATGGTGTCAAAATCGGCTTTGGCAAGAGGAACATAGTGTAAATTTAAAAATTCGAAATGAATATGGGGATTACTCCCTGCTTTAGTCACCGATTCAAATGGAACCACACGTAGAATGGGGGCTTCTATATTTCCTAACAAAGTGTAAGAGGCAAGATCAGAATACACAAATAAATGATTATGTCCCATATGCACATCTACACCATAAGGAAATGGATTTTTATTGTCTTTCAAATACACAGTAGTAGAATAATTTGGATCTCCCCCTAGTTTTATGAACAGATCAGGATGAAATTGAATACCCAATTCATCCGAACTAGCCGTTTTCACTGTTTTACTAATATTGGAAAAACTCATCACCAATGTAAGATTGTGTTTTTTTTAAATACCTCCAATATAATTTCTAATCGTTTCATCAATCGTTTGAATGAGATGTTGTGGTGTTACATAAGTTGCAGGCGGAATAGATAAACATAAACCTTGAGCACAATGTTCAGGAAGTTCGCTCAATGCTCTGCGAACATTTTCATCTTGACTGACAATGTAAAATGTTCCTTCCTCTTGTGTAATATTTATGACTTGACTTGGTACAATTAATTCGACTAGAGCAATTTCCCAATCTTGTTTATTTAAATGTACAGGTTTGATCAATTTTGTACGAAAACAACATTGTATATTATCAGGAAACAAATCTGTAGAACTATCACTCATTAATGTAATGTAAAAAGAACTCATGTTGATTTAGGTTTATTGAATTTCAAAGAAGGATTTGGTAAAATATAACCCAAAGAGCTACTTAATAATAAAAGCCACAATTCACGATCAGGACGTTGAAAACATAAATTAAATAAAGACACAGAGATAATAATAAATACCACCACAATTTGTGAGATAAACTTAACTTTGTTTTTGGGTTCACAAGGTTTAATGACGGTGGGGTCCACTTAAATACTGGCACTATCTGTCTGAGACATGATGTATTTATACAAGATAAGATTCTGGTATCCAACTATCAAATTTTGAAGGGTAGCCTTTCCAATGTACTTTTATTTCCCGTATCTTTTTTCCACCTACACTCCTCTGACGCCGATCAAGAACTGATTCAATTTCGTAAATGTCACTATCAAATATAGGTTGAATTTCCGAAACATAAAAAGACCCTAATATTTTCTCACCCTCTAAATCTTCTAATTTAAAAGTGGGAGGTTGGGTTTTGGACACACGCACTACTTTAAATATTTCAGTGGTCCAATTGGGTAAATAGCCTTTGTCAAATGTACGTTTTGTTTTATTCAAACGTACTCGATCTCCCACCTGAATAGTGTGGGATGAACTTTGTTTTTTCTTACCGTACAAGGCATTAGAGACTTGGGCTTCATTTTGTGCATTGACAGAAGCTGGTGTTCTTTGAATGCTACGATGAAACCGATGATTATAACTATGAACCAGTTTAGGCAATATGTCTACATAGCGCCGTGTATTTTCATGAGTGAAATATTTCCACATACGTGTTTTCAATGTACGTTGAAACCGTTCAACAACACTTGCTTTGGTTTCTGGATTTTCAGAGGTGAAAAAATGAATACCCGATTTTTTAAGAAACTGTTGAAATGCATGATTTTTAAATTCTGTTCCTTTATCGGTTTGCAGAGCTTTAGGTTTTCTTGGAATAGAACTAAATGCTTGAATAAGTGTATTGCCTGTTTTATTTTCAATAGGAATGACCCAAGCATATTTTGAAAAAACATCAATAACACAAAGTAAATAACGATAAGGTTTATTAAATTGTGCCAATGATTGCATATCAGCTAAATCAGCTTGCCATTGATGATCAATCCCTGCTACTATGGTTGGTCTTCTGGAAAATTTACGTCGTATAGGTTTATGTAGAGTGTAGGTGTTCTCTCCTTTTAACCAGGATTTCACTTGATTCAAAGTGATAGATTTTAATTGGCGTCTTGCAGCTTTGTACAGAGCTTGTATTCCACCAAATGCTGCTGGATTTGCAGGATTGTAATAGATGGAACGTAACACTTTTTTTAATAAGGATCCCATTTTTCAGTCTTGAGATCTGCAGGACTGGAAAAACTTTCATAAAATTGATCTTCTTCGTCCTCGTCTTCCACGTTGTCATCTAACTGTTGAATCCAATTCCAACGTCTTTTATTTCCTACCACTTCTTGAGGCACGTTCACTTCTCTCAATCCACGTGAAAACTGTTCCCAACCACGAGGGTTGGAGCTTTTTCTTTGACGTAATACATCATTGACTAAATCAATAATATTGGATCCTGCTACAGGTTTTCCATCATATTCTAAAACACCTTGTTCATTCCATGACATATGAGGATGTTGTTTTAACATGTTGATTAAAAGTTCATCTTTACGCCGCATAGTGCGTGGTACATTTTCTACAATTTGTTCTTTCAATGTCGTTGTTGTTGGTGGCAATGGTGTTGGTGCTGCTGAAGGCATTACCGTTGCTTTTGGTGTACGAGCTCTTTCATGTGATTGTTGAAATTTATGTAACACTTCACCATATTGTCTAGCTTTTTTCTGAGGGTGATAAAGCATCTTCATTTAACACATGATTCATTTCATTTTCTAATTGAGCTGTTTGGGTGACTTGAGGAGAAGGTGGTAAACGAGGTCGTTGTTGTGTTTTCCATCGTTGCATCTCTTCCAACACTTTGAAAGGAACAATAGCCATTTTCTTCATAATTTCTTGACTAATTGAGCAACTCCACCACTTAATGCACCGGCAGCAACTGCTTTTGCAATGACAGGAGCTAATGCTAACAAGGGTAATATACCTCCCTTTTGATTCAGTACACGTTTCTTCTTTTGAATAGATGTTTTCTTATCAGCTAATAATCGGAGATGTTGACACTTTGGCCTCAACTTGCGCTTTTGAGCTGGAGTCAATGTCACATTCCCTTTTAAAATGTTACTACAACATTCTGAGATACAATTGATCAGTTCTGAAGGTGCATGGTGAATCATCTGTTTTCGATAGGCTTCTGGAGCTTGAGCTAAACCTAGCATCACATGCCCATACTTTTTCACAAGTGGTTGCTTTCGTGTCATGATGATAACTAAATCAAATGCTGTATTGTTCATGACTTATATAACATGTCTAAAGCTTTTAAAGCCTCTGCTGTGGATGGATCTTTGGGAGGAGACTGAGATAATAAACGTTGTATTCCTCTTCGCATTAAATCTTGCATACCATCTACAGGTGTAGCAGATGTTGGCATCATTCTTCTTAATCCTTGTCTCATTAATTCTTGTTTCACCATATCTGTATCAATGGTTTGGGTTAAAGGTGAAAATCGTGCTATCAAAGTAGTGGGTTCACTTCTTGAACTGTTTCTCGAACTATTTCTCGAACTGTTTCTTGATGGAGTAGAATTAAAACTATTTCTTGAACTAAAACTTCTTGATGGTGTATAACTGTTTCTTGATGGTGTAGAATTAAAACTTCTCGCTGGCGTATGACTTGCTGAACTTCTTGGTGAATTAAAACTTCTTGATGGAGTATGACTTGGTGAACTGAAACTTCCAATTGGCGTATGACTTACTGAACTTCTTGTAGAATTAAAACTTCTTGCAGGCGTATGTCTTGATGAACTACTTGATGAACTTCTGGTTGAGGGTGGTGTTTTATGAGCAATATATCCCGTTGTTTTCTTTTTAATGGTTTTCTTGGCAGTGGTCTTTTTAGTTGTTTTCTTGGCAGTGGTCTTTTTAGTTGTTTTCTTGGCAGTGGTCTTTTTAGTAGTTTTCTTGGCAGTTGTCTTTTTCGCAGTTGTCTTTTTAGCTGTTTTCTTAGGACCAAATTTGCGTATTGTCTTTTGGCCATTCCATCGTAATAAACTGCGTATCATCACTCCACCTAGAAATCCACTCCCGCCTGGTTTTAAAATCAATTGACGTTTTGTGTCTAAATCAATGGTGTCATCTTGTAACTGCTCTAATTCATGACGATGTTTTTCCATGAAATTAAGAGTTTGTTTAGGAAGTTGTACTTTCTTTTGTAAAATAATTTGTGCAGCAAGTGTAAATCATTTCACCATTTCCTTTAATCCCGAGCGTAATAATTGTTCACGGGTGTCAGGATTCTTTTCCCGACTCAAATGAACAAGAGACTGAGCTATAGCTTCCATGATGGATAATGAACCAATGATCCTCAAGTGAGCCTATATATACACAACTGAAGCTCGATCTTCTCCTGTTAACCATTGATGAAATATATCAGTTCTTAACCGATACGTGTCTGGGGTATGAGGATGAAAATCAATCAGTAAATACCCATGAGGTGTTGATACAGCATCTTGATAAGCTGCTATCAGATGAGGAAGTTGAATCTGGTTGGCTAACACTTTAATTTGACCTTTATCCCTCGTGTTTTGAAACAAGATCATGTAATGTGCATTTAAACTCAAAGTGCGACTTGCTTTGGATGATTGAAATAAATTTTGTGTAATGTAAATAACACTTGCATTGCGATGATGACCTTTACGTGTAAACCATAATTTGATTTTTTCTTCATCCTTTTCTCCCAACATGTCATCAAACACAATTAAATGAGGGATGGTTATATCATCCACAATGTCTTCATCATTCTCAGGAATACCCTGAATAAATTGAATCTGGGTTTCTTGCTCTTTTAACTGCGCATAAGCTGACTGCCATTCTTTGTAGCACCAAACAATACGTTCTGGTACTATATGAAATAAATCGGTTTTGTATTTTAACAGCTTTTTTACAAACTGTGTTTTTCCTGAGCCACTAGGACCCGAAATAAAAATATTGCATGGATGCTTAAAAAGTAAACTCTCTTCCATGACTGTACATGAACAACTAACACATGAATCATAGAAACATTTTTATTTAAACATTTTTTCAAAAACATGTTTTTATGAGATAACAAAAATCAATGACAAAACATCAATGATAAACATCAGTGATAAATAGTTTTTAAGAAATAACAAACATTAATGACAAACATCAATGATAAATAGTTTTTATAAACATGACAAACATCAATGATAAAGTTTAATCTAACAATTCATAGTCATGTTTCAATTGTTCCATCACTTCGCGAGCTTCACGTCTTATTTGATAAGTGTTTATCCAGAACTCTAAATCGTTCACACACGATAACAATGTGAATATCAGAGCAAACATGTTTACACAATAGAAATGGTTTCAACAATGAACACAATACTTTTGTTCAAGAGCATTTAAAACACAATCTAAATTAACAATCTCTTTCCAATTCACTCCGTACACATGAGTATGATGTATATGATTCACTACAAAAAGTGCCATGTCCAATTCTTCCAGCATCAAAGGAGAATTCATAAACTGCTGAATCCAGTCCCTATTATATACACCTTTGGGTATTTTCAAACGACATGCTAGCAATAATGCTTTGGTAATGATTCTATTACGCATTTTCCCACAAAGTCAAATTCCCTGCGGCAAAAGAATTGACTCTCGCTAAACCAGTGTATTCTATATCAGAAGTGTCCAACTCGACATTTTCTCTATACTGTCTCAAATCAGAAGAATCCTGTTTATATATGTGGGCTCGATCTCCAAGGATAAGAAATACGTGTTCAAACGTAACGTCGTATGGAAAAAGCATGAAACCATGTATATGCACCCCGTAAATAGTGTCCAGATAGTAGTACCACACAAAAACACAACTTTGATGAAACCGTTGTGCTAAAAGTTCAGTTTCTTTCATTTCTGCATCAGTGAAACTAAAACCCCAAATACGTGATACCATATGATACACTTTTTGCTGCACCATGTTAAATTTTCTTAACACGGGTTGTCTTTGATGAATCGTCAAATCATCTCTTCCCAAAACATCCAACACCATAGATTCTAATCGAAAGTCCTTCTTTTGTAAACTATGCAAAGCATTGTGACTTGCCCAGGCTATCACCAATTCCGTTTTCCAGCGTTTTGCATTGGCCCATACCACGTAACGATAAATTTTCTCTCTCAATTCAATCGGTAAGTACGGTATCAAGTCCATCATGTCAATGAAGTGTAACCAAAGGGCACCGTCATATAATTGTCAATGATGATACGTTTTGTATACACCGAACGAAATGTCTTGGTTTGTTTCTCACTGGTGACTTTACGATCCCGATGTCGTTTTATTCTAGATTCATACTCTACGACTGTAGAATACTGATCACGATTTTTGACACATTCTACCATGGAATTAAAATTGACTTTCTGTGAAGCATTGAAATCTAAAGTAATGCCTTTGACTTTGCAAGTCTGATGCACTTCTCCGTTTTCTATGTATTCATAACCATAATTCTTTGGACCTAAAGCTACATATTTTACAATACGACCCTGAGGCACTTCATCGGTCCACATTCCTAAAC
Organism: Mactra quadrangularis; assembly: GCA_025267735.1. NCBI lineage: Eukaryota > Metazoa > Mollusca > Bivalvia > Venerida > Mactridae > Mactra > Mactra quadrangularis. Next base: position 47,425,388 of record CM046302.1, read on the forward strand.
GACTGGAGTGGATAGGAACATTGTACCCGTTGGGATCATAAATAAACATGCAAGAGTCCGTGTCAAAATAAAGGACTCTTTTTCCTAAAGGTTCAAGCACTTTGTAAAGTTCTAATCTTGCATAGGCTGTAACATACGAGGCCACTACAGGATTGGATGAAGAGTGGGGTTCTACTTTATCGTTTTCGTCTGTATAATTCACTAACATGAATTCATCATGATCAAAGGTTTCTGTATATTTAACAGACTTTCTAGGATCAGACAAAATCTCATATAAACGATCTAATTTGTGCACATACTCTGTTTTAGGTTGAATATTATTCTGGGCATTTTTACCCCATAAACAATTGAGCATAGTTTTAGCAAATGCTCTTTTTCCAGGGTTTTTCTCTACATGCTCTAACACAATGCCTTCTGCTTTATAGTAGTCTTCTTTAAACTGGTTTTGTTCTGCTTCTGTAGTCACACCACTTGGATAACCACTAGCTTCTTGTTTTATTTTCAAGTATTTGTCTATGTATCGACGGTACACATCTGAACTCCAATCCTCCCAATGCCATACATGATACACATTCAATACACGATAACCCAACTCTATAGCTTTAGCCAGTTCAACATGAGTCCATGTGCCAAACAAACTACGTTCCCTTATCGTATGAGTGCATGGCTTTCCCATTTGTACCTCTTCAGCACATGTGCGACATAATGTAAACACCATCTTTTTATTACAATGCATGGGAAGTACGGGCATCCATAAATCTTGAGGGGGTAAAACACAACATTTAATCAGTCCTTTGTAGAGATCTAGTTGAATGAGATCAATCTGTTCTTGACTTAATATTGTAGGATGGCCAATAGGGTAAGCTCTATACTTGTTTACAAAGGGATACAAGGAGCAAATGTCCACATATTTTATTTCTTGACCTTCTTCACATTCATGAAACAATTTGACAGCATTGGTGCGACCTCCAAATAAAGCTTCACGAGGGATGATAGGATCTTGACCAAAATAAAATCGTTCTACTCTGGTTTTATAGGCCTTGTCTGCTTTACATTTTTTCTCAAATTCACATTCCCACATCACTTCTACTGTGTAGCCTTGATCTTTCAATTCTTCGAGACGACATTTTGTGTGGGCATACAACAAACCCATCGTTTCCAAGGAATACGGATGGATCAGATCTCTATTGGGAAAACACTCGGGGCATCCATGATACCAACACCCCATAAATTCATACACGGTATTCGTATCTTTACAAAATCCATCTACATAATAAGGCCCAATCTTGACTTCACCATGATGGTTCAAGGCATGTTGAATATGAATACCTTCTGTCAAAGCCATCATTTGTAGCCAACGCACGCCTTTCATGGAATATTTCGTTTTGTTGGGATATCCAGCATCAGAAATAATACCTAAACTCAGTTCTGGCATCGAGTTTTTTCTCCATGCTTTATTACAAACTTGTGCTAATGTTGTCGCTTCCAAGAATGGATCGATTAGATCACTCTCTAAAAACTGTTTACGAAATTCTCCGCACCCTCGTCGTAAAATGTCAACATCTGATCTACAATATTTCTCCATTTCCAATTGAAAGTCAAACACTTTGTCTTTTTGTTCATTGTACCAAGCCAGAAATTGTTCACGTTGAGCTGGTTTCATACTATTAGGTCTATAGTAATACAAAGATAAATAGGGTCCTACATAATCTTGAAACTCCAACTTGTTGGCATAGAATGGAAACCATCCTTAAGCTAATTCATCCAATCCAAATGCAGAGAGGGGCATGCTCAGAAAACTGAGAGAGTCAATCAAACGCACTCCATGTATTTTCATCATAATAATTTTAGACCCATTCATGATTAACTCGGGTTTGGCACTTCCATGTGTAATAGCATGTCGTAGAATAAACTGTACATCATATCCGCCAGCATTATGAGCAATCACTGTTGATCCACGGTGGGTTGATTGAAATAGCCATGTAAAGAACTGTTTTAAAGTATCTTCTCCGCGAAACACCATTTCACGAGCTCCTTCGACACCATCACATGTTGTACAGGGTTCTTGAACAGACTGGCACATACAATTTCCACACGCTCTTTGAGCTACACAGAAATTTGGAATATGTTCACCCGAATCAAAGCGGCATTCAAAATCAAAAAAGATAAAGGGTACTTTTGCTGGTTTCTTGTCTGGTGATTCATAGGTAGGAATAAAGCACTCATGACCTGGTCCAACGGTTGTTTTACAATAACGACACTTTTTCGTACCTGTACATTGATGATTGCGTTTCGTTTCAACAATAATCTGTCCGCATGTTTTACATTTACACACCGATTGGCATATGGTCTTTTTTGTTTTCCTTGCGTAGATTTATGATTCTCAAAACATTGTTTACTGTTGAACATTCGACGACAGACCGAACAATAATAAGGTTTACCTATTTCACATGGAGTGGGTGAATAACATGCACAAATATGTATACATTTATGACCTTCACGATTACTATATCCTACATCACAATATTCACAGAAATAACTTTTTGCTAGGAATCCCGTGATAGATACAATACAGTCATAATGATTATCATGATGATAAATGTGTATCACTCGACTCTTTTTAGTCACTTCTGGAGGGGTGAATAATAAATCGGTTCCATGTTGTGTACGTATTTTAATGACATACTCTGGGTACAAATGATCTTGTAGTTTTTTGTATTCTTCTATACCGCAGGGTTGATGCATTCCTATACCAACTTGATCCAATAACGCTTTTGCTTCTAATGTTTGTAGACTTTTCTTGGATTGACGAATAAGATTCCAACGTTTTTTCCATTCAGGTGTTGAAGTCTGGTTCGCTTTACATCGGCCCACCACAATAGATCTGGCCAAGCACATCGAATCTGAGCTGTTGTCAATACGTACAATACTTCTTTTGGTTTGAATAAGATGGCTGACATCTACTGATTTAAATGGAACACACCTTCCAGAGCCTTGTGGCATCTCAATATGTGTTATTTCCAGCTGGGTTTCTCCGTCATGAATTCTAAAGGCTTGATTACTCTGTGCCACTTTCTCGATTTCTTCTAATAACGATTCTCCCATGACGCTGGATGCTTGATTAAAAGGTATATGAATACCAAAATCTAGCTCTGGATGTTGAATGGAGAATCGAACTTGATCAGTTGATTTCACTTGACATGTGTCATAGAGTTGTTCTATCTTATCGTTGAATAAACGACTGGTAAATTCATACGATTGATCATACTGTTGTAGTGTGACATCGTAGACTTGAGCTTTAGTTCTAAACTTTCTTGATTTTCTTTCCGACCTCCGTTGTATATTATAGAACTGACGTACATTGTCTGTTTTTAATCTCTTGGTAGGAGGTGGTTGCTCGTCTTCGTGAGACATGGTTATGATGACTGAATGTAGAAACAGCGGTCTTTTTTATACCCAACGGTGAGCGGTTGTGTATAAAAGGGGGAGATGTTCAGATATCAGATCATTTCGAAACACGTCTTCGAACTGTGAACAATTATGGCTCAGAGTACATTGATCTACGAGTTAAAGAAAAAACTTGCTGAAGTATATGCCATTGTTGTTAAGTTGGATACTGAGGATTTAAGTCATATTGAATGTTATCGTTGTCATGAAATGGGACATTATGCGAATAGTTGTTTGAATCAACCAAGGTACACAGAGGGATGTTATTACTGTCATGAAAAAGGACATTATATAAACAAATGTCCATTGAAAACAAAAGAAGAAGATGTGAATGAGAATAAGTTGGTGATCGACATGCCGGAGGAAAACAGGATCGACATGCCGGAGGAAAACAAGATAGGCATGCCGGAGAAAATCAACACTGAAATGCCGGAAGAAAAAAAGAAAGAAAAGAAACATAAACGGGCAAAGACCATGGACTTATAATAATTTGTAAGTGTTTAAACTGACTTTTAATATTAAGTGAACACACTGACTAAATGTGACTTATGTGAACATAGTGACTGAACGTTGTGAGTGTACACAGTGACAGAACACAGTGAGTGAAATGATTTGTTATATTTTAAAAATAAATATATTGACATAAATGTTGTTTGTTATTCTTCGTAAGTAAATGGTGTGGCCCTGAAAAGGGCCGTTGGTTTTAGTTATTAGATCTTAGCGGCAGTAATGAAGGCCTTCCTTCTTAGGACTGGGTCCTTTGATTGACATTCTGCCAAGTAGATATAGTACCAGTAGTTTTTGTACAGCTCATCATCATAAAATTCTGATAAATCTGGGTACAGATTTCCCATTTTGATGTTGGATTCATCTGACTGAGTATAGAACTCTGACAAATCAGGGTACAGGTTACCCATTTTGATGTAAGAGGGTGTATCATCACACAGAGAAGGTTTTAAACAGTTACCCATCTTAAATGCTCAAGCACAAATGAACTAGGACACCACACAATACAAGAGAACAAAAACTAAGAACCAATCAAAACTCGCACTTGAAGAACCAATCAAAACTCGTACTTAAAGAACCAATCACAGACTTTCAGGATGTAGGTCAATCCTATTCCTGTAGGTCAATCCAGAGTATATAAGTGGTTGGAATCGCTGCACCTATTCATATCTCAACATGTCTCAGAAAATTACTTTCGCCGAGATTAGAAAAAGATTGCCACCTCCAGAAGTGGAAGACTGGGGTGATAATGTAAAATTACCACCTCCACCTCCAGAGGACTGGCATAAGGAGCTGATGGTAGTACCATGCATGGCTCCAAAACGTGAATGGGATCACGAATTAGATCTCATGAACAATTGGAGTGGAGGCAAATCAGAGACGTTCTCTTTAGCCACAGGTACCACCAAGAAGGCTTGGGCTAAATGGTGCGTGGTGTGCATGGGGAAGTGTGGTTGCCGTTGAATGCAACCAGAAACAACGGCCCTTCTCAGGGCCAACCATATCATTTCGAAAGAATCTATTCTCAACATGTCACAATTGATCACTCAGTACATTTTCGATTTAATCCGTGTTTTAGATCTAAACCCTATTTGTTTAAAAAATCTATAGTATGATATCTATATTATGATAATTCTAATATGTATGTATCTATAACGTTACTATTATTATTTATGCACGTATTCCTGCCTATATTATAATCAATAAATGCGTTTTTAATTGAAGTATGGAAAGAAACACAGGTTGAAAATCGCCTAAAATCGTTCATTGAATAAAATCTAGAAATAGGATTGCACCGAAACTGTTATGATATTAATCTATGTTACTGATAGAATAAGGATCAATCATTGAAAAAAGTCTTACATAAACCGTTTTTAAATAACAGCTATTTTAAATTTTAAAAGAAACACAACTGAGCGTAAATTCATAAATATCAAACATGCCATATGGATGACGTGACGTCATCAGACTTAAAATTCTTGGAAGTGCGCTATTTATAGCACCGCGCTTCGAGAACGTTCATTTCTTGTCTAACCAGCGAAGATGTCGGATCAAGATTTATTAAGAGCAGTTATGCAGACTGCAGAGTTGGTGGACTATACTACCATGTATCAGCCTGTCTATCAACAACCTCAACAACAAATGATGCAACCACAATCAACTCAACAACAAATAATTCAACCAACTCAACAAACAATGATTCAACCAGCTACTCAACAACAATCAGGTGGGTGCAGTTTTAGTCAAGATCGTCAAATTTCGCTTGCCATTTTGAAAGAACTGAGAGAAATTAAAACGCTGCTGTACCCGCTGAAAGATGTGCGTGAAATGATCGAGAAGAGACAGAGCTGTGCTGTACAATTCATACCTCAAGAATTGAAAATACCTGTACGCTTTTCAACGGAGAGCCGTCATGAACAACATGGACAAGGCAAGCACAGTAAGAAAATGCCGGAGGAACCTGCACTGAAGAAAAAGAAAGATGATGTGAAACGAAAACATTAAATAACTCAAGATTAACCAACGGCCCTTTTCAGGGCCAACCATCTATGTCGGAAGAATGAATTCTCAATTTGTCAAAAAAAAATCTAGTCCTACACTCACACACATACACACCCCAACACACAGGGTGCTACAAAAAAGTTTTACTTTTTGAATGGTACCTCTTCTCTCTCTCAAATTTTGATTTTTTTTCCTCAAAATTTGTTTCTTTTCGGTTCGGTATCATAAATATTTTTTCTCGATTTTCGGGTACTATAGGTCATTTTTTTTTCGGGTACTATAGATCATTTTTTTTTTCGGGTACCATTCTAGCACCCTACACTACTTTTGTGTGTATATATACTAATATTATTTCAATATTTGTGATTGTTGTATTGCCTCTAGAAATTAAATTGAATTTTTTCTAAAGAAAGAGAAATGCTGTGTTCAAATTGACAAGAGATGGTTACATTCATGACACTCAACTGTTGATATTTTTAACTTAATTATTTAACACAGTTTTATGTTTAAATTATTTTTGTCTCGGATCATTTTTGACAAACTATAACTTGTTTACATTGTGCTTGAACTTGAATAGACCTTATACGGAACTTAAATTTGTTGATTTTTCTGTCAGCGCACAACATTATTTTGTTTCATATTATTGTTGAAAAGCATTAAATATAGATTAAATCTTGCTGTTCTTGGTACACATTTTCATTAAAATGATGTAAATGTATTTGTACCACAGTGGATAACCCTAAAATTTAAATTTCAGAAATAGCTTGCTCAGTACTGGTGGACCAGGAAGCGGACTAGAAAGTGATTAATCGTAGTTGATACTTCTTGTTTTACATCAAACTAAAGTAAATAACATTAGTGAACTTTCCTCTGTATTGTATGCTGCATATTAAGGTTTTATAAGTACTTGTTAAAGAAATGTCCAGGAAAAGTGATTGGGTGAGTTGGCCCCTGTAATTTTGAAAATCATAATAAAAATCAATATATTCTTATCAATACAATACTGTTTTATGCTCAAATAAAAGAACTATTGTTCATTCTGGAATTAACTACATTTACTATTAAATGAATCGAATAAAAAAAAATTGAAAATAAACAAATCACATCGTATCTACTTTCCAGTGAATCGTTGTAGCCCTAATGACAATCCTCTGTTTCTTCAACCTGATTTTTAAATAAATTAAGGTATGTTTTTGAATGATAATTTTGTTCTTGGCTCTTTTTATTATCGTAATAATTATATTTTTGTGTTATTATCAATATTCATATATCAGCATTATTATGAATACTATTACATGTGTGAACATTATAATAGCACTTGTTATCACTATTATTATTGGAACGATGCTAATTTAGCATCGTTCCGATGGTAACAAGAAAGTATAAGGTTACTCTTTTCACGCTTCAACAATTTTCAACATAGACAAAGAGGCGTAGTTCAAGCGTGAAACTCATTAACATCTCATTTAAATGTAATACAACGGTGGCTTGTGTTGTCGTTCTTTAAACTCTTAAGGAAAAGGGAGGTAACTCTCAGGACATATAAATTTCAAACTCCCCGCAGCGGTTATCTCCCTTTATCAAATCAAAAGAACTTAGTACTTGGGGGGAAAACCTTAAATGAATTGTTAGAAAGTCGATGTTTTTGTGAAAAAATTCAGCTTGTCATTCTACACCAAATCTTAAAAATTTTAACGAAAATTTTAACGATCTCGTTAAAAATACCCATTGATAACCAAAATGAGAAATTGTCAGCTCCTTTTGGTTAAAGAAAATAGTCCAGAATAATCTTTGGTTTGTCGAGATCGCTGCCGTACATGACCCTAAAATAAGTTGATGAAAATTAATTCTTTGACTGGTTTATTTTGTTTGATAAAGTAAGATAAACCTTGCCATGAGCAAACCACTTGAGAAGTCTAGTGCTATCCTTTTGTTAAATGCAGTTAATTGATACTTAATACATTATTTTATAGATAATATACATAATAATATATTCTTTAATCAAAAAATAAGTTCAGGACATCGTTCCTCCAGCACTCCAGTGCTTTGATTATTATGATTATTATTATGATTGCAGACTAATGTTTGCAGACGAGGCTGTTTTTGTAAGCGAGTCACGTGATGGATTACAGAGATCATTAGACCAGCTAGCCCATTCGGAACGACCTCGGCGATCATCTACGAAGATATACCTCGGATATCAAACTTAGTAGGAATACAACCAAGTTATGAGGTCAGGCGATTAACCTCATAGGTTAAGTAGTGCCGATGTAAACAACCAACATAGCAGATCATTTTGCAGAAAGTATCGAGTACACAAAGATGTTTAAGGATCAACTTTGATTTAAGTGAATATCAGTTACAGGCATTGAAGAGCTTTAACTATCCATAATCGTCCGTCATTTTTGGTGTGTGTCAGCGTTCTATTGAGTAAACGTCGGAAACGAGGCTGGATTCTATGTTGGAACTACTTTCGCTCCTCGTGATATCCGAGGTGTATTTGCGTGGAAAATCGCCGTATAGTAGTAGTTTCGAATGCAGCTAGCCGTCTACTGTGATAAATGGGATTTAACGGTAAACGTTGATAAAACGAAAATCGAAGGAGGCAATATTTCAAGAAACAAACAATGGACATATAAAGGTCAAAATATCGAAATAGTAAATACTTTTAACTACTTAGGATTTACAATTTCTAGCGGTGGATCTTTCATGCATGGGACAAAACTTCTAGCCGATAAGGCTACACGGTCTATGGGTGCTCTGACATCCATATTAAAAATGTAGAAACACCAGTTGAGATAGAATTCAATTTATTTGACTCATATGTATGTTTTATATTAAATTAATTATGTGAGATATGGGGGTCAATAAACTGTGAGACAATAGAGAGAGTACAACGGAAATTTTGTAAGAGAATTTTACATGTAAAACAATCTACCAATAACTACGCATTGTATGCCGAATGTGGACGATACCCATTATCAATAAGCAGGAAAGTTCGAATGATTAAGTACTGGTTAAAGATTAATTCGTCTGATTGCGAAAATATAATATTAAAATATGTGTATAACATGCTGTTAGAAAACGTTGATAACATGAATAATTGGGCGAGTAGAATACGACGTATCCTACAAGAATCAGGGTTTAATGATGTTTGGACTTTTCATGAATCAGTAAATCACAAACATTTTTTGAATATATTTTCGACCAGACTTAGAGATATTTATTTTTCGAATTGGAACGAAGTTGTCGATACTTATAGCTCACTATTTTTGTACAAACATATCAAGGATAAAATTGATTGTCGAGCTATATATAAAATAAGAAATTATAAAATACGTCAATCTATATCTAAGATGCGATTGTCTTCACACCCATTACTTATTGAAACGGGTAGACATAACAATGTTCCAAGACAGGATCGTAAATTTATTTTATGTACAAAAAACCAGGTTGAAGATGAGTACCATTTTGTTTTAATATGTGACTGCTGTTAGGAACGCAGGAAAAAATTTATTAAACGTTTTTATTATAAAAAAACTAGTATGTTTAAATTTACTTTATTATTAAAGTCTGAAAATATACAAGAACTTAAAAACTTTGGATTGTTTTTAATCAAAGCTTTTGACAGGCGTAGATCCTTAATTTATTAAATTTCAATATCCCTTACTTTTTGCATTTTTTATAATATTGATATTTTATATTTTATAGAATATTTTCGCCCCTAGACAACAGTCATGCTTTGTTGTATGATTATTGTAATTTTCGTTCGCTCTTTGTTCATGTAGTCGCAGTGTATAATCAAGCAAGTGTAAATATATATACATGTAATAGGCAAGCAATGGCAATAATTAGACTTTAATGCCACGTATACACGTGCACTGTGCAAAAATACACTAAGATCCACGTACATGTGTATATACTATTTATTATATAGGGAAGAAAGATGACGAAAAACTATTTCTTATATATATATATATATAAATATATATATATAGCGGAATACGGATAAATATCCTTATTTTGGCCAAATTTAACGACTGGCTGATTGGGTCTGCGGTAGAGCGCCCGACTGCGATGTTAAAGGTCGTGGGTTCAAGCCCCATAGTGGGTGATACGTTTTTTCAACTACTCTATCGCTTTTTTCGAAAGTTATAGTATATAAACTGGCGGAAATAGACTCAGATACGTTCTGGCGGAAAGTTAAGTCGAGACGATAGAGCAAATCTTCAAACGTATGCTCTGGTATAAACTTTAATGGGAGTATAGTATCTGTATCAGTTGTACATAGAGTCAAATTCTAATTTATATGACAACAAGTCGAGTGGAAGTTATCTGTGGAACGAACTGTTGAATTAATGAGTATAAATCTCAAACCCGACCAGAACTGTATAGTATTGCCAGAAACAGTAGAATCTATTATAAATAGTTGCCCAAAGGGTAAGGCAGGTGGCAGTGATAACCTACAATATGAACATTTAATACTATCAAAGCATATTACCTCGCCAATATTAGCTTATATGTTTATTTCGATGCTACAGCATGGCTATGTTCCTGATGAAATGAAGCGGGGAGTAATTGTAACCATGGTTAAAAATCCTAACAAGCGAAGAGACGATCCAGACAACTACCGTGCTATAACATTAACGTCCGTGATATTGAATGTGTTTGAATCTGTGATATTAAACCGCCGTCGTGCCAAACTATTAGATACTATTGATAACCAGCAAGGTGGGTTCCAAGAAGGCCTAGGGTGCGTTATGACGTCATTCGTTCTTCGTGAGAGTTTATATTTTGCCAAGGAACATAACTCTCGTGTCTGTGTGTGTTTCATGGACAGGCGCAAGGCATTTGATACGGTTTTGCACTCTGGCATGTTATATAAACTGATACATGAGTGTTCGTTAGATCATTCTTCTTACAAAGCGTTTGAATCTCTATACATCAATATGACAAGTTGTGTTAAATATCAAGGTATTACATCAGACTGGTTCAATATTTGTCAAGGAACAAGACAAGGTGGAATAAGTTCCCCGCTGTTATATAAACTTAATATACATTAATGGTCTAATTAAAGAGTTACGAGACAGTGGCCTTGGATTATGTATCTATGGCAACCAAACAGGTAGTCCAACACTAGCTGATGACATGGTTCTTTTATCCTTCTCTAGATCGGGTTTGCAATCCATGATTTATATGTATTATAATAACGCAAACCGCTGGAGATACCAGTATAACTCGGAGAAATGTTCAATTGTCATCTTCAATAAAGATAAACACAGGACTCATAATACAAATTTTATGTTGGGTGATACCGTCTTAACTGAATCAACACAATATGCTCACTTAGGCATCAAGTGTGATCAGTATCTTTCACCCAAGGACAATGTAACTGATGCTTGTAATAAACTAAAAGGTACGTTCATCGCGCTCTGTAATAGTGGCATACATCGTGGAAGTTTGAATCCAACTTCGGCCAAGATATTGTACAACTCAATTGTGCTACCGAAAGCCTTATACGGCTGCGAACTTATCACAAACTGATATTTTGAAAATTGAGCAATCACATAGATATTGTGTTAAATCTATGCAGTCTTTACCACTGAGCACTAATACAGACTTTTCGTTAGCCACCTTAGGAATAATACCAATTGCCAAAATAATTGATTATAAGAAACGGCAATTTCTGGGTCAGTTGTGTAGACTTCCCAATAAATATTTGCGAAAAGTGTTTTTAATCATAGACTGATACGCTTTTTAAAATTTGATCATAAATGCTTGGGTTTCATGCCCGATGTATTTTTCCTACTACAAAAATATAACTTGGACTTTATTCTATCACTATATTGAGACAGTGGAACATTTCCTTCTAAAAGTAGATGGAAACACATTATAAGAGAACGAGTTGTAAAAAGTGATCATTTACATCGAGTCAGCAGACTTATTGATAATAATACATACAACTCAGTCATATTGAACAACATTCTTGATATGAACAAGCATTCTGCTTTATGGTCGGTATCCAAAGGTAACTATCGATGCACTTACCTGTGTCAAATACTTATCCGTATTATTGGTAAACTTAACTCAAGAAACTTTCTTCAGACTTGCAATAGATATTCCATATTTACAGATAATACCATAGTACATGCCTTTTTGATTTGCAGTGCAAATGAAAATCTTAGAAATTACATATTCCGGTGTTACATGATCGCTTTTGGACCTTCCGCTTTTATTAAACTGATTTCAGAAAATCCTATGATCCAATGCATAAGCCTGATTGAGACAGCAATAGTCATACGTGTTGATCATTTTGAAAACAGTTGGTTAACTGAACTTTTGTGTAGACTTTATGAATAGTTTTATCTTATATAATAAATAGTGACAAATATTTACCATCATACAGTAAATTAATTGATCAATGAACTCTAATCCCGGGTATGAATTATGTACTTTGTATTGTCCAATTTTATTAACCTGCCCTATACATACATTAACGAGAGGTTAATCAGTGCTATTTATAGCTTAGCCGATCGAGCAGAACTTATATGACGTAGGCGATGGAATTCCGCTATACATCTGTATCGGTGACATGGATTTATTTGATTGTTATGTGCGTCTGTCGATGTGGCACAGTGGATGCGAGTTGCCCTCCGGTACCAGAGATACGTGGTTCGAATCTCATTAGAACCACTATTTTTTTTACCATTCAAAATAGTAGTTTACACATTTTCAAAATTTCAATAGATCTCTGTTTTGTACACAATCGTTTATAATACTACACAATATACATGCAGAGTTTGTCGCGTTGTGAAGTGTGAATTTATATATGAAACATGTAATAAAATATTAACAAAATAAAAAGACAATATGAAAAGAGACAACGGAAAAAATATATCAAAGAGAGAAAATTTATCAATTGATATTAAAAAAAAACAATACTAAAACCCACATTTAGTAGGATTCGAACTCACAGCTAAAAAAATAATCAGTTATATCGAGAATGTTTGTGTTGCGACTTTACCGATTATACTACGACGGCATATGGCAATTCGATTCAAATTGTTATACTTAGCTCTGATAACTGTCGATCTGTGCGCATTAGAGCATATCGAGGGAATACTCCGGCTTTAAATAGTATCTCATTATGACGTGAATGCATGCAGACCGGGCAGGTTAATAAAATTGGATAATAAGGGATTGAAGGTGATACTGTATATTACCTATATTACCTATTTATTATGTGCTGTTATACCCAATATTCATCGTTCTATTTTGTTAATTTATGTTGCATGTATTCTGTTTGCTATCTTTGTTTTCTTTGACTCTCTAGTTTGGAGGAAATAAAGAAATATATATATCATCATTATTATGAATACTATTACATGTGTGAACATTATAATAGCACTTGTTATCACTATTATTATGACAATGATTATGATTATGCTTATGATTATGATAATTATTATTATTATTATTATCATTATTATTATTATTATTATTATTATTATTATTATTATTATTATTATTATTGTTATTATTATTATTATTATTATTATTATTATTATTATTATTATTATTATTATAATTATTATTATTATTATTATTATTATTATTGTTATTGTTATTATTATTATTATTATTATTATTATTATTATTATTATTATTATTATTATTATTATTATTATTATTATTATTATTATTATTATTATTATTATTATTATTATTATTATTATTATTATTATTATTATTATCATTATTACTATTATTATTATTACTATTATTATTATTATTGTGACCGGGTTGTTATTAGGACTCTTTCTGCTATTTCTTTCTCTTTCCGTCTTTTATTACTTTCTTTTGGTTCTTTACTTGTTATTCGCCGTTCTGACTTCTGATTGGTTGATTCCGATAGTGCGGGAAACCTCAGATGTCATGATGCGCTGATAGTTGACGGACATTTGTATGCTTTTGGTCATTTCGTTTGAATTGAGAGTTTATAGTTGTATGACTTGTTTAATTCATTGGTTAGTATTGAATCTTTATGTCTTTCTTTTCATTTCTATGTGGTTTCCTTATGCTTTCTTTCTATTTTGACCCGTGAACTAGGCTTTCGAATAGTCTTGTTTTTTTGTCTCTTTTTATTCGTACCTGATTCATTCGTACTTAAGTAATGACTGGTTCTTTAATTTATTAACTTACTTATTAATTAACTAATTTAATAATGGTGGTTTGTATAATTTACCATGCACATCTGTTCTTATTTGTTATTTTCACTAATTTATGTACTTACAGTCACAGATACCCCTGGTCATGATGAGAGTGTAATAGTATTGTCTTTTGGGAGTGTTTCATCCCATAGATTGGTAAGATATTCATTATTCATTGTGAATGAATTATAGTTAACTTCAGTTTTGAATGTTATAACATGTGAGACGTGACGTCATTATCATCCTCATTAGTAATTATTATAAGTAATAGAATTGATATATAACTGTAATATTGTGTTCCAAGTTATTTCCTGAACCCTACCCTACCTATTTTGGAATAGAAAAGACACCAAAGTTACATTATTATTATTATTATTATTATTATTGTCATTGTCATTGTCATTGTCATTATCATTGTCATTGTCATTGTCATTGTCATTATCATTATTATCATTATTATCATTATTATTATTATTATTATTATTATTATTATTATTATTATTATTATTATTATTATTATTATTATTATTATTATTATTATTATTATTATTATTATAATGATGGAAATAGTGATAATTATAATAATAGAAATAATAATATAAAAAATATTTGTATGAATAAATCAATTTTGTAAACATGGCGGGCTATCGTACTTTTAACTTTGGACTCATCTGTTTAGAGAAAATAGGTCAGTCAGTGATATTGTGGTGCAGTTTCAAAGTATTCATTCTTATGATAAAACAAAATTTATTGTTCAGTACGTGTGGCTCATTAGATAAGAGTGTCTTACTCACTTGTTTTTTGTATAGATAATAAAGAATAATTCTGCTATTAAGACCACTTTCGTTATTTCAGAATCATGCGATTTTTGATCATTCGTCGCCTCAATCTACCAAAGTCCTAAATACCAAATTTTTATTTTTGGGAAATCGACTTCACAATTTCAAAAGGTGATAGCTTCGTTGTTTCAATATGTATAGACGTGAGACTTGCTAGACACATTAACAATGTATTTCAACAAATACATGAGGAAAATGAATAAAAAATAATTATTAATAATACCAAAAAGTAAGATTATGTGTTTGGATCAAAATTCGTTTATTTTGGTTGATGCTATCTCCAAGAGGATAATTCAATAGTATTTGTGCACATTTTCTGAAATAATGAGTTTGTAACACTGCCTATATGGCAGTAAACACACACCTACAAGTTTACACACGACATCAATATCTCTATAACAAAAACACGATAACTAAATATTGTACGCTGGCTGGACGAAACGATATAGAGCAATGCTCGAACGCGCCTTTGTGGACTTAAAGAATTGTTAGGGTCAACTGGACGATTAAACAAATGACTTACCTTTCATTTTGATCGTATAACAGTTTTTCAGCCTGAACGATGATCTATGTCCTGGACATCGAGCAATGTTTACGCTGTGAGCAGAAAAAATGTGTGGATATAGGATAATGTACGATTGATCTGTTAGACATGATAGAGTCAAGAAACTTGTTTAGAAGATAGAACAAGGTCATACAAATCGCTTTGGATGTTTATCTCATTTTTAAAAAAATGGAGATAGGATATTCTTTGATGAATTATTATTAAGACCCAAATGCTTAATTTGTAAAAAAAGTGTCTCTGTAATAAGACCTTTCGATAATAAGACTATCAGTTTTGCTGGTTTTAATAGCGGAACTTTACTGTATATCCATTCTACCCTGTTTTTTGATAATTAGACTCGTCTCTTGTTAGAATAGCATTAAAGCTAAAATCACCAATAGACTTAACTATCATGTATTAATGATTCTATTAATTGTGATGCATTCATGAAACGTGTTTTCATTTTTCACCAACCATACTAAAAATAATAGTTTTCCAAAAAAAACAACCCAAAAACAACAACAACCAATTTCATATCCGCACTATACAACTTGCTGAAACTCCACGTAGTACAATGAAAACTGTGAATGTTTGAAGGAACCTATGGAGGGCAGAGTACATTTAGAAGCTTTTAAGTAGTTATTATAACAATGTGTTTCAGTAAAGAATATAACACCCAAAGCTCTATAAATCAGCGCTGAGATTTTATCTTTGCTATAGAAAAAAACCAATTACATCTTGGCTTTAAAAACACACATTTTTTTGTTGCAACAAAGTATAAAATTGCGTGTAATCTAAGTGTATTTTGAACGTTATTCAACGCTAACATGCAAACGACACAGTGTTAGATAAAGTTATATTTCTTCCGATACAATATATTAACGATGTCTTGAGTTGTCTTTATGGTTTTGAGCTCGGATATTTTTTCTTTTTAATCTTTTGGACGATATAAATTTAAACAATTGAATTATTTCTTTATAAATGACAATCAATCCCAACAATATAGCAATGGAAATAAATTCATGCAGTCGGATTAAAATTGGAAAATTGAACGGTAATTTTGACTTAATTCCAATCGAAGGATATTTGCCTTATTTTCTAAAAAAGCTGAACACTAAGAACTATTACCTGAGAAAGTTACATGTGAAACTTAAAGATAGTTCCGCACAAAAACATAAAATAAATGTCTAAGGTGAGATTTATTACAGAAGAAACAAATGTTGCAGAATTGACTGAACAAAACAACAAACGGCAATCGTCTTCGTCTTGTGACAACAGTCACGTGCACTAAAACAGCAACTAATGAGACAAAAGATGTTTTTCACTGATTTCTAAGAGTAATACTAGAATGACATCAACACAAATTTCTGTCTTTCTCTAAATAATGACAACTGATCATGCGTGATTTTATCGTAAGCTTACAATCCTTACAGCACAAAAATTGAATCGAGCGGTAAACTAATTCACGTGCAAAAATAATTTGAGCAGAGGTGTGGTAATGAAGAGTTACAAATTACTGGTAAATATGACAATTTTCGGACAAAGAAATATTATGTTATTTCATGTACAGTGTAACCTCTGCAGAGTGGCCCTCTACAGAACAAATCCTCTGCACAACAACAGCTTTTGGCATTTCCATTAGGCATAATTTTAATTGACTTCAACCTCTGCAGAGCAACAGCCTCTTAACAGCAACATTTTGCAGTCCTTCCCAGTAGATGTTGTTCAAGAAATGTTGTACTGTACTATTTAAATCTCACTTTTTGACTAATACAAGAGTTTGACAGGAGGTTGCTAACATTTTAAAGTGTAGTTGTTTTGCCAGATCTACCTAAGTGAGGGGTAATTCTTGAAAGAAATTGTTTTCCTACCTACCCACCCAACCAAAAAATTTAGGGTCGGTAAAGGGCAAACATAGTATTAACTTTTATTTTTAATACTACCGTACCTTTGAAATGGATTAGTTTATTTCAATGTTTACACAAACACGTAATGTTATATTGTACGAACTGTACATAGAATGATACTTTTTGTCATGTACGAAAATCAGATCTTTTTATGCAAATGTTCGCATTCACTCAAAAGATTTCTCCCTAGAAAACGGTATAGAGAGACACCATTAATCTTTTCTGAATATATCGAATCTTTATATAATAACAGACCATGTGGCCACAATTTAAAGATTTGTTTCTGTTTTATTTTCAAACACAATTTACAATCAATGCCCGCCCTAAAGTCATGTTGAACAAAATGGCGGCCAATATTCAGCATAGTACTGATAAGTGTCACATGACTAAATGTTGATTGCTGATTAGTTGATTGGAGTTGTCAATCAAATCATGGCATAAGGCCAAGTCTCTGCATCGCAGCAATAGTGATTTAGGTACCATATCTTACAAGTGCAAATATGAAAGCATAACTCACAAAACCTGCCTGACCAAAAGATAAATTAACAAAATACATGCACATCAAATAAACAACGATGCTATTCATCCAAGATACTTTAACAAATCATTTGTAACAAGTCTGGGTCAAGACCCAATTTTAGAATTCAAGTAACAATATCGTAAAAACTAAGGGAAAAATACGGAATAAATTTAAGATTCCATGTTTCCTACGCGTTGTCTTATAACATTGCAAGTTAGAATATCTCCACGTGAGTTTAATTGGCAAAAAGCGTTATATTACCACTACAAAATCGTTAACTAAAATAGTAATTGAAAATAATAAATTGTGAAATAGCATTCTTGAACAACAAAACTCGGACGATTATTATTCAATTTACCCAATAACGATTTTAACACCTGGCACCGTTATGTTTTTGTTTAAAGTCCCATTAACAAAAGTAACTCTGTTTGTTTTTTGGCCTGCAAAGAAACTAGACATTTGTCTATTTCAAACACTTCTAAGAAACGAGATTTTTAAATTATATGTAAACATTGCTTAAACTTGTTTGTTATTACTGCATATAAAATGAAACTTTATTAAATCCGAAAGTAGAATTTGGTATTCAATACTTGTACATGTACTAGAAACAATATTGTTTATTACAGTATGTTTAAGATGAAGTTTTATTATAAAAAAAACTGCTTCAAATTACATACATAAGTTCTAAGTATATTTTGATTCACGTATATTGAACAATAACGTATAAATGAATGAAATGTGCTCTTAAAAAAGTACCTCACATTTTTAGAAATGAACGCTTTGTAAGATTCAAAGTTTACTGTGGGTCTATATTCTTTAACTTCATGTTTGTAAAACAGTATAGATTTTTTGTTGGGTTTAACGCCGTAGCAATTATAGATCCTATAACGCCGGTCCACCTTCCTGGAAAAGCTAAATCTCTGGATTTAGGTGTTAACCAACTGCTAGGCGCATACTTTTGTCAGTGACTGACTACTGTCCTACATGATAAGGGAATCATTGGTAGGAGGGAGAAGTGCATTAGTTCTTTTAGTTGGTTTTGACGGCATTTCAACTCAGAAACGTTACACCGCACCGAAATCAATCAAAGGTGACAAATTATAGAAAAACGCCTTACACAATAATTAAGTCCTACATTGTGTGATAAATATTTATTTCGTTCAGATAGTTAAGTATCACACATGATTGTACTGATTGAAAAAAAATCTCTACGTGAATTAACAATATGTTTGTAGTGTATATTTAAGTTCCTGTCACTGGCATATAGTTTCTGATGTTTTCAATTTTCAACTTGCGCAACAAATGAACAACACTTAATGTGGCGCCAGTGTTTTAGAAAAGTTTTGAATGTCAGGGCTCGAATTTAAGCTTTAAGGCAACATATTATCAAACATCTTACGATACTTTAGCTATACATTATAGAAGGATTTCAGACTAATTGGTCGTAAGATCCTTGATATTACGGGCCCCATGTGATTTGATATAGGCCCTGTTATTTTTTCTCGGGGCAGTATTATTAGCCCTTGGCATTTGGTCATGAGTCAATAGGATTGCCCTTGAAACAAACAGGGCCTATATCAACTAACTTATTTAATAATATGTAAAACTTTACTGTGCAGGCTACTGACAAAGGAAAGTGTAGTCCATCAGTTGATTTCGCAAAGTTTAATAATGTTGAAGTATGTGGGTTTGCACCAGAAAAATTACAGGCTATAGAAGTAGATCCAAGACAAAAAGTCAAAAACACATTTTAAACACCAATAACATAAATCAAATCTGACAGCTGTAGTGTATTCACTAAAGTTTAATGCATCAATTTCAATTTGCAAAGACTGTACTTCTAAACTTAGCTTACCATATGGTGTTCCAACTGTTCAAGTCAATTCAATTTAGATTCACTACTTCAGACACAATGTTGAAAAAGAGAGATTTAAGACTCTTTTTACATGAACTGTGTTGTGAAGCACAATAGAATATCTCAATTAACTGATATATTAAGTATTCTGCTCTCCATAAATTCCTTTATAGTACAATTAATGGAATTGCAACAATTTCAAGGTTGGAGGATTATGATTTTACTATTCATTGTATTTATTATTCATACAATTGCCTTTTTTTTTTAGATCTGACAGATTGTATATATTCAGTTAGCCAGGACGACGTTGAGAAAATTGCCAACACATTCATAAAGCTGTCATCGATTCCATCGATATCCAATTGTCGATATTTATTTTCTGGTCAATAAGCGATAAGCATTTTGAAATATCGATAATAAAACCTACAATATCGTCGATAATCTTCGAGGCAATCAATGACAGCTCTACAAAATCTATAAAATATACTATGAAATAAAAAATAAAAGTGTTAGTACACGGTATAAAATTAAGATTGATAAAATAAATGTAAGTGAGTGTCTTTTATACTCGCCTTTTGATCTCAAATAACGATGTTTTTCCATATATGAACATTCTACTAGATAAGTCTTACACGCTCGATATGTTCATCAACGATCAACGTGTTTGCATTTTGTTCTCATTTTACAGACGGGGTCAGTCAGTTCTGTCAGTTCTGTGATATTTTTATACACTGTGGTACAATGGTTGCTTTGTTGTAGTTCACTTGACACTAGAATCTACTAACGACGTCTCATAAACTAAGCTAGTTGTTTTTGAGACCGAATAAGTCCTATAAAACAGCAATTTGCTGTGTATTAATACCATTAAAACATACATATATGAACCAAATAGCATGAGGGAGTAATAAATACAAAGCCCTAATCCGATATGTACATCTTATTAATTTTCACATCAATCAATATTTTCTAACATGGACTAGAGATAAAAAAGAGGGTGACTTATCATTATACATATTTTATCTTTATTTCATAATATACCATAATTAGGGATGAGACGATATGGCGATTTATTGACACACTATTGATACGCCGGGCCACGAGCACGATATATCGCGATACGACCCTGACATTCGTATAAAGGGAAAATCACTGTATTCAATATTAGACAGGTTTGTTGTATTCGTACAATGATCTCTCTGGCTGGCTGTAAAATCAGTACAGTACATCTCAACCCGAAGTTAAGACAACTTAATCCACAGGTAGAGACAAATCAACCCTTGGACAAACCGTGATCATAAATAAAAGAAAATGAAGGTTTGTAACTTTACAATAGCTACCCGTATCGTATCGTAAATGATTGTATGTATCATTTCGTATCGATACGTATCTTATCGTGTGATGACCGTATCGTCTCATCCCTAACCATAATGTTCACAGAACAGATATTGGTATAACGAAATATTGAGTTTCAAGCACTCAAGTGTTAATGCCAGGCTTGACAGTACAAATGTTAGTCAGGAAATATGTATTCATCTAACCCTAGAAGGAAACTTTAACTTATGTACATGAATAGATAACAATAGTTTCAGTTTGATATTGACTGATAGTGATCCATTTAGTTTCTCCAGAGATTGTAAAACGGATGTTACTCTAGTAGTACTTATGTCAAGTTTTAAGCAGACTCTATGGTTCTGTTTGGTTTTGGATTTCTCTTCTACAGAGTCAGCAATAATTTGTCGGTTTTAGAGCCGTAAGCTAAGGTTAAAAATGCCCTTTTTGGAAGGTCGAAACAATTCTTAAAAATCAGTGAACTTTATGATACAACGACAATATTTAGTATTATTTAACGGGCACAAAAAATAGATCTTGATATACATTGCAATACATATTGCTCTTTGCATAGACATGTAAAATGCATACTTGGATTGGACATCTAAGAAGAAATATTCTCTCATTTTGACTAAATGTTTAACATATGATAGCATATTAAGATTATTTCAAGTTTTCAACAGATATTATATCAATTATTCCAACATTTCAATTTCAGATTCTGTTAAAACAATAAGAACGACACGTAAGTACAAAATCCGGTTAAGGAAAAATGAATCTCTTTCAAAACTGTCAGAATTGGTATTGCAATATTAACTGGTATAACGGTAAACTGTTACATTCCTTGTAACACACAATGATAGATATTGACTGGGCTGTTGCCAGTGTCCGAATAATTAGTGACTAGGAAATCGAGTACGAATATTCGGCACTTCCTTAATCGTCGGATTGCGATTTTTTTTTTACAAAAAAAAATGAAAGAAACTTTTCAGTTTAATTACTACCAAATATGAAAACATATTTTAAGGTACTTTGTGCACCGTCAGGGTTCACTTACTTCACTTATTTTTATTATATTTATATATATGTGTTATATTTATGATATCCTGTATGCTTTTTCATCAACTACACAATGTAGTGATTCGTGATTCGATTTGTGAATCATTACACATGAAACAAGGTTTGGACGATACACAGCCCTAACAGTGACAGATTTTATCTTAACTTACATTTTATTATCTTTCTTCAAGGAAACAGTCAAGCATCCCCAACGATAAAATCAGAACTATATCAAACTTCAAACTATCTGACAACGTCCAAACTGATCCACTATCATACTATTTCTGACAAAATGTTAAACTTTGTATTGTAATATTTCAACTAATTCATTTAAATGCTTCATATTTTTGATTTTGTAATGGTAGCCAATGACACCAGAATCTATTGTCTGAAAAGAAAACAATAAAAATACCGTAAAATTCCGATAATAAGAACACCTTGTGTTCTGACAAAAAAGTGATCTTATTACTGGTTGCGACATGTGTGAAAAGTAACCTTTTTTCACCTAAACGCGCTAGGGTTATTTCAAGATGCTCTGATTTCATTACTAATTAACAAACATATATTATGCAACTTGGCCAAGCTATTCCTTGGGTGGCCGTTTTTTTATATCAGAAAAAAAGGTGGGCCCCGATCCCAGTTACCATGACAACCCGGCACAGAGCAAAAGGGCAAAAAATGCGATTTTCCCAATTTTTCAATCAAAACTTCATTTCATTCAGTAATATTTTCCAACTGACGTCAAAAGCGCCACTTTTTTCAGAGACTGAAAAAATGTTTTCTTATCAGCGTTTTGCACCATTTTTTAGCACTCAATCCCTTATAGGAGGCCCACCTGAGACATCTATTGATTGGGAAAGAGTGCCAAGAAAGAGCATTAGTTTGGGACAACCTGCCTAAAGTAATTTTTACTAAATCCATTTAAAAACACCAATATCAAGGCTGTGGAGGCTATTTTGAAGGAGGGGGAGGTAAAAAATGCGAGATTGACCAGTTAAAGGTTATAAGAAATAGGTACTGGAGCGTTGCGCTATGTATTCAGTTTTGCTAGTGTCGCTGCATGTGGAACTTTTCAACCCGGGTCGATAGCGCAGTTGGTAGCGCGCCGGGATTTGGATACTCGTGCCCGAGGGGGTGCGGGTTCGAATCCCACCCGGGTAGGTTATACCCTTCCATGAAAATTTGACAATAATGTCGATTTTCCTCCATTGATTAGATAATATGGAGAAGTTTCCGGCCTTGTGGAAGGGTAGGTGAGTACTGGTTATAGACAATGGTCCAGGAAAGCTAGGTTAGGTGCGCTGGACGCCGAGAAATGACCTAAATTGTGTTGATACGGCGTTAAATCCAATAAATAAATAAATGTGGAACTTTTCGGCTGTTACTGCCTAATTATCAACGCACCTGTGCGTTGATATAAACAATTATCAAGATTTGAGCATTTTGAAGTCGACACCGGTTGTCTTAAGCTAATCAAAACTATGCATTTGAGGTCACATGATAAGAAAATGGCCGTGAAAAAGTAAAAAAAGGGGTGTGATAATGGACTCGTCTAGTTGTTGACTAAAATCAAGCTGGCGCATAGTCAATAGCGGGCATTAGCGGATGTTTAGGAAGGCTGCACACTACTAAATATTTTAGCGGACGGCGGAACGATTTACCACATACTCCCCATACTTATTGTATGTTTAGGAAGGCTACACGCCACTAAATATTTTAGCAGACATAAACATTTTCATGCAAGTATTTTTGATCGGAAATAAGTAAAATTTACAAAGATATACTAATGAATAGTAAATAGAATTGTTCATCGAAATCAATATGTATCTTATATTCATAACATCCGCCCCGTTAGCAAATGAATATTAACCACAAAATATATACATCTATGGAGAAGAAATCAAACACGGCTGAGCGTTGATTTCAAGCATTTTTGGAAATGCTAATACTTGTAGTCTAACTCACTTTTCCCATGGGGGCCTCCATTGAAGTCATCAAAGGTTAGACTAAAAAGCGTACGTACTTTATGTGGCAATACAGCTAGACGAGAAATTTAAGTTAATGAATTTATTTATCTGACGTGTTTTATAAACATTTTATTTGTTTTGTTTAGCATTAATAAATGATCTTTAATAGGAATTTCTCCAAGAAATCAGTAGCTTCTCTTATAAACTGTGGTTTAAACTAATACGTATACTTGACTTTCACGGTCTTCGACGTCTATTTATAGAAAGCACGCTCGTATAGATCCATAGACAAATAAATATTCTATAGTATCGAGCGCCATGATAGACCTCATGAATGATTTCGTCCCGCTGAAACAGATAAAAATACAATTTTAGTAGGCACAAGACGATTTGTGTCACAAGCTTTCATTAAATTAAATGCAATTTTCTGCGCGCGCTCAGATTTTAACTATATGGAAAATCAAAATGGGCCAAATGATGGCAAATCATACAGGCAGTTCAACTTCAGTTGATTCACAAGCAGTTCCATTGATCCACATGAAATGTTTTAGGTATTACACGTATAAGTATTGAAATTACTGTTACAAGGAATTTTTGAACGGTTTTAAGTGTTCAAAGGCAATGAAGTCAATATTTTACCATTTGCATTATTCAAAAATGGTGTGTCCGGTGTGAAAATTGTGACATCAAAAAGTTTCCTGACTGGAGTGCTTGTTATGCCAAAAAAAGAAAGAAATTTTTCACAATTTACGATTTTTTTTCTTCATGGAAAAGTCCATTTGAAAATTGTCTATTGTTACATGTACATAAATGTCTTGATGTAATGAATTGGAAGACAGGATCTAGTATTATAAGTAGCTCGACGATTCACAGCCCTATTAAATACAGACTTTATAACTTGGGTCAACAGGCTGCCAGCACGAGCATATCCCATTAAACATTCTAGACACAAATGTTAACACTATATACGTATATGTGTATAAAATAATTTTGTATATGATGTTGGACTTACGCCAACAGCCTGTATTAAGGTCGAGGTTTAAGACAAGGCTTTCTAGTGCTATAAAATAGGGGTGTAACAATACGGTAAAAAACGTATTGCAATATATTGATATGCATGTTCGTCGTCCTAATTGGATCAGCGTAACACGGGTTTGTGAATTTTTAAATGATCTCTGATTCAGATGTTTGAATTACCTGCGTAAAATGGTCTATATGTCATAAAAATGCGCGTTTTAATGAAACAGGCTTTTGAAGATACTTTATGTGTCAACTGACTAAATGTTTAACTTTTTAAAACACAGTAAGATTTTCAAGTTCGTACTATAAATAATGTAATTATACTTACACACCACTTCCTTTGTTTAACATGGGTTGATATATTTCGGAACTACCTCGTAAAACAAAAGATTTCACGTGAGCGAGTTGTTCTTTTTCACGTGGGCGAGTTGATATTTAGATATCAACATGGCCACGTGAAAAAGAAATACCTACCCTCGTGAAATTTTTATTCATGTAGTAAATGGATCGCAGTGTACGTGTAAATTAAGAATTTAAAATAAACAGGGACAGGGAAATATTGTATTTAATACATAACTTATTGTATTTTCATGAAATATTTATAACAAAACTTAAATCATTTCGAAAATATAAACGGAACTTTGGATTTCTTCAAAAGTAATGAAATATGAATATGATGTCTTTATTCACGTAATGATGTGAGTAACTAGTGATGTTAACCATCAAAAATACTTCAAATTCTGGCTCATTGACTTACGATAATACTACTACATTAGATATGATCAAGAATAAGTATGTGAAATAAAGTAAAAATAGGCGTAAAATTGCGTAATTTACCATAAATGAGATAATGGCATTGAATAAGAACAAAATACTAGCCTAAATAAAAATTAAACAATAAATGAATCCAGAAATTTATATATGCAATTATTGTGAATTAAGTTAATTAACAAATACTATTTACCGTCACAGATTCTAAACCATGTATTTTAAACTACGCTCGTTATCTGTTATTAAAAGTTTCAGATCCACTTAAACGCTCGTAGAAAAAGATGCACCTAAGTCGAATTCGTTTGCAAAAATGTAGTCCATGCCCAGTCGATGTACATGTGAAACTAATCACTCGAATCGTTGTGTAAGTCGGATATTAACCTCGTGCTACGGATTTTCTGTGTTAAAACATATTCTGTAATCAATTTACAAACTGCGTCTGATTTAGGGTTGATCAAATTAACATACTCTGTGGATAAACAGTTATGTGATGACAAATCAAAGATCGTGTCTGCATTTAAAGATGTCTTTCAAGGTATAGGAACCTTTGCCGGTAAATGCTCTATTCTGATAAAAGAAAATAGCATTCCTGTTGTATATCCGGTCAGAAAAGTTCCTGTGGCATCCAAGACAGACTTAAGGAAGAGCTTCAGTCTATGGACAACCAAGGCATAACTTCTAAGGTTACTGAGCCAACAGACTGGGTTAATGCACTAATCTGTGTGCAGAAACCGTCAGAGAAATTTTGCATAGACCAAAATCTTTAAATGAATGTATCAAAATACCAAACTATACCATGGGGGAAAATTTCAGATATCACTGCACAACTGAATGGTGCTAGATATTTCAGCGTTCTTGACACAACCAAGTGGTATTATTCGTGTCAATTGAATGAGGAATCGTCGCTCCTTACAACATTTGCTACGCCGTTTGGCAGATACAAATATAATAGATAACCTATAGGACTCCGTTCGTCCGATGATACCTTTAACAGGAAAATTAATGAAATCCTGTAAGAATTGCCAGGGTTAGGGTTAGGGTTAGGGTTAGGGTTAGGGTTAGGGTTAGGGTTAGGGTTAGGGTTAGGGTTAGGGTTAGGGTTAGGGTTAGGGTTAGGGTTAGGGTTAGGGTTAGGGGTTAGGGGGTTAGGGTTAGGGTTAGGGTTAGGGTTAGGAATAGGGGGTTCTGCGAATGTTCATTTCGTTTTGAACAATTGCTCCGCCCACTTGTCAATCATTATTCTGGTTAGATTCGGTTAGTTGTTTGAATTTTTTCATTTGTATATAGACATTCAATGAGTACAGTATTGTGAAATTATTTGGATAAAATGTTATAGTGTTTTCGGATATTATATTATATATTAAAGTAAGTTGATTTGATAAGAAGTGTTTTTTGCAATGAGAATATTTCTAATTATTTTGATTTTAAAAACATTTTGTGTCTGTTCATAGTTGCTGATGAAGAGGAGT
The DNA here is from genome assembly GCA_025267735.1 of Mactra quadrangularis. Taxonomy (NCBI): domain Eukaryota; kingdom Metazoa; phylum Mollusca; class Bivalvia; order Venerida; family Mactridae; genus Mactra; species Mactra quadrangularis. Next base: position 47,452,833 of record CM046302.1, read on the forward strand.
ATGATAATTAATGAAATAAATTTTTTGGCTGTTGATGATTGTGATTATAGTTGCTGTTGTTGTGATGATCTCGATAATGATCAGGAGGAGGATTATGATAATATCATGATGATGATGATTGTTGCTGTTGATGATGATGATTGTTGTTGTCGTTGTATTAGTTTTAAATTTTGATGATGACAATGATGATAATAATTATTATAATGAGTAGATGATGATGATGGAAATTATTGTTAATGCTGTTGTTGATGTTGATGCTGATGATGAGGAGTATGATAATATCATGATGTCGATGAACGTTTATGTTGTTGTTGATAATGATGATTTTTGTTGTTATCGTTGTATAAGTTTTAAATGCTGATGATGACAATGGTGATGATGATTATTATAATGAGTAGATGATGATGATGGTAGATTATGATGATGATGATAATTATTGTTAATGCTGTTGTTGTTGTCGATGCTGATCATGATGATGATGCTGATGATGATAGTGATGAATATAGTTGTTCTTGTTTTGGCTGTTGATGGTGATGATGATTAAGATGATGCTGCTGCTGTTGATATATATCTTTATTGGCTCAATAAGAGAACCTTTACTGTAATAAAAATATTTTGGGTAACCTGAGTTACCATGTTTCTTAAAATAACTTTTGTCGGCAAGTCTTGGTAACATTGGTTAACCTGAGTAACCAACTCCGGTTAACCTGGGTAACCATGTTACTAAAAATAACTTTTGTCGGCAATTCATGGTAACATTGGTTAACCTGGGTAACCAACTTCGGTTAACATGGGTAACCATGTTACTAAAAATAACTTTTGTCGGCAGTTCTTGGAAGCTTTGGTCAACCGGGTTCGGTAACCAACTTTGGTAATCTGTTGGCAACATAGGTCAAACGGGGTAACCAACTGAGGTAAACCTTGGTAACGGTATTATTGGTCAACTGGGGTAACCAGCTCTGGTTACCTGTAGGTAACCTTGGTCAACCAGGGTAATCAAGTTTGGTTATCTCTTGGCAACATAGTTTAAACGGGGTAACCAACTCAGATTTAACCTGGTTAATGTTACAACTGGTCAACTGGGGTAACTAGCTCTGGTTACCTGTTGGTAACATTAGTCAAACGGGGTAATGAACTCACTGAGATAAGTTTTTTCGGCAAGTCTTGTTAATATTAGTCGGCGTCGGGTAACCAACCTAGGGTAATGTTAATGTTAGTTTTAAATTTGCTTGTTCTGATACATTTTATTTTTTATTCAGGATAAGATGGTCGAAAGTATCCAGATGGAGTCAATGGCAGATGAGAATGAACACCTTTTATTGACGGGTATGGAGAACGCACTATCATTTAAACGGGTTTTTCAAAAACACAAAAGTATGACAGAATTTTTATGTCAGCATGAGTACATATCCATAAGAAGTACATCAATTTCATCATTTGAATATGAGAACGACTTAGACATTTCTACAGATATTGATGGTGTAACTATTGAGTGGAAAAATCTGGCCGGCACATCGCAATCCTTTCATCACTTGTTTCTCGGTTCGAGGTTAAAAAATGTCTATACATTGTTGAAAAAACATGAAGATTTAACGAAGTACAATGCTGTCAGCTTGAAGACATTTAAAGAATGTGTAGGTGTACCAATTTTAAATGATGGTGGATGGGAATACGTACTATGCCTTTTGCCAGAATATAAATGTAACACGCCGTATTACAAGGAAGTCATAAATTTGACCACGCTGAACTGGATTACTGAAATTAGAGTTAAGCTTCAAGAAATGTTTCGAGAGGCAATACCTGGTCGTGTAATCAAGGAAACAATAGATAAAAACAATGTGTTTGATTTACGGCAGATTTTCATATTACCAGGTGATAGAGACACAGTCCTTCAAATGTTTCAATCCTGTGTCGATACTGTTGTTGTTCCTCAGGGTTTTAGGAAGTTCCTTTTCAGCTATAGATTTGGTGAAAAAGACCGTGGGCATGTAAATCTACCAATTACTGACAATGACGCGGTGAATATGATATGTGTACATGTTGGAGTAAACATACAATTACAGGACGAAAGCGAAAGCTTGTATTGGTCTAGGTCTGGGATTGAGCCATTAATAGGACAACGCGGTACATTATCAACAGCATGCGGACTTACCGAGTGTGCTAATTTTCAGAGTAATTTAGACGGGCGTTCACTACAAGTGTCAGGACGGTTAAGACAGATTAGCAAATATCCGACAAATGTAAGGTTTGTTCAACTGTATTCCGATGTACCTCATAAATACCCAAAGACAAGATATCATCCAGTAAGTGCTGCTATAATTATTACTGATGGAATGAAAAGCGCCACTGACTCATTGTTGAAGGAAGCTCTAGAGTATTTGTCAGTGATAAGGGGTAACTTTCTAAAACTAACTCGGTCTGTCTGCAGATTGGAAATAGTTTCAAGTCTGCCTGAAGTGACAAGCAGTTTGAAAGGGCATGAAATGCTAAATATTGGTGCTATCAAAAGTGTCATTAGTGAGCACGCACTTTTTGTTCCATTCGGCACGAGTCATTTTATGGAATCTTTACAAGCAATAGGCTTAAACATATGTGACGATCTTAAAGCCAGTTTAGACCTGTTCAAGAGAACCTCAGCAGCTGAATGTGTATGGCAAAGCTACCAGTACGAACTAGCATTGGAAAAGCTTATCTGGGGACATCCTTTATCGTATTTGTCAAGGCAACATGCTATTAATCTTGGTCCAGGTGTAGAATATCCGACTAGATGTGCAAGCGACCAATTTGGATTTCTGAAACTGGAAAACAAGTTCATGTGCTGTGAGGATGAACACAGTACACCTCCATTGGAAATCTATTCCGGAAGTGTTGTTGTCAGGCACCAGTTGCAAAAGATGTTCGGACTTTGGGATCGTACAGATGGGACTGACTTCATATTAGGTCGTTGCATCATTCAAGTGCTTCTTCACGATTTCTTTGATATTGGTTCAGTTTTTTGCCGACTTGGGGAGTATATAGCCAGCCTGAAGGAGAGTGGAGGTTCGAAACGTATTGTTGGCGCCATAAGCAAAAGTCAGATTTCTAAACATTTAATTAGTGTGAACAAATGCAAATTTCCAATGGTTTTTCTTTATGCCGTACGAATAATTAAAAGAAGGAACAAGGATGTTGAAAACATATTAGTCAAAGGTTTAGAGGAAATGCATCTTCGTTACTTTCCAGCGTTTCGTAACTACGATCAGCAACGTCACCAATGTCTGTACTGGCATTTCACCTATGGTTTTTGGGCAATCAGTGATTTGCACAGTGGGACAGAGATACAGAGTGACCTTCTATGTGCACTGGTTGTGACTGAGTTGGAGAATCGTCAGTTATGCTTTACACGTTCTTTAAACGGTACAAATGAATGTTTTCCATGGGTACGTGAATGTATAAGAAAACTACAAGAACTGAATTTGGAAGAGAACCAGCTCGTTATGGTGTTGACATTTGTGACCTGCGTTGCGTTCCTTGAAAAGGGAACGTTCGTACAGTTCGATAAGCTGCGGGTACTATTGGAACAACTACCACTTACACAACGCCAACTTCGTTCTTTAGAAATACAGTCACAATTCCTAGTACATAACATGAACGCATTTAGGGTTTGGCGACTGCATCAAAGTATCCCGCGCCATACTCCAAAGTCAGCTACAGCGTCTAATTCTGAAAGGAAAGATAAATATACAGTTAAAAACGTAACGCAAGTAGAGTCAATTGAATTAGACGATACGGCTAAAATCGACGAAAGTGCATTTGAGAACCATATCAAGTCTGGAAAAACAGTAACCCGCGCATCAATACACCATCTCCCTTCGAATAAAGATAGCCGTTGGAGTGCTCAGGAACTTGCAGTCCTTGATACAGTGCACCAAAAAGTACGATACGATCAACCAGAGTTCCAAGTTTACACTATGTATCAAGAAGAGTGTCGTTTACAGCCCTTACCTATACCAGATAGGTCCTTTGCTGCATTTCGCTCAAAATACAGACGATTATATGGTGCTGAGCGTGATTAGAATTAAGTTTGCATTTAGTTTTTACCGAAAACAATTCGGAAATATTTTGTTTTTGAAATTACTGTCCATTTATATTGTTATATAAGTTGTACTGTTTTATTACGTATTTGATTTGTGAAAAGATTTCACGATCGCTATTTCAGAGTTAAAAAGGAATAATAGCTGATTATAAACTTTATGTCTGTTAAGGTTGTGTAATTTCATTGTCATGACATTATTTTGAAATATTCTGCTTTAAATAAAGTTGGTAAAATTGTATTAAAGCAATTAGACTTGTTTTATCTGGGGTTTGAGTTAGCACTTTTATAGGGTGAAACAGTCTGTATAGGCTAAAGGCCTATGTATAAGTTAAAGACCTCTGTAGTGTGTAAAGGCCTTTGCTTAGAGTGAAGGCCCCTTTATAGTTTCGGTTACCGATGATGATCGTTAAAGCGTCTCAAAAAAGAGTCCACTTTGTATCATACATCTACCAGCGGTTACCTGGGTTAGTTTGGGTAACCGCGATTACCTAGAGTAAGTTCGGGTAACCGCGGGCAGATGGTAAGATTGCAAGTAAGATTGATACAGTTTTGGTAAGTTTCGGTTACTGATGATGAAAATAAGGTTGTGGCTGTTTGTGTTGTTGCTCTTGATAATGATGCAGTCGCTTTAACAATTATAATCATACTTATCATCATCCAAAACCACAGTACTATTATCAGCAACTGCATCATCATCAACAACAACCACACAAACAGCAACAGCCACATATACATCATCGGTAACCGAAAATAACCAAAACTGTATCAATCTAACTCTTATCCATACCAACTGCCCGCGGTAGCCCAAACTAACCTTGGGTAACCGCGGTTACCCAAACTAACCCAGGTAACCGCGGGTAGATGTATGGTACAAAGTGGACTCTTTTTTGATATGCTTAAGCGGTTATAATCATAGTTGTCATCATCAAGAACAACAGCAACAATATCACATTATCAGAAACTACACCATCATCATCAACAACAACACCAACAGCAACAACCACATTCACATCATCGGTAACCGTAACTTACCAAAGCTGTATCAATCTAACTCTTACCCTTACCATCTACCCGCGGTTACCCAAACTAACCTTGGGTAACCACGGTTACCAAAACTAACCCGGGTAGCCGCGGGTAGATGAATGATACAAAGTGGACTGTTTTTTGAGATGCTTAAACGGTTATAATCTTACTTATCATCAAAAACAAGAACAACATCGTCAGCAGGGTTAGGGTTAGGGTTAGGGTTAGGGTTAGGGTTAGGGTTAGGGTTAGGGTTAGGGTTAGGGTTAGGGTTAGGGTTAGGGTTAGGGTTAGGGTTAGGGTTAGGGTTAGGGTTAGGGTTAGGGTTAGGGTTAGGGTTAGGGTTAGGGTTAGGGTTAGGGTTAGGGTTAGGGTTAGGGTTAGGGTTAGGGTTTAGGAAACTTACGAGTCATGGGTCATTCGGATGGGTCATTCGCGGTTTACCTTTCACCAGTTCTGGGTTTTAATTTTTTTCAGACTGATGTTTTTTTTGGATTTGGTCTTTCATTGGGTAAAGATCAATTATTTTGTCCTTTGTACCTGTTTGCTCTTACCCCTTACCATTTTAAGTTTTTAAATATATGTGTTAGGCTCTATCTTTTGTCATTGATGGATATTACGTGCTGACATTCAGATTGTTTTTTTAACATAATTTGTGGAATATTATTTAATTGTGAGTTTTAATTTTTGTTGTAATTATTTTTTGTAATGAATGCTTTTATACACTTTCAACGTTTCTATTTGGCGCGTTTGGTTTTTTTTTAAATATTATTATATTTTTTTGTTAAACGAACAGATTGGATTCGACGGAACAAAAATGATATCGATGACGAATATGTATTAAATATATAAAATAAATTAAATAGGTATTTTATCTATCTCATAGTACTGCCATACATCTCTAACTAGTGTTATTGGCAGTTCACACGGGTGAATAGCAACGATAAAATTTAACGATAAAAATAAATGATAGAAATGAAATAAAACAGGAAGAAAGTTCTCCCTGAGACAGAAAGAACATTGTTGTAGAATGAAATAGTTAAATGTTTTAAAGTTAAATATAAGTAAAAGAAACAACTAAAACAAAAATCAATTGCTTTGCCCAGTATTGAAGTTTTGGCCACTGTCTGTTTGAATTGGTCAAGATCAGACAGGGTTACTACATGATTGGATAATCTATATAAGAGAACTGTGGTATGGGGAAAGAAAGCAAACTTAAAAAATCAGCACTAACATGGGGTTGACGGGGATTGAGGGGGTGCTTGTTACGTGTTAATCTGATTGGGACTTCTAAATAGGAGTGGGATGGCAACAAAACCATGATATATCTTGTAAAACATTACAAGCTTGGAATCTAAACGTTTTCTTTCCAGCATACTCCATCCAAAGGCGTTCTGTATATCTGTTACACTAGTGAAATTGCTTTGACATATCTGATTGCCGGTCGCTGAAGGGTGTTATATGTGTTGTTTTAGCTTGGAAATGGTAACGTAGAACCAACAAAATAGTATTTTCATTCGTATCATTTACTATAAGTTTTCCCCTGATAGACCCTAATGAGATCTCTGGTTATCCACCCTTTAACCCTTACACTAAACATTGCCCAACCTAACCCATTACCCTTACCTTTACCCTAACCCTTACACTTACCCTTTACCATAACCCTTTACCCAGCAAACACTGCTAGTGTATAAACTGTTACTATTATCCTTACCGTTACCCTTACCGTTACCATGCCTTTACTCTTATCCTTACCCTCACTCTTACCCTTTTAAGAATATAAATAGATATCTTAGGCAGTACCTGTCATTTATGAACATGATGTGTTTACATTCAGATGTTTTTTAATGTAATTTATGGAATATTATTAACACGTGAGTTTTAATTGTTTTCATTATGATTCATCGTATTAAATAATTTTATCCAGTTTCAACGTTTATATAGGCCAGAACAGAATGATGTTGATAAAGCTGACGAATATGTATGAAATATTTAAAATGATTTTTAAAAGACTTTTTGGTGTTTTTTTTCCCTTGGAAATGGTTATGGAGACGCAACAAAATTGTACTTTGAATCAAATGTATTTCATATATATGAATTTTTTTATTAAGGTGAACATCGTTTTTTTAAACATAATCATGTGATTATTTAAATGATCCGCTTCAGTCATGTTGCATTAATCTTAAGCCTTAACCTTTTGTTATTACAAGTCAGACGGTTATTTTTATATGATTTTAATCGTGTCATATTTTCTGTGATTATTTCTTACACCATTTCACTGATTTAAAGTGCTGTAAAACTTAATTTAACTTGTTGTAAAACTTGATCATTCACGCTCGTCTATCTTACCTCATACCTTGCACTATTTACTATGACAACCTTTTAACAGTTATCTTTCACTAGCCTTTTTTGCACTACTTACCCTTCACCAGTGACTATCACCATTGTGTACTACCCTGTACCCTTCACTTCTGTCCCCTTGGTCTTCTCTCATTTATCTTTTACCTCAACTTTATACCCGTCACCATTTACCATTTGCCCCCTTTTAGTTACCTCAACCCCTTTCACACCTCTGACCCTTTCACACCATTGACCCTTTCTCCTCTCTACAACATCCCTCGCTCCTCAACCCTTTGCCCCCTTTGTCCCTCTTACCCTTTACGCTTTACCCTTTACATCTTGACTGTAACCTCTACTCAATTACTCCCTTTTGTCATGTAACCTTTACCCCTTAATCCCTCACCCACCCTTTATCCTTCACCATTCATTCTCACCTACCCCCTTAGTCCAGACCTTTCACCCGTTTCAGCCCTTCACCCCTCTTCTCTTTACCATTCGTTTATTACCCTTCTTATTCGCCGCTTTGCAGTATACCCTTAACCTGTATGGTATATCCTGTACCAATCACCTTATCCCTTTACCGTTCACTCTTTACCATACCTTACCGCTTTTTATTCTAAACCCTGATGTAATTTTTTTCAAGTTGTTCATGTTTCTTATGTTATTTTATTTCAGTGCCATGGATGTTGAAGACAATGTAAGTGATTCAGATTTCCAGGAGGAGGAGGAGGAGGAGGAGGAAAGTGATTTCTTATACACTAACGCTCGAGACAATGCTGCTGAGTTTCTGTCATCATGGAATGAGAACATGGCCAACTTTCTTAAACGTGATGAATATATATCTATTAGAGGAACTGCACTCTCAGAAGATGACGTTAACGATTTAGATATTAACGCTGATATTGACGGTATAAGTATTTGCTGGAAACATATTGGCGAAGGCCTGTTATTGGACTTTACACATTTAAACATAAAACCACGTAATGATTACGAGATCAAACCATTTTTTCCTATTGTTAAAAAGCATCTGAATCTTCCGGAGTACGGATCAAGTGGATTATCAATACTTCGAAAAACATTAGGGTATCAAGTGTTATATTATGGAGGATGGGAAACATGGATATCTTTTATTCCAAAAAGCCGTACGGCAATGCCAGAGTACACGTCGGAACAACTAAGGCAATTAACCTTTGCCTGTCTTGAAAAAATTCGAAAAGATCTCCAAGAAGAATTGAAAGAATTATTGCACAAGGGAATAGCTTGTAACACATTAGCCAAGAACAACTTGGAAGATGTTGAAAGGCTTTTTGTTTTGCCTGGTGATCAGCAACACATATTATGTGCGTTGCAACGAGCAGTTGAGAAACTGAGAGACGCTTCTGAGTGTTTTGACTCCAGATTCCATTCATTGTTTTTCACGTTTCGGTTTGGGGAGAAATGTCGAACACACATTGACTTACCAATACGTGATGCAAATCAGGTTTTAGACATCTGTGTGCATGTAGGTGTGACTCTAAGTAATCTATTTGTGGACCTGTTTTGGAACCGCGATGGTGTTAAAAGCGTTGTTGGAAGGAAGGGTCAATTATCTTTTGTGTTGTCCTTATTTGAATGTGTTAATTTTCAATCCAATTTGGATGAACGTCGGCTAGATATTTCCAACGAGGTTCTCCAAGTATGCCGTTTTCCCCAAAACGTCAGATTTTTTCAGATGTATTCTGATTTACCACATAGACGTCCCAAAGCAATCGTTCACCCAGTGTCTGCCTGTGTCATTTTTGCGGAGGGGATATTACGTGAACAGAGCCGAAAGAAAATAATCCGGGAAGCCGCAAAATACTTGAGCGAAATACGGAACAATTTTAACCAAATACGTCAATGTAACTGTCGCATGGAATACGTGATTCAAATTCCGGAAGTGCCTACAACTGTAGTTGGTAGTGATTACATACTCAAAGAAAACATACATAGACTGTTGATGAATTATCCAATGATATCGGCTATCGATAGGCACGAAGATGATGTGTCATCGCGTTTCCGGCAAGTTGGTATTTATTTGTGTGATCAGCTAACGAATATATTCAGAACGCTAGTAGGTACAGGAGATTGCGATAGTGTATGGGATGCATACCAAATGGAATGTGCAGTAGAAAAAATGCTGTGGGGAGCCCCATTTTGTAACATCTCGCACATCTACTCTGTAAATCTTGGCGTAGGAGTTGGACACCCTTCACGCTCATTATCAGACCAAAAGGGCTTTCTATGCCTAGAAGAGAGTTCTGCTTGCTGTGTCGATGAAACAACTACGCCCCCTTTGTGTATATTCACCAAAAGCGAGACTGTGCAGAAGCAAATTCAGCGTACTTTCGGTGTTTATAACTTAAGAGAAGCTAGTCATCAAGTCATAGGAAAACAAGTTGTTTTAAGACTACTTACTGAACTGTTTGATTATGGAAATGTGTACGGTTCGTTTTCGGACTTTTTGTTAAATTTGAGAAGGTCATCGGAGCCTACATCTTTGAGAATTCTCGGTGGTATAACTCCCGACGACTTGGCCAAGAAGTTGGCCAATGCCAAGAAAGGGAAATGGCCTATAACGTTCACCAGTTTTATTCAACTCACAGGACTGGACATACCGTCCTTTTCAGACGCTTTGAAGCAGGGAATTCTAGCATTGAAAATAGACTATTTTCCAGCTGTCCGTCTGACTGACGAAAGCCGAAATTCAGGATTACACTGGACATTTAAATATGGTGTTTTCGTGTTGTTAAACAACAAAGAACAGTGTTGCAATTACGAAAGCGAGGCCGAAAGTGTACACACCCTGGTGCTGTGTGAACTTGAAAAATTTAAAATCTGCCATACATCTCAGTACCAACACACTATATTCCCTTGGCTGAAGCCCGTTCTCGAGAAGATTGCCGAAAAAAAGTTGTCGAAAGAAGATAAATTGCTGACGTTAGCATTCGTCTCCGGGGTGGCCATGATTATGAACGGGTATTACGCCGACTATCTCAATCTGAGTCGGCTGGAAAGAAAACTTCCACTGAGCCAGGTAAACATATTGTTTAATGTTCCACCAATTTTTGGTTACATCTCGGTGGCTTTTCTGAAAGCGTCTGATGTTTGTTCGCTTGTTTGTATTCCTGGGTTAAGCGCCATGTCAACACATATTGGTCATTTTACGGCGTCCAGCGCACCTAACCTAGCTTTCCTGGACCTTTGTCTATGACCAGTACTCACCTTCCCTTCCACAAGGGCTGAATTTTCTCTATGTACCTTATTGATGTAGCGAAATTGACATAATTGTCAAATTTTCATGAAAGGTGGGTTAGGGTTAGGGTTAGGGTTAGGGTTAGGGTTAGGGTTAGGGTTAGGGTTAGGGTTAGGGTTAGGGTTAGGGTTAGGGTTAGGGTTAGGGTTAGGGTTAGGGTTAGGGTTAGGGTTAGGTTAGGGTTAGGGTTAGGGTTAGGGTTAGGGTTAGGAATAGGGGGTTTTGCGAATGTTCATTTCGTTTTGAACAATTGCTCCGCCCACTTGTCAATCATTATTCTGGTTAGATTCGGTTAGTTGTTTGAATTTTTTCATTTGTATATAGACATTCAATGAGTACAGTATTGTGAAATTATTTGGATAAAATGTTATAGTGTTTTCGGATATTATATTATATATTAAAGTAAGTTAATTTGATAAGAAGTGTTTTTTGCAATGAGAATATTTCTAATTATTTTGATTTTAAAAACATTTTGTGTCTGTTCATAGTTGCTGATGAAGAGGAGTATGATAATTAATGAAATAAATTTTTTGGCTGTTGATGATTGTGATTATAGTTGCTGTTGTTGTGATGATGATGATAATGATCAGGAGGAGGATTATGATAATATCATGATGATGATGATTGTTGCTGTTGATGATGATGATTGTTGTTGTCGATGTATTAGTTTTAAATTTTGATGATGACAATGATGATAATAATTATTATAATGAGTAGATGATGATGATGGAAATTATTGTTAATGCTGTTGTTGATGTTGATGCTGATGATGAGGAGTATGATAATATCATGATGTCGATGAACGTTTATGTTGTTGTTGATAATGATGATTTTTGTTGTTATCGTTGTATAAGTTTTAAATGCTGATGATGACAATGGTGATGATGATTATTATAATGAGTAGATGATGATGATGGTAATTATTGTTAATGCTGTTGTTGTTGTCGATGCTGATCATGATGATGATGCTGATGATGATAGTGATGAATATAGTTGTTCTTGTTTTGGCTGTTGATGGTGATGATGATTAAGATGATGCTGCTGCTGATGATATATATCTTTATTGGCTCAATAAGAGAACCTTTACTGTAATAAAAATATTTTGGGTAACCTGAGTTACCATGTTTCTTAAAATAACTTTTGTCGGCAAGTCTTGGTAACATTGGTTAACCTGAGTAACCAACTCCGGTTAACCTGGGTAACCATGTTACTAAAAATAACTTTTGTCGGCAATTCATGGTAACATTGGTTAACCTGGGTAACCAACTTCGGTTAACATGGGTAACCATGTTACTAAAAATAAATACTCGCGAATCCTATCCTGGACTATTTAAATTTTGATAAACCTGTTTTTACTATTCCGTCGCTAAATGGCCAATTTGTTTCGAATTGCCGTAAAACCCAACTCATTAATTATTTCTATTATTTATCATTCTTTTAATGTTTTTCAGGCCGTAAAGAAGATGGCAGGAGACTGTTTCATGCTGGTATTCATGGTGGTATCTGGAGTAGCGGTAAAGTTGCAGAAGGTATAACTGAACCTGTTAGCTGGTTTACTGAAGGGTTAGGGTTAGGGTTAGGGTTAGGGTTAGGGTTAGGGTTAGGGTTAGGGTTAGGGGTTAGGGTTAGGGTTAGGGTTAGGGTTAGGGTTAGGGGTTAGGGTTAGGAATAGGGGGTTTTGCGAATGTTCATTTCGTTTTGAACAATTGCTCCGCCCACTTGTCAATCATTATTCTGGTTAGATTCGGTTAGTTGTTTGAATTTTTTCATTTGTATATAGACATTCAATGAGTACAGTATTGTGAAATTATTTGGATAAAATGTTATAGTGTTTTCGGATATTATATTATATATTAAAGTAAGTTAATTTGATAAGAAGTGTTTTTTGCAATGAGAATATTTCTAATTATTTTGATTTTAAAAACATTTTGTGTCTGTTCATAGTTGCTGATGAAGAGGAGTATGATAATTAATGAAATAAATTTTTTGGCTGTTGATGATTGT